>CM066039.1:35180388-36380388 GCA_033557465.1 Ichthyophis bannanicus
GCGTTCATATTAAAGGAGCATTGAAGCAGGAATGCCCGATGTGTTTGTAGTTGTATGGAGTGGTGGAAAATGGTTTGGACTCAAGTAAGTGTTCAGGTTCCTTTGTCTCACGGTTCTGGGGCCTTGAATGGAGTGTCAGTAGATCAGTTAGATCTGATGGGGCTATATCTCTAGTCAGTTGAAAAGTTGTTATGATAACTTTATCATTTTATCCTACTGTGTATCGGTAACCAGGGGGAAGTTTTTGTACAGTAAGGGGGTGATGTGTTTCAGTGGGACCTGCATTTATAAGCCATTTCTTGGCAGCAACATGTTGTGCTACTTTTAGTTGGTGTAAAGCCTGTTTTGGGAATACCTTGAAGAATTATGTTACTAAAATCTAAAGTGATGAAGGATCAGGGCTTGAAGGACTGATCTGAAGTCCGGATTTGATCATAATGGTTTGAGGGAATTTTTAAGCTAATCTTAATTTATTATATATTGTGTTTGGGGTTGTATTCCTGATGTGTGTTGTTAGCACTTACTGTTCTGTCTATGATACGCCAAGGTATCTTATTGCATCTTTTTATGGGGAGGCTATGTTTTCAATTTTTTATTTTCTGTTGGAGGGGTAATTTTTTGCTTTCGATAAACCAATACTGCTTCTGTTTTTTCGTTGAATTTAATGAGTGTAGAATTGGTGTTTATTTAGCCATTTGTGTCATTTTAGTGAAGCTTGATTTGATATTGGAGAAGTCCCGGGAGTCCTATGTCTTAGGGAGATAACTCATAACATCATCATCCTAAATTGCATATTTTTTAATTTTGCAATTGTTTGAATTGAATTGTTGGCATATAAGTTTGGTAAATATATGTGGAAGAGTAGAGCTGACAATGCAGAACCTTGTGGGATTTTCCTTGTTTTTGCGTATAGGTTTTTAGATGTAATGGTTTCCTATTTTTTTTACCTGTTGTACGATCGATCAGTTAGATATGATTGGAACCATGTCAAGAATATGGCCATGTAAAACCAAGCTGTTTGAGTCTTTCACAAAGGATACGATGGTTAATTGAATCAAAGGCAGTCCGATATATCCCCAAAAATATAAGTAATACTGCTTGTTTTGTGATTTGTCCATTGTTATTTTAGACTATCATCAAAGATAACTGCAAGAAGTGTTTCTGCAACTAGTGGTATGGTCTAACGCCGTATTGGTGGTGAATCTAAGGGTGCATGAAGTTCAATGTGATCCCTGAAGTTTGATTATATATTTTTTCTATAATCCTTTGGCCCATAAATGGAAGGGGCTAGAGATAGGTCTATATGAAGAGGGATCCATATTGTCTTAGTTTTTTTGTTTTTCCAGAATAGTTCTTAAATCGAGGCTCCTCCTTGCTCTGTAGGATGGGTTGGCCCATAAGTTACCTTGGGGTGAGAGAAAAATTTGCTATATTTGTTTAGAAATTGGTAAAAGGGGCGCTAGGAGTGGTTTAGCGTAATTTTTTGATCCCGCTAAACTGGGCATGGGGGAGTCAATACTAAAGTGGTTTGTGTTTCCATAAGTCTGAGATCAACCTTTTTAATCCCAGTTGCTTTTTTTTTAGTGGTTTTTGTTACAGTTTTCAGAAATTTTTTAAGCCCTATTATTGTTTGTTTTCCAGGCCTTTTGGGAATTTGGAGTCAATTAGTGGAAATTGGAGGGGTCCTGATAGTGGGAGAAGAAGCTTAGTTTTAAAATTTAATAGCAAAAAGATTTTGTGGGTTAATAGGGAGTGACATCTGTATTAGGGAGGGTTGGGTGATACTTTTGTTTGAACTATTTCAAATATATTTTTCGTGGGATGATTGAGTTTGAGTAATTTGTTTAGTAATTTTTGTATTAAAGGGCTTTTTTCGTGATGCATTTAAATGGTGATTTTCTGTAGTAGTCTAGTTGTCTCATTGTAATAAATTTCTTCATTATTTGAGTTAGTTTTCCGCCATCTTTTTTCAATCTTTCTAAGTTCCCTCTTTATTTGTCTAATTTCTGGCGAGTGCCAAGGTTGGGAGTCTCTGGTTTTGGATCTGGATTTGTTTGTTTTAGAGCTAGGAAGCATAGCTGCTTTTTTTATAGTCTCGTTCTAGTTAGCAATACTGATATTGATGTCTGTTACTGTTTCAGGAATATGTGGTAATATCTGTCCTAAAAAAATTTTTTCCCCTGTCAAATTTCCTGAACATTGTAGTTAGTCTTTGTTTCGGCTGTTGGGTTGTGATTCTATTGAAATGTGGGAGATTGAATCTAATGAAATGGTGGTTGGACCATGGAATGGGAATAGCCTGGGTTGTGAAACATTGAGATTATAATCTGGAGATCTTTGAAGAAAGATTAGGTCAAGGGTGTTTCCTTTTATGTGAGTCGGAAAATCTATGATTTGTTCAAAGTCAAGTTCAGACATGGTTTCAATGATATGCTTTTGAGTGTGATGGTTGTAGTTGAGGGGAGGTTTTAAGTCTCCAATGAGTTACTACCTGTTTTTTCTTGTGTTGAGGGAACATATCATATCTAATATGAGGATAAAGATTTTGTATCTGTGGATGGAGGTCTGTATATGAGACCAAATGAATGTGAAGTTGTTTCAAACATAAGAACATCCTGTTCTCAATATTGTTAGTGGAAATGAGGGAAGCTTTAAGGTTATTATTTATAATAGCGATGACACCCCCACCCCTTTTTAAAGCCCTAGAGCAGTGAAGTAGCTCATATCCATCAGTTTGTAATTGATTTAGGAGAATGTTATCATGAACCGTGAGCCATGTTTCTGTTAAGAATAATATGTCAGGTTTATAATCTGTAAGGCTATCAGTTATGATGTGGTATTTTATTCCTAATTGATCTCACGTTTATAAGCAAACAAAGAAGGTCTTTAGATAAGGATTTGGTGTTGTTGGACATGGTGATGGTAAGATTTCCCAGGTGTGATATATATTAGACGATTTCTTTGACCTTGTGCATGAGGTGTTTTGTGATATGGTGCATTATGAGAGATGTTTGGGATTCTTATGTTGGAGAATAATTGGAATGTTATGAGTAACAAGGGAATATGCTTGGATATATTTTGGCACAAATATTGTAAGTAAATTAGAAAGATAGACATGATTTTTAAGCCGATTGATGTAATCCATAATGATAGGAGTCTATTGTATTAATTATTGTATAAATTTCCACACAAGGGCTGACTTTGCAGTATGCTTAGACCAGGAGTAATCATATAATATTGTGGACTTCTTCATACATAGGCAAAAGAAACTCATTTAGATTTTTATATAGTGTCAGGAGAAGTGGGGATAATGATTTCTTTCAATCATTTGGCTATATGCTTCAAACATTGCAAACCTTTGGAAAAGGCCTTTATTGCATTGCCCTGAAGTCTCCAGGAATATTTATTTATTTTTTATTTTATTTAGACAGATTTGTATACCACCTTATCCTACAATCAAAGTGGTCACATCACAATTGGAGGGTTACATTTAACATGAGGGTACTTAACAACATTGTACAATGAACTTGTATGTCTAGTTGGGATGAGTGAGTATCTATTTGGCGGAGGCAGTTTGCATTATCATGTCGTGTGGGGACTGTTGTCTGTCTGCTAATAGGTTTCTGTAAAGAGATGGGTTTTAAGGGACTTGAGGAAGTCTATGATGTCTTTTAATGCGCTCAGGCTAGTTGGGAGGGGGTTCCAAAGTGTGGTCGCCTGTTGTGAAGGAGCTCTCTTGAAGTTTTGTTTAGTCTTGTATATCCTGCAGGTGTGCTGATCATGTTGTCATTATTGGACCTTCTTGATCTATCGCTGATATCCCTTATGATCTCTTGGAGTGCATCTGCCGAGAGATGGTGGATGATTTTAAAGATGACCATGATTGTTTTAAATTTTGCTCTGGCCAGCATTGGGAGCCAGTGCAGTTGCTATAAGACGGGGGTGATGTGCTCAGTTCTTGGAGTGTCTGTAATGATGCGTGCTGCAGTATTTTGCACCATTTTGGAGTGGGTGTAAGGTCTGAGGGAGGACTTGATATAACGAGTTTTCTGTAATCAAGCAGGTGTGTGATGAGTGCTGGCACACTGTGCGGAAGTGGTCCTAGCGGAGTAATGGCTTGATCTTTCTTATAGTCCTCATACGTTGATAGGCCTTGTTTGCCGGTTTTGGTGATGTGGGATTTCATGTTCATAGCTCTGTCCATTGTGATGCCCAGGTACTTAACTTCATTTTGACTGCTATGAGTTTGCCTAGAATGCTGATAGCTTGTGGTGGAATGAAGGTAGGGTTCCTGGTGACGAACATTGCCTCAGTTTTACCGTAGTTGACAGTCAGGTTATTGGCTGTAAGCCAGGCATTCATGTCTTCAAGGCATCTGGTTATTGTTGTGGTGATAAGTGCTAGTAGGTTGATTGGGGCATACACCATGATGTTGTCAGCATAGAGGTGATAGTGGAGTTTGTGGCGTTTGATGTTGCATATGGGTTAGATGTAAATATTGAAGAGCACTGATGATAGGGGTGAACCTTGTGGTATTCCCTGCATGATGGGGAACTGCAATGATTTCTTTTAGGTGCATTTTACTTGTTGTTTGATCTTCCAAGTATGAAGTAAACAACTTCAGGGTATTCTTGTGTAATCCTATCTGTTGCAGGCGCTGTAGTAACCTGGCATGGGACACTGTGTCAAAGGCTGCTGAGATGTTATCTATGCCTCTTAGGAGATTGTCAAAGAGGGAAGTGAGTAGCGTTTCCACACCGTGATGGGGTTTAAAGCCATGCTGATGGGTGTCCAGTGGGGCATTCATGTTAATATGGTCCTGAAGTTGCCATTGCACTGTCTTTTCAACGATTTTCACAAAGAATGGTAGGCTGGAGGTGGGGCGGTATGATTTTGGTTCAGAGGGGCTTAAGTTGTTGCTTTTAAGTATCACTCATATCATGGTCATATATGGTAGATGTCTCATAATATAGAGTATAGTTGATGTAAAATCCCAGAAGAAGCAGCAAAACATGGGGCAAGTACCAGAAGAAAAATGTAATTTGAAATATTATGAAGTCAGTTTTGCATCTATGTGGCCACTTTTATGTACATAAATGGCTTCTTCCAAAATATGAACCGACACGAAACTTTGCCAATAGCCATAGCTGGGGGTGCTGTCTGCGTGGAACACGGGTGGAATTTGCAAATACATGCATTGATTATGAAATACTTTAATCTGTGTGTGCTTGCAAACTTTACATACATTCACGGAGTGGTGGGTACACCCCTAAACAAAGGCATGGGGAGGGGTGACCTGCACGGAGTGTCAGGTGCCACCTTTGCTGGACAGACTAGATGGACCATACTGGTCTTTATCTGCCATCATTATATACTATTCATTTAAATGTCCACTCTTGACTTTTAAGTGCAATCTCTTCTTCTTACTCTACCATTTTAAAAAGACACATAGGTGCCTGCATGTCTTTATAAAATAGCACCTAAGTAGGCACCTACTTGCCTTTTTAAACAAGGAATCCCCTTATAAATTACCCTGTAAAGGCTTAATCAGCCAACACACATTGGGATTAGGGGTTCGACTGTGTATCTACCTTCAATCTGGCTAATAAAAACTTTAGAAATGGAGAAAACCTGTGCATACTCCATGGCAGCTACAACTAGGTGCTTCTTAAAGGAATGTTCCTGGGGTGGGATGATGAATTTAGGGTGTTGCAATTTTCACAGCATAGTGCACCTGGACTTTGTCACCATGGCACACAGGCTTTTGCACCAGCTATTTCAATGAGCAAGGTCAAACAGAGTCTGTCATTTTTGCGTTAATGGCTGATTTGGTGCTCCTCACTGATGTGTTGGTGTTTTTGCATGTTCCCAATGTGGCCCGGCACTAAAATAAGGCCTTTTATTGTTTCCAGGTGCCATGGTCTGCAGTTCTAAGTAGGAGCTAGAGTATGGCCAGTGTCTTTGTACCTGGAAATGTTTTAATAAAGTAGAAGTGAATTTTTTAGTTGGCCACCCCACCAGGAGATGCCAGTGGATGAGTTATGATATATTTGTTTGACCTATTCATTTTTTGAGGGTATGAACTTAACAATGCACACCATTGATTGTACGGGTGTTAATTTATAGATATAAGTGTGTACAAGCAATCTGCATCTACTTTAGAATTTATGAACCAAATACGTGCTCACAAAGGCACACCTCTACTGAAAAATGAGCGATCAGCCTTGAACTAGGCCCTTGAAAAAATCTTTCTTCCAATCTGTCTCCTCAGGACCCCCAATAAAGGAGGTAAGAAGAGATCTCCCCCCTCCAAATTCTGTGGATTCTGCTGCTGCAAATACAAAGTCTGCCTGGGGACCCGCTACAGCTAGGGTTGCCAACTGGCCGGTTTTCAGCCGGCCTGGCTGGTTTTTCCATGGCCAGGCCGGCTGCCGGCGCAGAGGTAAAACCGGCCCTTGAAAAGCCGGTTTTTTGCTCTGGCCGCAAGATCGGGAGCGGCCAGAGCAAAAAACCGGCTTTTCTCCCAAACCGTCCAAAAAAAAAAACCTTCCCTGGTGCGGCCCACACACCGGAGGGCTTCAGAGGGAGCCGGGGAAGCCCGCGCGAGGCCCCGGCTCCCTCTGTACAGCCGCCAGCGTGAAGAGCCTTTTCCTTCACGCTGGCGGCTGTTTCTGTAAAGCCGCGATTGCTGGGAAAGGTTAAAGGCAATGCCCTTTAACCTTTCCCAGCATTCGCGGCTTCACAGAAACATCCGCCATCTTGAAGTAAAAGGCTCTTCACGCTGGCGGCAGTACAGAGGGAGCCGGGGCCTCGCGCGGGCTTCCCCGGCTCCCTCTAAAGCCTCAGACAGCCGCGGTTTGGGGGGGGGGAGGCCAAGGACTGCATGGGCTGTCATGGGGGGGACCTGGACTGGAAAAGGGCTATGGGGGGGAGGGGACTTGGACTGGAAATGGGTTGTGATGGGGGGGGGACCTGGACCAGAAAAGGGCTATGGGGGGGGGGACTTGGACTGGAAAGAAATGGGCTGTGATGGGGGGGGACCTGGACTGGAAAAGTGCTATGGGGGGGGGGGAGGGGACATGGACTGGAAAATGGGTTGTGATGGGGAGGGGGACCTGTACTGGAAAAGGGCTATGGGGGGGGGGGACTTGGACTGGAAATGGACTATGGTGGAGGAAGGGGGAACTTGGACTGGAAATAGGCTGTGATTAGGGGGACTTGGACTGGAAATGGGTTGTGAAGGGGGGGGGGACCTGGACTGGAAAAGGGCTATGGGGGGGGCATTGGACTGGAAAGAAAATGGGCTGTGATGGGGAGGGGGACCTGGACTGTAAAAGGGCTATGTGGGGGGGGGGGGCAGGGCATGGAAAGGGGTTTGATTGGGTGGGGGACCGTGGACGGTAAAAGGGCTATGGGGGGGGGGGGACATGGACTGGAAATGGGCTGTGATGGGGAGGGGGACCTGGACTGGAAAAGGGCTATGGGGGGGGGGGACATGGACTGGAAATGGGTTTGTGATAGGGAGGGGGGCCTGGACTGGAAAAGGGCTATGGGGGGGGGGGGGGAACTTGGACTTGAAATAGGCTGTGATTAGGGGGGCTAGGACTGCAAATGGACTGTGATGGTGGGGGGGCCTAGGACTGCAAATGGGCTGTGATGGTGCGGGGGGACTTGGACTGCAAATGGGATGTGATGGTGGGGGGGCCTAGGACTGGAAATAGGCTGTGATGGGTGACTTGGACTGGAAATGGGCTGTGATGGGGGGGGGCTAGGACTGGAAATGGTCTGTGATGTGAGGGCTAGCACTGGAAATGGGCTGATGAAGAGCTGGAATAGGACTGGAAATGGACTGATGTGGGGCATGGGAGAATGGGACTAGAAGGGAGTGGATGCTGGGTGGGTCTAGAACTATAAGGGAACTGATTTTGGGGGAGGACTAGAATAGATGGGGAATGAGAATGGAGAGGGGAAAAATATTTTGTGTGGAAGAAAAGTCTATGATGGGCTGGGTATTGGGAGAGTAAGAGGGGCTTGAGAATGGAAGGGTGAAATTTAAATGGATGATAAAGGAATAAGGAAAGAATTGGGGGAAAGAGCAAAAGGGAAACAATCAGTATGTTAAAGCAGAAATAGAGAGAGAATGGAAAAGAGAAGGAAGGACAAATGGATAGCTCGCAGAAGACACAAAGAAACCAGAAGAAAGTGACTGGAGCAATTGCAACTGAAAAATAAAATGCCCAAACAGAAGGTAGAAAAATACTTTTTATTTTGAATTTATTAACTGGAATATGTCTGGTCTGGGAAGTGTGTTTTGATAACATCTTTGCGTTTTTCTTTAGTGCAAGAGGAAATGACTTTATAGTTTTATTTCTCCAGTGTTGTACATTTCATGTTTGGATTTTGGGGTTCCCAGTTTAATTATTATCTGACCAAGGAAGTTAGCCTACACGTATCCTCGGTAATTTTTGTGGGTGGGGCGGGGCAGGGGTGGGACTAGGGGCGGAGAATGGGTGGAGCATGGCGAGCCACAGGTGTCGGGTTTTTCTCGGTGAAAAAGTTGGTAACCCTAGCTATAGCAAGTCAGATGTTAAGCCATTTATGCTGGAGAAGGCGGAGACGGGAGGAAGAAGAGACACCTAAGACAAAAGGTCCCAGAATCAGGCTTTTGGGATTATCTAATGGGCAAGTGCTCATTAGATATAGATTTTTCAGACAAACTATGGTCCTTGCAAAACTAAGGCCCAGGCTTCCCTTTAAAAATAAGCCAGGCCATGGGAATGGCTGCAAATCTCAGTGGGTATTTTCAACTCTTTTAAAGAAGATGTAAATGAATATGTGGAAAACACATGTGGGACTTTCAAAACTAAAGCTCTTCACATTCTTACTTTCCCCCAACCTAATGACGTCCATTTTCTGATGCAGGTTGTAAAAGGGGGTGCTTGTTATGAAGGTACCACCATCTTGGCAAGTATGCAAATTAACTGTCTTGCAAAGGACTGTGGTTATTGAAGTCCATTCACACAAAGCTTGCCTTTTTAAAATAATGAAAACTCTTGTACTTGGTCGAGTTTAGACAAAATTAGAGTTTATTTATGGGGTGATTATCCCACACACAGATATGCTTGGTAACACCTTCCAGATAACTTCTCCAGGGTTTTATTCAACACAAAATAAGGCAACTGAAATATCTTATGCAAATAAGAATCAAAGTCCTTTATAGAACAGAAAGACTTCTTTCAGCCACTGCTAATAAATCCTTAGCAGTGCTGGGGAAAAACAAATCAAAGAGGGAAACTTCTTTATACTAAAACATAGCTCACTTTCTCCATACAGAAAAGAACTTTTTAATCCTACGTGTGCACGGCTTGTGCTGGGCTCTCCTCCACCAACAGGTGACAATTAACTGCAATCAGTAGCTTGATTTCAGCACACGTGCAAACTTTCCCAAAAGTTTTTTCTTTTGGACAAAACTTTATGGGAAGCCAATATTTAGAATGTTTCCTTTTGATGTTTGCTCTGATATTTAGGATTTTCCTAAAATAACAACCGACTCAAAGAACAGTCCTTATAATTATCCTCTGTATCAGATATTGAACCTTGCTCTTGAAATTGCATAGATTCTGTTTCTCCGTCTGACTCAGAGGACTTTAGGAACTGACCTCTGCACGGAGAGAAACTGTTTCCCTGTTTGCACTGCTCAAAGCTAGAGAAACGTTCAGTTCCTACCTGAATCCAGGCAAGCGTCAGGCTGCTTCTTCTGGTATTCTAGCCAATATGCAATAGAGCTTTTGTGTCCTGTCCTCCAGTTGGTATCTCTGGACCTCAGGATCTTTTCTCCAGACGTCCTCCAAGAGGTATTTGGGCTCCTTTCTTCCTTAGCTGCAACAGTCCTCTTCCTAAGCATTGCTTGAAGGTCCCTGGCTGTGGATCTACAGACCTCTGGCTTTTTCCAGTCCTCTGAAGATTCTTCTTTCCCCCGGGTATCTCTCCAGGCATAGGTACTTCTCTGAGCTCCTCTCTTGGACCGTCTGCTTCCTTGTCCTTGTTCCTTCAGGTTCCGGTTGTTCTTCCTTCTGTTCTCATTCTCCTTCTGATTCCCCTTCTTCTGTCTTTCTGAAGATTCCCCTCTAGCTTTAAAGGGCTTAGATTGCAACTCCACCCTTGCATTCTTCAGGTGTTGTGGATTAAGCATTCTTCTAGAGGCTGTTTGATTAGGGATGACATAATGCTTTCTCTGATTAGACTCATGCTTTTCCACTCTAGCTCCCCTAGGGACTTTCTGCATACAAGTGCATTCTGGATCATGTAGTCTTTTAGAGAAACAAGCTGTCTTAGTTCTATAACCTGCCAGCACCGGTCCCTTGATCAGAGTAAATTCTCCTCTTTTGTCATTACTCCCTGAGCTTTGATAAGCTTCCTTATCACAAGGTCAAAGAACTCGCGCAGTTCATAGACCATCAAAGGTAAGTAGGAGAGAGGGATGAGGCAATGTAGAACACGAGAGAAGAAGCTTCTGGTGCCATTGTAATTCTGCTTCTGGTTGTTTTTTATTAAACTTTTACAGAGACCAAAAGAGAGGGGGAAAGGAAGCAGTGGGAGCTGCTTTATTTTATTGATGATTGGATGGAAGGCAGGGAGGGTGGGAAAACCTTTCTCCCTTTCCTCTCGAAGCTCTTTAAATTGTTGAAGAGTGGGAGGGCAGAAAGGAGAGAGGAAAGGGACATTCTTATTGGTGAGCACAGTAATTGCAAAAAGAAGGAAAAAAGAAAAGAAACAAAAATACCTCATTTCAATTAAAATGAAAACTCCCACAATGAAACAAAAAAAAATGGATGCGCAGGGTCCTAGTTAGGAATGCAGACCCCAAAGGTGTCACACTGTATTGGGATGTGCTGATGTCTGAAAATGACACAAACAGCAACATTTATCGTTTTGTGTCATTTCCAAAATGAAATGACACATAAAACCCAATAATTTGTTTCTCATTTTAACATAGGCAAAATTGCTTTAATGCAAGCCAAATGGTGTTAGTATCTGCCCAGGTGATTTCAGTGCACACTGAACCAAAACCAAAACATGATGGGTGGGGTACATTTACTAAAGTGCTCTAAAGGTTAGCTCAGGGTTTAGCATGCAGTAAATAGTTAATGCAGGACCATGGTAACCGTTACAATGCTCTAAAAATGTCAGCACGGTAAAATTCCCACACTAACTGCTTAATGCATGATTAGACAAGGACTAGATGGATTAGGAGCAGAGCGAGCATTGCATGCACATTGCAAGTAAGATGGCTGTCATTAGCGTGCGCTAATCATAGCAGAGATGCCCTTTGCACTACCCAAAGAGTGGTGGTAAGTGAACCCACTTTAATCATGTTTGCAGGTTTAGCATGCTGAGGTTCTTCCCATTATGCTAACTGCATGCGGACTTGCTGAGAACACCCTCAACATTTAGCGTGGTTTGGCCACACCTCTCAGACATAATTTTTGGCACTAAACATGCACTAAGATGCTGATTCTTTGCACGGTTTAGGAAACAAGTCCTGAAATAAATAAAAAATCGATACACTAAACCAAACCTTTTAACAATTCATCCCCCTATTATGATGTAATGTCTGAGGAAGCGCGCATTGCCGTTTTAATATAATCCTATGCAGTGAAAATCTTTCACCATGATTTTTTTCACTGTGTAATAACAGACAGGAGCTTATTGCTGATCTGTAGGATGTATTGCCCGGCTAATACATTATTTTCCAGATTTCTCTCCACTGGAAATCTTTAATTTTGTATTTTGGCATATGGTGTGCTGTGTTTTCCATCGAGAACAGCAAGGGGTCTCAAACCTAACGTCTTCAGCCCATCAAGATCAAAGCTGCTCTGCAAAGGTGTGGCTAATGAAGGCTTTTTATCATACAGTCAGAAAGTGAAGCCAACTGGATACTTCATCTCTTATCTTGCAGTCAAAACATATTTAAAATTAAAGTTCAACACGGGGAGTGCAGTGCTCCCGATGCTCAACACCATAGGAGAGCACGTACAATGTTTTCCACTGTGACATTTATGTATAATAAAACAAAAGTTTACATGCAGTGCAACTTTTCTTTTAATCTTTTGAAGTACTATTTCAGCATACTTTAATAGTAAGTGACTTCTCCTGAGTATTCAAGTTTTCCTGCTAAAATCTTATTTTTGCAATGCAATGTGAATCATCTTTAAATGTTAATCTCCTGATTTACTTTTGATGCAAATCTACAGAAAAGGTGCACGGTCTTTTCAAAATCCTTAAATTAAAAAATGCTCCACTACCTTTTGCTGTCCTTTCTGGGGCTATCTCTATATTATCAAATAAATGTTGTTTTTTTAAAGAGATAAATGGTCTGCCTTGGATAGTCAAAGGGAGAACCAAGACTTACAACCCAAAACTTTTAATGCTTCTGAGGAAGATCCAGAGATACAGCCATTCCCTTTCTGTAAATTCTTTTTAAATATATTTTAAGTTGTTGACTGTGGAAGCCAGATTAAGCGAGACATTTCAGAGTCGAGATTCAGAAGGACTTATGTGATAGGTGGCAGCCCCGATTACACAAATGACTTTAAATCACCATGGGGCCAAAGTTATACACTGAAAAAGGGAACGGGCTGGGAGTTCTCAGGGGCTGGCCAAAAATGTATGGGGTTAATACTGAGAAGCTCTTATTCGGATAGTGCCGTTGAATATCTTACAGATTGCCTTAGCACTACATGGTACTTGGGAGGAGTGAGGGTGGGGTGGCAAATTTTCCGGATACTTTTGATATTCACTCTGCTATCTGGATAACTATCCGCATAAAGTTAGCACTGCAAAAAAACTGTGTTCTAGCTTTTTCTGGATAGTGGTGATAGCCAATCCCCTATCCAGATAGCTAATGCCAGCTGTGAGTGCATTATCTGGTCATTCAGGACTGGTCACTGTCAGACGGCTGCCTGGGTGAGAATTTTTCACAGTCTTGGCAAGTGCATATATCTTATGATTTGCAAGGTATTATGGGCAATGTAGTTCATTCACACCAGACACAGCTGCTGACAATAATTTAGTTGTGCTTGGGGTAAAGCCAATAAGATATTATTTATGGGGTTATTTCTCCCAACACAGATATGCTTGGTAGCATAAATTAGGTTACTTGCTTTCAGTGTTAACTTGGAAAAACAAAGTCAAAATCAGGAAAAACAACAAATGAAAAGCCACAAAGCAAGAAACAAACTGTTCTTTTCAGTTAACTTCTGATTACTTCCCACATAGATACAGAAGTGATTCTCTCCTAGCTCACAAGCAATTAGGTAAGGCTTAATTGCTAGCAGTCACCAGCTGAAACCCTTAGCTGGCTTGCCTTCCACTGTGTGGGTCAAATCCTGCTTCAGGAGCTTTTCTGAGTAGATTAAAGAACAAATTTGTATTTCTTTGTGATGGTTGCTGTACTTTATAACAGAAAGTTACCAACGGAGTTTAGATAGAGAGCAGTCCATATAAACAGGATCCTCATCTGCTATTATTCCCCCTTGTTCAACAAGCATGGGTTCAATATCATGGATTGGAACAGATGAATCTCTCAATGGGAGCATTTTCAGGAGAATACTTGTTTCCCTGCTGTCTTTCAAGGTATAGCTAGGGCATAGATCAGTGTTCATACCTGAGCTTCCATTGCTGCTAGAGTTCCTCTCTATATAGCCTGGCCCAGTATGTAGTCCAGTTCTTATGTCCAGCCTTCCAATCCAGATCCTGGACACTGGATCTCTCTTCACATACCTTCTGGCACAGGTCTTAGGGTCCCTTCCACGTGCAGCCATCTCCCTCACAGGTAGCCTCTGGTGATTCCTAGCTCTGCAGCACCATTCCTCTGGCTTTCCCCAGTCCAATGGTGTATGCTGGCCCTTGGAATACCTCCCAGTATACGTACTGCTTTGGACTCTTCTAGACCTCTCAATGGCTTTTCTCTTTCTTCCAGAGGGTTTCCTTGCCTCTCTGTCTGTCCAGTTTGGCTTCTGCTTCTGATGATCCTTCAGATGAAACTGATGATCATTCTCTGGATATCCAAGGTGATCATGAAGATCATGAAGATGGTCATCTGTAGAATAAACTCTACTCTTATTCTGCTTAGATGAGTGCTCCCCCCTAATACAGCACAGCTGTGCTGAATCAGGCCTTGCCGTTTGAGATGAGTGTTCCATCCTAGCACAGCGCAGCTGTGCTGAATCAAGCCCTGCCCTTTGCAATGAGTGCTTGGGGATTACCTCATAGCCCTTTTGATTGAACCACACGTTTTCTCACTTCAGCTCCTCTCATGGCTGTGGGAAACCTGGTGCATTCTGGGACTGGTAGTCTTTTATGGCAAAATTCTGTTTTCTCATTTCTACTAGCACTGACAGGTTGCTTGTTCAGAGACACTTCACCTTTTCTATAGCCCCATCCTGAGCTATGATACGCTTCCTTATCACATACCCCCCTGCTTAAGTTATTACGGACTGGTTTAACTGGTGAAACTTCTTTCCTACAGTCCGTAATACCTACGAGAGTGTTATCTTTCTGAAGCTCACTTATTTCCTGACTGGCTTCAGGGTCATTATTATTTACAGGCCTCTCCTTCCAAGACTTAAGTACATTAATATGGTAGGTCTGCCTACGCCTTCTTGCATTTTCTACCATATAAGACACTGGGCTCACTTGTTTAACAACCTTCCATGGCCCTTTCCACTGTACTTCAAATTTTGGTGCAGTACCTGCTACTTGAACCAAAACCTTTTCACCAATGCTTAATTGGCGGCTTTTGGCCTTCCTATCATACCACCCTTTCTGGCGCACTTGACTGTCCTGCAGGTTCCTCTCAGCAACCTGCGAGGTCCTTTTCAAACGTGCTCTCAAGTCACGTAGAAACAGTGGCACCTCCTGACTTCCTGCTCAGGATCAATCCATTGTTTCCTCAAAATGTCTAACAAACCCCGTGGAGCCCTACCATACATCAATTCATATGGGGTTACACCTAGGGACACCTGAATTCTTTCCCTGCAGGCATACAAGGCAAAAGGCAATAACATATCCCATTCTTTTACCTCTCCTGCTAACCCCTTCTCAACATTTGTTGAGAGTTTGGTTGAATCTCTCCACCAACCGTTTGATTGTGGATGGTAGGCTGAGGTTTTTACGTGATGAATGCCAAAGGCATCCCAGACCTGGGCCAAATATTTGGATACAAAATTGGACCCTCGGTCAGTCACACCTCTCTTGGGAATCCCACTTCACAAAACAATTTTACTAGCTCTAAAGCTATTGTCTTTGCAGAAACATTCCTCAATGGTATGGCCCAGGGAAACCTTGTTGCCTGATCTACCATAACTAGGATGTATTGGAAACCTCGGGGCGTTTTGACTAATGGGCCTACAATATCCATGGCAATGCGACCAATTGGGTCTGTAATAATTGGCATGGGAATCAATGGCACCACCGGTGGGTGAGCCGCTGTAACTCGCTGACACGCTGACACGCAGCACAAAACTGGGCAGTTTCTTTGAAAATACCTGGCCAGTAAAAATGCTTAAGTATTTGATCCAGCGTTCCTTGCATCCCTTTATGACCTCCAACTGGATGATCATGTGCTAATCTAAGTACTAGCCCTTTGAAAGTGTGGGTACCACCAATTGTTTACGTAGGGTCCCATTTCTGGGGTCCTGACTCTCTCTATATAATATTTCATTATCTAGTCTGAATCTGGGCAATTCCTCCCTGACCTCCTGAGCATACTTAAAAGCTCGGGTGAGAGCTTGATCAGCTCGCTGCTCTTGTGGAAAGTTAGGAAACTTTGCCACTAACTCAGCTGGCACCCAGGATAAACTTTGACCAGCTAACATCTCAGCCCTTCCCTGTGCTCTGCAAAGTCTCTCACGCCGCTTTTGTGCTTTCAACTTTCTTACTTTACCAGATGATGGGGTTATTAAATCATCATGAGAGGGTAAGTCTCCTAATAAATCTGCCTGCTCCCCTCCTCCTCCTGCTGGCTCTCTACCTTAGCCTGCGAGCGGGTGGATACAAGGCCCCTCTTATTACCTATGGTTTGGCCTTCTGGAAGCTTAACCATCTTTTTAGCTAGGGACTGAGGACTTCCAAAGAAAGGCCCGGGAGCTATTTCCATTATTAAACCTTCTCCCTCCTTCTTTCCTAGCCCTTCCACTAGACCCTGCTTAAATCTTGGCCAGTCCTTTCCTAGAACCAAATCAAAGGGTAGCCTAGGCACCACTGCTACCAGGACTTCATCTTGTTCCCCCAGGCACTTAACCTTTAGCCTATAGGTGGGATGTGGATGTTGCAGCACCATGAATGCACCCGATGTGAACTTGGCTTTCAGGGGTTCTAGGCACAAATCCTTCTTGGGCCTCTATTCTCTGCCAAAGCCTTTCTGACATCATACTCTGGTCTGCCCCAGAGTCTAACAAAGCATTTATGGTAATTCCTTGCACATCAACCATCAAAAGAAATCCTTCCTTGGGCTGTTTCTAACTCCACACCCATTAAGCTAGTGTGTGACTGGCATCCCTTCTCTAAATGTCCCCAGCTTCCACACTTGAAACATTTCTTTTCACTCCCCTGTGTCATCTGGTTTGGCACAGTACATTTATTTTCAGAAACATTTTTAATTATTTTCTTTTCTGATACAGCACATCTTGCCTCAGCACCAATCTCCAGAGGGCCACCCATTCTATGGCAAGCCTGCGTGGCTTCCAAGAATCTCTCTGCTAGCATGGTTGCCTCTCCAAGATTTTGGCAATTTTGCTGTATAAGGAAAGTGTGCAAATCTTTAGGCACCCCAGACATAAATTGCTCAAGCATTATAATGTCTAATAACATTTCTACCGTCTTTTGCTCAGGCTCCAACCATTTTACAGCTAAACTTCTGATTCTCTGACTCAGAGCCCTGGGTGTTTCACCCACTCTCAATGTAGTAGCTCTAAACATTCGCCTATACTCTGAAATAGACAACCCTAGGTGATCTCTAATAGCAGCCTTTACATCCTTATAATTCAAAGCCTGGGCTGCTGGCATTGCTCTGTAAGCTGCAAGCGCCTCTCCAGTAATGAGGCTGCCAGCCTTACTGCCCACTGGGTCCTCTGGCCATGCTAATGCTTGTGCCACTCTTTCAAAAGACTCTAGAAAATCATCAACATTACATCTGGAGTTAGCTTCCCAAAACTAAATGCCCCAATCCCTTGATTGAGTCCCACACTGTCCACATGTGGTGTACCAGTATTCACTGCTGGTCTTGCATCTGTTCCACTTTGGTCTGCAGCTGAACTAGGGCTTGCACCAGATCAAGCACTGGCTTCTGCTGGTCCATTATGGCTTTCATAGCAGTGTCCTGAGCCTGCTGTGCTAGCTCCTGCTGCCTGCTAAATTGGGCTGCCATCCATTCAGCTAGTTCCCTTGGATCCATCTTGATCCCTGCAAGAAACAAAGAAAAAAAACACCAAAGTGCACCACCTTCCAAACAGGTGTGTTTTTTTCTACTTTTTTTTTTTTTCTATTACCCCTGTGCCTTACTCCCATCCACCACTAGACATGCCCAGGTACTTATTACCTTGTGTCAGTGATGAATCCAGCTCTGCACAGGGTCTTTTCTTCCTAGGACAGCTTCCTGGAACAACCAATTCTCCTCCAAAGTGCAGTTGAGGGAAATTTTTTTTTTTCCAGCTTTAAACTTGAACTTTAGTTGTAATCCTCAACAAGTAAATCCCCTTTTGTGCAAAAGCAATCCGAAAAACTACGCCATTTGTCAGACGGCTGCCTGGGTGAGAATTTTTCACAGTCTTGGCAAGTGCATATATCTATATGATTTGCAAGGTATTGTGGGCAATGTAGTTCATTCACACCAGACACAGCTGCTGACAATTTAGTTGTGCTCTTGGGTAAAGCCAATAAGATATTTATTTATGGGGTTATTTCTCCCAACACAGATATACTTGGTAGCACATAAATTAGGTTACTTGCTTTCAGTGTTAACTTGGAAAAACAAAGTCAAAATCAGGAAAACAACAAATGAAAAGCCACAAAGCAAGAAAGAAACTGTTCTTTTCAGGTTAACTTCTGATTACTTCCCACATAGATACAGAAGTGATTCTCTCCTAGCTCACAAGCAATTAGGTAAGGCTTAATTGCTAGCAGTCACCAGCTGAAACCCCTTAGCTGGCTTGCCTTCCACTGTGTGGTCAAATCCTGCTTCAGGAGCTTTTTCTGAGTAGATTAAAGAACAAATTTGTATTTCTTTGTGATGGTTGCTGTACTTTATAACAGAAAGTTACCAACGGAGTTTAGATAGAGAGCAGTCCATATAAACAGGATCCTCATCTGCTATTATTCCCCCTTGTTCAACAAGCATGGGTTCAATATCATGGATTGGCACAGATGAATCTCTCAATGGAGCATTTTCAGGAGAATACTTGTTTCCCTGCTGTCTTTCAAGGTTATAGCTAGGGCATAGATCAGTGTCATACCTGAGCTTCCATTGCTGCTAGAGTTCCTCTCTATATAGCCTGGCCAGTATGTATTCCAGTTATTATGTCCAGCATTACAATACAGAAACCTCGACACTGGCTCTATCATCACAAACATTCAGGCACACGACTTAGGGACCATTCCAAGTGCATCCGTCTCACTCACAGGAAGCCTCTGGTGATTCCTAGCTCTGCAGCACCATTCCTCTGGCTTTCCCCAGTCCAGTGGTGTATGCTGACCCTTGGAATACCTCCCAGTATACGTACTGCTTTGGACTCTTCTAGACCTCTCAAAGGCTTTTCTCCTCTTTCTTCCAGAGGGTTTCCTTGCCTCTCTGTCTGTCCGGTTTGGCTTCTGCTTCTGATGATCCTTCAGATGAAACTGATGATCATTCTCTGGATATCCAAGGTGATCATGAAGGTCATGAAGATGGTCATCTGTACAATAAACTCTACTCTTATTCTGCTTAGATCAGTGCTCCCCCCTAATACAGCGCAGCTGTGCTGAATCAGGCCTTGCCGTTTGAGATGAGTGTTCCATCCTAGCACAGCGCAGCTGTGCTGAATCAAGGCCTGCCCTTTGCAATGAGTGCTTGGGGATTACCTCATAGCCCTTTTGATTGAACACACGTTTTCTCACTTCAGCTCCTCTCATGGCTGTGGGAAACCTGGTGCATTCTGGGACTGGTAGTCTTTTATGGCAAAATTCTGTTTTCTCATTTCTACCAGCACTGACAGGTTGCTTGTTCAGAGACACTTCACCTTTTCTATAGCCCCTTCCTGAGCTATGATAAGCTTCCTTATCACATCACTCTCCAGATCCTGGCACCATATATCTGGATTTTTTTTTAACTGTCATAATCCGTATCTTTTCAAGAGGTGATCATGAGCTGCTAAACGGAACTTATCTGCACAAATAACAGGAATAAAGTTAAACAGATATTGCATCCCGTTAATCTTTCACGGGAATTTTCAGGGATGCCTCTTCTTACTCACTCAGTGCAGCCTTCTCATCTTCCTCAGCCTACCCAAGAGCAGTGTTCTCTAGGGTTGTCATTAAAAGTGTTTCTCAGGTGCTAGCAACCCTGAGTTATTGACCACCACAAGTCTTTCCCCTCCAGGGGCTAAGCGACTTGATGCTGACTGCTGTTGTGGAATCTTTCACCCTACCCATCCTCACAACTTGATCTAGCTATACATTCTGTAGACCTCATTACAGTTACAGCTGAATATGGGGCCCTGTGGTGCCTCCACGTTTGTGCAGTACAATGTCCGTTTGATCTTTGGTCTTCCAAAGGAGTCACCGCCTACTGCGACTCCAGTGTCTTTCAAGACCAATGTCACTCCTAGAATGACCTTCCAAAAGGCATGAGAATACAAGAAACGAGATAGATGTGGGCCAAAAAAAAAAGAAAAAGAACTAAAAACAAAAAAGGAAGGGGAAGCAGTACAACCACAAAACGGGCAACTGGATGGTTTTTGAGAATCTAGTTAACAGAGCTGTCTTAAATATATTAAGTAATTGCGTCTCCCGACTCACCACAACATCGGTCAGAAATAAAATATATGAAGAAAATATTTTGTTTCTCTAATGGTGTTAGACCCTTTTCAATAGAAAAGTGTCAATGACACCTTAGGCTAAAACCACAGTCGTTTGATTTCTGAACTTTGGCCAAACGTAACAGCGCCTCACTTTAATTTAACTGCTTTTTAATAGATGGTGTGAGTCTTGTTCCACTTATGAAAATCCTCTTTGCAAACAACGGCTCCTCCTTCCCAAACACTAGGCTTTCAAATTCATGTACACTTGTTTTGTCTACAGGCATTTGCACAGATGTACTTAATGCTTCATTTCAAGGACTCAGAGGATACTATAGTGTAAAGCCCCCCCCCCCCTTAATCTGAAACCGGAGGAATTCAATAAGAGGATTTTCATCAAATATGTCTGGATTACTCAAGTGCTGCTGAGATGACACAGTATAACTGGCCGACTGGGCATCTCTTCCCCAAATCTGCTCATAGCACCTCATCTAGCCTGCTAGACCACATCACCCCAATTCTGAAAGACCTTCATATTCTCCCCATCGAAGCAAGAATCAAATACAAAGCTCTTCTACTCACCCACAAAACCATCCACCAAACACAAGGCACCCCACTCTGCTCCCTACTACCTCGACCAACCCACAGCAGAACGACCAGACAATCCTCCAACAGCTCCATTGCAGTCCCCCACAAAAGGACCAAGGCAACACAAAGGACCTGCAACAGAGCCTTTGAACTCTATGCCCCATCCCTCTGGAACTCTCTACCAAACCACATCAGGAACAACGGTGATCTCCCATCATTCAAAAAGCAGCTAAAAACGTCCTATTCCAAGAACATCTCTGAATAGGAATCCCCCTATTTTTCCTCAAGAGCTCCAGACCAGTAACTATGCTACCCTGTCAGTCTCTATGTTCATCCCAAAATCATCAATGTTGAACCCCCGGTGATGGGCCCCCCCCCCACCATTGATTCCCCCCCTTGTTATATGTCCCACCGCTTTGACCCGGTGAAAAGCGGGATATAAATACAGTTAAATAAATAAATAAATAAATAAAATAAATAGACTGTAACAGTTTAATCTGCTCAGGTAAAGAATTAAGCTTCCAGCAGTTTCCATTCATTGGTGAATTAGTGTCAATGTTTATTCAATGCACTTGGCAATACAGAAAAAGCCCACAAAGGCCATAATGAACAGTAATATTTTCCTTATTTCGGGCGTGTTGAAAAAGGGCTATTTTATAGTGTGACATGGCGATAGGGGTTTGGTTGTTTGTTCCCTTCTGCTGTCATCACAATGGCTATGTACAAAGGATGACATAGTATTTATGGTTTTGCCTCTGATATTTGAGGACTGTGCTCTGTGGAACGCTGGTTGCCAGGGAGGTCTTTAGGCAGGGGCATCAGTGGCACTGCAAGTCCCTAATTGGGATATCAACAGAAAAAATATTCATTTCAGTTTTGGACAATTTTTGGAATTTTCCTCTAACCCGTTGTCATTTTTAGGTATGTTTCCCTCTAGTGACAGCCCTATTGGGTAGAGTCCATCCATCTGTCTGTCTGCTACTCTGTCTGTATGCAAAGGTTTGTTTATGTTTGTGCAAACGACGCTATGCCTTCAGATAGAGACTGTGGAAGAAAAGTAATCTGCAATAAAGCATTGCACTACAATTAATAAACGTCTTTTTAATGTTGGGTTAAACAAACAGGAGAGGGGCGGAGGGAAAATGCCCTGCTCGAATCCCTGTAAAGCCCCTTTTAGTGAATAAAATTGTGATCAAAAAGAAACTTATCTTGTTGAAGTGGCGGTGTCCAAATATTCTTTCATTCGTCGGTAACCATAACTACATAACATGTATATTTCGGGTCAATAGAAGACCCTGTTTCAAGTGTAAGAACTGCTGCACTACAGAATTTGTGAACATCCCAAAGACATGCCGAAAATCCTTGGAGGGCATAAATTGGTCTCATCCACTCATGGGCCAGGTTTACAGATATTTGGGCACGAGTACTTGTCTTACTAGTTTCGTAGTATATTTACTACAATGCCCATGTAATCTTGTGTTCGATGGCCGGACCATTCGCCCTGTGAAACTCCGTTTGGAGGAACATGCCTCTAGGATTCGTATATCCACTGCCTTGGCTCCCATTGTAGAACATTGCATTAGATTTGCTCATTCCTTTTTGGATCTTAAGTGGAGAGTAATTGACAGTGTCCCACCGCATCCCAGAGGGGGAAACCGTGCCTATCGTTTGCAGTGGTTGGAACAGGAATGGATCTTCTGTCTTCGGACTGTGACACCTTGTGGACTAAATTTGGAATATGACTGGTGGAGCCTCTTATAGAGTTCTTCATTCATTTATTTAGGCATCTGGATCTTCATTTCAATTTTAGGATTTACAGTAACTTTTCTTTCTTTCTTCTTCCTGTTTGCTGACACTTTATGTTGCTCCACCTCTGACTTCGATGACATATGTTTGTCAGCCTATCATCATCAAGCAGACACTACGTAAAAAAAACCTGTGATTTTCGGTGTTTCTTTGGGATGTTCACAAATTCTGTAGTGCAGTGGTTCTTACACTTGAAACAGGGTCTTCTATTGACCCGAAACATGCATGTTGTGTAGTTATGGTTACTGATAAATGAGAGAATATTTGGACACCGCCACTTCAACAAGATAAGTTTCTTTTCGATCACTAGTTTATTCACTAAAAGGGGCTTTAAAGGCATCTGAGCAGGGCATTTTCCCTCTGCCCTTCTCCTGTTTGTTTAACCCGACATTAAAAAAACGTTTATTAATTGTAGTGCAATGCTTTATTGCAGATGACTTTTCTTCCATTGTTTTACTTGCATTAGTCATCTTATATACTGAGGTATAATTTGGTGAGACATTCAGATAGAGACTGGCAAGCAGGCAGATGGGGACATCTCTGTTGCCGTGCTATTTTTAAAGTGCCAGCAGGAAGCCCATCTGCGGGCAGCAGCCTGAAGAAGGGTGTGATTGTGCTGAAGACTAATCAGTAAAAAAGGTGAGGCAATGGGTGGGAGAGATAGGGTGAGATAAGAAAAGATGGCAGGAGAGATTTAAAGGGCCAGTGTAGATAGAAAAGCAAGAATAGGGGGGGGAGACCCTGGGGGAAAGAAATGGAGGGGGTGAGAGTTAAGGGGGGAGGGGTAGCAGGAGAGGTGCTGGAAGGAGCCGGGGAGAGAAGAGTGCATGGCAGAAGGGACCAGAATGTGAATATCCCAAGAAGCATACACACACATACACATTAACTACCCCTGCACAACACACACACATACACCAGCCTTGCACCACACACCCATGCCTCAAACAACCCCCCACTACCAAATCCCAGTACTTCTTGTGGCCTTGGGCAAGTCACTTTACTCTCCAATGCCTCAGGTTCAAACTTACAGGCCAATGCAGAAAACTAGCACGGCCTTTAATCATTGAAAACAGTATGTTTAAGCACACTTAAGCTAACATCAAATGCAGAAAAGAGATGGATGCGTACATAAATGGTGATGGATGGATGCGTATTTAAATGGTTTATGGTTTATTAAAATTTGATATAGCACCCTTCAATACACCAGAGTGGTTCATAATAATAATCCATGAAATATGAGAAGCGGAAAAAAATTCCATTAAAAACAGAAAAGAAAAGATAGCGGGATAAGGGATGGGAACTAAGCCTCAAAACAGTCACTGGGCGGTCAACTGAAATGCAGCTCGAAATAAGTATGTCTTCAAGGCATATTTGAACTTGGGATGAGAGAGCCCTAGCCAGATATCAGCTGGCAACAAATTCCAGAAGTAAGGGGCCAGGAAGTAGAAGGCAGCATGTCTAGTGGATTCAAGGCGTGCCTCGGATGGTGTAGTGAGATAAAGACTGCGACTAAGAGAATTGTGTAATATTCTGGAAGGTGCACGCGGGATGAGGAGAGATGAAGATAACCCGGAATCCCAGAATGGGGAATTTTATGTGTGAGACAAGAAATTTATACTTGACATGGTAGGAAACAGAACCAATGAGAGCGAATAAAGAGAAGGGTTACATGGTCAAACTTAGTAGCATGAAAGAGCAGATGAATGGCTGTATTTTGAATGGTTTGCAGATGTGAGTTGAGCTTAAGAAATTTTGCGTAAATAACTTTGCAGTAGTCAATTTTTGAAATCACCAAGGAAAAGTGTTTAAGGAGGCATCAGATAGGTAAGAGCAGACTGAATTTACTGAAGAGAAAAGAAGCACCTTTTTGCAACTGTATTAATAAGAACACAGAAGGAAAGTTGAGTATCAAGAATAACTCCAAGGTAACGAAGTGACTGGGAGAGAGGAATAAAATAACCATCTATGATAGGTGAAACATTTGGAGAATTTAGATGACCTGTTAGCCAAAATGCAGAGGTTTTAGTTAGATTTAAAATGCAGACAAATGAGCTGTGCATAATAATCTGGTATGCAAATGATTGCTGCGGCCGATGCAGAGACAGGTGTAGAGGATTTCACAACTAGCTTTAGCACCAACAACTCTATGCCTGGTCTGAGGTGGCTTAAACCTCTAGCATGTGCCCCCGACAGTATTTTGATGGCATCTGAGGCAATTGTAGTATTGGGAAAAGCACCCAATGCCATCAAAATACTGTTGGGGGCTGATGCCCTGACAGAAAATCACTCCCTGGTGGTCTAGCGGACCAATCCCACCACCCAACAAGATTTTGATGGCATTGGGGGTGATGACAGCATTGGAAAAAGCCCCTGATGGCACTCCCAATTTGAATGATACCGGGAGGAGGTTCTGGGGTCTCTAGACCACCAGGATAGTTATTTTTTAAGTGGGGTGAGGGGCTCTGGGGCAGCGAAACCACCAGGAAGTGACTTTCTGCCAGGGCACCAGCTCCTAACAGTATTATGATGGCATCACAGACTTTTCCTGATGTCGGAATCACCTCCAATGTCATCAAAATTCTGTCGGGGTTGATATGCAAATGAGCCATGCGGTGCCTTTTCTCTGGAAGAGCATGCCAAACCTGTGCCGATTTCTTGTGTGCATGTGTTTGGCTTGCTCTCCCAGTTTAACACTACCATTTTATGCACAGTTTAACATGTAGCTTATTTGCATATGAATCCCTTTCTGTATAGCTGCGCTGAAGTCGTGTGCTATTGGTCCGCTGCAACAAGCATAAAAAGCTGATAGCGTGCGACTTCAGCACTGACTTTCTGCTTCGGCCAGCCAGATTTTAAGCCCTCTGGGGACAGGGAAGTACCTATTGTTACTTGCCTTGGACTGCTACTGGAAAGGTGTGAGCTAAATATCGCTAAATAAATTCATAGCTTCATGTGTACTAAATGATTTTACATGCGCTACAACTTGCAAGATGTGTGTTAATGAATGTATACCCTAAACCAGGGGTCTCAAACACGCGGCCCGCGAGAGCATTTTGTGCGGCCCACGACGCCATTAGTTTCACTTTTCACCTGATTGCCGGCGTGGCCGCGTGGGGTTAAAAAATACTCTCTCAGTCTAAAGTCGTCTTCTCCCGAGTCACGAGCCTGCCCTCAACCAATGAGAGACAGGAAGGAGGGGGGGCAGCCAGCCGAACACCACGAGGCACCACGCACCCTCGAGGATCCATTTTGTGCACAGCGTGGGCAGGTATGGAGGTAGCCCCCGGAATTCCCCGATGTTAGCCAGCCCTGCCTCCCTCAGTCCCTCTCCTCTTCAGCTTTCAGAGCCGCGAAGGGAGAGCTTCTCCCTCGCGACTCTGTTAAGCTCGCCGGGGCAGATGGGAAATTTCCTATAAGCCTCAGTGGGCTTAGCAGAGTCGCGAGGGAGGAACTCTCCCTTCGCGGTTCTAAGCCAAAGCAGAGAAGGACTGAGGGAGGGAAGCAAGCAGGCAGGCAGGCAGGGAGGGAGGGAGGGAGGGCTGGCTCTGCCGGACAGGGGGGGGGGGTCCCGCGGGACATTTGATTTTGCCGCAGCTGATGGGGGGGGGGGGGTTAGGACTGGTAATGCCACTGGGGGGGGTTAGGGGGGGTAATGTGCTGGGGGTTGATGGGGGGGGGTTGGGACTGGTAATGTGCTGTGGGTTGATGGGGGGGGGGTTAGGACTGGTAATGCCCCTGGGGGGGTTAGGACTGGTAATGTGCTGTGGGTTGATGGGGGGGGGTTAGGACTGGTAATGCCACGGGGGGGGGGGTTAGGACTGGTAATGTGCTGGGGGTTGATGGGGGGGAAAGGACTGGTAAAGCCACAGGGGGGGGTTTAGGACTGGTAATGTGCTGTGGGTTGACGGGGGGTTAGGACTGGTAATGCCACTGGGGGGGTTTAGGACTGGTAATGTGCTGTGGGCTGATGGGGGGGGGGTTAGGACTATTAATGCCACTGGGGGGGTTTTGGACTGGTAATGTGCTTTTGGCTGATGGGGGGGTTAGGACTAGTAATGCCACTGGGGGGGTTTAGGACTGGTAATGTGCTGTGGGCTGATGGGGGGGGGGTAGGACTAGTAATGCCACTGGGGGGGGGGTAGGATTGGTAATGTGCTGTGGGATGACTGGGGGGGGGGTTAGGACTAGTAATGCCACTGGGGGGGTTTAGGACAGGTAATGTGCTGTGGGCTGATTATGTTGACTTTTATTGAGGGGGGGCTCAGGGATGCTTGATACTGCGGTGGCGGCGGCAGCAGCAGCAGCAAGTTTGGATTTTTAAAATGTACCTGGACTGATGGGGGAGGGGGGGTTAGGACTGGTAATGGGCTGGGGGGGTTGCTAGGACTGGAAATGGGCTGAGTGGAAGGGGGGCTTGAACTGCAAATGGCTGATGGGGAGGTGGGCTTGGAATGGAAATGGGCTGTGAGGGGAGGGAGCTAGCACTGGAAATGGGCTGAGGGGGGGGGGGGAGCTAGGGTTGGAAATGGGCTGATGCAGGGACTAGAAAGGAGCGGATGCTGGGTGGGGCTTGAACTAGAAGGGAGCTGATGTTGGGGGAGGATTAGAATGGGATGGAGCTGGGAAAGTGAAATGGAGAGGGAAAAAATATTTTGTGCGGGAGGGAAGACAAATCTACAATTGGCCAGGTTTTGGGAGAGTAAGTGGAGATTGAGGATGGAGGGGTAATATTTGAGTGGATAAAATAGGAATGAGGAAAGAGCAAAAGGAGAAAGATTAGTATGTTAAAGCAGATGTAGAGAGAGAATGAAAAAAAAAACTAGATGGAAGAAGAAAGGACAAATGGACAGCAGACGATGGAGAGTTAGCAGAAGACACGAAGAAACCATAAGAAAGTGGCTGGAACAATTGCAACTGAAAAAAAATGCACAAAAGGTAGGAAAATATCTCTTTATTTTGAATTTATTAACTGGAATATGTCAGCTCTGGGAAATGTGCATCATTAATGTCTGTGCTTTGTTTAGTACAAGAAATTAATTTATAGTTTTATTTCTACAGTGTTGTTGTACATTCCAAATTTGGCTTTTGGGGTTCCCAATTTAATTATTGTCTTCCTGTTTCTAAATTGTGATTCCTTGTTTGGTGATGGTGTATGTTCTGCATGTGTAACTGAGCTGAGGTATTCTGTTTATGTAATTCCTATTTGACATTGCTACTTGTTCTCTTTTCCCAGTAGGTCATGTATTGTTGTTCTCTGAAATGTATTGATTTAATATTTGCAGTGTTGCCTTTTGATAGGTAGGGTCTGGTGCTTTGTGAGTCCTGGTAGTGCTGTTATGATACGGGGGGTTTGCTATGGATTCTAAATGGGCAGTGTTTGTAGTAGTTCCTAATGTGCCTGGCGGTTGGCACTTGATTATAGTAATATAGAAATTGTTTAGTCTTTCTTTATCCATATACTCATTATGCAACATTATGCAAATATTTATACAAATGAGGCCCCTTATGCAAATGAGGCCCCGTGTCTTATGCGGCCCCCGGGTTACTTTACAAGTCCTCATTTGGCCCTCAAAGCAATTTGAGTTTGAGACCCCTGCCCTAAACCCTAAAAATGGTCCTCTAGTGTTCAGGAAGAGGAAGTCCGATTGAGTTTGTAGGAGGTAAACCTGTGCAGGAGGCGGGGTAACTGTACTGACTGTTACCATCATCCCTCCCCTTACCTACTGGACTCCAATATCAAGAGTAAGAACAGTTAAGTGAGGGGAGGGGATGGAAGGAAAGAAATAAATGAGAGAATTTGTTAGGAACTGGGGAACATTTTGGGAAAAGGAGGGGCTCTTCCGAAGGGATCGGCTTCACCTTAACTGGGATGGAACCAGGCTGCTGGCCTTAACCTTTAAAAAGGAGATAGAGCAGCTTTTAAACTAGATAATAGGTGAAAGCCGACAGTTGCCCAAGAGCGGATGGTTCAGAAGAATGTATCCTGTAGCTGTTTGATTATTTTCATCTAATTTCCATGTATTTTGGTGTGCTGAAAACAAATAAAATATTGAAAAAACTCCTAGATGTCATGATTTGCCACAACATGCAAAATTGTCTAAATATTTATCAAATTTTTTCAAATTACTATTAATTAATTCAAATTACTATTAATTAATTCACATAAGTGCATTTAAGATATAAAATGCCAAAAAAACCTTAAAGGGGTTGTCCGAGTTATGTAAAAAAAATATAGCACTGTAAATCTGATGGTCAGCAATATATACATAAGCTAAGCAAGTTTTAAGTCTGTGCTTCTAATGGTAGAAGGGGTTAATCTTTCCTGAAGAATCCAGTGGGAGGGAGACACAGGGCAGATAGCAGCAGCTCCGGTCAGTGCAGGGAGGTGTGGCCAGCACTGTGACGTCTCATGTACAGACACAGAGCTTCTCTCTCCTGCATGCCACACTTGTGCACGAATCATCATCAGGTTCTTGGTTCTACGCTGTTCACACTTTTTCATCGCAATTCGTGTTAGCTCGTCATTCTTCAACCATTATGTTATGGCTCCGCGAAAGTGTATTAATTCGCCAGACAGTTTCTGTTTCATCTGTGGTGAATATACAGTGTTGAAGCAACAGCAGAATATTACAGACATTGTGAAAAAAGTATACTTTGCATACTTTGGAATAAAAATTGGAGATCAAGATAAAGTCTGGGCGCCTCATAAAGTGTGCAAACGGTGTGTTGAGGACCTCCGAAAATGGTTCAAGGGTAAGAAAAAATCTTTCCGTTATGGGATTCCTATGGTATGGCGAGAGCAAAAGAACCATAGTGATGACTGTTACTTTTGTTCATGCGATGTGAAAGGGTTTAATTCCAAATGGAAGCATTCCATTTCATACCCCAATCTTCACTCGGCAATTCGTCCCATCCCCCATGGCACAGATATACCAGTACCCAAGCTCCCTGCTTCTTTGGAAGAGATACCTAGCTCCGATGAAGGTGAAGTCATACCTGAACCAGATGATAAATCAAGTTCTGACTTTGAAGATGATACAAGTTCAAAATTGTTTTCTCAGGAGGAGATGAATGATTTGGTAAGAGACTTGAATCTTCCCAAAGATGCCGCTGAGTTACTCGGATCAAGGCTGAAAAGCAGGAATTTATTGTTGCCAGGAGTATCATCTTCATGGTTCAGACATCATGAAAAGGAGTTCATTCCTTACTTCGCCCAGGAAGACAAGTTGGTTTATTGCATCGATGTCGAAGGTCTGATGGGTCAATTTAAAATCCAATATGATTCAGAGCAATGGCGTCTTTTTATAGATTCTTCAAAAAGAAGTCTCAAAGCAGTTTTACTCCACAACGGTTTTTACGCTTCCATACCTGTAGGTCATTCTGTACACTTGAAGGAAACCTACGAGAACTTGGAATTGGTTCTTCGTAAACTTAAATATGAAGACCATGGTTGGCAAGTGTGTGGGGACTTGAAGGTCTTGTGCATGCTGCTCGGGCAATAAGCTAGGTATAACAAATATCCTTGTTTTCTATGTCTATGGGACAGTCGAGACCGACAAAATCACTGGACAAAGAAGAGTTGGCAGCCGAGGGTGCTAACAGTCGGTGAAAAAAATGTCCTCCGAGAAACTTTGGTACCTTCCCATAAAGTTCTTCTACCACCTCTCCACATAAAATTGGGATTGATGAAGCAATTCGTAAAATCACTTCCAAGAGATGGAGAATGCTTCAAATACTTGGTCACCAAGTTTCCAGGCCTGTTGGAGGCAAAATTGAAGGAAGGTGTGTTCGTCGGACCAGACATTAGAAGGCTTATAGTTGATCAAGAGTTTGTCAACACCATGACGGATCCTCAAAAAGAAGGGTGGATTGCATTTAAAGAAGTCGTACAGAAACTTTTAGGCAATAACAAAGATCCTCACTACAAAAAGATCGTCGGACGAATGCTGAAAGCATTTCAAGCTTTAGGTTGCCTGATGAGTTTGAAAGTGCATTTCCTCCAGTCCCACTTTGACTACTTTCCTGAAAATTTGGGAGCTGTGAGTGAGGAACAAGGTGAACGATTCCACCAGCACATTAAAGAGATGGAAAGGAGATACCAGGGAAAATGGAGCATTACAATGATGGCAGACTACTGTTGGATGCTTCAGAGAGACATTCCAGATGCTACTCACAAGCGTAAATGCACCAAGAGGAGCCTCACAAGGAAGAAGAATCAAGTTTAGTGTGCGTAGGTGAGCTCATTTCAGTTCAAAAAAGGATTTTCATGAAAATATTGTAATACAACTTTAATTTTATAAGTCTATTTCCATTTATTTTGAGGTATTGCCTGATTTAACATAGTTACCTAAATTGTCAGGAAACGTGATGTCCTATGACAAAATGGAGGTCATTTTCAGATTCAGCGCACCAAAAAACATAAAGATTACGTGGAATAACCAAAACAGCTCTGAAAAAAAATTTTTTTGCAGACCTGTGTTTTCATTAAAATCATCTGTAATACCTGAAGTTTGGAGGATTGCCAATATAATGCCAATTTTTAAAAAGGGTTCCAGGGGTGATCCGGGAAACAATAGACCAGTGAGCCTGACGTCAGTACTGGGAAAAATGGTAGAAACCATCATAAAGAATAAAATTACTCAGCATGTAGATAGTCATGGCCTAATGGGAGTCAGCCAACATGGCTTTAGTCAAGGAAGATCTTGTTTTACTAATCTGTTATGTTTTTTGAAGGTGTGAATAAACAGGTGGACAAAGGTGAGTCAGTTGATATAGTGTATCTGGACTTTCAGAAAGCCTTTGACAAGGTCCCTCATCAGAGACTTTTGGCAAAACTAAAGAGTCATGGGATAGGAGGCAGTGTACTATTGTGGATCAGGAACTGGTTAAAAGATAGAAAGCAGAGGGTTGGGCTAAATGGCCAATTTACCCAATGGAGAAAAATGAATAGTGGTGTACCCCAGGGATCTGTGCTGGGTCTGCTGCTTTTTGACATATTCATAAATGACCTGGAAAGGGGAATAACGAGTGAGGTTATCAAATTTGCAGATGACCCAAAACTATTTAAAGTTGTTAAAACCCAAGAGGATTGTGGAAAATTGCAAGAGGATCTTGATAAATTGGAAGAATGGGCATCAAAGTGCAAAGTTATGCACCTAGGGAAGAACAACCGCACCTTGAATATTGTGTGCAATTCTGGTCACCGTATCTTAAAAAGGATATAGCGTTATTAGAAAAGGTTCAGAGAAGAGCCACCAAAATGGTAAAGGGGATGGAAGGATACCCCTATGAAGAGAGGCTAAAAAGGTTAGGGCTCTTTAACCTGGAAAAGATGGCTGAGGGGAGATATGATAGTCTATAAATTAATGAACGGAGTGGAACGGGTAAATGTAGATCGATTGTTTACGTTATCAGAATATAGAAAGACTAGGGGACATGCAATGAAGCTACAGGGTAAACTATTTAAGACTAATAAAAGAAAATATTTTTTCACTCAACGTGTAATCAAACTCTGGACTTTGTTACTGGAGGATGTAGTAAAGGCTGTTAGTGTAGCTGGGTTTAAAAAAGGTTTGGACAAGTTCCTGGAGGAAAGGTCCATAAACCATTATTAAGAAGGGACTCAGGATATCAAAGCTTGACCCAGTACAAGCATTGTGGAACCTGTCTCTTTTGGGGAAACTGCTAGGTATGTATGACCTAGACTGGTCACTGTTGGAAACAGGATACTGAGCTTGATGGACCTTGGTCTGACCCAGTATGGCATATCTTATGTTCTTATGGTAGATGGAGAAATGGAGACTGTAGAAGGGAGAGACAGGGAAATTGGGTAAAGGGAGGCTTCCTCTCCTCATGACATCTCTTCCACTTTCAGGGTTGGTGCAAGGGTATTGAACTCCCTCCCTCTTGATATTTTGGTAGAATCAATAAGCATGATTATCCCAACTTTACCCACCCACAACAATCCTATAAAAATACATAATTAGACATCATGCTTTTAAATATTAAACTTTGCATTGTGTATATATCTGTGTGCCCGCTCTCTCTACAAATTTGTCTGGCCGTCAGAATCTATATTTTTGCCTTGACTGCTGCTGTCTTTAACACCCCTCAGAAACTGCTGCCTTAGCTTGCTGCCTTAGCTTGCCGCCTTGTCTTGCCTAACAGTTCAGCTGACTTTGGTCTATCCCCCTTCCCTCCCTCCTATTCTCTTTATTTCTCTCCCTTCTCCATCCTCTTTCTTGTGCATAGCCCTATGAAGTGGCTCTGGGATGATATATATTTCAATTGTGTTTACTGGGCTTACTCAAAAATAAATAGGGATTGGCTAAGCCTGTGCTTAAGGTTGTTTCTCTATGTCGTGTGGCATATAAAGTTCTGAGTTTGGATCTTCTTCGGCTATTTTGGCTTGGATATGAGGTGAAGGTGTTGCACTCAGGTCAAGTAGTGAGGAAAGACAACTAGTGCTACTGTGGTAGCTGATGCCGGCCAATGAGACATATTGAGGATGCATTTCGAAGGGATTGATCCTTCAGCTTGGGCTATGAGTGATCCTTAAACTTTTCAAATGTCCTTTCTGGAAAGAGGGGAATGATATGTAAAGACCATGTGGGAGAAAAAGTCAAGATAACTATGCAGTCTGCCCTTCCATAAGAACTATTAAGTTCTACAATCCCTTGCTTTAGTTTTGTCTCCCATTATTTATCCCCTCAAAAAGTCAACATTAGTATTGGTTCTGCATTTCTGGGTCACAGTATTACAAATACAGTTTATAGATATATGACTTTCTGGAAGTTACAGAGCTTCTGTCATTGTAAATGTTACATATCGGACTTGTTCCAACAGATTCAAGAGTAGAATGCAGTAGGAGGGCCTTTCATCCTGTCACAGAGCTTGAGTGGCATCTCCTCTATGAAAGAATTTTAAAAACAGCATCTGTACAGAAAGTAACTAGAAGCAATACTTGAAACCTTAAATAGAATAGTGTCTTCTGGTGGCTGCACAATAGATTGCATCATCAACATAGTAGGTTTTAACATACGCAGTTATATCGCTAAACTGCAAACAGTAATTGGAAAAGACTGCCAGTTCTTTGGGACATATCATCAGCTCAAATCTTCAGCAGAAGCCCTTCTCCCACGGGCTGTTATTTGCAAGCAGAGGTGGTGGTGGTATCTATTTCTGCTCTTTCCTTCTGTCATCTCTTGTGCTCAGTCACTAGATGAATGGGTCCACATATTTTCCTGCAGAGGAAATGGTTCAAGTTTGTGGTTTTTTTTTTAAAGTTGCAACAAAAATAATCAGCGTGATGAAAGAGCTCTGTTGTTATGGAGCTCAACAGATAACTAAGGATGCTATTTTTCATCTAAACAGACGTGACTTTGATGCCTTATAGATTTAGTGTAAAATACAATGTTTGACAAACACACACAATTGATTCTTCAGATCTATTCCTTTTTATGTCATGCAGCTTCTTAATTAACTAGAACCTCAGAGCTAGGAAAGTCTTGTGTTGTAAAATGACTGAGCAAGAAGATGGATCATTCAGAGCTTCCTAACACCATGATGAATGACAGTATAGATTCACAATGAGGTTTACAGGGAAAAGCACCGTTAGGATTACCAGATGGCTCAAGCTTGTTAAAGCTGTGTGGAAGTATGACTCAAAAGTGAGAAATGGAATAGCCATCTCCTCAGAACATTCATGGGAAATATTCCATTAGTCCAACTATGAAAAACCTGCTTAAAACATTAAAGACACAAATTTCACAAATTTTAACTTATATCTCAATATTACTTCCATTAGCCCATGGCTCCTTTATATTTCTGATTTCCTGAGAATTGGTTTATATTAGGAAAATATGAGTGGATGTAATAAATATGAAAGAGTTACAATTTTAGAAGTATCTATACAGATCACAACTTTTATATCAGTTATGCTTCTCTCTTTCTCTTGCTAAAACCAACAAGGAGATAGGACCAGATAAGACTCAAGTTCAATTCCTAGGGTAGGGTCTCTGATTCCTACACCAGTAGTGGCCAGGGGTGCTATAGAAATGCTGTCTGCAGACCCTGGATGGATATATCAACCATCATTTAACACCATTGCCCAGTGACCATACATAGGTTCCATTAGCTGGTTCCAGAAGGGAGGATTGACTTGTGGTCCCTAGTTGAGGATCGTCTCTGAGATGGCTGGGCAGAGCTGGAAGAAGATCTAAACTATGGGAACAAACTTGCAAATGAAGGCTTATGGCATCAGATCCCAGCTCTCGGTCTGATTAAGCTGGAAGTATAAAAGAGCTGGAGAAGTGGCAGGCAAGGCCAAACCCAGAGCTGGTTCAAAGTGTTGGTGCCCTAGACAAACCTTAAGTCTTATGCCACCCCTGGCTGTCAGAATTTATTGTTTAGCTTTGAATGCCTTATTCTTTGCTGCCCCCCTCCCCCCCTCCCAAGAAGCTGCTGCCCTAGGCAACTGCCTGGTTTGCCTGGTGGTTAGGCTGGCCCTGCTGGTAAGACAAGAAATTGAAAAATCCCAAGAAGGAAAACACTTCTGATTCCTTGCAATAATATTAATGAAGCAAGAGTTGACTTCAGGCATTACTCTGCAAGTGGGGCAGTCTGAATTATTTCTGGCTTTTGCCTACATGGAATTTTTGAACCTTTGCAGGAATAGTGAGGCCGCGGAGCCGTGTGCTTGCGGCCGGCATTAACCGGGGGGGGGGGAGGGGTGGCCACGCGTCGCCCCGTCGGAGTATGCCGGCATGGGGGTGGGGTTGCAGGTAGGAAGCGCTCCCATTGGCCCCGCGAGTTGTTGTTGGGTGCGGGAGCCAATGGGAGTGCTAGAGCGTGCAGTCGCTGGGGGTTATGGGTGGGGGTGCGGCGTGGCTCCGGCCTCTTTTGCTGGATGCCTGGGACGCCGGACGCGTGCCGAGAGCAGCAGCAATAGTGCGGTGGGCCTAATTTAGCGGGTTTTTTTTTTTGAATAGTGGGAACGGAGGACGAGGAGCCGGGTTGGACTTAGTGTGCTGTCAGTCGTTGGTGGGAACGGGGGAAGAAGTGCTTTATTTGATTGGGGGAGGCGGCGCAAGTGGGAACAGGGGTGAGTCATCGGCCGCTAAGGGTCTTGCGCTCAGCGCGCTGAGCGCCTTGTTTCCTCCTGCTTCAAAAGGAGCGGGGAGCGGGTCGGGGGCTTACTGCTGTGGCGTATATAACCGAAAATAAAATAAAAATATTCTTGGGGCAGGGGGACGAGGATATCCGGGCACGCGTCTTTTGAGCTGCTGCCTTAGAGTTGAAGGCTCCGGAGGGACAGCTTTGTGCTTGCTTGGCCAGCCCTTGTGAGCCTAACAAAAAAGAAAAAAAAAAAAAGGTAACAACAACTACAGTTAAGAAGGACAGTACAATTTAAAGAACATTGCCCCTTTACAATGGGGGGTTCGCGTCATGGTAATGCAAAAGGGGGGGGGGTTCCCGCAAGGAAAAGGGGCCTAGTAGGGGGAGGGGGGCTGAGGGGCCACCAGGGGATGGGGGGCTGCTTGGCCCCAATAATGGAGCTGCGCAGGGGGGTGGCGTTGCCCTGGCGCAGGGGGATAGGTCCCGAGGTATTGCAACGCGTGGGAGGAGGGGGCAGGGGGGGACTAAGGCCTCCGCTGGTGGCAAGGGGAGTCGGGGGCGGCGGGGCAGTGGGCTTTCCACGGTTAGTGGGGGGCGGGGGGGCAGCGGGTTGGAAGTGGGACAGGCTCATGCGCCGGTTGCGGGTGCTAGTGCTGTGCCGGGTGGGGAGCTACCGGGCGACAGTCGGTCCTCTAGAGGCTGTAGGGGCGGTCTGACAGGTCGGGGCTTAGATGGTGCAGAACGGCAGGATAGGGGACAGGAGTCCATTGGCTGCTCGGGCCCTGTACCAGTTCCCGGGGAAGGGAGGGTAGGTGTTTTAGGGAACGGCGATATGGGGGGTTCCCAGGCCCATATGGTTGGCAAGGGGCTGTTGGTGGGGGGTCTCCGGCCTCTTGGGAGCACTGGCAGGGCGGGGGACAGAGCTCCTCCCGGGCGGAGTGGCTTGGCGCTTGGCAGCCACCATGGGCTATGGCAGGTGTCTCTCCGCCCTTTCCTGTCTTCTCTCCACAGGCTCACCAGGCTTGGCAGTATGCGGGGAGCCCTTGGTGGAGTACATCACGGCAAGATGGTGGCTCCGAGGGACGTCAGGCTCCGGGACGAGCGGCTGGAGCGGCGGAACCAGCTGTGCAGACAGCGTCGGAGCATCCGGTGAACGATGTTTCCATGGGAGCGGCAGAGATCGCTTCAGGTGAGTTGGTTGTTGCCCAAAATGTGGGGGTGGGGGAAGCAGCAGGTACGAGTGGCATGGGTTGGAAGAAACGAAGCAGGAAGCGTAGACATTCGTGTTATAGGCGTAGGCGGTCGGAGTCCTCGTCTTCGTCGTCGTCCCTATCGTCGTCTGGTTCGTGCTCAGAGGAGGGCAGTAATACTGCAATCCAAGGAGCGCCGGCCGAGTGGCTTACAAAAAGCGCGGCGCAGCCCACTGTGGCGGTGTTCTCGGAGTTATGGGAGGACGTGCCTAGGAAGTTGCGGTGGAAAATACAAAAGCGGAGATATATAGACATTTTCCGATTATTGGAGGGTCGGAAGCGGTCAGGGGACAGTAGGAAGAAGAGGAAGGAGGAGGAGAAAGCCGGTAGAGTGCGGAGAGTTGGGCGGAACGTGGTGAATTGGACGCGAGCCTTTCTGCGGTTAGCTAGTGTTTGGGGCCAGGTGCACCCGGAGCAGTACGGTATGATGTTGGCTTACGCTGATTCCATCTTAGAGGCATCACAGACGCATGACAGTTGGGCCTGGCTCAACTATGATGAGAAATTCCGCGATAAGATGGAAGAAAATCAGGGGTTGTCTTGGGGGACTCAAGATATCAATTTGTGGCTGACGCAGATGGCTGTTCGGCAGAACGTCGGGGGGCTAGCGGGCAAAAAGGGGGGTCGGTTGCGGCTGTGGGCTCGGGGAAGCCCTTTCGTGGGGGCGTGCCCGCGGCAGGACAGAGAACTGCGGGGGGGGGGGGGGAGGAAGGCACTGGGGATGTCTGTTGGTGATTCAATGTCCTCATGCCCCTTTCCGGACTGTAAATTTTGGCACGCTTGCTCTGTCTGTGGCGGAGGACATTCTGCCCTCAAATGTGTGCGGAAAGGTGTTGCTGGAGCCCCCCCCCTTCTAAGCAATAGGTGTGGGGAGGGCATTGCCCCCACTCCTATCAAGCTACAAGCCTTGCAACCATGGTTGCGCCGTTATCCCAAACAGAAAGACAGTTTTAATTTGGAAGAGGGGTTCCGATGTGGGTTTCACATTCCCGTGGTGGGTAAGGTAGCGGGGAGTAAGTCTAGGAATTCGTCATCAATTAGGCGTTTAGCCGATATTGTACGGGCTCAGGTGGCAGGAGAGATGCAGTTAGGACGGATCGCTGGCCCCTTTACGGAGCCGCCATTTGAGGGCTTTGTGGTCTCCCCTTTGGGTATAATTCCAAAGAAGGAGCCGGGAAAGTATCGTTTGATCCATAATCTGTCCTCCCCCGTGGGGGCGTCTGTTAATGACCACATTCTGCGGGAATTGTGTGCCGTGCGATATGCATCTTTTGACGAGGCCTTGGCTTTAGTCAAAAAATGTGGCCCGGAGTGCTGCATGGAAAAGGCGGATATAGAGTCCGCTTTCCGGTTATTACCGGTGCACCCGTCGGCTTTTCCTTTGTTGGGATTTAGCTTTGAGGGGCGATATTATTTTGACAAGTGTATGCCCATGGGTTGCGCGATATCCTGTGCTTATTTTGAGCGGTTTAGTTCCTTCATGCATTGGGCTATCGTGGCGCGGATGGGTTGTAGCCAGATAGTCCATTATTTGGACGATTTCTTTTTCGTGGGGACGGCTCAGTCTGAGCAGTGTCGTGCCTTGTTGGATGGCTTTAGATTGCTGGCACAGGAGTGGGGGGTGCCGTTGGCGGCCGGAAAGACGGAGGGCCCTGCGACTTGTATTACCGTTTTAGGGGTGGAGCTCGATTCTGAGTTAATGGTAGCCCGTTTGCCAGCCGATAAGGTGATCCGACTGCGAGTATTGGTAGCCAACGTGCTTGTCTCCTCGAAGATGACGTTGCGGGAGATGCAGTCCCTTATCGGTTCCCTTAATTTTGCATGTAGGGTCATTCCCATGGGCAGAGTCTTCTTGTGGCGTCTCGCATCGGCTACAGCGGGGGTGCGTAAACCTCATCATCGGATCAGGGTGTCTCAGAGCATGCGGGCGGACTTAAGAATCTGGGATGAGTTTTTGAGCGGTTTCAACGGTGTCACGGTGATGCGTGATACTGTGATATCCAGTGCGGCCTTACAATTATATACGGATGCGGCTGGTGGGGCAGGCTTGGGGGTGTATATTTCAGGGGCGCTTGGTGTGCGGCGGAGTGGCCGCAGTCCTGGCATGAGGCGGGCCTCACTAAGAACATAACCTTTTTGGAGTTGTTCCCGATTGTGGTAGTGCTGTCCTTGTGGCCGGATCGGTTACGGAATCGCCAGGACGTCTGGTGGTGCGACAATGAGGCAGTTGTCAGCGTGCTTAATAATTATGCCCCTCGGTGCAGACCGGTAGCCGATTTAATGCGTCAGGTGGTTTTAGCTTGTTTGTGCTTGAATTTAGTGCTCAGAGCGCGTCACATTCCAGGGCATACTAATTTAATTGCTGATGCTCTTTCCCGTTTTAAGTGGGAGCATTTTCGGCATTGGCGCCGGATGCCGAGGAGGAAGGGGCTGTGATCCCAGAGCACCTATGGCGGATTGGCCTGGGGACATTACAGACTTGCTGAAGAAGTCCGTGTCGGCGGCGACTTGGGAGGCGTACCAGCGGGGCTGCAGCAGTGTGGTGGCTTTCCTGCAGGACCAGGGATGGAGTCCAGGCCCCGTTTCGGATTTCCTGCTTGGTCAGTATGTGCTGGCCGTGAAAGTTGCGGGTTTCTCGCGGTCCACGGTGCGGAGGAATTTGGCTGGATTTTCATTTTTTATGCAGGCGGTGGGGTGGGGGGCCGCGGGGGGGGGGGCTTTCTAACTCGCCGGCTTCTACAAGGTTGGGAGCGGTCCTGTCCATCTTCGAGTGATGGGCGTCAGCCTATAACGCATGACATTTTAGGCCGGTTATGCGTCGCAGTAACGCAGGTTGTCTCGTCCAGCTATGAAGGACTGCTTTTTCGGGCGGTGTTTTCCGTGGCCTTTTTTGGTGCCTTCTGTGTGGGTGAATTGGTGGAAGAGTCAGGTCGCCGCTTCAGGGGCGGCGGCTTACAGGTGCAGCACGTATCGTTGGGGGAGGGATGGGTTTGCATTCTTTTGGCGCGTTCCAAAACGGATCAGAGGGAAAGGGGCCTGCGTAGTCTTGCGTGCAGTGTCGGGTTCCCCCACGTGTCCGTTTACCTTGCTGACGGAGTATTTGCAGGTACGGCCAGCCGGTGCAGGCTGTCTTTTTGTGCATAAGGACGCGCGGGTGCTTACCTGTTTTCAGTTTACGGCGGTATTGCGGATGTCGCTCCAGCGGATAGGGGAGGACCCACGTTGTTATGCCCCACACTCCTTCCGGATTGGTGCGGCTACCAGTGCGGCAGCGGAAGGGTTTTCGGAGAGGGCGATCCAGCGGATTGGCCGATGGAGGTCCCAGGCCTTCCGCGGTTATGTGCGGTTATAAGGGGGGACGACTAACTTTCTCTATTTATGTTACAGATATAGTGCAAGGACTGTGTCGCTGTTGGGTGATTGGCCACTCGTTCGTTTACTGGGCTGGTCGGCGAGCAGCAACACGGCCGGTGGGCGTGAATCTTGGATTGGACGCTTCTCAGGTGACCGTCTCATGGCTGGGTGAGCGCGGACTGAGGTGGATTCAGCTCTTACCTTTGCTATGGCACCACGAACGCCTGCTGCGGATGCCACCGGATATATTGTTGATTCACCTTGGAGGCAATGACTTGAGTTCCTGGACTTGCCGGCAGTTGATTCGGGCGGTGCTCAAGGACTTGAGGGCGGTTATGGCTATGTTCCCGGGCATAGTCGTGGTTTGGTCTGACATCATTCCAAGGCCTGCTTGCCGGGCGCAGCGACGTTGGTCCAGAGGGCTGGCTAAGATTAATCGCCAAATTGGCAGATGGGTGGGGGAGCGCGGGGGGTGCCAAATCTTGCACCCGTGGGTAGATGTCGACTGTGCTGGCCTGTTTCGGTCGGATGGAGTACATCTGTCTCCGGTGGGGATGGATTTGCTTCTCAACGATTGGCAGAAGGCCTTGGAGTGTATCATGGATGGGATGCGTGCTGGTCGCAGCTTTCACTTTGGGGGGCGGCTCAGTTCCAGGGTGGCCTGAGCCGGTGGCGGGATCCCGGAGGTTTCCGGGGTCTGGAGCCGGATGCAAGCATTTAGGGCTGGGGTGGGGTACCCCCGACCCGGACAATCCCTCAGGTTTTTGCTAATAATATGGCGAAGCCGGATGAGGGAGGGTGAAGCGATTTACTTGGGACTTGTACCCGCTGGAGGCAGAAGCGGCGTCACCTTGCTAATAATACGGCTGCTGATGGCTCGCTCTGCTGGTGGGGGGGGGGGGGGGGTTAAGTTATGATGTTGAGTTTGTAAATGGTTATTGTTTGAAGTAATAAAGCTGCGACCAGTTTGAGTCCAAAAAATGTGTAATGGTTTGTTTTGTGATGGATTAGGTAAAAGGGGCGGATGGGGGAAAGGGGAAAGGGGATATGGCCGGGAAGCGCAGGTCCGCTGTACCTGGTTAAGGTTTTCCTAAGGATTAGAGTACATACAACTGGTACATGAGAAAGGAGTTATTAATCAGGTTAAACCCAGCATCTTTCATCAATCCAAAGTCACTGGATATCCCTAATATGATCCTGATGGAGGCCATAGTAATTATGTGAGGATAACACTAGTACAATTTATTTAGAAACATGATGGCAGAAAAAGACCATAAGACCTATCTAGTCTGCCCTTCCATATAAATTACTATAATCCCCTTTTTTCCTTTAGAGATCCTCTATGTTGTCCCATGCTTTCTTGAATTCAGATATTGTCCTTGTCTCTACTATCTCCACCAGGATACTATTCCATGCATCTACCACTCTTTCCATAAAGAAATATTCTGCATATTTATTTATTTTATTGCTTTTATATACCGCGCTCTTTAAAATCAGTGCGGTTTACAGATAAATTTTTTTATGCATAACAGGATGTCTGTTATGCACTTACAGTGAACGGGAGATACAACTTGGATTTCAAACTAGGGGAACTATCTACAGTATCTACAACTATTTACAGTATAAATATGAGTTGTCTGTGGCTTATCATTGCTTAGCTGGGTGTAAGCAGCTAAGGTTTGGCTGTGAGTAGTGTAGGAGAAAGAGGTGCTGTGTTAGTGCTTTTCTGAATTGGGCAATATCCGTAATTGCTTGAACGGTGGCTGGGAGCGTGTTCCAGCAGATGGGAGCATAAAACTTAAAAGCTCTGTTCTTCGTTGCTTGGGTGCATTTAGTTATTTCGTTGGGGGTCTGAAGGGTATTGATGGCGAATGACCTCCTCACTCTGTTTGCTGGAGTGGAGTGGAGCAGATCCGTTAGGGAGGAGGAGGATATGTTGTTGATGGCCTTATAAGTCATCAGGACTACTTTATATGTGGTCCGGCAGTAGATTGGTAGCCAGTGCAAGTCCTTTAGAATCGGGGTAATGTGGTCTCCTCTGGAGGCTCTGTGTAGGAAGCGTGCCGCGGTATTCATTGCCAGTTGTAATGGGTTTAGTGTGTTTTAGGGTAGGTCATGAAGGATCACATTGGCGTAGTCAAAGTGGGGGGTCACCAGGGCCTGAATCTATCCCCTTTCACCCTCATCCTTTGTCCCTTCATAGCAGAGCTTACTTTCAATCAAAAGAGGCTCTCCCCCTGTGCCATGAAAGTATTTAAATGTCTCTATCATATCTCCTCTATCCCATCTTTCCTCTCATGTATACATATTAAGATCTTTAAGTCTTTCCTCATATGCTTTATAATGAAGACCACTAACCATTTTAGTAGCCACCCTCAGTACTGACTCCACCCTGTTCACATCCTTTTGAAGGTGCGATCTCTAGAATTGCACACAATACTCCAAATGAAGTCGCACCATATACACAGGCACTATCACCTCCTTTCTTCTGCTGGCCATTCCTCTCCCTATGCACCCAAGCATCCTTCTAGCTTATGCCATCACCTTTCCTACCTGTTTAGATTTAGATGAAGCCATTTCAGTAGTAATTCAGTCAGTTGCATTCAGGTATGGTAGATATTGTAGGGCTCCTCAGGGTTTGCTTTTGGCCACCAAATGTTTTAATAACTTTCTTGTCCCTTTGACTTCTCTAATTCAATTCTACAGTTGTAGCCCATATCTGGTTTTAGTGGCTATTGATCCTTCAATGTTATATCTCTGTCAGATTGGCCTGGGACTTATAGACCAGTGTTATGTGTTAGTGAATGCAAGGCAAATACTATGATCCACCCACCTCATCTCCCTTGATTCGAGGTACCCCTCTTTTATACTGCAACTTGGTTTATACCCTGAACTTAGTATTAGATTCTGAGGCCTGAAATAGCCACAGCTGTAAAGTCTTCATTTGCTGCTCTCTATAGCAATCAGATTGATTAGGAACTGGTTAAGTATTCAGGATCTTAAAGCCTTGTTACATGCCTGTGTTATTTCTAAAATTGATTATTGCAATACTCTGTACAATGGTCTTCCCCCTAATGATGCTTAAGCCTTTTTTAGCTCATTCAGAGCACAGCAGTCAAGTTGTCAGTACGAGCAAAAAGATTTGATCAGGTTTTGCTACTTCTTCCTATCCAACGTTGGCTGCTAATGTCGTGTTGTCTTAAGGTTCTTGTTTGTGCTCATTAGGTCATCCCACACTGATCAACCTGCCTACCTGGATGATTGCCTCATGCCCTACTCCTCTATTTGGAGCTTCCACCCCTCTCAAGCCTCGATGCATTTTATTCTGCCTCCCACAAGGATATCTTTAGCTCCTTCCCTGTGGAAGGCTCTTCAACTCCACGTACGTCAAGAACCTGGCTTTAGCAAATTAAGAAAGGGTTGGTGTTTTAAGAAGGCATTTGGGGCTAGCACTTAGATCAGTGAGGTACTGTGAGACTCTGTTGATTTGATCATGTCTGTTTGTTTTTTTATGCGCTGATGTTTTTAATTGTATTAAATTTGTTATTGTAAACCACTTTGATGGGCTATGGACTTGAAGGGTGTTAAAGCAAATATTTATAAATAAAAGAAATACATTTTCTTGGACCCTTTGTAGTTGAGTCAGTGAAGAATTAACTGACTTGACCACTGTCAAAAGGATCAACAAGAGAATTTGAACCCCAGCTTTCTCCTCATTTGTAGCTCACTGCTCAAACCACTAGGCTATTCTTCTACCCTTTTAAAGCAGGCTATTTACATGAAGGCACATTTTACAAATGACATCTGCGTGCAATCTGGAACTTCCAAGCTTGAATGTCTGAAAAAAAAGCAGGAACATCCAAGTTCAGGCACAATTTCAAAAACGTAGACCTGCTTGATATGGACAGTTGTAGGCCATTTACATAGAAATCCCTGGAATACTATTCAAGACTGGGGACAACTAGGAATAGCCTAATGGTCAGAGTAGTGGGCTAGGGTCAGAGTTCAAATCCACTGCTGCTATCATGGTGATTGTACAGAGCCCTGGGGTGTTAGGGTTCCATCTTCTGTACATCCACTTTCCCAATACCTATTTGTGCCCATAGCAACTCTAAACTTTAAGGGGGTTGTAGATGGTTCTGAAATTGGGTGGGGACATCTAAGTTCATTGCACTGCCCCAGAAACACCTCTGCCATGCCCCCTGCCTCCTTGGACAGCCCTGCACTGGAGACATCCCATGCACTGCCCCAGAAACACCTCTGCCATGCCCCCTGCCTCCTTGGGCAGCCCTGCAGTGGAGACATCCCAAAAGGTCATGTGTAAAATGACTCCAGGGACATCCCTGTGATTTGGGTCCACATGCACATTTTCAGATGTCTAAGCCTTTTAAAAAGACCCCTATAGTATACTTATGTTCTTTTAATACATGAAATGCTGTCACATTCTTGCGTGTGAATATTTATCAGCGGGGGCCACTGTGGTCTCTTCTGCAATAGTTGCAACAGAAGTTGTACTGTCCTGTTCTACCCTCTTCAGTCTTTACCTCATACATTTCAATTACTTTCTATTTGTGCTTTAAATTTGTGTAGGTGAGTGTGTTGAGAGCAATATGGAGCACATTTCAAACTCTTAAAACAGAAAGTTACAGAAGAGTTGTGGTGTATTGAATCTCTGTATCTATGGGTATAGTAATTAACTGTCTCTATTGCGTCTGAAGCAGATATTTATCTATAAGTTTTTCTATACTGCCTCTTCCAGAGTTCAAGGGTGATTTACAATTAACAACAAAAATGACATTAAACTCTTATTTATAACTTACATAATGTTAGAACCTAGTTTTACACAAATTACAGTAAACATATTTTACAGTACAATAAACTTCTTTTGTAATCAACATATTATACAATCAACTTCTTTACAATGGGGATATGAGCATTTGTGAAGTGCACTAGTAAGTGTACTAATATTATGTGAGAGTCATCAGAAACATAACTATTAAGTGAAATACATGCCCTAAAATATAGTAGTTTTACTTTTGAGACCTGTGGCAAGGTCAGCTATCCTGAGAGTGGGGGAGGTGAAAAGCATAACAAATTCACCCTTGTTAAGGGTCGCCTTCTAGGAGTGCATGGAGAGAAAGCCACAGCCAGATTTCAAAGACAGAAAAACCCCAGCTGGAACAGGTTTCAGCCAATGACTGATAAAGTAAGAAAGAGGGATTGCAAGCACGAGGACCAAAGCCCTTACTTTAACAAGTGCACTGTTTATTCTAATATCAGAAGGCAGGGGGATTACCAACACCTGGGAAAGAAAGAGGTGGGGTTAGAACCCTGGAGGTATAATCCTGGGTTAGATTATGCAGAGAGGGAGAGATGAGAAGGAGAGCAGCCGGGAGAGCAGCTGAGACAGAAGCAGAGAGGAGGTGTTGATTCTTGGAGAAGAGCTGAGCTACCCAGAGCTGAGAGAGCTGAATTCCCTGCAACAGGTTGGCAACAGAGGTGGGGACTAGGAAGTGGAGAAGCTTTCAGACCACCAGAGAGGTTGTCAGCTGAGCAGTCTGACCAGGTTGGTGAGTCGGAACCCATGCAGTTGGGAGAACCAGTGTCAGAGTTGGGGGAAGAAGATTGCTTTATGGATTGCTCTCTATGCCAAGCTCTAGACAGGAGGTCTTGAGGAAAAGCTAGCCCTGAAAGAAGTAATTCTCCTTGGAAGTTACTTCCACACTGCTTCTGCCATATGGTTAAATTCCTGTCTGTTTTAAAAGGGAAATTTACTGCAACGTAAACCTGATCAGGAAGCTCTGATTCATGCTTGTTTGTCACCTGTGTTTGAACTGTGCAACGGCAAGAAAAGCCAAGTTAGCTGCTATAAGAGTTTTTGCTTGCTCCTCTACTATATGAAAAGCCTGCTAAGAGTTGTGATAACAGCTTGGAATGTTTGTTTTGTTCTAAGTTTGGTTTCACATAGAAATGCAGCCTAGAGAGGTTTTGAGGCTGGCAGAAACCAAACTGCTGTGGAAAAATTAAGCTTGAATTTTTCTTTATGCTCTGATTAACAAGGACTAAAAAGGAAAGTGGCAGCCTAGTTTCTAAAGGCAATTGCTTCTGCAAGTAAGAGGGCTTTAAAAAAACATTTCTGAGTTCTTTTGGTTTGTTTGCCAGTATTTGCTGTACCTTAAGCAAATCCTACAGTTATAATCCTGTAAATGATACCTTGAACCTGCTGTGTTTTGTGTTATGGAAATAAACTTTCTTTTACAAGCCTTACCCTCGGTTACCTCAACTACAAACCTTCCTACTTAAAGCACCAACATATTTTAGCAGTACTACACTTCCCAGAAGCCAACACGAAGAAATAGGCTGCTAAGAGCTGATAGAAGAAGGAACCCTCAACCACCACGACCCTCGACCACTAGAGGCAAGTGGCTTTGGGCGTTGTGCTTGTGACAGACCCTATATAAAGTTACAATGTACAGTATACGTTGTACATCCAATAGGGTGAGCAGATTCTTTGGCTTATTGGTGATATCTCCCCTTGCACATATTTAGGGCTGAATTTCAGAGGAATGTAGCCAGCTCAGTAAAGGCATGTAGCTAGAATTTGTAGAGTGCACTAACGTGTTAGTGACTGTTAATGCCAATAACACATGTTACTAATAAATAGGCCCCATAAGATGGGACTCTAACCCTTAGCACAACCCATAAGGTGAAACCATCACACTTCAGAATGGCTAAATGTGGCGTGACCCTGAAGGAGTTCTTGAAGTGCGCTCCTTACTAAGCACACCAAGGGATACTTCAGATGCATCTTAAAGATTTACAAGGGCAGTTTCAAAGGAATTTCATGGGTAGGTAAACAGGTGCTTACCCATTGAAAAAGATCCTTTGGAAATTGCCCCGGGCCCTCTGTGATGCCAGGGGCAGAGCCAGGGCATGCCTGCACATTGGGGGAGATTGCATTTTGCATGCACAGATGTAAAATAGACAAATTAAATATTCCTAATGGCATGTATTGTTCTGTCTGTCTTGATTAGATTGTAAGCTCTATGAGCAGGGACTGTCTTCTTTATATGTTTGTACAGTGCTGTGTATGCCTTGTAGCGCTACCTGGAAACCTAGTCCACCCCTCCCTCCCCATCCCACCCTCCATAATTTCCCCCTATCCCCACCTAGCCTCCCCCATAACCTCAATACCTGCATATATTTACAAATGTACATAGTTACTCCCCAAATATTTCCAAGTAGTCCTCCCTGTTAAATGTAAACCGTTCTGCTATAATGTAAACTGCTTTGATCATAGGATAAAGCGGTATAAAAAACCCCTGTTAAATAAATACATAAATGATTAATATTAGTAGTAGTAGTAGTATAGCATGGGCCTGCTGGTGGATTTTCAAAAGGAAACTCCAGAAAGAGTTTTCCTTTGCAAATTGCCTTGTAGGTGAAAATTGCTCACAACTTATCTAACTTGCACTTTCATAAGTTTCTTTGCTTAAACAAAATACTGTTTATGTATGCTCTATTTGTAAAGGATAAGAGGATACACAAATATTTAGGTGTACAGAATTTTCATCTGCAAAGACAATCTTACACATATTTTAAGTTTCAAAATTGGGTTGGTTTTGTGTGAGCCTAAAATCACACACTGAACTCTGCAGTTTGTTGTATTATTGAAAATTTACCCGTGTATGTTATCAATGACATTCTTAAGAGCACCAGTGTATATAGCAAGTCTGTGATGCTGCTCAGCAAACTCCCACTGAGGACACCGCAAGACCCATTTCAGATATGCCCTTGAGATTGGAATAGACACATCCAGGTTGGGACATACTCATTTCTCTCCCTAATTTACAGATGGCTAAGCCAGATGCAGGGCCTTTTGTAAAACCCCTATAGGGAAACTGATAAATACACACCCAGCCATTCAGGTTGTCAGGATATCCAAAATGACTATGCATGAGACAGACTTTCATACAGTGGAGGCAGTGCATGCAACACTGTGGGACTCCTGAAATCCTGTCTGGCTGGTGTGCCTTGACGGCTGGGTTGAGAACCACTGATTTAAGGTATACCTGCAAGAGACTTTTGTGAGGGACAGAAAACAATATTTAGAGCTGTGTGCGATCAGAAAGGATTCCAGCTCTTATTTCACCTCACTAGGACTCTGGGCGAATACTGAGGAATTCCTAATTGCTCCGGCAATAAAGGGGCCAAGAACATAACATAAGAAATGCCATACTGGGTCACACCAAGGTCCATCAAGCTCAGTATCCTGTTTTCAACAGTGGCCAGTCCAGGTCACAAGTACCTGCCAGATTCCCGAAAAGGTACACAGATTCCATGATGCTTATCCTGGGGCAAGCAGTGGATTTTTCTGGTCCTCTTTAATAATAGTTTATGGACTTTTTCTCCAGGAACTTCTCCAAACCATTTTTAAACCCAGCTACACTAACAGCTTTTACTACATCCTCTGGTAATGAAGTCCAGAGTTCGATTACTCATTGAGTGAAAAAATATTTTCTCGTATTAGTGCTAAATGGGCTACATTGTAGCTTCATTGAATGTCTCCTAGTCTTTCTACTTTCTGAAGGTGTAAACAACTGATCTTCGTTTGTTCATTTCACTAAAGTGCGTTAATGCAGTTAGCGCATGATTTGGCATGCAGTAACAGTCACCATGGGGACATGACAGTTAATGCAGCAGTCCCAGACCCTTCCCCCCACTAAAAACACACAGGGCCCGATTCTGTGCCACGAATAGCGGGATGGACGTCCCCTCCGGTTGTACAGGGAAGTTAGACAGGGACGGGAAAGGGGAGACTCAGGGGCAGTGTTAGGGTGGGCAGTGGGTGGTCGCCAGCCCCAGAAGTACAGGGCTGATTCTAATATCAGCTCTGTATGTCCAGGGCCGGCAACTTGAATGGGGAAGTTATTCCACTTCTGAGGTGGAATAACTTCCCTGGATGGCAGTGATCGACGGGCCTGGGGTCGGGAAAGGGCAGCAGGGGGCAGAGAGCATTCCCCGCAGCCCAACCCTGGCCCTGGGAGGCCAAATCGGGGGTCAGGCTGTGGGGAATAAACAGGTTTTTCCGGCAGGCAGCATTGCAGCTTTTAAATAGAGCCACGGTGCCATGGCAACCAGACACCATGGCGCCATGGCTCCATTTAAAAGCCCTGACTGAGTAAGTTGGGCAGTGCCTGTACATGCAGGCTGGGCTGAATTGCAGTCCTGGCCTGCACATACAGGCCTGATCGCAATTCTGATCCTGCGGGGCTAGACGTGCTTCACAGGATCAGAATCGTGAACCCCTCTGTACATCTGGTCAAACCAGACATGCAGAGGGGCTAGACATCTGGGAAGGAATGAGCCCTACACTGACCAAAACATTCTCCTAAGGTCCTTTCCCCCATCTCAGCAGTATCTTTACCCATCTGTTGTTCTTCATCGGTCTGGAGTGATCCCCAGTCATTCCTGTCCAGCTGGTGCAGTAACACAAAATGGCGCTGACAGACCTGAAGCCACTACTATTTTGGATATATTTTCCATAAGAGGATGGCACAGTATAGGGTTCTCTGGCACCTGTGACTGACCTGGCATGTTGTGGAACATCATTGGATGGAGGAGAAGGCCCTAAAATTAAAAAGATGATATAAAGGAAGATATTTCTCACAATGGAAAAGCCGCACTTTGGCACCCTGGGAAAATTATTTTGTGGAGGTTCTACATAACCCCTAGGTAGACCTTGCAAGTTTTTGCCAAACCACATTACCTGGGATGATTTTTAGAATCAGCTGGCAGTGCTATTAAAGCGGCTGGTCATTGCCACTTCAAAATACACCCAAATATTCAGCGCTGGGCTATATCCGGTGAACGGCACTGGATATCCAGTTTGCCCAGATTGCAAAACCACCTAGTTAGGACAGCCTTTCAACTATCCTAACGTTAGGAATTTTAGCTAATCGATTGGCATCTGAATATCACTGCTAACCAGCTGGCTCATGGTACCAATCCCACTCTGCTTCTGCATTTGTAACATCTTGTCACAAACCAGGTAGCAATGGGATGTTTAGATCACTTAGGGAGGAAATGTTCAGGTCTGCAAACTACATTTATTTATTTATTTATTTTATTTTTCTTATATACCGCGCTCTTAAATCAGTGCGGTTTACACATGAACAAATATAAACACAATGGTACAAACAGCATTGGTTTTTTTTACAATGAACAAGGTAAATAAACTTGGTAAAACATGGTAATTATATATAAATAACTATATACATGGATATTTTGGTTAATTATTAATGCCGTGGATAAGAAGTTAATTAAATTAAGGAGTAAATATACTAAATATAGTGAGAATAAATATGTCCTATAGTAAATCCCTTTGAATATGGCTCCCATGTGCGAATATTTGGAGAGACCAGTGATGACTTTGTTGCAGAATGAAAGGGAGATTCATTCTTTCTTCCATTTTCTTTTTGGGTTTCCAAGGGTCTTCAGCATTTTCATACACGTGAGGGGCAGTTAAACAAGCATTTCTAGTCAAATTATTCTGACCTCTGCATATCATAAGAACCACACCAAGGCAGCAGTGGGAAAACAAACGGGTTAGAAACAAAAGCACTCAGTCATGCAGAAAGATGCATTCAAGGCCGAATTTTGAACAATACTCATTAGATATTTTTGCCTTTCTGTTTTGCAATTTGACAGATATGCCATGGGTGGAAATAATCTAATTAAAAAAATATATACCTGCCCAAATGGTCCCTAAAAAGCCAAGAAGAAGAATTGCAGGATAAAAAAGCTATGAACCTAAGCTTTAGACTAATAAACTTATACAACGACTGGAGAGAATTTACGGGATAAGAGTGCACTTAATTAGATGTTTGTGCACAACAAAGAGTATTCTTCTGTTCAAGAATAACAAATGGTACTTCCTTGACTAATGCATGCAATTTCTTTATTCATAAGAGAAATCTTCACCTTGAGATCTCCACTTTTGATCTAGACCAAAGAGGATTTGTAACCCAAGTCACTGCTTCTGTACCCAAGTGTTATTCTTTGGTCCAAAAATGGAATGTTAAACAGATGTTCTAAGAAAGCATTTTAGAGATGACGTAATTATCTGTAAAATGAACATAGTCATCATTGAGATTTCTATCTGATTTCTCAAGAGGTGGTAGGGTTTGAAATTTTCAGAAGCTCCTCCTTCTTCCATCTCTACCCTCTGGAATCTATCCATCTAAACTAATGACAGACACTAAAGTGTTGATGTCCTATGCAGTCATTGCATTGATACATGTGTAAAGGGACCTTTGCATCCTTTACTAAGGTCTGTACATCTCCCCATAGAAAACATATGGATGTGTAGAGAACATAAGATATGCCATACTGGGTCAGACCAAGGTCCATCAAGCCCAGTATCCTGTTTCCAACAGTGGCCAATCTAGGTCATATCTACCTAGCAGTATCCCCAAAAGACAAAGGTTCCACAATGCTTGTATTGGGTCAAGCATTGATATCCTGGGTCCCTTTTTAATAATGGTTTATGGACCTTTCTGCCAGAAACTTGTCCAAACCTTTTATAAACCCAGCTACACTAACAGCTCTTACTACATCCTCCGGTAACAAATTCCAGAGTTTGATTACACGTTGAGTGAAAAAATATTTTCTCTTATTTGTCTTAAATAGTTTACCCTGTAGCTTCATTGCATGTCCCCTAGTCTTTCTATATTCTGATAGTGTAAACAATTGATCTACGTTTACCCGTTCCACTCCATTCATTAATTTATAGACCTCTATCATATCTCCCCTCAGCCGTCTCTTTTCCAGGTTGAAGAGCCCTAACCTTTGTAGCCTCTCTTCATAGGAGTAGCCTTCCATCCCCTTTACCATTTTGGTGACTCTTTTCTGTACCTTTTCTAATAACGCTATATTTATTTATTTATTTATTTTATTTATTTACATTCTCTTATATACCGCGCTATTCTGCATCAGTGCGGTTTACATTGAACAAACTGAAATTACACTGAACAGGGCATTATAACTTGGAGATAACTATTTTACAGGGAACATGGGCAATGGAGGGTTAAGTGGCTTGCCCAAGACCACAAGGAGCACCTGTGGGACTAGAAACCCCAGTCCTTCCGGCCCAAGGTTGCTGTCCTCTAGTGGGATTTGAACCCCCAACCTTCTGGCCTGAAGTACCTTGCCCAAACCACTAGGCTACTCCTCCACTCCTTTTTAAGATATATCCTTTTTAAGATACGGCGACCAGAATTGCACACAATATTCAAGGTGCGGTCGTACCATGGAACGATACAGAGGCATTATAATATCCTTTGTTTTATTTTCCATTCCTTTCCTTATGATACCTAGCATTCTATTTGCTTTCTTGGCCGCCGCTGCACACTGGGCGGAGGGTTTTAACATGTTATCCACGATGACTCCTAAATCTTTTTCCTGGGTGGTGGTTCCCAATGTGGAACCTTGCATTGTGTAACCATGGTGTGGGTTGTTCTTTCCTAGGTGCATAACTTTGCACTTGTCCACATTAAATTTCATCTGCCATTTGGATGCCCAGTCTTCCAATTTATCCAGATCCTCCTGCAGTTTTCCACAGTCCTCTTGGGTTTTAACAACTTTAAACAGTTTTGTGTCGTCTGCAAATTTGATAACCTCACTCGTTATTCCCTTTTCCAGGTCATTTATGAATATGTCAAAAAGTAGCGGACCCAGTACAGATCCCTGGGGTACTCCACTAGTCACCTTTTTCCATTGGGAAAATTGGCCATTTAGCCCTACCCTCTGCTTTCTATCTTTTAGCCAGTTCCCGAGCCACAATAGTACACTGCCTCCTATCCCATGACTTTTTAGTTTTGCCAAAAGTCTCTGATGAGGGACCTAGTCAAAGGCTTTCTGAAAGTCCAGATACACTATATCAACTGACTCACCTTTGTCTACCTGTTTATTCACACCTTCAAAAAAACATATCAGATTAGTGAGACAAGATCTTCCTTGTCTAAAGCCATGTTGGCTGTCTCCCTATTAAAAGAAGAGGGCTATTACAAGGTACCCTGTCCTGTACCCTCAGCAGGGGGGGGGGGAGTCCCTCAGGGAGGCTAGAGCAGGAAAAAAAGTTTAAAACACAGCAGGTTCTGGGGACAGAGCAGGGAGAGATATTTCATTTAAAGCAACAGTTAACCTGGCTACCACAAAAAAGCCAGTTAGTTGAGAGAGGCAAGGTAAGTTATACAGCTGAGAAGCTCAAGTGCAAACTAAAGGGAACAGGGAGGTGAAGTAGCACACCAATAAGACAATAAATAAATAAATAATCAAATAGCTAGAACTCACAGCAAGTTGTCACAGGAGTTAAATATGCACCTCTCTAGCAGAGCACTGTGAGGGCACTGCTCTTCCCAGAGCAGAGAGAGGCAAACAGAACTATGCACAGGTGGGTAGAAGAGACAGGAAGAAGGCTATACAATACCTCAGCAGAGGGGGGGGGGGAGTCCCTCAGGGAGGCTAGAGCAGGAAAAAAAGTTTAAAACACAGCAGGTTCTGGGGACAGAGCAGGGAGAGATATTTCATTTAAAGCAACAGTTAACCTGGCTACCACACAAAAGCCAGTTAGTTGAGAGAGGCAAGGTAAGTTATACAGCTGAGAAGCTCAAGAGCAAACTAAAGGGAACAAGGAGGTGAAGTAGCACACCAATAAGACAATAAATAAATAAATAATCAAATAGACAGCTAGAACTCACAGCAAGTTGTCACAGGAGTTAAATATGCACCTCTCTAGCAGAGCACTGTGAGGGCACTGCTCTTCCAGAGCAGAGAGAGGCAAACAGAACTATGCACACATGGGTAGAAGAGACAGGAAGAAGGCTATACAATACCTCATCAGGGGGGAGGGGGAGTCCCTCAGGGAGGCTAGAGCAGGAAAAAAAGTAGACTGAAACATTTTGCAATCATATTCCCCTCCAGCTGTGACTACAATGATATAGCCCAGTATTAGTCAGTGCATCCATAAGAAGATTCTAATCAGTATGGGTCCGATTTTCATCAAGGCAGGCTATGAATCACATCAGCATATAGCCTGCCTGCTGACCCCCTTAACGCAGATTTTCGCTTCCGTGGTGATGGAAGTGAAAATCTGGGATTGGCTGGATGCACTCAGAGCCACCAAGGCTAAACGCTAAAGACTATATTTATCAAAAATCGCTGCTACCCATTTAGTCCTTTTCTCCACCCCCGCTCCAGCCTGGAATGCCCCAACATGCATCTGGGCATGTTAGGGACTTATCCAGGATTTTCCAAAGGCACTAGGAATATCCCAGATAAGGCATTTACATGGATAACTTGTACCACCAGGTTTCTGAGATACCAATCATATCTAACCTCTCATTTAGTGCTATATATTCTAACTCTACTATTTTATTTTTTAGACTTCTAGCATTTGCATACAAACATTTTAGAGTTTGTATTTTATTCATATTAATCTGGTTATTGGTAGGCAGGGGTAATTTGGAATCTTTAAGCTCTGCCTGCTTTGTACTTAAGGGCATTCGGGTTACTTGTGTCTTTATTGGAACTTCTCTGTCAATATTTATTTATTTATTTAGACAGTTTTGTATACCACCTTATCCTTCAATCAAAGTGGTCACAACACAGTTGAGGGATACATTTAATATAAGGGGATATGAGGCACATATGCTAATACTTACAGGGAACATGGACAATGGAGGGTTAAGTGGCTTGCCCAACACCACAAGGAGCACCTGTGGGACCTAACTTCAATCTTTTGCTAGTATCCTTCAAGTCTACATCGTTCCAAACCATGCGCTTTTGGGCGACTGTATGCTTTTCCCTATTATCTAGTTAAAAAGCTGCTTTATCTCCTTTTTAAAGGTCAATGCCAGCAGCCTGGTTCTAGCCCGGTTAAGGTGGAGCCCATCCTTTTGGAAAAGCCCCTCCTTTCCCCTGAATGTTGCCAGGTTCCCAACAAATCTAAAATGGTCTTTGTTGCACCATCTTCTTATCCATGCATTGAGACTCCGGAGCTTTGCCTGCCTTTTGGGTCCTGCATGTGGAATGGGAAGAATTTCGGAGAATGGTTCCCTGGAAGTTCTGGATTTCAACTTCCTACCCTAAAGCCTAAATTTGGCCTCCATAACCTCCCTACCACACTTTCCTATGTCATTAGTATCAACATGTACCAAGACAGCAGACTTCCCCAGCGTTATCTAAAACTTTGTCTAGGTGGTGTGTGAGGTTCTTACCTCCAAAGCATTAATGGGGTCCCAAGATGTTCCCGAGGCTTCCACCTCTGGAGAGCTCTTGGTGACATGTTCTGGGGTTGTGGCCTGCTGTTCGGGTACCGATACCCAGGCATCACCTGGTTCCATGGATCAGCGTATCCTGGCCATTGAGCGGAGTTTAGCAGCCTTGCTAGCAGCTTCGGTACCGCTAAAGCCTCTGCAATCGGTTCCACAGTCATCGGTACCGGTGCCGGTACCGAATGTATCTGCATCGACCATTGTGCCGCTCTCCACGCCGCCACCCATGCCGGCCCTCAAGTCCGGTATCAAGAGTCTGGTACCAAGGCATTCTGATTTTAATTGGTACCGTCAGCGGGCTGGGCGGGAGCACCCAGCCCATTGATATTTCGAGTCTTTCGATTCCGATTCCTCCGATGAATCGATCGGTACCAGGGAGGCTCTTCCAGAAGATCCTTCTCCTTCCCCATAATGCCATATGTCTCCTCTGGAGGATATGTCTTTTCAACATTTTATATGGGATGTGACTCGGGGGCTCTCCATTATGGTGACCTCCAAGAAAGAACCGAGAGCTGAAGAACTTGAAATTCTTCAGTATCCAGCAGCCCTTAAGGAGGCTGCTACCTTACCCATGACCTTTAGTATCTTTTTACTTCAGAAGTCTAAGTGTGACCACAGGCTACATCCAGTGATGTCACAATTTTGACATGCCCAGTCTCCAAACTGCAGGAAGAGGTACACAACCCAGAGGTGGAGGACTGAACTGGAGTTCTTCAAGGAACAACAATTACCAGGTAAGTGTAATTTCCATTTTTCAGTGCCGCTATCCCACAGAATTTAAGACAGCAAAAATGTTCTCCTAATTGCAATGCAGATTGCTTCTCCGGATAGAGGATGAATATTTCTGCTTACTGCCAGCACTGACCGTTAAATTCAGATATTCAGAGCCAGCTGGAATCTAGATGCTGGCACTGAATATCTTGGATTTTACTTTATCTTGGCAGCCAGCATTTAAAAAAGCCACTGACCGCCGCAGGCTGAATATTACCCCCTTGACAATTGTGTTGTGCCCACTTTGATTGAAGGATAAGGTGGTATACAAAACTGTCTAAATAAATTACTCAAATTATTGCATTTCTCATCCAAAGCAAAAACATTTGATGCAAATAATTTTAAAGGAATATAAATGGGACATAATATCCATGAACGGGATATTCTAGATTGTTCCCATTGTAGAGTAGCATGTTCTGGAAGCTTCATTAGCCCTGGATAAAAATGAGAAGTCCTGATTCCTTGCCTTGAACAATATAAAAAATATATCAGATATTGTAGTAAACAGCTTCAGAAGTAGGATGCTCTGGGGTCTGGAATGCTCATGTGAAATCACAGCTTTAAAAGAACATGGTCATCCCTCTCGCATTAAGGGGTTACAAATTTCCTCATCTTCAAAGGAAGAGGATTTTTTTTTTTTGACACAGAAAAGTGGTGAAATTACAAACAATTTTTTCTGCAGACGATGTTATGGCTGCATGCAAATCCTTTCCAAAGTAACTGGGGTGTCTGTAGTTGAGGTATGCATTCCTGGGTGTGCATTTGGTTTGTCTGAGTCCCTAAAAATGGAAAGTGTGCTTTTGATTTGTTTGGGCTCCTAAAAATGGAAAATGCATGCAAGTTGCTTGTAGGTGCATATACTTACAAAGTATCATGTGTATTATCAGTTTGTATGCTTAGAAACATTCTAGCATGCCATACAGTGTGCTTGCAAAGAATAAATAGGTAAGGTGAACATGAAAAAATGCCAGAAAATCAGCAGAAATGTGTTTAAAACGAGCATGAGCTGAACATGCTACTTTGTAGAACAAGAAGGTTTTGATGGGATATGATGGAGCAATGGCAGAAGTGTTGGAGATAAACTTGATGACAGGGATGAAGATAGTCTGGGATAAGTGCAGAGAAAGCTTAAGAGAGGAGAAAAGCCAAAGATCGACTGCATTTTACCAGGAATTAATTTGGGCAACCTAGATCATCTTTGATTCTTTTTAATGTGACCTGGCAGCTCTCTCTTGCTTCTTTGGACTCATTTAGAACCAGGGTCAAGATCTAGCATCATAAGTCTTCATTTGCACCTACCCAGACATTTGTTCTCTTATTTTATATTCCTTCCCTGGTTACTTTAGTTCAGTTTTGCAGTGATACATTTGGGAAGAATGCAGGGACCTTGTAGAACCCTAAATTCATGGGCTATAAATCTAGCCAAGAGTAGTTGCCATTGCACAATGCCTACAACTTCCTTTCAACAGAGGCTATTAGAACATTGCTTTTGCGGCATCCCCAGACATAGTTATTCCAAGAAGTAGAAGACCTGAGCCAGAAATCAAGCCCAGGTTCCTCCATAGGCCAGCCCATACTATATTCCAGGCATGTCCAACAGGTAGATCGCGATCTACCTGTAGATCGCGGAGGGGTCAGAGGTAGATTGCCAGCCCCACTTGGCTCCATCTCTCCAGCAGCTCGCCCCATCGCTAGGAGAGAGCTCGTGCCTGCAGGTCATCTGCCTAGGGCTTGCCGCTGCTGATCCCTGCCTGTGGGAATCTTGCCTGCGGGTGTATTGGGGGTGCTTGTTGTTTTTATTCCAATAGTTTGTGGGTGCCCCAGGGGGCCGCCGCTCGCACCCCACGACGAGACGCCACAGGCCCGGTATCATACCTGGTCTCCTGCCTCTCAGAATCACCCATTCCTGCCCCTGCCCCAACACCCCTTATAAGTGTGTTATATACCAGGCGATATCCATTCACCTGGGCTTTATCTGAATACACTTACCATATTAGTTGTGTTGTGTGCTGGTTGTTGGTTGCTTTATAGTTCACTTTCATTAAATGTTTTTGGGCAGACACAACAAAGTGTCAAGAATTTGGTGATTTTGGCGGGCTTTTCCAACTTTGTTCTAACTTGCCTATGCCTTGCCTTCGAATTGGTTCAAACCACTGTGACTTTTGCTTGCTTCTGCAATTTTATTTTACCTAGCCTTTGCGTTGATTCTACACTGCAATTTTATTTCGCCTTGTCTTTGCGTTGATTCTACACTGTGTGCAGAATTTATTAAATCGCTTGTGGTGGTATTTGAACTTGTTTGACAGTATTTGATTTTATCTGGTTTGCTGGACAGGTGTTTGAGTTTTTTTGATGATTGTTTGGTGGTATTTGATTATTGGTGCCAGTATGATGAATTCTTATTTTTACTTTTAGAACTGCATCTCCAGTCCTTGTATTGCACATCATCCAGAGGTCTTCAGTTCCTGTTGATCTTTAATACTTTGGGACAGTGACTGTTTTGAACCAGATTCAGCCAGTGTTTATACTAAACTTAGCAGATTTGGCCTTCTTACATTCAGACACCCCAGTATAACAAAGATGAGTGTTCCAAAGAAGAGCAAAACCTACTACTTTCATGATGAATGGGAAATGGACTATTTCTTCATTGTGGTGAAAGACAAGTGTTGTTGTCTAATTTGTAAAGGCCCAGTATCCTTGCCCAAAAAGGGTAATCTGGAACATCATTATAAGGCTCTGCATAGCAATAAGTTTGATGCTGATTTTCCACCCAAAAGTGAAATTAGTAAACTGAAGCTCAAAGAACTTAAATCGAAATTGGCTACTCAGCAACAGTTGATGGTGAAGCCAAGGTCACATTCGGTCAATGCAACCATAGCATCCTTCAAGGTCAGCAACCTGATGCCAAAGAAATTCAATCCTTTCACTGAAGGGGAATTTGTAAAGATTGTTTTCTTGAAGCAGCTGACAATCTTTTTGAAGGATTTAAAAATAGGAAAGAGGTCATAGCTGCTATTCAAGATGTACAATTGTCAAGAAACACCGTCGTGCGGCGAATAGAAAAGATGTGTGGAGACACAACTGAACAATTGTTGGAGGATGTTTCAAATTTTGTTGCTTTCTCACTCCAACTGGATGAATCTACAGATATAAGAGACAGAGGGGCATGTTTACTAAACATTCCTAACGTGCGGGGCCGCGGTAGTGTGCCTGTGCCATATAAGGAGTGGGCGGTTCAGGCAGAAAGAAGAAAAAAACCCGACCGTACGTGTGCGCGTTGCGCTAATTTGCGGGGCCCACATTAGCGCGTGGGAAGGCTAAGTGGGGCGCTGCTGAGCACATATCAGAACAGAGCTGTAGCACAACGGTGAACACACTAACCAATGGTGCAGGGGCCACAGGTTCAATCCCCCATTGTGCGCAACAAAAAGGCCAGCTGAGGCAACACCTTGAATGTGTAAAAGTGGTTTAGGAGGCAAAGTACTTTTGGACGGCATAAGGCGGCACACTGTTCGTTTTGTACGGCATAAGGCGGCGCACTGTACTATCCGGGCGGCACAAGGCGGCGCACTGTTCTTTTTGGGCGGCACAAGGCGGCGCACTGTTCATTATGGGCGGCACAAGGCGGCGCACTAATTGTGGGCAGCAGGAGGTGGCGCGCTGATGGGCATAAGGCGGCACGCTGATGCCAAAGCAAAGGAACACAGCCACAGCACAATGGTTAAGACACTGACCAATGGTGCAGAGACCAGGGGTTCGATCCCTCACAATGCCCAGTGAAAAAGGCTAGCTGAGGCAGTATGTTATATGTTGTGGAGTGCTGTAGGAGGCTTTCTAATTTTATTTTGTGATAACTACTAGCAAACGCACTCTCACAGCATATTAATATAAGGCGGCCCATAAGGCACATGTTACAGTGCACCGTCCGCCAAGGCACCCTAGAATGTCCCCTATAGGACAGCATGTATGTTGCGACACAGGATAATGTATAGTGCACCCTATATGGCTGGCAACTGTAACGTGACCTATAGGGCGCCCCATAAAGCACCCTCAGAGGCACCTTATGGGTACAGTACGCTGAGGGTGGTATTGCTGGCAGCAACATATGTACAGTAAATTAAAATAAATCTGTGGACAACCCTATCACATAACCCCACTGTGGGTTTGAACCCATGACATCTGGCTGCACAGGCAGTGACATAACCATTGGGCTACAGCTCTATAGCTGTAAGCAGCCCCTGGCTGGCTGCAGATAGCCTGTACGTCACCTCACTGACAGTCTGCTGTTGTGAACCACCCATACCCATGATGCACTGCACATGCAAATCAGCTGTCCACGATTGAACACAGGATGGGAGATGCACCCCTAAAGCTCCCCGGCCTGGTAGGGGGAAGTGTCCGTGTGCACCCACACAGCACCTCGGCCTGGTAGGGTGTCCTGAGTGGGTGGACAAACGGCAAAGAGTAGCTAAACACCATCACATTGTGCGGTTACTGTGCTCACCCTGAGTGTGAGATGTTGTGCCCAGGACCAGGTCCACAACACCAGCCACGGCCAAATGCGGCCATGTCAGAGCTCCAAAGCAGCAATAACCTGTGGAATAGGTAGGTGCTGCATAAACATTTTGGAGCTCTCTGTCTGGCTCAGTTAGGGGGGACCCCCACCCGGACAAAAACAGGGCTTCCCCTCAACAGATTCCCCACCCCAATGGCAGTAGAGTGGACCATCAACCCCAGTCCTGCTAGGGAACAGACACCCTACAGCACAGTCCAAGCAGCTCCACACACACACACATCCATAACACAATATCAGACAGACATTAGGCCTGGATATTCAAAGATGCACCCCACCACTATCTGATATTCACCTGCAGCAAGCCATCAGCCACTGCACCCTGCAAGGCACTCCATCACAACACATATCAGCTGTGAACTGTCTGCTGGCTGGTCCTGATGGACATGCATACACCCACAACTGGGGTGGCAGCACACACAGGCAGATAAGTCCATGAAGAGGCCCCCCACAGGACACCCATACATATCACATGGGAGAATCACAATATAGCACTATGGGGGTGCCTAGCCATGCTGCCGTCACTGCACACTCAGGGTGAGAGTGATCCCCCAGCAGCACATACAGAGGTCACCCTGTCTGTGTAGGTGGTGGCCAGGCACTACCATGCCCCTGCCAGTGCCCTATGCCCTGTGCAGCTGCATCCTGGTCAGTCCACTCTGTCTGAGATATACCCATGGTCCCTTGCTACTCATTATGCACATTGGCAGGCCAATACTGGCAACAGTGTTGGCAGTGTGGGCTGTGGAAGGGGCATGCAGCCAACACCCACTGTATAGACCAGGGGTGGGCAAACCTGGTCCTGGAGGGCCGCAGACCAGTCAGGTTTTCGGGATATCTCGAATGAATATGCATGAGATATATATGCATTAGAGATATCCTGCCAACCTGACTAGTTTGTGGCCCTCCAGGGCTGGATCTGGAGACTCCTGCCTTACACCTCTGTCATTTAAGATTGTGAGTGGACAAGGTGCAGATGTCCAAGACATCAAAAAGGTTAGATAGAATTTGTCACAGTCCTCCTCACTTCTCACCACCACAAAAAAATTGTCTATTAGACAACTTTTTGGTGGTGGTGAGAATCGAGGAGGAATGTGACACATTCTATATACCCTTTCGATGGCTAAGACATCTGTACCTTGCCCACTCATGATCTTAAATGACAGAGGTGTAAGGCAGGGGTCTCCAAATCCAGCCCTGGAGGGCCACAAACCAGTCAGGTTGGCAGGATATCTCTAATGCATATATATCTCATGCATGTTCATTAGGGATATCCCAAAAACCTGACTGGTCTGCGGCCCTCCAGGACCGGAGGTGCCCACCCCTGGTATAGACAGACACACAATTCCACACCTATGCCATCATGGTGCTACTATTGAGGAGGTAATTAGCCTTGCCCACCAAACCGGTGCTGGGCACGGCAAGGCATGGATATGCTACGCAGTACTGCTGGGGGTCACTCCCCAGGCTGGTAAACACCGTCAGAGGCAAGGGCTGGAGCACACATCGCAAACACCACACCGATTGTTCGGATGGGGTCAACTAGCAGTATGTGCGTAACGTATGGATATCTATCTGCCAGTACTCCTAGCAAGCGTCTCAGAGCTGTGTACCGTATACCTCAGGTGTAGTGTTCCATTGCTAGGGTATGCAGGTGCTAGTATTGGGAGATGCACGCAGGGTCTAATGTTCTGCCTCTCCAGGAGACATTGGCCAATGGGGCCTGTGGGTGTGGGTGTGGGTGTGTCTGCCCCTGTTGGCTGCTGCTTTACGGCAGAGATTCCCAACTCCAGTCCAGGTGTGCATCACACTGATCGGGTTTACCTGCTGTTCCTCATGAATATGCATGAGCTACATCTACATGCCATGGGGGTGGTGCATAGCTATACAGCACAGGCATTTGTATGAGTGGCAGCATGGACCCTGACTGGTGTGTGGCCCACCAGGACTGCATTTGGGAGATTCTGCTCTAGGTACTGCCCCTGTACATGGTGTCTGTGCTCAGTGGGGTAAAAGATAGACGTAGTACCATTGCATATGTCCTCGCCATGAAAGGTTTGTCCTTACTATCACTGTGTAGCTGTGGGAAAAATATGTGGGAAGGATTGGCGGTAGCCCCAGCTAGGCTTTGAACCTGTGACCTTCTGTTCTTGTATGCACTGTCTGTGTGCACTGCACCACCTTGTAGCCACAGATTGGCTGGATTCCCTGGAATGTCCATGCCTGTGGATCCGGCAGGGCCTGTGTGTTGCAGTGGACTGTGCCAGCCTGCACATGGCTTGGCCTCTGTCCTCTGTGGCTAGCTGCCACTGCCCCCTGCACCACATGTACTCGTGCGCCAACATGCTGGCATGAGCTTCTCTCAGAAAAGGCAGATGACCTGATTGCAATGTGGCAGTACGGGACTGCATTTGGGGGACTTGGCTGTAGGTATGCCCATTGTTGTGGTGTGTGTGCGGTGTTGGGTAACATATGGGTGTTTCCCCCATGCTTATGTTCCCTGCAATACAGGGGTGTCTGCTCTATCTTTGTTTAGTGGTGGGTAAAATATATGGACAGGGCTGGCAAGTGCCCCAGCTGGGATTTGAACCTCTGGCCTTCTAGTCCTAGAGGTCATGGCTATGTCCTCCGCACCACACTATGGCCACAGAGACAGTGCAGCCCCTGGAGGTAGTAAACCTGGCAGGATGGAGTCACAAACCCTGCTGTATGCATTTTTACTGTGGGCTCCTTCACCCTGTGTGGTGACAAACGTGCAAATAAAACCCGGGAATGACCACGGAACAAAGGGGGAAAACATATACCCAAGCTGGGCAACAGTGATATTAATGGGCACCCCTAGATAACACTCCCAGGACAGCTCCAGAAAAAGGGAAATGTTTTCTGGACGGGTCTCCGCTCCGTACACCTTTCCATAACTCATTTCCTTTTTTTTGGAGCTTTCCTGGGTGTGTTATCTAGTTTTGCCCATCACTATAACTGTTCCCCAACTGAATTACTATTTTTCATATTTTTGTGGTGGTCATTTTCTATTTATAATTGCACTTTTGTGCTGTGCACATGTATCACACTGCTCACGTTTTGCAGGTTTCCCCGGTTTTGCTGTACATTGCTGACGGAAATGGTTTCTCTTCCCTTTAAATGCATTCTAACGCGAGTGATTCACTCGCGCTATTTTTCTTTGGAAATTCAGCCCCAATAATGTGCGGGGCGCCTCTCCTCTCCCCTTCCCCGCCCATTAACCCCTTCTCTCCGCCCCTCCGGGGCCTTCCTCCGCCCTCCGTTAGCCTTTCCACGCCTCTATCGGACATTTGCGGGCACGTACTTGTGCGGCACCCATTACTGTGACGCGCAAGTGTGCGGGGCTTCATCGCACGTTTGCGGGGAGTTTAAGCGCTCTTAAGTACCGCTTTTAGTGCGCTATTTTGCGGCGCGCTAATTAGCGGTTTTTAGTAAACATGCCCTATAGCCCAGTTACGAGTCTTTATCCGGATGGTTTTTGAAGACTTCAGTGTTAAAGAAGAACTACTTGGAATGATTTCTTTAAAAGGGAGAACTACCGGTCAGGAAATATCCAGTTCATTCCATTCTTTTGTGACAAAGTGTAATCTTCCATTGCATAGACTTGTTTCCATCACTACTGATGAAGCAAGAGCAATGACAGGTGAAGTTAACGGTTTCATAGCCATCTGTAGACAGCATGACGACTTCCCAGATTTCCTTTCTTACCACTGCATCATTCACCAGCAAGTTTTGGCAAGCAAGAGACTCAATACAAAGACTGTCATGGACATCACTTTCAAAATTGTAAATTCAGTTCGTGGACGATCACTTCAAAGATGGCTTTTCAATCTTACTCTTGATGAAGGGGCTGCGGAAATCATTTTGCACACAGATGTAAGGTGGCTAAGTAAGCACAAATTTCTGCAAAGATTTTGTTATTTGCTGAATGAAATAAGAAGTTTTTTGAAGGAGAGGGGAGATGACCAAGCAGAGTTGGAAGATGAGGAGTGGTTATGTGATCTGGCATTTCTCGCTGACTTTATAGGCAAACTAAGTGATATGAACCTTGAACTACAAGGTAAAAACAAATGCATTGGCGAGATGATGAGTACAGTTTCATCCTACAAGAGCAAATTTGAGCTAATGATGACTGACCTTGCAAACAACACTTTTGATGATTTTCCTAATGCGCAGGATCATCTGGGACAATATTCAATTTTGTATTTCAGAACAAGAAGTATGTGACAGAAATCTGTTCTGTTATCCAGGAATTTGAAAATAGATTCTGTGACTTCCAAAAAATTGGAACAGTTGTGGAGTACTTCTCATACCCATTCAAAGTAGATGTGGACATTAAAGAAACTGCAGCTGCTGTCAGTAAAAATTACTCATTGAACAAGCCATCTCTTGAAAACGAAATATTAACCCTTAAAAATGACATTTTTCTTAAGACCCGTGCTGAGCAAGAATCGTTTTGGAAGCTAGTGCCTAGAGACAAATTTCCCAACTTGAGAAGATGCAGTGAAGCAGTACACTCCTGTTTCGGTTCAACTTATTTGTGTGAATCTGCGTTTTCCCATCTGAAAATGACAGAGTACACAATGTTCCAACATGACAGATGAACATCTTCAGGATTCCCTGAGGCTGGCCCTCACGCAACATTCACCCAACTTCAAAAAGCTGGTGGATGAAATGCAGGCTCAGACGTCTCACTAATGAGCAAGAGCGAAATATTAAAGATTGTGCAAGATCAGCCTGGACCAATACTTGACCTAAATTTAACACAAATTACTCAATAAAAGTTAAAGAAAGTTATTAAGACAGTTAAAGAAAGATATTACTCAATAAAACTTTAAGAAAAAAATGTACTTTCCATTTCCCCTCGCAGTTCTTACTGGATCTTCGTCTCTCTGTTTTGTTTTTGCTTAATTTGCTTAACAGCTGATCACATCCAAGTAAATGACAGAAGGTTCATTAAAAATGGGGGGGGGGGAATCCTCCAACTTTATTGGGTTAAAATTTAATTTGAAACTAATTTGAAACTTAATTTTCATGGTGGTAGATCACCGGCGCTTTTGGCCGGAAAAAGTAGATCACAATCTGTTCAAAGTTGGATATGCCTGCTATATTCTGTGGTCCTACGGAATCGATCTATACTAGCCAAAAGTGTTAATTCAGTGATTCAGAGCTACTCACCATGATTGGGAATCAGGAAAGTATTTTCTTTACTTTGGAGAATCTGCTGTAGCTGTACTTTCTTCATGTGCCTTCTGGATTATCATATTGGGGAATCTGTTAGAGGAATGTTGAACTCTGTGGCCAACTGATTTTCTTTCAACCTAACCAACTATGTAGTCTGGATTTCTCTTATTCTTTCAATAGACAGTTGAATGTTGATTCTGTAGAAAGATATATTTTTATGTTTGCTGGATTCTTCTTTCTTCTTGCTTTGATTTCTTGCCCCCTTTGCTCCTTTGCTTTGGGGCCAACCCTCTCACAACAACAAAAAGAGCGGACCAAACCCCACACAATAAAGGAACTAAAAAAGCAGAGCAGGGGCGAAAGAGATTTCCACAATAATCTTATGGGAATCTCTTTCATCCCTGCTATGCCAACCCTCACTCCTATTTCTCCTTTAATTCCTTTTGCTAGCTCTCCCAGATCTTTTTGCATGCTGTGACTCATTCCTTTCCATCTCTACAGTCTCTTTATCTCCTTTCTTCACTCTTTCCGTAAACTTTCTTCTCTTAGGACTTCTTGGATTGAGAACTTGGCATGTATTATGTTTCTCTTCATTGTTGCACTGATGTTGGCCCTGTTCCAAGTATCTTGGTCAAACGTGCTCTATAAATCCACTAATAAATACAACTAAATAGAGTAAAAGCCTATAAAAAAAATAGCAGTCTACTGCACTAGGACAACTGAAGTGAGCAAGCTCTGCTTGTAGAATTGCTTTTAAAAGTCCCTGAAGTTCTGTTCCCCTGGTTCTGCAACTGTTGCAATAGTGGTGACTGCTACTAAATGAAACATGTTAACTTATTACTGTCCGTTAGGATGGAATGAACAAATAAAAAGCAGACCAAAAGTTCATTCACTAAATATTTTTCAACAAAATTTGGTAAAGTTGATCCTCAGGGCAGACAAATATCTGCTATAAGCAGGGTTCCAAGGAACATAATTTGAGGTAAGAGAGTTGGCAAACGCAGAGGGCAACTTTCTCCTTGATGACTCAGCAACTTAATCAGAATGTCAGAATCAGGAAACATGGAAGTTAGTCTTCTGTATTGTTGATATAAGCAAGTAGCCCCGTATGAGTGAGCGAAAGTGGGACAGTAGCACAACCTAGAACGTACTTACTGCAATTGCTGTTGGCATGAAAAGTTCATACCTCTCTGCGTGGTACGTTCTGTGACTTCAGGTTAGAATGCACAAGCTGAGTCAGTCCTTGTTTTAGGCCAATGTATTGCTGCACAGCCTGCACTTTTAATTTCTGTAGAAAAGGCTGGAACAATATTTACACTGAGTTAAGAAAAGGCCTAGCACAGTTTGTCTCTAATGACAAGGAGCTTTTGGTAGCCCTTAGTAAGCTCCAGAAAGGGTTCCATCCTTGGCTTTCCCCACCAGAGGTCTTGCACCCAATAAATAGTATACCACAATTAGCTGCACTACCAACATACTGTATACTGTAACCAGTTGTACTGCCAAGTAACTATGTACTGTAACTATCTGTTCCGCTAAGTGATTGTATCGCCAACCTGACTATATACTGCAAGTACTTTCAATTTTGCTGTTTACTGCAAGGTGCTGCAAGTACTTTCAATTTTGCTGTTTACTGCAAGGTGCTGCACTGCTAAGTAACTGTAAGATAAAACTCACCGTCCACACCAAGCCATAGTACATAATGCTCCCCCCTAGCACAATCCTAAGCATTCTATACCTACTCAGCAACGCCCTCAATGGCTCCTTCTCTGCTGCCTCCGACCACAACTCAATTATGATCATACGAGGACAAGGAAGGAGAGACCATAGCAACACTCACCACTCACCAACAGAGCCCTCCCCGAAATCCCACCCTCACTTAATCCATATACCACTTCTACGCACCACGAAATCCAAACAATCCCAAAACCAACGTAGCCTAAAATGTGCCCTTATAAATGCATGTTCCGTTCGCAAGAAATGGCCAGTCATCCCCGACCTCGTATCACACCTCGACCTAGACATGCTACTGGTGACAGAATCATGGCTTAACAGTTCAGACTCAGTCCTCATCAACCACCTCACCCCCCCTGACGTCTCAATACACACCTGCCATAGAGCCGACCGCAGAGGAGGCAGTGTATTCATTCTGGTTAAGGCAAACCTCTACTACCAGACAATCAGCTCCAACAGCTCAACCCACCTTGATAGTATTACTATAGCTAACAACCATAATACTGTGAACCTTATCTATAGATCCCCATCCTCTTCCACTGAAGATTTGGCAACTATAATTGAACTTGCCTCAAATCCTCAAAACTCGTGCAAACCAAACTGGATTCTCGGAGACTTTAACCTTCCAGCCCTACACGATACCCACTCCAGAGCCCTCCTTGATGCACTCAGCAACCTGGATTATGAACAAATAGTTGATGCCCCCACACACTTAAAAGGAAATACACTAGACCTTTATCTTCAGCCCTCGACCTGATACCAAGCCTGACCAGAAGTACAACTTAACTGTCTCCCCTGTGCCATGGTCTGACCACAATCTAATCAGTTTTCAACTACCTATGCCTCAAGAAGGAGAACATACTGCAAAACCAACTGAATCAGGAGCAGCCCACACCAGACGATTTCGAACATACGACAGAGAGGAGATCATCAAAAGCGTCCTGCCCAACATCAAGTCCTCATCATCGAACCTAGAGGATTTATTGGCATCATGGAATGACAACCTGAGCTCCTTTGCACACATACCTACCCATACTAAGCCACGTATCATGCATAGGCAACCAAAAAAGAGAAAACCAGCAAGTTGGTTCACTGTTGAACTAAAGACCTCACTGCAAGCACTAAGGAAATTAGAAAGAAAATGGCAACGCACCCGATCCCCAACAGACCAGTCAATCTACAACTCCCGCCTGCAAGCACACCGAAATTTAATATCCTCGAAAATCAAAGAACACCACTCTGTACTAATAAGCCGCTCCTTGAACAAACCCCACGACTTGTTCAACATAGTCAAAACCCTAACGAAAGAACCATTGTCTTCCCAACAAGCCTTGATAAGCCCCCAAGACTATGCAGACTACATGATAGCTAAAACCAAGAACGTCAGCAAAGTTATACCATCTTGCCCCACCAAGAACCCACCTAAGCGACTCACCTCTTTCTCAACACCGTCAGTGACAAGCATAGACAGCATCATAGCTAACATCAATGCCACCACTGCCCCTAATGATCCTTGTCCAGCCTCCTGGATAAAGTCACTATGCAATGAACTCAGCCCAATAATAGCCAAAATGATCAAGCTCTTCTTCTCTTCTGGACAATTCCCTTCAAGCCTGAAGCAGACATCCATTAGACCCCTCTTGAAGAATGCCAAACTGAACTCTCTGAAGGTAGAATCTTACCAACCCATATCGAGCATCCCGCTGTTGGCAAAAATAATTGAGAAGGCTGTTCAACGTCAAATGCAGGATCACATTGACACTATAGCTCCCCTTGATCCATGCCAACATGGTTTCAGGGACTCTCATGGGGTTGAAATGCTTCTCACCACACTCATCAATACGCTTATCACTGGGGCTGACAACATCAAACAAGGGTACGCTTTAATTTTCTTGGACATTGCGGCCGCATTTGATTTTGTAAACCACGAGCAACTCTTAGTTAGGCTCCAAGATAAAGGGATATGTGAATCAGCATGGAACTGGTGCAAATCCTACCTAATCGATAGATGGCAACAGGTTTGGACAGAAACCAATACCTCTCAGCCTTTCCAACAACAGCATGGTGTACCACAGGGCTCGTCTCTCTCTGCGCTCCTATTCAACATCTATATGCAATCTATATGCGAGATAATCCGCTCATTCAATATCTCATGTCTACTCTATGCTGATGACGTATTGCTCTTCACCCCATTCATGATTGAAAACCCGGACTTCACTCAACTGGTAAAATGCTTCGATGCCATAACCGACTGGCTCCATTCACAGAGCCTCAAGATGAACTTTAATAAGACTGACATACTATTCGTTACAAGAAACCAATCCTTCTCGCCGCCATCAACCCTAAAGACAAGCATCCGCTACCTAGGTGTTACATTAGACCAGCAGCTCAATTTCAAAGTCCACATCAGCAACACCGTCAAACAGATATACCACAAGATACGAACTTTAAGACACCTTCGACCCCTATTGCAACCTGACGATTTCAGATCAGTTTTTCAGGCACTGGTGACCCCCCACTTTGATTATGCCAATATAATCCTGCATGGCTTACCCAAAAACACCTTAAACCCTTTACAGTTGGCTATGAATGCTGCCGCACGTGTACTGAGCGGAGCTGCCAAAGGCGATCACATCACCCCTATCCTCAAGGACTTACATTGGCTACCAATCAACTGCCGGCTATCCTATAAAGTAAACATCATTCATAACCTTCAAGACCATCAACAAAATAGCCCCCACATCCCTAACAGACCTTGTTCACCACATTTCAGCGAGCAGAGCAAGGAGAACATGCACAGCCAACACCCTACAGATCCCTAGCGAAATAACAAAATGCACCAAGAGAACAAGGAACAGAGCCTTCAAGTTCTATGCTCCCAGCTGTTGGAACGCGCTGCCAACCACCATCAGAGCTATAACTGACCTAGCACAATTCAGAAAGGCATTAAATCATCATCTCTTTCTTATGCACTGCTCTCAACACACCAGTTTAACACCATCTATCCCACACCCAACCTAGAACACATGGGCTACTATAAAAGTATGTACATACTGTAAATTAAATCAAATGTAAATGATGTAGATTGTTCCCCCTGGTTGAAACCCAAGTTTAATCCCCTGTTCTTTGTAAGTACCTAATAGTAAACCTATTGGGCACAAAACCGTTGTATGTAAACCGCGCTGATTTTTAAGAGTGCGGTATATGAGAACTATAAATAAATAAATAAAAGTAAACCAATTGATCCCAAGAAACTTGCTATTGAGTCAAGAGGCTGAATAGTAAAGGTACAGAGAGGCCATCTAGGAGAGCCCATATACTTGCAATCCAGGCCAGTAAACATTGTCAGCTATATAATGGATGGCTTGCTAAGCCCAGTTGCTTACAAGGTACAATAAGCCACGATGTTGGTATACTCTTGGCAACGTGATGTGCACTTTAGTCACTACATCCTCAGGGTTTTACGCTGGGTAAGACAAGGCCAAAGCTGAAATTCCTGCGGTATCTGGCTTCCATCCCAGTATAGCAGTTGCTGCTCATCTTCGGTTTGTGTGTGTGTGTGTATAAACATATTTCAGACACTGACAGTGTGTAGGAAGGCATATGGTAGTGCATTGTGAAAGAGACCAGATTTGACAACACATTTTAATTGTACTGGAGACCAGTATGGGAAAAACAAACTGCAAGTCTGGGTTGACATTGCTTCGTTGTGCTGCCAGTATCCTGTTTTCTATCTGTTCAATTAAATTCATGGAGAAGCCTGAGAAGACTCAAGATCTGCTAATTAGGCCTGTGGACCATATGATCAGCCATGCATAGGGAAGTCTGAAAGCACAGTGATATGCCATAAGTCTTCTCCGCCTTAAGCTTTTGGGCTCTCTTTGCTTCCACGATTTCAGGGTACGCGCGACTGATTCGGAATGCAGAAGCTGGATGGTAAGTGTGTCTCTGATAAGCACCATTTACAGAACGAATACATGTGTCTGTGTGTCTGATTGTTGTAGCTGTTAATGTGCGCTCCAATGAGTCAGTGCCTGCTTGCAAGAATGAGCTACTTGTCGATTATGTGAGCTTTGTATTAGAGAAGAAATGAGGAACGGATGCCTTAAAGGGAGATGTGTGTTATAAATGACTGCTCTATTGCAGATGTTGTACGATGCTCAGTCAAACGGCAGAGCTTAGTGGCTCTCGCTGCTGCATTTTTGCCATTTAACTACTTTTAGCCCTGCAGATATATGCTGTTCAAAATGAGCCTTCACAGTGCCAGCTCCTTGAATATGCTTGGCATGTCGTGGTACCCAGTGTATGTCTGGGGTTACCCAATATTAGAGACAAAATATTCTAAGGGGGGGGGAGGGGAAGGGGATATTCAGTGGCAGGGGCTAGCACTGATAAAGCAGCTAGCTGTCGCTGCTGAACCTTGAACCCGGATATTCAGTGCTGGGGCTATGTTCGGCCACCGTCATTGAATATTGGGATTGGTCGGCTAGCAGTGGTATTCAGCCTCTGGCTGGTTAGCTAAAACAGTTAAAGTTAGGCCAGTCATAAGTGCCTAACTTCAGCCGCTTTAGGATAACTGGCTAATGGCTAAATATTGCAGCTAGCCGGTTATCCCCAGGTGCCGCCTTCACTCTGCCCCCTGGAAATCTCCAGTGTTAGCTGGCAAGTGTCGGGACACTTAGGGGCTGAAACTGGGGGTATTCGGTGGCAGTAACCATGTTGGTTGCCATTGACTATCCTGCTGAGCGACATTTAGGTGGTTTGCATGTCTGAAAACTGCCTAAATGGCTTTGAATATCCCCCCTCCCCCCCCCCACACACACTCTAGCCAGCCTTAAAATGGTCTCTGCTCACGCAGAAGCTGGTGTTTTATAAGCACAGCTACAGAGCATCTTGGATAAAGGCAGACTCAGACAGCTATTGCACCCAACAATTTTCCCATTCAGGAAGCAATTAGCTTAAACTTGTTTAGATTCTGACATGTTATAAGATGACTATGCAGATATATGTATATGTAAGTCACTGGATCCAAGCCCTACATATTATGATTATTTCTAATGTTTTATTTTCTTTTTGGTGCTTAACATATTTTATGTACAACCAACTGTATTATAATATTGTGAGGGTAATTTTATAACAGGGTGCCAAGTTAAAGCATGTTTTCAGATACTTAAATTAAGCCTATTTTATAAAGATAAAGAGGCACCAATTTCTCTCTCTAAAATACCAGAGCAAGTGCAGGAAATGTGCCTTAAATTAAGGTACAATCACTTACACCATCCCTAGGGTTTGTGTAAATGAATGCGCCTACATTTACGCAAGTATGTGTGTAAATGTTTGTATTTTATAATCAACACATGAGTTTGCTCACGCTGCCCATGCTCTAACCCAGTGGTTCCTAACCCAGTGCTTGGGGCACAGTTAGCCAATCAGGTTTTCAGGATGTCCGCAATGAATATGCATGAGATAGATTGCATGCACTGCCTCCTTGGTATGCAAATCTGTTCATGCATATTCATTGCGGACATCCTGAAAATCCAACTGGTGGGTGTGCCCCCAGGACTGGGTTGAGATCCACTGCTCTAACCAAACTCCACCCCAGTGCATATTCATAGTAATAGTACGCACCAAGCAATTAGCGTGCATACTTTTACGCTGGTCAGTATTTTATGAGGCCATCTATATGCATATGTGGCCACTTACATATGTAAACAACTAAAATATCAACATTTATACATTTTTCTAGAACCAAAAAATTGCCCCCAGCATGGCTGACACAAAAATATTCTCGACAAAGTGCATCAGTGTTCCTACTGACACAGAATGATAAGGTCAGACAAAAGCAGAGCTGGCCCAACCATTAGGCAAACTTGACAGTCACCTAGAGTGGCAGCTCCTGGGGGCGGCATTCAAAGCTAAACAATTGATTCTGACATCCAAGGGGGGGGGGGGGGTTGTAAGGCTTAAGGTTTGCCTATGGTACCAACACTTTGAACCAACTCTGGGAACAGCCCTGGAGAAAAGGAGTGTGTTGTATCTGACACTCTTTCAAAAGGACTTGTGAAGGATGGAAGCCCTACTATGTGAAGATTTTCAGTGACTAATTTATGGACCGCGTTGTATATTTACATTTTCTGTGTGGATTGCACTAGACTTATATGTAATGTCGCCAGCTCATTCATTTGCATCAGGTATCCCAATAAACTGTATAATTTTGGAATGACCCCATCAATGATGACTGTGTCTTTTTTTGTGTGATGTTTTTGTTTCACTGGGAGGTACCAGAAGATTCCAACAAGCCCAAGGCCCTTGAAAGACTAAAATGCCCTTCTCCCACCAGGAAAGGGTTCTGGGAGCTTGTGTTGCTTAATGGTTCTTAGGATCACTGAAGAGCTCCTGTGTATATTCAGAGGGTAGAGAGGGGGCCGCATCATCATTTGGGAGTTGATCTGAAATTGAGAAAATGAGTGTCAGCTCTAATTATTTAATTTAAAAAATGTTTTATAAACCACTTCCCCAGTACAAATTGACCAAAATGGTTAATGACTTAAAACATACAAGCAGTCAACAATCCAATTATTCAAAAGAAAATATTCAGGCAGCAGCTTGAGTTGAATAGTGGCGTAGAATATTCTTACAGACCGCCTCAACACTATCCGGATACCAGCATTGGGATATCTGGATTATATTTAAACATTGCAGTCAGCAGTTTAAAAAAACCCACCACTGACCATGGTATTCAAATATCAGTCTGAAGAGAAACACCGCAAAAGCATTTACAGTACAAGATTATGTAGACCCCTAACCAATCAGCCTGGCTTCAGTGTCCTGCAGCAGTACGAAACAGCCAAACCTCAGTCTTTTTCCTCAAAAGCAAGAGCTGAACCTTGTTATTAGTCAATGTTTCACAGCTCTGTCCTCCAAAAATCTGAACAACCATGCATTCTCGATGGCTCGGAAGGATAAGCTTCATTAGGCCAGGAGGATATGAAGAAGAAACCTCAATTCATGATGCTACCCATGCATGATGAGAGCCTTGATGATCCAAACTTTATCTCCAGAGTAATTTAATAATCCTTATCTACCAGACCGGCAAAGTTTCAATGATGAGGTACTGGTGATCCCAGTATTAGACACAAGTTTCCAGGCAGCCTTTTCATAGGCCTTGTAGGATAATGAACTTATCAATGTATGCCTTGTCTACAAATACCACCTAGTGTCAAAACCAAAAAATCATAAATCAGAATGTCCCAGTGTACTAATCCATGATTTGTAAAAAAAAGGTCTACATTAGCAATGATAGGTGGCCTAATATACCTCTGCCACAAAAATTAGTACAAAAAATATACATATAACTATCGATCTGTGTTGAGTAGAGTGATATTTGAGGTTAGCTGATGTAGTGTATAATGCCCGCCAATCAATAATTGGCAAACAACTGGTCTGATTTAATATTTGTCCGGGTCTTACACAAGTAAGATTTATTGCCACATAAAAAACAAATCTCGCTTTTAGCTTAATAGTACATTGGCCAATATGCCATTGCCGAAATCAGATTTACTGCGTACCCTAATATAAAGATATTACTGTCTTTCTATCTGCACAGTCATCTCCTGCTGGATGCCAGCCATGTTCACGGCATCTGTCTCTACTGAGTTGAAGTCTCTCATTGCTTGGAGAAAAACACATTTCCTAAGAAAGGCCATTCCATATAAAATAGGAAGGAAACTACAAGCTATTAAAATAAAAAAAAGAAGAAAAAAATGAATTGAAAAGCTTAAAAAATGTGCCAAGATCTGCAAAATAAGATAGATAGAATTTGGAGACCATTTACAAGAAAGTTTCTGAACACACTCTGCAATGAACTTAAGATTCATTTCATTAATGTATTTAGTTGATATATTTCAGTAAGGCAAGGAGGCAAAGTGCTTCCAGAGGCATAACTTTGACAGGGAGAAAACTATGTATGTACACAAAGTTTTAAAAGAAGTACGCATGTCCTTAGCCCTTCTGATAAAGACAATCTCACATGCTCATGTACTTTCCATCCACATAACTGCCTTGTCTTCACACACAAACCTTGCCTTGTCTTCACACACAAACTACACACTTAGGTTGTGTAGGCTGAATAGTGCATGTGAAACAACTGTACAGTATTAGTGAGTTCTTGTAATCTGACTGAAACAATACCAAAAGGTGAAAGGCTCTATGTTCTTGTGTCAGTCCGTGGACTTGTCCAGTCCTAGAGATGAAAAGTTCTGTGTTCCTCTGCCAATCTCATGAGCCATCCGGTCCATGACATGAAAATATGTGCATCCTCCTGCCAATCCACTAAGGCCTTGGTCTTCACTCCCAGCCCTTGAGGGCTGCCAACAGGCTAGGTTTTTAGAATATTCCTAATGAATATACATGAGAGAGATCTGCATACAGTAGAGATAGCAGGGCATTCAACTCTCTTACACCCATATTCATTAGGGCTATACCGAAAACCTGATGGGGGCCCTCGAGACCTGGGAGTGAAGACGAAGGCACTGAGATATCCTCTTCTGAAGAAGAAAAGTTATGTATCTCTGTACTAGTCCTTCTGAGCCATCCATCCCAAATTCTAACTTTTTAAAAACTATGTGGAGGTACAGAAAAGGCCTCCAAACCATAAGAATGCTTGATATTTTGCAAAACGTGAGAAGAATGGTGAGGCTGCGGCGTGGCTACGCGATTCGCGGGGAGGGCCTGCGGCGCGTGAAGGGCTCCCATTGGCTCCCGCGGCACATGGCAGGGCGTGGGAGCCAATGGGAGGGGTAGAAGATTTTCGGGGGGGGGAGTAAGGGGAGCATTGCGGTGTCCTCCGGCCTTTCCCTCAAGGTGGCCAGAGGTACCGGACGTGCAGAAAAGGGGCTCTGGTTGGGGATAGTCCAGCGTTGTCTGGCTGCGGTGGGTTGGAGCATTGTGTGGCGTTGGGCGGACGGATCGTGCCAACTCGGGGTGCGGATGGTGAGCAAGGGGCGTGGATGCGGGCGCGCCTGGTGAGGGTGGCATGCCCGGTGGCTGGTGTGGAGACTGGGAATTGGGGCCACCTGGAGGGAGAGGGGGTGGGGGGGGGGGTGGGCGTTGTGCGGTGGTGGCATGCTGCACACATGGATCCGGGCCCTGAGTGGATCTCATGGGGGGTTCATCGTGGAGGCACTGGCCTTTTGGACTGGGAGGCGGATTCGGACTCCATCCTGGAGGCCGCTCAGTGTCCGGAATGCCCCGGCGGTGCGGCGTTTAGCCAGCGTGGTCCGGGATCGGCTGGCAGTGGAGATCGGGTTGGGGGGGTAGCAGGCCGTTTCGGGGAGCCGCCCTTCCCGGGGAGCCAGGTAAATACCAGTTGATCCATAACATGTCCCACCCTATCGGGGGTTCGGTGAATGCTCATATCCCCAAGGAGTTGTACTGGTAGTGGGGGAGGCGTGGACTGGGGCAGTGCACAGCGTTGTTGGACGGCTCGTGCAGATGGCATGGGAGTAGGGGTTCCGTTGGCAGAGGGGAAGGCGGAGGGCCCCACGACTCGGTTCACCTTTTAGGGATCGAGCTGGAGTCTGGGGAGTTAGTGGTGCGCCTGCCGGTGGGTAGGATCCAGAGGCTCTGGGTTCTGGTGGCGAACGCCTTGGGTTCTAGAAGGATGACATCGCGGGAGATGCAGGCGTTAATCGGGTCCCTGAATTTTGCCTGTAGAGTTATCCCTAAGGGGCGAATGTTTACGAGGCAGTTGGCAGCCGCTACGGCAGGTCTCTCCAGACCGCATCATCGTCTGAGGGTCGCAGAGTATTCGGCCCGATCTAGAAATCTGGGAGGAGTTCTTGCGAGAGTTCAATGGCACTACGGTGCTCTGAGATCGGGAGATCTACAGTCGGGACCTGCAGTTGTTACCGACGCGGCCGGAGGGTTGGGCCTTGGGGTGTACTTTGGCGGCTCATGGTGTGCGGCGGAGTGGCCTGATTCTTGGGAGGCAGTCGGTCTCACGGCCAATATAACCTTCCTGGAGTTGTTTCCGCTACTGGTGGTGTTGGAGGTCTGGCCGGACAGGGTTCGTATGGTGGTGCGACGATGCAGCGGTGGTAAGCGTAGTGAGCAACTACACTCCGCACTGTATCCCGGTAGCAAAACTTGATGCGACAGGTCGTGTTTGCTTGCTTGCGGCTGGATACCGTGGTTCGGGCACGGCATATAATTACCCGGTAGTACGGACAAGGTCGCGGAAGTGGGAGCTGTTACGAACATTGGCGCCGGAAGCGGAGGTGGAAGGTTACGCAGTCCCGGGCTGCGCCTGCTTGGTGCGGTTTCTGGGCGTGTAGGAATTTGGCGGGATTCTCGTTCTTTGCTATGGCAGTGGGGTGGGCGGTGGTCGGGGGGGATTGGTAGCGCGCCGGATACGGCAGGGCTGGGAATGCTCTGGTCGGTCGCCCAGGGGCTGCAGGCGGTCCATTATGCATGAGATGCTGCAACGCTTGTGTGCTGTTTTGCCACAGGTGGTGTCGTCCAGCTACGAGGGCGCCTGCTTCCGGGCGGTGTTTTTCCGTAGCGTTCGTGGTGCGGGGTTGTAGGCGTCGCATTCCTTTCATATTTGTGCAGCTACTTGGCGGCGGCGGTGGGCTTACCTGAGGGGGATATCAGGCGGATCAGAAGATGGACTTCCTTGGAGTATCGGAGATATGTGCGCCTGTACGGGCGCTGGGAGGGCTGTCTAACTCTGGATCTGTTTGTTTTGCAGAAGTTGTTCCTGGCTCGTGTCGCTGTTGGGTGATTGGTCACTCGGAGTGCTGGGCCGGTTGGCGAGCAGCAACACGCCCGGTGGAGCGGAATATTGGTTTGGACCAGTTCGGGGTGACCGTTTCATGGCTGGGTGAGCGCGGTCTGCGATGGATTCAGCTCTTGCCTTTGCTGCGGCACCACGAGCGGCTGCGGGGGCCACCTGATGCCGTGGTGATCCACCCGGGTGGCAACGATCAGGTGTCCTGGCCGGGCTGGCAGTGGAGTCGGACCATGATTCGGGACAGGGAAGCGCTATTTGAGATGTTTTCTGGTGTGATTTTGCTATGGTCAGATATCGTTCCAAGGCCTGCTTGCACGGCTCAGCGGCGGTGGTCGCGGGGCTAAAAAAAAGCTCAATCGCCGAATTGGCAGATGGGTGGGGGAGCAGGGGGGCCCAATTTTGCACCCCGGGGCTGATGCGGAGTGTGCGGGCCTGTAGCGGGCCAATGGGGTCCATCTATCCCTGGTGGGGATGGATTTGCTCCTCAACGATTGGCAGGAGGCCTTGGAGGATAGGCTGAACCGGAGGGGCCCTGGTCGCAGCTTTGCCGGGGGGGGGGGCGGCTCAGGCCGGTGAGGGCCTGAGCCGGTGGCAGGATCCCGGAGGTTTCCGGGGTCCGGAGCCGGAGCCAAGCAGTAGGGCGGGGGTGGGGTACCCCCGCCCGGGCGGTCCCTCAGGCTTTTGCTAATAATATGGCGAAGCCGGATGAGGGAGGCTAGGCAATTTGCCGGGGCCTGGACAAGGCGGAAGCGGAAGCGGCATCACTTTGCTACTCACATGGCTGGTGAGGGTTCGCTCTGCTGGGGGGGGGGAATACAATTTAAGGTTTGGATTGTTGATGTTATGGTTTATGGCAATAAAGCTGCGACCAGTTGAATTCCCATATATGTGTGGTCTACCTTTGTTATTAATGGTTGAGGGGGCGGGGGGTGTTGTGGTGTGGCGGAGGCCGGTCCGCCTTACCCGGTTATGGCGAGGCCACGTGGCCTCCCCCCGGGGCGTGCGAGCGGCCGGCGTTAACCGGGGGGCGGCCGGCCGCGTGCCTGCCGCGCCGTGGCTACGCGATTCGCGGGGAGGGCCTGCGGCGCGTGAAGGGCTCCCATTGGCTCCCGCGGCACATGGCAGGGCGCGGGAGCCAATGGGAGGGGTAGAAGATTTTCGGGGGGGGAAGTAAGGGGAGCGTTGCGGTGTCCTCCGGCCTTTCCCTCGAGGTGGCCGGAGGTACCGGACGTCCCCCCCACCCCCCCGTTGTTGGGGGGCGGGGGGGGGGGGGGGTGGGGGGGGGGTGGCGCGGGGGGGGGGGGTGGCGGGATCCCGGAGGTTTCCGGGGTCCGGAGCCGGAGCCAAGCAGTAGGGCGGGGGTGGGGTACCCCCGCCCGGGCGGTCCCTCAGGCTTTTGCTAATAATATGGAGAAGCCGGATGAGGGAGGCTAGGCAATTTGCCGGGGCCTGGACAAGGCGGAAGCGGCATCACTTTGCTACTCACATGGCTGGTGAGGGTTCGCTCTGCTGGGGGGGGGAATACAATTTAAGGTTTGGATTGTTGATGTTATGGTTTATGGCAATAAAGCTGCGACCAGTTGAATTCCCATATATGTGTTGTCTACCTTTGTTATTAATGGTTGAGGGGGCGGGGGGTGTTGCGGTGTGGCGGAGGCCGGTCCGCCTTACCCGGTTAATGATAACCGGTGCATTTGAGAAAGATTCCTTGAAGTCTGGGCACCTAGGCTCCTTTCTCAGATAATGATATCTGAAGAAGTGACACCTGAGTACTCTGGAATTCTTATATAGCAGCATCTTTGGATAATTCGGATAATAAAATGTGTCACATCCTGCAAGGAATCCATATAACTCCAGGACCAAAACAGCTCTCAGCCTCTGCACTATACGAAACTCAAAACTGATGTGGAACATATACATTATGATTTCGAAACTTCTGTAGATTTCTTGGCACTCAAAACACTTACCACACTATTGATATTACGGATGCCCATGGTACAGTACTTGCCAACACTTGATTTACTGTCTATATGCAAATAACTTTTCATTTTCTTCTCTGTGCCAACCTGCTAAACACTTCCAACCTGAAAACAAAAAGATTATGTTTTCTGTCACCCTCAGCAGTAATTAATTTTCTGTTATCTGGTGAAGCAACTGGACACGTCCTGATTTCTGACTGTCGATGAGGAGAAGGGAGGGTGGTGTAAGGGAGAAACAGACATTCTCCTTGGACTTGGAAGATCCAAAAAAATATCTAATTTTCCTCCCTCTTAAAATGAAATTGCACTTAATAGAAGAGTCACTGGGGACATCCATTCAGTATTGGAGAAAGAGGTAATTGTGTTCTTAAGGATAAGAGAGAGAGAGAAAGACCTGCATTTTGTTATTTAACAAAGCAAGATTTTTCAGAACCCATTCATTCACGTCAACAAAAGAATGGAGACTAATGAAGGGACAGAAGTAAATACCGTGCATTTAGAATAACGCCCAATTAAAGCGATTGAAAATGCAGAAGAGCATGTCTAGGAAACATAGCATTCATGTTAAAGAGGTGGAAAGTGGTTTAAAAGGAGGATATCAATTCATTCAAGCATAGAATTCCTAAAAGAAGCTGGCGCAGAAACATTTTGTATTGTATCATCTTAATGGCCTGCAAGAAAGAATATAAGGTAAAATGACAAAACATTCTTGGGGTGTAATTTGGAAGCACACATTTGGGGACCCTGTTACTAAATCCTCTAAAGGTTGGGCACCTAACTCGCATTTTTAATGCACAGGAAGTGCAAAGCTTCTGTAGTAACTATCAGCGGCATGACCAGCATGTTCCTTGTAGTTAATGCATGCATATGTACACTAACTTGCGATGCAATTAACATGGGTGCAGCTAACGATACCTATAGAGGTATCATTAAGTACACCTGTGTCAATTGCCACATTGACAGTATGCATGCACTAATGTCACCTGAACTAACCACGATGCGCAGTCAATGATCACACTGAATATGAATAAATTCACAAAAATTCATAACAATTCATTTTATTTATCTAGTTTTGCTTATATAGAAAATGTGGAAGAAACTAATTTTTCTAGTTACATATCCAGTGTTTGAAAAGACCACAAAACAGTCTTACTTTCAATAGCGGGGGCTCCATGCTGCTGAAGGTTACCAGCCTCCCTTCCTTCTTTCTGCATCATGGACTAGCAGGAGATTGAAAAATAATGATTCTCTTCACAGGTGCTTATTGTGTCCCTCACACTTTGTGAATTCTGGGTTGTCGCTCTGGTAGACAGCAGGAGCACCCATCAAGGCCAGGCTCTTTTTTGGATAGAACTTCAAATAGTGATTTTTCCTGACAGCATGAAAAAAATGTGCACCCTTTCCCGCTTGTAGGATGCAGTGGGAAACATGAAATTCTGAGATTTTGCACTCCTCAGCCTCCTTCCACCCCACATATTTGCTTTTGTCTAGTAAACTGTTCCTATCTTTCCATAAAGACCAGAAGTCTGTTTTGAATGGAATGCATTCTTAACTGACGGCTCTTGCACCGTAGTTTGATTTTCACAAAATGTCATCCTACTTTTGTTGGGGTCTGAAGAAGGGATGGATGAGTCAATTTGGAAAGGATTACTATAGGCATGGACTACAATCCCTGGTGTTAAGGAGGTTTGTTTGAATATCATCTTTCCTGACTTTGTTATGCAGTAATTAGCAAATGATCTTCTTTGGTCTGTCTCACCAATTACTGGGGCCAAATACAGCCCAGCTCTGCTGACTAAGGATTCACACAAGGCAAAAAGTTTGGTTTAGTTTTGGTTCATTTGTTGTTGTTTTTTTAAACAGGTTTTTGACCTTTTTTTGGTTCAGTTCACACATTCATTTTATTAAACAATTGTTAATGCATGTTAGAACTTTTTTTTTTTTTTTTTTTTTTTTTTAAACTTTTATTTTCATTCAACATCATGGAGGAGACCAAAAGAAAGAAAGAAAGTCCAGGTAGTCTCTGTGCTTGACTATGACCGCCGCATCGGGCCCTTCAAAATGGCGGACAGAGCCGGCAAATAAAAGTCCAAGTCGTTGGATTAGCGCATCTGCTCTGCTTCTTTGGAGTCTGTTGATAGTAGATCAGGATCTTCGAATGTCCTGGTTTGGTTGTGGAGAGTCACTCGGAGCTTCGCGGGATACAACAGGCCAAAGCGAGCCTGTAGCTGTTGAAGTCGAGGGCGAAAAGCAAGGAGTTTCTTCCGTCGGTCAACGGTAGGCTTTGCCAAATCAGGGAAGAAGGAGACTTTGTGACCTTCAAATTCCAAATGATGGTTCGCCCGGGCAGCATTTAAAATTTGTTCCACTTGTTGATATCGTAGCAAGCGAAAGATAATAGGCCGGGGGGTTCGGTTGAGCGCCATGTGGGTAGGAACACGGTGTGCACGATCGATTTCCAGTTCTTTATGAAAGGTGATCTTCAGCAAGGAGGGAAGAGTTTTGAGCAGGAATTCTCTCATATCTCCCGCGGTATTCCAATGAGCCTCACATTGTTGCGACGGGCTCGATTATTGCTATCTTCTAACTCCTTTTGAAGATTCTGTATCTGGCGCTCAGCCTTGTCCAGTGTGCCCAAGCGCACCGCGTGCGAGTCGAGGACCCCCGCCATATGTCCTGCCGTAATGAGAGACTTTCAAGTCGGTCCTGGAGCACTCCAAAGTCTTCTCGCATGGCTCTAAGCGCTTCTCCATTGGACTGCACCAATTCCTTCACGCCGCGTATTTCCTCTAAAATCTCCAGGTGCATTTCGGGGTTTTTCCCGAAATGGAACCATCTTCTGTGGGGAGGACACCTCTGTTTTGGAGCGACCCGAAGTCCAAGCGCGCTGGTTTATGGGCCGCCATCCCCCCGAGGTACCCCGGTCAGCCCGGAGCGAAATAGTAAGTTTGTATAGGTATTAAGTCAGGATTCTAAGTAGGCCTCTCGGGAGCTTCAGCGCGAAGCGTCTTACCCGCTGGACATCAGGCTCCGCCCCCCATGTTAGAACTTTTTAATTATCCTAATCAACTTTATGAGCGTAGGTTAATTTAAAGTTTAATACACATTAGTCAATCTAGAGGAGCTAAGGGCACTTAGCATGTTGCTATCTGCCACACAGCCCATAGGAATAAAATGAGCCATGCAGCAGACAGCTCCCACTAATGGCCCCGTTTATTAAAGGTTAACATGCGTTAATGAAGTTATTGCACATTAAGTGCCATTGCACCCATAGAAATGAAAGGGCTGTGTGCACTTAACAGGCATTAACTTCATTTCTTTTTTTTTTTAGTGACATCAAGTCAGTGTTGACTCATAGTGACCCAGCTACCTCTGGGTTTTCTTAGCAATGTATCACCAGGAGGATAAAGTGACTTGCCCAAAATCACAAGGAGTGCTAGTGGGAATTGAACCCTTGATCTTCTGGGTATGAAGCAGCTGTGCTAACCACTAGGCTACTCCTCCACTCCATTATAATAAGCTTCATTATTGTATATTAAAACTTTTAGTAAAAGGGCCCTACATTTTTTTAAGGTGTGCTAATGAGTCAAATGTATGCTAATGAGTACACATCAAACTGCTTACATCAGTTTCATCATTCTTTGGTGAAGTAGGACTGAATAGCAAGGTTGGTAAGAGATTATTGAGTTTTATTGCCATAAAAATCTGAGAGAAATCAATATTCAGTTGGTGTTCAGTGGTAAAGTTAACTGAATAAGTTTGTTCAGTTTACTTTATCTGATATTCTGTTCAAATGTGTTTAGACTAAATATCCACTTTAAAGTTACCCAAAGTTGTCTGGTGAGCTTTAGGCCAGCAGCGTAATCAACTAGAGATATTCAGGTACCTTTGGCCTGCTAGCACTGAATAGCAGTACCGACTGTCCAAAGTTAAATGATGCCCTGGAAACATCCACAGTACCATCTTTAAAATGTATCTAGTGAGCTGAGGAGGGGGGATTTTTAAAACTAAAGGTTTGTATAGCTTGACTAATAACCGGGTAAGGCGGACACGTCGCTTCACGCCCCTTTTCTCCAACCCACCTCACTTATAAAGCCTTCACATGTTCTTTCCAATGACACACACAAAACCTCTTTTTTGGGTCGCCAACTGGTCGCAGCTTTATTAACTTTTAACAATAACCAAACAACATTCCAACACATTATAATCCCCCCCCCCCTTACAGAGCGAGCCCTCACCAGCCATGTTAGTAGCAAGGTGACGCCGCTTCCGCTTCTGCCGGGTCCAGGCCCCGACTACCTCACCTCGCCCTCCCTCTTCCGGCTTCATCATATTATTAGCAAAAACCTGAGGGATTGTCCGGGTCGGGGGTACCCCACCCCCACCCTAATGCTTGCCTCCGGCTCCGGACCCCGGAAACCTCCGGGATCCCGCCACTGGCTCAGGACACCAGCCTCCTGAGCCAACCCCCCCAAAGGTAAGCTGCGACCAGCACTTGACCCTAGCATGATACCTTCCAAGGCCTCCTGCCAGTCGTTAAGGAGCAAGTCCATCCCCACCAAGGATAGATGCACTCCGTCCGACCTGTACAGGCCCATGCACTCCACATCAGCCCATGTGTGCAAGATCTGTCGCCCACCATGCTCCCCCACCCATCTACCAATTTGACGATTAATTTTCGTCAACCCTCTCGACCACCGCCGCTGCTCCTTGCAAGCCGGCCTTGGAATGATATCAGACCAAACCAAAACTACACCTTTGAACTTCCCCAACACCTCCCCCAAGTCCTTGTGTACAGCACGAATTAACTGCCTGCAAGACCAAGACACCAAGTCATTGCTTCCCAGGTGAATCAATAAGATGTCCGGCATCCCTCTCTCACGCTCGTGGTGCCGCAACAAAGGCAAGAGCTGGATCCAACGAAGTCCGCGCTCGCCCAGCCATGAGACGGTCACCTCTGAAGCCTCCAGTCCAATATTCGGCCCCACCGGCCGTGTTGCTGCTCGCCGACCAGCCCAGTAAACAAACGAGTGGCCAGTCACCCAACAGCGACACGATCGTTGTACCACTTCTGCAAAATAAAAAGAGGATACCGTTACTAACCCCCCCACCTCCCCTATAATCGCACGTAGCTTTGGAACGCCTGAGACCTCCATCTACCAATCCGTTGTATCTCCCGCTCCGGCAGTCCTTCCGCTGCTGCACTGGTAGCTGCCCCAGCCGTAGCAGCCGCAAGCCGCCGCAAAAACACCCTTCCCATAGGGATTACCCGACAAGCAAAATTAAGGGAACCGATTAATGCCTGCATCTCACGCAACGTCATCTTACTGGAGACCATCACATTCGCCACCAACACTCGCAGCCGTGCTACCTTGTCTGCCGGTAACTGAGCTACCATTAGCACCGAATCCAGCTCAAGCCCCAAAAACGTAAGACATGTCATCGGGCCGTCTGTCTTCCCGGCCGCCAATGGTACGCCCCACACCTGTGCCAAATGCATAAAACCTTCCAGCAACTCCTTGCACTGCCCCGACTGCGCCTCCCCTACAAACAGGAAATCATCCAAGTAGTGCACCACATTTCCACAGCCATGCTCCTCCACAAAAGCCCAATGCATAAAAGTGCTAAACTTTTCGAAATAAGAACAGGATATCGCGCAACCCATTGGCATGCACTTATCAAAATAGCAGTGCCCGTCAAAGCGAAATCCCAACAAATGAAACGCCGACGGGTGCACCGGCAACAAACGGAAGGCGATTCAATGTCCGCTTTCGCCATCAAGCACCACGGGCCGCATTCCCTCACCAACTCCACAGCGTCATCAAACGATGCGTAGCGCACAGCACACCATTCCCTAGGAATGTGGTCATTAACCGAAGAACCCACGGGGAAGGACAAGTTATGGATTAATCGGTACTTCCCGGGGTCCTTCTTTGGTATTATACCCAATGGGGAAACCACAAAGTCCTCAAATGGCTGTTCCGCAAAGGGGCCCACGACCCTTCCCAACCGAAGCTCCCCTGCCAACTTATCCCGCACAATGTGAGCAAACTGCTTAACTGAAATGGAATTCCTCACCTTACCTGCCGCTACTCTACCCACCACAGGAATCTGAAACCCCCACTGAAACCCCTCTTCCAAAACTACCCTGTCCTTCTTTCTGGGATATCTCCTCAACCACTGACGCAACACGTGTATCTTAATAGGAGTCGGAGCCAAGCTCCGCACGATCCTATTGCTTGGGAGGAGGAGCAATGGCTCCAGCAACACCTCGCTTAACACATTTGAGGGCGGAATGCCCCCCATTGCAGACAGAACACGCATGCCGGAATTTACAGTCCGGGAAGGGGCACGAAGACTTGTTGAATCGCCAACCAACATCTCCAGTGCCCCCCCCCAGCCGTTCTCTGTGCAGCCGGGGGCACGCCCCCCCGAAAGGGCCGCTCCGCACTCGGTGTGCCAACTAACCCTCCCTTCGAACTACTCGCCCCCCCCCCACTGCCCAGCCTGACTGCCATCTGCGTCAGCCATAAATTAATATCTTGCGTCCCCCAAGACAGCATCTGATTTTCCTCCATCTTATCACGGAACTTCTCATCATAGTTGAGCCAAGCCCAACCGACATGCATCTGAGACGCCTCCAAAATGGAGTCTGCATAAGCCAGGAGCATACCATACTGCTCCGGATGCAAGTGCCCCCACACACTAGCCAACCGTAAAAATGCCTGTGTCCAATTCACCACGTTCCGGGCTACTCTCCACACGCGACCTGCCTTCTCGTCCTCTTTCCTCTTTCTTCTACTGTCCCCCGACTGCTTCCGGCCTTCCAACAACCGGAAAATGTCTATATAGCGCCGCTTCAGAATTTTCCGCTGCAAATTCCTCGGCACACCCTCCCATAACTCAGAGAACGCCACAACCGTAGGCGTCGCCCTGCCGGTTCCCTGTCTCCCTGCACATGTCCTGGCTTCCTTGCCCCTGCTACCCCTCTCCAAAGTCGAACCGGAAGAGGAATTGGTCGTTGAAGTGGAAGAAGATCCCGATCCTCTACGCCGATGACAATAATGTCTCTGCTTCCTGCCAACCTTCTTGCGCCCCTTGCCGCTAGTCCCAGTTCCGTCCCCCCCGCCCCGCCTTGATCCACAGCCAACTCACCTGTCACGTCGGCCGCCCCTTCCGTAGCGGCACCAGTCTCCTGTCACTTGGTCAACGTCTGGACGGCACCTTCCGATTCAGCCGCTGCTCCTCTGGCCCCCTGAGGTCCGTCTGAACTCATCACCGCGCCATCCCGTTGTCGCGAAATGCTCAACCAGGGATTTCCCGCATAATGCCATCCAGGGGGTACCTGTGGAGAGAACACAGCAAAAGGCGAAGAGACACCCGCCATAGACCACGGTGGCTGCCACGCCCCCAGCCACTCCCCCCGAGAGGAGCCCTGACCCCCTCCCTGCCAATGATCCCATGCTGGTGAAGAACCTCCCTCCGTATCCTCCTGCCAGCCCGCCAAATCCGCTAACCCCCACCAATCTCTTCCTCCCATAACCCCTGGGACCCCCCCTCTGGGGGAAGGAGCCCCGCATCTGAGCGTCCCACAGACCAACGGACAGCCCCTTGACCCGCAGCCCCTCTTAATGGTCCTCCACCCCTTCTGCCCTGACTAACCCCAGCCACACTACCAGCACTCTCTGACTCACACCCCCCGCAGCCCCACTCTGTCCTTGCTCTGTCCCAACCACCGGCCTACTGCCCCTACGCACTCCTTTGCCTCTGCTTGGTGCTCTGCCCCTAACTGCCCCTCACCCCTTGCTTTTTGCTGCCGCTCCTTGTGGCCTGTCACCCCGCCCGAGGCACCCCCTACCCTCCTGCTCCAGCAGATCCTCCCCACGTGCAGCCATTTCCATCCTTCTCCCCCTGCTCACCCCTTTTCCCTTTCCCTGACCCCCCCTTTCCTTGCCTGAGCGCATCGTAACCCTACTCCCTCTGCCGCCAAAAACGATGTATCTCTGTTTTTTTTTTTAAAGCCCAACCGCTGGCCCCTCAACGCCGCGATCCTCGTCCTCCGCTCCCAGCCCTAAGCCCGTCCGCCCACGAGCACCGCGATCCTCGTCCTCCGCTCCCTCTCCTAGAGACACTAAACCCACAATTTAAATTCTTATTGTAGTTTTTTAACACCCGCACTCCCTACCCATCCGACGTCTCTGGCAGCCACGTCCAAAGAGGCCGGAGCCACGCTGCATCCCCGCTCACACTCTCTCCGTCTGGCTCCCCTTGTCCCTCATTGGCTCCCGAGCCTCCCCTTGGCTCACGGGAGCCAATGACAACGCGGGCGACTCACGTCCTGCCTCCCCGCCCCACGTCACTGGCTCGGGGCACCCACACGCTGCCGCCCCCCCGGTTAGCTCCGGCCGCGAACACATGGGCCCCGCGGCCTTGCTATTCCCATGGTGAGGCTGACAAACCTTTCAAAAAGAGTCACAGACCCTTACAGCATTTCCAATTCTTAGGTAGAGATTAAGGGATCCTCATAGGCTTCAGGGGCTCTGGTATGTTTACAATAAAACAAAAATATTCATACAAAAACATAAGTACTTAAAATCAAAACAAAAAATATAATACATCACCAGAATTCAAATCGACCATCGTTGAAGCAATCTATTAAGTTTTAATCAGATAAACATGTCTTCACTAACTTATGAAATTTAAGAAAATTGATTTCCTGTCATGCCATCCATGGAAGCCCATTCCACAATTCAGAGGCTACAGTAGAGAATGTGCCAGCCCACAGTTTGTGATCTTTGAACATCCTGTACTATAGGACCGAGATGGATTATACCAATGCAGGGAGTTGACTAATAGTTGATGCTGGCAGTTCTCAGGTTCTCTACCTTTCTTGGTGGATGGATGAGCATGCAACATCTATCTCCTCCATCACCCCTTATGTCTGTCCAGCAAGAAGTTTTAAAAATCTAAATAGCTCCTCACAATTAAGGATCCTATGTTTTCTTGAATTCTGATCATGACTTCAGAAAAAAGTACCACCTGAAGTAAAGCAAGCACAAACATATTCTCCTTGTACATAGAACAAAAATGGAAAGTACACTATGCAGTGGACCATTTGAAGAGGAGCTGGAGAGAAGGATTACCTACATCAGTGCAGGCGCCAGCCTTGTATGAATGTTGGGAGAAGTCTTGTGAAAGAATGTTTAAAAGGCAGTCCAACTGATGCGAGGGACAGCACTATAGATGTTATGTCAGGACTTCTAATGGAACTTAGCAACCATACTTTAAAATCTGGACCTGAATTTGATGTTTGATCAAAAGGATCAAGGTCAGCTTCAGGACTTAGTCACAGCTGGCTTGCTTCGCTCATAAAGTGGGTAGTCCATTGTATGCTATAATTAAAAAGGGATTTGTTTTGGGACTTGCCACCCTCCCTTTCTTTCTCATGGTCTCTTTTATTTCCATTCCCTACACTTCCTATCTTTCTATGTGCTCCTGTCAGAACAGCAGATGACCCGTGCTTGACCTCCCCTACATAATATGAGAGCTTCAACCTGTACCAGGAAAGAAGTGTGATTTCTGTTCATACGATATCTATATTCTTATCCATTCCCTTCAAACTCACATTAAAAAAATCCAATCTAATTAGCAATGAGTAACTAATTAGAGGGTTGGGTTAGACGTGATAAATAGTGTCATCATTTTGAACATAAGCTTCAACATCTCAGCTCAGTAGCCTCGTATGATTACAAATGGAATCTGGATGGTGGTTTTCATTTTGGCGTCTTCTAACAAGTCCTCGCCTTCTTGCTGGAGCCATGCTCAATGAGGCTTCCTCTAATAGCATCTGGGGACTCATGTTATTGTTGCCAGGGGCTACATTAGCTTAAAATTATAGAAAACAGTGAATGCTGGAGTGTTATCTGATATTCAGGAATAGGTTTGCTCATGCAAAATGCATTTTATAACACTCATCTCATGGAGAAATTGCTTAAGGTGCTCATAATATATATATATATATATATATTTTTTTTTTTTTTGCTTTAAAGATTTCTCAGGTTCATTCTCCAATTGTATTTTTGCCTCCTTGTTCCCTCATGGGGTGGGGTGGGGGGGGGGGGCGACAGATTTTAATTTTGAAAAGAACAGATGATACTATTGTGTGGTTATGTCAAGCAATGTTAATTCAGAAATCTCTGTCAGATACCATGAAAGGATGATGTTTCCGGGAAATTCACAAGATCTGCATTACATATCGAGCACCAGTAGCTGCACTGGTCGTGGAGAAGACTAGGCTCTTTGCAGATTCTGCAGCCCTTCCTTTGTATCAGCTCAAGAATTAACCAAAAAGCTCAAAAGGAGCTTTCAAGACTATCTTGCTGGTTTCAGGAGGGACCTATGTTATCAACACATTTTCCTCTTTTATTTCATTTTGAAAATGAAATGAAAGGAAAAATAAATGAATATTGATATGTTTTCTCTCATTTTCAAACTGCTTCCAGCGAGCTTTGGGCCTCACTTGCTGAAGAAAAGTAGGCCACTTAAATTTTTAAAAAATAGCTACTCCTTTATAAAGCGCTACGAGGCGTACACAGTGCTGTACAAACATAGAGACGGTCACCGACTTGCGAGAGCTTACAATCTAATTATAACAGACAAAACAAAGGATAAGAATAAGGGGAAGAGGAGGGTAAGGAGACACAAGGGGAAAAAAGGGGGTCAGGATCCAAAAGCAGCTTTAAAGAGGTGAGCATTTAACATGGACTTGAAAAGGGACAGAGATGAAGCCTGACGTACAGACTCAGGGAGTTTGTTCTAGGCATAAGGAGCAGCAAGGTGAAAGGACCAAAGTCTGGAGTTGGCAGTGGAAGAAAAGTGCAAAGAGAGAAGCAAGTCAGAAGAAAAGCAGAGTTCATGAGGAGGGGTGTAGGGAGAGAGGAGAGAGGAAAGGTAGAAAGGAGCAGAAGAGGGAATGCATTCCCCCAGCTCTTCCACCATATCTGATTCCATCTGCAGGTCCAAGAGCAGGAGCGATCTCCAGGCATTCCTGTCCCACCAGTTTCATATTTCAGAATGGTGATGGAGGACCTGAGGATGGCAATCATTTGGGCAGGAGTGACCCAGGATCACTTTTCCTACTTTTTTCCCTCATAGATGGTGAGCTAGGGAATCTGGAGGGGGCTGTAGGCTTTTAGAAGCTTTGGCAATGGGAGGATTGGGGATGGGCCCAGACCTGCACCCTTTCATTTTGTTTAGTTTTACATTCCTTTTTTTAAATACATTTGTTTGTTGTTCTTTATTTCATTCTAAATACATGAACAACAAATGAAACAAAAATGAAAAAACACTTTTCAATGCACACCTCTAATATACATAACATCTTTCCTAATTCTTACATGGATCTGACAGAAGCTATCACAATCTGCAAAGAGTCTAATGTTGGATACATCCCGCAGGAACTCCTGAAATTTCTGCCTTCGAAAAAACTAGAGGTCGATGTAGCCCGCTCTCTGATAATCTTGCAGGATGAACATGGTGCTCGAGCTTACTGCAGATGAAGTTAAGAAAATAAAATTATCAAAAGCATCTGCAAATATATCTCTGCATTTCTAACTCCAGATATTCTTTCTTGTTTTGTGGTTTTCATTTGGCTTCATTTATCTAATGAGCCTGACAGCTTCTCAATGTTTTCTCTTATTGGTGTAATTTATTTGTTTTCTTCTTGTATTTTATTGTTTATTGATTTTCCTAGTCATTTTAAGAATGACAGATTTTATCTGCTTAAAAAAACATCAGGATTTTTGAAGAAGATTTGATATGTCCAACTTATATTAAGACAGACTAGTTTTCTATTTTTTATGGATAAAACTAGAAGAAGACAGGCAGAACTGAAGTCTAAGGGGGACCTTTTACTGAAGGGTGCTATGGTGTTGCACCCAACACATCAATAATGCTCGAACCATAGTATATTCAGTGCAACACCATGGCGTTAACTGTTGGGGGCTTGAAAAGCATGTTCCTAGCAGTTAACATGGTGCACCCTGTCCTAACGCGACATGAAAATAGCGCGGGTGCACCTACCTCCACCTAGATGAAGGCTCATTCTGCTTGCTTTCTGCCCCTAACCTGCCCACTTGCAACCTTAACATGCCATGGAGAGTTAGCACCAAACTCCAGCCATGCTATCACAGCCTTATGCCGTTAATGCATGTCCCAGCATGTCTTTAGCATGTGCCAGAACCTACACCAAAGGTTAATGCCCTTTAGTAAAAGGGACCCTGAGCTTTTCTGTAATTTATTATATTTTCTTGTCAGAAAAACAATGAGAAAAGTAAGTTTTGTGCATAAGAGAGAGAGAACTAAATTAAAGGAGGCTAGCATACCTGCTGAGGAAACTATGGACATTTCTAAAGATTTGAGGATGAAAGTAAATTTTAGGGCCTGATTCCTTAAGATTTTCTCTATCTGTATGTTTATGGGAAAAGATCTCGATGAAGCAGGCCTTAAATAGGGCTGTGGATTAGAAATACATATTAATGGCATTGGATGTGCATGCTAATAAGGCTTTAAGTTCACGTTAATGGTGTAGCTGGGAGTCCATGTTAAAAATTGATACTTACAGAAAGAAAATATATTGAATGCGACAAAATTTTAAAACGCCTTAAATGAAACAAAGAATGGTTGCTGTACACACCTATAGTTTTGGGAGCAGAAGTCTATGTTAGCCAGGTTCAAGGTGGAAAGGCATATTAATGAGGCTGAATTGGAAGGCTATGGAGGTCATGTTAAAAGTCTTAGGGGTATGTTTACTAAACTGTGGTAATGTCACCTGTGTTAGGTTCCGAGGTAAAGGAACAGATGCCCATATAAAGGCATGGCTGGTGCATTGCTACAGCAAGCCGTATCAGCTAACGCACGTTACAAGGTGCCTTAGACTAACACGCATTACAAGGTGCCTTATAAGGCACCGTACAAGGCACATTACAAGGCGCCTTATAAATCGCCTTGTAAGGTGCATTGTAAGGTGCATTATAAGGTGCCTTGTTAGGTGCCTTATAAGCTGCCCTATAGGGCTCCCTAGGCTAAGCGCCGTATTAGGCACCCCTGGACAAGGCACCCTGGGCTATGGAACCATAGGTTAAGGTGGCCCAACAAGGTTACGGTGCCCTAGATTAGTGTGCCCTAAGGGCTGCAAGGTGCTTCAGGATGACATGCATGACCTGTGAGGCACAGAGACAGATGTAGCCCTAACACTAGATAGAGCACTGAGGAAAGGCAATGAACAGGTGAGTGAAGGAGGGAGAGCTGGGAGCCGCTGGACCTGCCATATCTGCGGGCATCCCATGTGGCTGCCAGTACTGTTGACAAACATGGTGGGGGCATCTGTACCACAGCACAGGTAAATGTAAAGTTCTGGAAAGACAGTTGGTGGCAGACGATGGGAATACGTGTCCCCCGGTGGAGGCAGAGGTGGCAGGATAGTTACAATGATGGGTGGACAGAGGAGTGGTGGTGTCATGCAGATCAGGCACAGGCGAGGCAAGCACGATGAGGTGCAATGCAGAAAAGGGTAGCAGTGCAGAACATGGGGTGGCAGCCTGCACAGCTGACAGACGCAGCTAGACGGACCAAAGGAATGTTGGCAATTGTGGTGAGGGTATTATGAGCTGGCAGCACAGATCTGCAAAAATATGACTGTTACGGGCATGCAAACTATTTGAGTAGGACAGGCATGAAAGGAGGGTACAATGAGGAATTGAACCCGTCAACACTGCTGAGCATGGCATTGTACTAATCAGTAGGCTATACCTCTGTGGTGGATGGCACAGCAATGGCTGGGTACAGAAGGACTGCAGGTCACCACACAAACTGTCTGCTCTGAGTGCCAGGATAGGGTAACCCCACCAGTACCCATGATGCAATGCACATACTGACTAGCTGTCTACAGCTGATCACCAAATGGGGTCTGCACCTCTCTGGTACCTCAGCTTGGAAAGATGAACTGACAGTGCGGGATACTGGCGCAGAGTAGCTACAGACCATGCCATTGTGCAGGTTCTGTGTTCACCCTGAGGGATAGGATGGGTGCCCAGCACTAGGTCCGCAGTACATGTGGTGCTAGAGATAGGTCCTGCTGTACATTCTCATCACTACCAGTGTGTGACAGATGTTCCTTGCAGAGCATCTGAAGGTAATTTGGTCCCATCTGTATCCTGTAGTCACATGTGGCCCTCTGGGACCAGACACCACCCAGATTAGTGTGTACCCAGTGTTAGGGTCTGGCTGACGTGGGCACATGTTATCACGGCAGAGGGGGTTTCTAGATTTGCATGAGGTTTGTGTAGCAGTGCCTTTATAGGTCAAAGTGGTATACACTACATACCCCAAAGAGCCCACAATCACCCTTTTTGTAGGTAAGGAATAGGTGCCTGTCCCGGTGAACCAACCTCCATCCTGCTGGTATAAGACAGCCCACCAGGGGTGGTGGCCAGAGCTATACCTGTGACTGGGGCAGTGACAGACCAGCAGTAATGCTGGGGGTTAGGTCTCGAAAACCCCAGCTATCTCACACCACTCTCTGCCAGCACAGTCAGACTGCACCTTATAGGTGTTCCAACCATGCACAGTCTAATTGCAAACAGTCCACTAGCCAGTCCATAGTGCATATTCACAGAGAAACCATATGCACCAAGTAGGTATCTCAGTGATGTGGGCCCCAGCACTAGAAACACAAAAATATCACTAGAGACAGATAACATAAAGCGCTATGTGGGAACCTAGACATGCCATGGTCACTGCTCGGTCAGAGTGAGTGCCCTCCCAGCATGCCATGCTGTGGCCACCCTGTCCATGCAGGCAGTGGTCGGGCACTACAGTGTACCAGCCATTGCTCCACACCCTGTGAAGTTGCATCCTGGCCAATCCGCCCTGTCTGGGTCATACCCACAATACCTTGCTCCTCATTATGCACATATTCAGGCTAACGGTGGTAACAGTGGGACATTGTGGGCCCAGTGAGGTGTGGGCAGCCACAGAACAATGGATAGACATACATACACACACACACACACTCCTATTGCAGCATTGGGGATGGGTGAAGAAAGCCCCCAGGTAAGTGAAAGCCCCCAGGTAGATGATACATTAAATACCTTTATGGAAATGGGTAACAGGGATAACATATGGAAAGCAGTGTGTATTAATGCCCGTAACATGGGAAATAAGATCCCTGAAGTTGAAGCTTTGGTGGGAGTGGCTGACTTGGATTTAGTGGCAGTTGCAGAAACATGGTTCACAGAAATCCATGACTGGGATGTAACTATACCTGGCTATACTTTATTCAGAAAGGACAGGGTAAGAAGAAGGGGAGGAGGAGTGGCACTATATGTAAAAACTACTATTAAAGCTTTGGAATTACAGAGCTTAAAAGGGAAAGAGGAGGCATTGTGGGTTAAACTAGAAAGAGGGAAAGAGAAATCTATTTGCATTGGTGTGATATACAGACCTCCCTCACAAGAGGAAGAGGTGGACAGAGAGTTAATTGAAGACATATGCAGCATTGCTAGGAAAGGGGAAGTGCTACTGATAGGAGATTTCAATATGCCAGATGTTGATTGGCACATTCCTGCTGCAGTATCATCTAGAAGTAAGGAGATCCTGGATTCTCTACAGGGAGAACTATTCAGGCAATTGGTAACAGACCCCACACGTGAAGGGTCCATACTGGACTTGGTGCTTACCAATGGTGAAAGTGTTTCTGATGTTGTAGTGGGAGATCATTTTGCATCCAGTGATCACCAGATGGTGTGGTTCAGTATTAGGACTAGGGCTGTTAGAATCCATTCCAAGGTGAGGATCTTAGACTTTAGGAAGACTAATTTTGCGAAGATGGGCCAATACCTCCGGGAGTCATTAGTGGGATGGGAACAGCTGGGGGATGTAGAAAAACAGTGGGCAAAACTGAAAGGGGGTATTTTAAGGGCAACCAACCTTTTTGTTAAAATGGTAAATAAAGGCAAAAGGAAAAGGAGACCGCTATGGTTTTCGAAGGAAGTAGCTGAAAAAGTGAAGAAAAAGAGGGAGGCCTTCATGAAATACAAGAGATCACAGAGAGAGGAAGACAGGCATCTGTATTTGGAAAAACTTAGAGAAGCTAGCAAAGTAGTCAAGAAGGCAAAGATTCAAAAGAAGGAGGAAATAGCCAATGCAATAAAATGGGGGGATAAGACATTTTTCAGATATATTAGTGAGAAGAGGAAGGGCAAAAGTGGTATTGTCAGACTCAAGGGTGCAGGGGGGGAATATGTAGAAGCTGATAAGGATAAAGCGGAATTGCTTAACAAATATTTTTGTTCTGTGTTCACAGATGAAGAACCAGGAGCAGGACCTCAGAAAACACCCACAAATAAGAACAGAAGCGAGGAACATCTTGAACAATTTTCAGAAGACTGTGTTCGTGAGAAACTAGCTCAACTTAAAGTAGACAAAGCGATGGGACCGGATGCGATACACTCTAGAATACTGAGGGAACTTGGGGACGTTCTAGCAACTCCACTGACTGACCTTTTCAATGCCTCGTTGGAGTCGGGAGTGGTGCCAAAGGACTGGAGAGAGGCTCATGTGGTGCCTTTACACAAAAGCGGAAGTAAGGATGTGGTTGAAAACTACAGGCCAGTTAGTTTAACTTCGGTGGTGAGTAAATTATTGGAAACGCTGCTGAAAGAGAAAATAGTGAGGTTTCTGGAGTCCAGCGGATTACAGGATCCGAGGCAGCATGGATTCACCAGAGGCAGGTCTTGTCAGACAAATCTGATTGATGTCTTTGACTGGGTGACCAGGGAGTTGGACAGAGGGAGAGCTCTAGATGTGGTGTATTTAGATTTCAGTAAAGCCTTTGACACTGTTCCTCACAGGCGACTTATAAACAAACTGAGCACCCTAGGGATGGACCCTAAAGTTACTGCTTGGGTTAGAAATTGGTTGGGTGGGAGGCGACAAAGAGTACAAGTAAATGGAGCTCACTCAGAGGAGAAGGATGTTACCAGTGGTATGCCCAGGGATCTATCCTTGGTCCGATTCTTTTTAACATCTTTGTTAGTGATATAGCGGAAGGGCTGTCGGGTAAGGTTTGACTCTTTGCAGATGATACCAAAATCTGCAATAGAGTAGACACCCAGAAGGTGTAGATAACATGTGGAGGGATCTAGCTAAGCTTGAAGAATGGTCTAGAATTTGGCAGCTGGGATTTAATGTTAAAAAATGTAAGGTCATGCATTTGGGCTGCAGCAATCCAAGGGAACAATACAGTATAGGAGGTGAAGTACTTTTGTCCACTAAAGAAGAGCGGGACCTAGGCGTGGTTTTGTCTGATGACCTTAAAGTAGCTAAACAGGTAGAAAAGGCGACGGCAAAAGCTAGAAGGATGCTTGGGTGCATACGGAGAGGAATGGCTAGCAGAAAAAAGGAGGTGATAATGCCTCTGTATACGTCTTTGGTGCGACCTCATTTGGAGTATGGTGTGCAATTCTGGAGACCGCACCTTCAAAAGGATGTGAACAGGATGGAGTCGGTGCAGAGGGTGGCTACTAAAATGATTAGTGGGCTTCATTATAAAGCATATGAGAGCAGACTTAAGGATCTTAATATGTACACCTTAGAGGAAAGGCGGGATAGAGGTGATATGATTGAGATGTTTAAATAACTCCGTGGCATAAATGTTCAGGGAGAGAGCCTCTTTCAATTGAAAGCAAGTTCTGCTACGAGGGGACATGGGATGAGGGTGAAGGGAGATAGATTCAGGAGTGATATGCGGAAATATTTCTTCACAGAAAGAGTAGTGGATCCATGGAATAGTCTCCCAGTGGAGGTGGTAGAGATGAGGACAGTAACTGAATTCAAAAAAGCATGGGACCAACACAGAGGATCTCTAAAGGTAAAAAGTGGACTGTTGTAGTTGTTGTTATGGAAGGACAGACTAGATAGGCCATGTGGTCTTTTTCTGTCATGATGTTTCTATGTCTCTATGTCTATGTCTATTGTGCAAAGATAGGGGTGGTTGGCAACCCTGCCCGCCACACTGGTCCTGATCACAGTGCCAACATTGATAAACTGTGCAGGAGGTAGTAGTAATGCCCTGGTGATAACTGCAGCTCAATGCTGTGGCCAACAGCCTGACTCTCCATGCAGCTTTGGATTGTGGAGCCTGTGTGAGTGGGTGTTTGTACGCCTGTTCACCGCTGCTTTGGGCTTTGCACATGTTGCTGTTGTATCTGCATTGTAGGGTAAAATGTAGGGACATGCTCTGCAGGATCCACAGCTGGGACTTGAACCTGTGACCCTCTGCTTCTGGACACACTGGCTGGGTGCACTACACCACACTGTTGCCATAGATGCATGATAGTCCCTGGAGCTACCCGTACTTTCCCTCAGCCAGACCTTTTATGTTGCACTGAACACCATGTACTGGTACAGGGCATGGACTAGGTCCACTGCAGGCAGGTGCCACTGCCCCCTCCAGCACGGGCACACCACCACCCCTGCCATGGTGACATGACCATATGCTGTCGGTGCTGGTAATGTGCAGTCCTAGGCCATCCACTGTGTGGGTAGGCGATTGCCTAGGGAGCGGGGTCTGGGGCGGGGGGCATACATGAGCATCCTCACATCCTCCCCATCACCGCCTACCAATAGTATGTCCCTTCTGCTTGGGGGGAGGGATGGCTGGGGGGATGTCAGGTCAGTGCCCTGGCAACTGTTAGCTCGGGTGGACCAGGTAGATGTAGGTGGATTGTGTTTGGCCTTTGTCAGCTGCTATCTTGCTGAATTCCGGTTTCTATGAATTCCGGGAAACTGCTAGATTGGCCACTGTTGGAAACAGGATACTGGGCTTGATGGAACATGGTCTGACACAGTATGGCATATCTTATGTTCTTATGTTCTTATGTGCCACCTAGGCACCTGCCTAGTCCACCCTGTGCCCCAGCTGCCCCTGCTACATGTCCCGCCTGCAGCCCCCTATGCCCCATTTGCACCATCGCCATAGTGGCCTTTCATACTTGGGCACTATGCTGTTGCTGCAAATGGAGCACTACTATCACATTTCTTGGGCTCCCTGCCTATGCTGTACATTGCTGACACTGAAATGGTTTCTCTCTCCTGCAAATGTGCATCTAACGACAGGTTTTCATTCGCGGTACTTTTCAACCCTTAAGTTCCCCACGTTAGTATAAAAGGAACCTCTCCCCGCCCATTGACCCCTTCTCTCCACCCTTTCTCCACCCTCTGCGGTGTTTACCGCGGCCAGGAACGCTAACGCTCGTTAGGTAACGTTAATGTGTATTAACTTTACATAGCGCACGTTAATGTAGCCGCTGCTACGTTACCGCAGTTTAGTAAACATACCCCTAAGTCATGATTTGGAAGTCTGAAGACATGCATGTGGACGTCCAAATCATGGAGATGTCCCCGGAGCCATTTCACAAATGGTTTTCAAGATGTCGCCGGTGTGGGGACATCCAAGTAGTCAGGGGGTGTGGCGCACGTGTGTTTGTGGAGATACAATTGACATTGACATCCCATTTGACCGCAGAAACATCAGGGAGATCTGCAGGCACGTTCACATTTAAATCTACTCAAGGCACGAATAGGCATCAGGAAAGTTCTTGTTTTGGCCTTAAAACTTCCAGAGTATAGAGAATATGTAGAGTTAAGTGACTCGCCTAAGATCACTGCAATTTTAACTCTGACCACACTGCTCCTAACCCACTACTCTAACCATTAGGCTATTAAACAAACCTGTTCTGAAATGTTATTCTGGGGACATCTATGTAGACGTCTGTATCGGAACGTCCACGTTTATAGAATAGTACTTGAACTTGCACGTGCCTGCTTTTTTTCTGATGTTCTGGCTTGGACATCCCAGATTGCAAATGTTAATAAGGTGGGGTTGACAGTCTAGTTAATGGAATTGGAGTTGATTAATTATGGATCTACTGATTCTGCTGAATGATAAATTCCTCACCTCACTGGTGCATGAATTTTCATTTCTGCCAGAGAAGCTAAAATGTGAGTCCTTGATAGGACAGATAAACCAGAAGGGTTTCTTGAAGTCTCATTCAATAAGCTATTTGTGTGGGGATTTCTGCATAAAAATGATATGATGATTTACATCTATAGAACATGTGGAGCACAATTCAGAAAGGGGTACTTCCAGGCCATCCGAACAGCCACAAGCAGGACAGACCCATTAGGACCCGATTCTGTAAAGCAGGAGAAAAACATTTCTGCTCCTGCATGCCTGCAGGGATGTCCTTCCCATAGGCTCCCCTGTCACCCATGGTGCCAACGCTCTTCTTCCCCATTGCCCAACCCACGGCTGGGCAGTCGGGGCCTGGATTAGATGGCAGGGACCTATCGGTTCTGGCCCTGGGGAGGGGGGTTCCGGCCCCGATCGCCTGGTTTGTGCTGCATATTGCACCTTTGAGGTGGAATAATCAGCATGTTCCCCCTGACCCCGCAGGATATACAGAGCCGTGACCGGAATCAGTCTTGTACTTCCTGCCGCCTTGGCCTGCCCCTGCTCCACCCTGACTCCATCCCTCCCGCATCTCACCGTCTCTCCCCATACTGCTGCTCTAGCCTGCGGGGAGGGCCTGAGGGGGAATAGGGGCAGGACGGCTTGCGGGGTACATGCAGCCCCACAAGTTGCCTCTCTAAAATCGGGTCCTTAGCTATCAGATTAAAACACTATTGGACCTGTTTATACTTTTCCAGCATATGCTTCAGGGACTTGCTTCAGGGTATGGCTATCTTGTCGCTCGGGTATGTACTGATTTTGGTCTCCAGCATCAGAAGTGACTTCCAATATGTTTAAATGTCACCATTCGGCATCTCAATGTATGCTGTACGTCTCATGCAAGACACAGCACCATGATAATACAGTGGTGTAGCAGCTGTTGGCAGATAAGACCATTAGACCCACCTTTCTATACCCAATGGACTCTCCATGCAGTGCACCATATGCTAATTAATCTCTGTTCATCTCTCTCCCTTGTCCTTACTATCATCCTCTGAGTTTATTTATATAGCTAGGTTAATTGATCTATCACATGTATATAGCTATGCCCCACTGAGTCACAAGAGTCACTTTCTATATATACTTGAGGGCAAATAAAATCAATATTGGTGCTTGAAATAAACAATTAACACAGGCCAAAAATTCATAAAACAAACATGATCATAGCATAAGGTGCCAAGTTGTGGCCAGCAGTAGCCTCCCCATTTCACCCTAGTTCCAATGGAGTAAAGGAAGTCAATTCAAAAAGTTTCCAGTTGGCAACTTAAGGAATTATTTCTGAAGGGTATGTTTCAGATGCTGAGTTAACTTTACTCCACTCTGCTAATATGACTTCCCTACTCCTTTTTCCCCCTCCAAACTAAGCAGGCAAACTTTACCTTTATTCGGTGACAAAACGTTCCAGGTCTCTGACCTGGTATGACCTGTCAGAAAATCACCAAAGGATCTTAAACACTGACAATAGACAAGAACAAACTAAGAACATCTCAAGCCTGCTTAAATTATAACAGTGTTTGGTTGGTTCCACTTCTGCTGGTAGTTTATTCCATGCTTCCAGCACTCTCTCAGAAAAGAGGTATTTGCTCATATTGCTGTCAAGACCCCTCTCGGTCTAGCTTCGTACCATGACCCCTTGACTCTGAACTTCTTTTCCTATAGAGCATGGCACCTTGTTGTGCAGAAGCTACGTTCTCCATGGCAAGGAGCTGTGCAGCCTCAGCACCCATCACAGGTGGATGAAGGGATCTCGGCACCTGTCATGGAAAGATATACAAGACCTCAACACTCACTAGAGGGGAAAGCTGGACTGCAATGCTGCTGTAGAAGGATGAATAGCTTTCATTGCCCAACAAAGGGGTACGTATGGAAGCTTAGAACCTACTGCAAGGGGACATTCAGAAGCTCAGAGCCGACTGTAAAGAGATACAGAGGAGCTCAGCACGCTGACACGGAGATATGCAAGACTTCAGCATCTGCTGTACAGAAATGCCAAGCATTTGCTGGAAGAGAATTCCCAGAACCTCAGCACCTGCTGCATGGGGATACGTTGGTTTCCGTGCCTGCCACAGGCAGATGTGCCAGACCTTTCTGAGTGCTGCTTGGGGATGTGCTAGATCTCAGCTCATAACTTTCTTGGCTACTGATTGGAGGGGGGCCTTAAATAGAGTCTAAATGGAGCCTGTATTCCAAACAGCAGATTTTCTCCTGTGCTCAGCGAGCTTCTGGGGCATTCAGGATGCTGACATTCCAACTACGACCATTCTCTACCATAAAGCACACATTTAACATAATGAAAAATTAAAGCTAAATAAATTAATGTTGCACCTGAGATACCAGCTTCCTAATTAGACAACAGAGAGAAAAAAAATATCTTATGACAGGTTGATGTACATCTTTAAAAGTAGGCTATTATTATCGAAGAAAGCTATTATTGTAGGAGGTTCTGAAAAAGGAAGCAGTGAAATGTAACTGCTTATGTCAAGGGGACTCGAAAATCAATCCGGAGCCAGTGTGAACAAAGACCTTTTATGTGTTTTTGTAAAGCATTTCATCTGTTTATGTTTTATTTCTGCATAGATTTTTATAACTGCTGAACCTGCTTTGCAGTGTAAATTCTCCAGTGTCACAGGAGTGAGAAGAGCACATGTCTGGTCGAAAAAATGAATGGGATTTAATTGTTAAAAAAGAGAAGCAAAACAGCTTGCCATGGCATGTTAGGTGACGTAAATGCTGATTACTGCGCTCGGCACCTGGCCTGCCTCTATGCATTCATATTCTGATGAAAGAATTTGGGCACTTGTGTGGTGTGTTTGGAAGCAAGAAATGTACTTCTGAAAATCCAGAAGTCAGTTGTAATGGGGGTCATTTTAAAAGGCTTAGTCATGATTTAGGATGTTGAAATCAAGGTGACGTCTCCAAAGCCATTCCACAATGTTTACAGACATTTCCAGTACAGGGATGTCCAAGTAGGCAAGAAGGTGTAGTGGGGACATGTCTGGGAAGCTGCAATGGACTTACACGTTCCCATTCGATTTCAGGAATGACGGCAACATTTGCAGACACGTCTACGTTTAAACATGCTGCAGGAACGAATAGGTATCAGGAAAATGCTTACTTTGGCCTTAAAACATCCAGCAAGTGTAGAGTTAAGTTACTAGCTTAAGATCACAAAGACCCATATTGGGATATGAACACTAGACACCCTTCTCCTGATCAAACTGTGGCCACGTTGCTCCTAGCCCACTACCTTAACCATTATGCTATTACATATCTATGTTCTGAGGTGCTATTCTGGGAATGTCTATGTAGACGTCTCTAAAGGCATCCATACTGGGCACATCCACATTTCTGAAATAGTGTCTGAACTTGTATGTGCCTGCTTTTTTTTTTCAGATGTTCTGGCTTTGACGTCCCAGATTGCACTTAGATGTTCCATTGTCAACTATGCCTTCACATCTATATTTCATATCACAAAGTGTATGAAATTAGAGACCCCCAACGGCCAGGCAATAATTCCCTGAAGCCACCCTCTAAAACAGGCAGAGAATAAACAGCACATGGTATAAGCAGAATATTAATTTTTGGTGCATGAGTAAAAATTCTCACAGGAGTAGCGGACAAAGCTACACCCAGGTTTTGAGAGTCAGCAGAATTTCAAGACAGCTCATTAAAAACAAATGTGCCCCTCTATACAAAGAGCCCACTTTGGATAGAATTTAGGACACAGCTAGAGTAGAGGGCTCATGGGGAAACTTTCCATTGCATGTTGCTTTTCTTTACAATTATTCTTTCACTTTATGTTTGTTGTTGTTGTTTTTTTTATTCTCCATTGTTGTTCATGTCATTTCAAATTGAAAAAGCCATGATATGAAATGGCAAATAGCAATAGTAGCTTCAACACCATTTAAACAGCTGCAGATCCCAGTCCTACAACCTATCAACTGGCTTTCATTCATCTCAGTCAGGATTGTAGCAAGCTAGAAATGCACTCTGGGAAACTTGCAATTCTGGTACCCCCACCAATCCAGTTGTGCCACTCTTATTGGCTATCCTGGAAGCCCCAGTGATGACATCAGCGTCCCTTCTGTACTTGTGTCCTGTGCAGCTGCACTGCTCACACAACCCTTGCTACTCGCTGATCACACTGTTTGAGGCATGAGGTTATGGATGGGTCATGCGTTCTTATAGTATGATTTTTGAATTTTTCATGTTAACTAAAAGTACAATTAAAATTAAATTAGTTAATCATGGCAATGTAGTGTTACGGAAGCTGGTGTGAATGAAAATGCTCACCATGACGCATCATGGTGATGGGTCTCATAGAGATTTCCTACTACCATCAGTGAATGATTGACTTATGGTACAACTTGTTTACAATTGGTAATTCTCTAATGCCACATGGGAAAAATATAATTTTGCAGGTGCCTGTGTACAGCTGTATGATTCCCTTTTGATGATTACCCTTTATTAAAAATGCACACAGCACCTAATTTAATCAGAAACCAAATTACAGGTAGCATGCTTCTAGGGATCTCAAGTTTTGAAATAAGTCTTAGCTCTCCATAGTACCGGGAGAGATAGATGCAGGCTTTTTTGTTTTCCCAGAATTTTTCCAGTTTTTGTATATTTTTCAGTTTGTTTGACAGATTTGTTTTAATAGGGAATTTTTAATGCATGTTAAGGGGTGTGTTAGGCTTTGGCAGTTAATGCTGGGCAATAACTGTTAAAAGTCCATGTTAGATGCAGAAGTCCCACGTTATCTGCAGAGAGTGCTCCCAGCATTTACTCTGCAGATATGGCAGATAAGACACAAGGATCATGGGAAGAAGCTTCGCAGATGCAACTATCACCACCCCCCCCCCTGCACCAAGCCGCCCCCACCAAGCCATGCCACACTGCTGCTGCCCCCCGCTGTCCAACTCCCTCCTGCTATCACTGATTCCATCTTGGTGTGGAGGCGGGTGGCGGGTACTTTAAAAGCAGTGGCTTTCTGTTACTGCTTTGTTGCCTGTGGCAGGCCAAGTGCTTCAGCACGCATGGCCTGCCACTTCTAAGCCCCTTTGACAGTAAGTTCCATTGGAGGAGGATTGGAAATGGCAGGTTATATGTGCTGAAGCAGATGGCCTGCTGCAGGCATCAAAGAGGCAGCACAAAGCTGCCCACCTGGGTCGGCCACCATAGGTGGCTGCTTAGCTCGCCTAATGGATGGGCCGGCCCTGGATGGCATTAAATGCATCCTTGAAGCCTGCAAACTGTGGTAATTACTGGGAGCTGGTAGCATCTGTGGTAATTGCCCATTGCAGGCATGCCCACTCTCATACCACTCTCTGCCTTAATCCAACCCAAATCTACAGATACCATGTGAAATACAGACATAGTAACATTGTATATGATGGCAGAAAAAGACTAGTATGGTCCATCTAGTCTGCCCAGTAAGGTGGCTAGACTAGTTCTAACCACCACTCCATGCAGGTCACCCTCCTCTATTTGTTGAAATATAAAAGATATTTAAGTTTATTTTTATTTCATCCTCTTGCTATAAAGGGATCTACTGTGTCTGTCCCATGCCATTTTGAATTCTGCCGCCATATTTGCTGCCACCACCTCCATTCCCAGCATCTACCATTCTTTCAGTGAAAAAGTATTTCCTGATGTTGCTTTTAAGTTTACCTTTTGCAGCAAATTTATTTATTTAGCTGCATTTATATCCTGCTTTTCACTGAGTCAAGGTGGTTGGGGGATATGAGACACATGCACTACAGGGAACATGGGCAATGAAGGGTTAGGTGGCTTGCCTGAGACTACAAGGAGCACCTGTGGGACTAGAGACCCCAGTCCTTCTGGCCCAAGGTTGCTGTCCTCTAGTGGGATTTGAGCCACTGGCCTTCTGGCCTGTGGTGCCTTGCCCCAGCTGCTAGGCCACTCCTCCCTCCTGTTCAGTCCAGTGTTGTTGTTGTTAAGTACTGTTGAGTCAGTGTTGACTCATGGCGACCAACTGTATATGGTTTCTGGTTTATTAGGTTTTGATGTACTGGGCCAGGCAGACAGAGTGGTTTACAATTGACCTAAACTATGTTTGGTCTTCAGTCAGGTGGCTTATTGATAACTGCTGTTTTTGTTTTGATCCATCTCATGGCTGGCCTTCCTCTTTTGCATTGACCTTCTACCTTGCCAGTTATGATGTCTTTCTCTAATGATCTCTCTCTTCGCATAATATGCCCAAAGTATGAAAGTCGAAGTCTTGTCATCAGAGCTTCTAACGAAAGCTTAGGTTTGATCTCCTCTAGTACTGACTGGTTTGTTCTTTGGACAGTCCATGGTACACAGTACCCTTCATCAAAGGCTGATTCTGGGAGGAAGGCTATACACCCACTTCCTGCCCATGGCTGTGACTGCCCCAGGAAGCAATACAGAAAAGTTTGGTGATGTCTGTATTTCTCACATAACATGGTTGAGCCGAGCAGCAGCCTATTCTGGAGTGGGTGGAGCGCAAGAAGCATGGACTGGCTGACCAGGGGAGCCCGGGTGGAGGGAAGGGAGCAGAGATGGAGGAAGTGTGAGAAATGCTAGGCTTAAGGTCAGTTGGCTGGGGGTGGGCTAGCATAGCGGAAGCAGCAACATGAACAACATTTAATTTCCTTTCTGCCCTCTTGATGTTTCAAATGTGGTTTCAGGAGAAGTGCCGGGGGGGGGGGGGGGAGAAGGGGTTGAGTGGGGGTGTCGGGATGTGAGGTTTGTAGTCACAGCAGTGGGCAGGATGTGGGCGTATATCTTTTCTCCCAGAATTAGCTGCCTTCTTTTTCCTTGGCCCCTCCCTTTGGAACAGCCTCCCTTCGTCCCTCCGTCTAGAACTTTCTTTTGTAAAATTCAAGGCACAACTCAAGACCCACCTATTTTGTATAGCCTTTGGCATTCCATCCGATTCCATTTAGTGGTCTCTATCAGTGTTTGCTCTTCCCACTTTTTCTTCTCCCCCTAATCTCTGCACTCCTTGTGTTGTCCCATCCTGTGCTCCCCCAATTTCCTATCCATTATTGGCGTTCTTTTCTTTTCTAGGGTTTATGTTATTTTATTGTAAACCACTCTGCTCTCCCCACTAAGGGTGGTATATCAAGTATTAATAAATGAAATGAAATGAATGAATTGATTTTCTGTAAAGATTAGAAACATAGAAACATGACAGCAGAAAAAAGACCACATGGCCTATCTAGTCTGCTCTTCCATCAACTACAATTGTGCCCTTTTTTCCTTTAGAGATCCTCTGTGTTTCTCCCATGCTTCTTTGAATTCAGATACTATCCTCATCTCTACCACCTCCACTGGGAGACTATTCCACTCATCTACCACTCTTTCCATAAAGAAATATTTCTGCAAATTACTCCTGAGTCTATCCCCTTTCACCCTCATCCTCTGTCTCCTCATAGCAGAGCTTGTTTTCAATCGGAAAAGGCTCTCCTCCTGTGCACTTATGCCACAGAGGTATTTAAATGTCTCTATCATATCTCCTCTATCATACCTTAGAGGAAAGGCAGTACCCTGTCCCCCACCCGACCTAGCTATGATCATACGAAGAGTTTAAGTATTAGTTGTATATAGCTCTATGTAAATATTATGTATATATCTTATAAATAGTTTCCCCCGTTCTCTCCCCTTCATGATTGTCCCCCTGTTCTATGTAAGCACATTGTGTTATTTAATGCATTGTTCAGTTATAATGTAAACCGCACTGATTTTAATAGCGCGGTATATAAGAAAAATAAATAAATAATATTAAGATCTTTAAGTCTGTCCTCTTATGCTTCATAACAAAGACCACTGGCCATTTTAGTAGCCACCCTCTGCACCGATTCCAACCTGCCTATATCCCTTTGAAGATGTGGTCTCCAGAATTACACAGAAAACTCCAGAGACTTATACAGAGGCATTATCGACACCTTTTTTCTGCTGATCATTCCTCTCCTTATACACCCAAGCATCTTTCTGACTCTCGCAGTCACATTTTCTACCTGTTTAGCTACTTTAAGATCCCCTGACACAAATACACCCAGCTCCCGCTCTTCTTTTGTGGACAGAAGTACCTCACCCCCCACACTGTATAGCTCCTTTGGATTTTTGAAGCCAAAATGCATGACCCTGCATTTTTTAGCATTTCATTTCAGCTGCCAAATTCTCAACCATTCTTCAAGCTTAGCTAGATCCCTCCTCATGTTATCTACTCCTTCCTGGTTGTGTACTCTATTGCAAATTTCGGTATCATCTGCAAACAAGCAAACCTTATCTGACAATCCTTTCGCAATATCACTATCAAAGATGTAAAAAAGAATCGGACCAAGGACAGATCAATGTGGCACACCACTGGTAACCTCCTTCTCCTCCTCAGAGTGAGCTCCATTTACCTGTACCCTTTGTTGCCTCCCACACAACCAATTTCCTGTCCAATCAGTAACTTTAGGGTCCATCCCTAGGATGTTGAGTTAGTTATATCTCCTGTGTGGAATGGTGTCAAAGGCTTTACTAAAATCTAAGTACACCACATCTAGGGCTCTCTTTTGGTCCAACTCCCTGGTCACCCAGTCAAAGAAATCAATCAGATTTGTCTGACAAGACCTGCCTCTGGTGGATCCATGCTGCCTTGGATCCTGCAATCCACTGGACTCCAGAAACCTCACTATTCCCTCTTTTAGTAGCTTTTCCAATAATTTATTAACCAGAGAGGTTAGACTAACTGGCCTGTAGTTCTCAATGTCATCCTTATGTCCGCTTTTGTGTAAAGGGACCACATGTGCCTTTCTCCAGTCCTCTGACACCACTCCCGACTCCAAAGAAGCATTGAAAAGGTCAGACAGTGGAGCCGCTAGAACATCTCAAGTTCCCTCAGTATTCTTGGATGTATCCCATCTGAACCTATCACTTTGTCTACTTTTAGTTTAGCTAGTTCCTCACGAACACTGTCTTCTGAAAATCGTTCAAGATCCCCATCACTTCTGTTCCTATTTGTGGGTGTTTTCTGGTCCTTCATCTGGGAACACAGAACAGAATTTTTTATTAAACAATTCCACTTTATCCTCATCAGTTTCTACATATTCCTCCCCTTCACCCTGTCTAGCGGGCATCACTGCCGCAAACTGTGAGGGAATGGCCTAGCATCACTACAGGCTATATGGGTAGGGGTGGTAGCCTTCCACAGGGTTCCTCACGGACCTCACTATGGCTAGGTTAGCACCAAATAGTCGAGTAGCTGATTGTAGATGTGAAAGCGGAAGAATGGAGGAATGAGTTGTATAGGAGGGGAAGATATATGGGAGGTTAGTTAGTGAACATCCAAGCTGGGAGATGATGGCATCAGATAATGTTGTATTCATTGTTGAAATTTTGAATAAAGCTGAGGTCAAGTTTTTGCCACCCCATTGGTGTTTATCGTCTCCTTTCTAGGAGGTAGTTGAGGAAGATGTGCGAGTGCTTATGTTAGGGAACATAGTTGCTAAAGATGAGGTCTTTCCACTGTCTGTGTTTGGCTCTTCTATATCTTGCAGCCCAGCTTACAGCTGAAATCAGCTTTTGGGCATTTTGTTACTGCAAAGAGCAAATAGAATACAAAGCTCCAGTTGTGTGCATTTTCAAGTTAACTCAGCACTGACAGCAGAAGTGCCTGGGAGAACACAGCCTGCTTTTCACATGCTATTCATTTTCCACAAGCAGAAAATGGGTGTGCAAGAATACACAAAAACATACTTACGAGGTTCAGCCTGTAAGTCATAGAGCCATACATTAAATAAACCAATGAATCCACAGATAAACCAGTAATTAACTCAAAAGAGTGGATCACCTTTCAAAAAGCCTTTGACATTTTCATATCATCTAGATTTCAAAACATATGCTGCAGATATACTATATAAATACCCCAAGTAAGCAAATTGATACTGCATGTACAGCTCAATCTACCTCAAAGACATTCAAGTAATGAGCTCTGTAATAAAGACTGTCTTTCTGTTTTTTGTTTTTTTTATTTGATGTGTACAAATGAAAATCAACTAAAATCAATTCAAAAACAGCTGGAGACTCAATTCACAACTACGTAATCCCAGAAAATTACTGGCCACCAAACTGAATTCCCACAATCTAGAATGGTAAATGCATAGGCGACAGGCGGACCCGTATGTCACTACTCTGAAGCTGCTTGAGATATGTAGGACAATACACTCATTCTAATTCATCTATTAAAGTAATAATGGCACCTAATTTAACAATATTTTTTGTATGTTTATGTTTTGTATGTTTCTTACTGTTTGTATTTTAGTAGTCCAGCTAGAACAACCTTGTATTGGATAAGTGGATTATTAAAATGTTTGAAATAAAACAAATGTTTAACATCCATAAAAAACTTTTAATGAAACACATTTTGGCCTAGTCAACACATTTGGGATCTCACTTGCTGCCTGCCTGGGGGAGTGTGGGAAATATTTGCAAAATGGCCTCAATGGTGGTGTTGCTCAGCTCTTCTTTGCTGCTCCAAAAAGAGGTTGTTTATGGATCTCTAATTTATCGCTGTGACAAAGAGATATTTTTGGGCCTTGCTTTTTCCAGTCTTTACTAGCTTTCCGGTAAGCTTGTTGGAACCTCTTTAAGAAAGATGTGTCACCCAAATCCAGGAACAGTATACCTATTTGCCAAACCAGCTCCCTGAACTCTATTAAAAAAAACCCCTTAAAATATCTGGGGGAGGGGGAAATGCATGTTCCCATCAAACTCTAACTAGACTGAAATATGTCACATACCCCTGTTGGTTGGCTTCTGCATTTTGCAATAACTGACAGCTGGAAATTAACTTACAGCCCCCTTCTCCCCCCTGAAAAAAGAAGAGATTAAAAAAAACTATAGACATCTTTACAAAAATCAGGGCAAATTAGATGATTTGAAAGGTAGAAAGTGAAAAAAAAATCTGTACTACTCTGACCCTCCCCTTTAATTTAGTGGGGAATGACTCCCTGCAGATTAATTCATTCTTGTGGACTGCTTTACGTCTGCCGGGAAATGAATCCTTCAGGTAATTTGCATTACCAGAGAAAACAATTTGCATCACTTTAGCAGACACAGGGCCTTTGTTTCTCTCATTAGTCACGGCATGACTAAATTAGAATGGCTCACCACCAACTGGGTGAACAAATTTTAAGGTATGCCCTTTTCTGCTATGTTAGTCAAAGCTGTGTTGCTTTCTGCCCAGAGTTCAATGTGTTTGTCCAATGTATATCTCTTCATGGACACTCGATCATGCTATCATCACATGTGGCAAAACCTGTTGCGATAGATGGCAGCACAGAATGGGAAAATGTTACAACATCTTTTGCTACATGGCAAAAGTGAAGAGGAAGAATACCCGAGTGTTCCTAAAATAAGTGAAGGAATCCAAAGCCCATTAGTCTGTTAATGTGCATTTTAACACATAGCAACTGGAAGTTGGGAATGCTAACACTGGGTGCGTCTGCCACTGCATGCTAAAATGCATGTTAATCGGTGATCATGTGATGGGGCAAGGAATGGGTGCAGTGTGAGCACGGAGAGTGCATCACCACTAGTGCCAGGGCAATTGCTAGGTGCTTATCAGCAATATGGCTCTTAATGTAAGTTCACCTAACAACTCCTCTATTGGAGTCGTTAAGTTAGCCCACCTTAGTGGAGTGCGGGTTTGAGCTGCTGGGAACATACTGAGCACACCCCGACATAGAAAGATGACAGCAGAAAAAGACCATATGTCCTATCTAGCCTGCTCTTCCATATTAACTACCATGGTCTCTTTTTTTCCTTTAGCGACCGTCTGTGTTTGTCTCATGCTTTCTTGAATTCAGATACTGTCCTCGTCTCTAATACCTCCACTGGGAGACTATTCCACGGATCCACCACTCTTTTCATAAAGAAATATTTCTACATATTACTCCCCTTTCCAGTTCATACTGCTAGACCAGTCCAGACAAGCGGGTTATGTCCCCCTGCTAGCAGATGTTGGAGACAGAGAAAAAACACTCCAGAGCTGTGATTGGTTGGGCTCTGGGTGACATAGGAGTGCCCCTAGAGGACCTAGTCAGTATTTTCTCTGTCTCTAGCAGATGAAGGTCATGAACAAGTTTGTCTACTTATTTCTTTTCTTCATTTTTATTTCCTGGATGCACCCAGAGCACACAGGAGGTGTTTCTCTGGGTTTCCCAGGCTTCCCTCCTTAATAGCTGTATTTTCTGTAATCAGCAATACAGCAGGGTTTGAACTCCTGATTTCACTGTCAGTGCAGCTCCCCTTCTCCCCATCCCTCCCCCAAAATACCTTCCCTCTCCTGATTTCACTGTCAGTGCAGCTCCCCTTCTCCCCATCCCTCCCCAAAAACACCTTCCAGCCCCTGCCATGAGGGTCTAAGTGGTTGCAGAGGGATCAAACTCTAATTTCCCTATCTTTCAGTTGCTGTAATTACCTTACACTGACTTTGAAAGTTTCTCTTCTCCTCCGTGGGAACTCAGTTTTCTGTACCAGCACAGTGAGTAACTGACAGTTTCCTTCTCACCTCCGTTTTTGGCGATTTGGGGTTCATCAGGATTTTAATTTTTAAGTTGCTGGCAGCACTCCTTGCCTCTCCCCCAGCAATTTTGTTGCATTGTTAAGGTTTTTAGAGCTTAGGAAACTTTTATTTTGCAGTTTTTCTGTGCCGGCGGCCATTTTGAAAATCGGGAGAGATTTCTCTTCAGTGTTTTTTTGGCAGGAGCAGCTCTGGGCAGCCATTTCAAAGCATTTAAACATGCTGTGAAGGCACAGGGAGTTTCAAAATCCCTTTTCTTTGAAGAGTCTTCTGTTTCCCTAAGCCTACCTTGATTTTTGTTTTAAAAAAAAAGGTTTGAGCCTCTGCAATGCCTGTTTCTCTGCACAAGTGCATTGTATGTAATAAGAAGCAGAAGGAGTTAATAGATCGCTTGTGTTCCAACTGTATGCTGCATCCAGGAGAATCTTCTTCCTCCATACCCACTGCGCTGCCAGCTGGGGACATCAGCGCCTTAACTCCTCCCTCCTTAGAGCCCCTGCAGCCGGGTCTACCTGCAGAAAGGACTCAGTCAGCTCCCATTTTGCTTCCACAGCCGCTGGAAGCCACAGCAGCTTCGGCTGACAGTGAGTTCCTGATCCTCTTCCGCCAGGCATGGCACCTGTGGTGTTCGGAGTCTTTTGGTATACCTCCAGCACCCGCCCCAGTAGCAGACAAGGATATGGCAGGGTCTCGCAAGCGGTCGCAAAAGACCTCAGACCTTAAAGCAGTACGTCCTCCCAGGAACGTTGCATGTGGCTTGCGGGACACTATGGATATTCAAGAAAACTTTAAATCTTCGGAGGTGAGCCCTGATTCGTCGGAGAAAGAAGATGGGGAATATTCTCCATCTGATTTTTCGCTGACAGTTCAAGAGGACTCTCAAGATATCAGACTTTTTCAGAAAGAGGAGTTGCTGGCCCTAATCACACAGGTGATAGAGTCGCTACGCCTAGCCGACACGCCTGATCCTCAGAGTTCTCAAACCCTTTTGCAGCCAGATCCCATTTTACAGGGCATTCATAAGTCTTCCAAAGCTTTTTCCTTTCCAGCCAAGTTACAGCAAATGGTATCTCAAGAGTGGGACTCTCCAGAGTCCTCGCTAAGTACGGCATGCCGTATTGGTCAGTTATACCCTTGGTCTCCCTCTGACTTGAACCGTTGGCTGACATACCCGATAGTTGAAGCGTTAGTGACCGGGGTCACCAAGCATACCATAATTTCAGTTGAGGGCGGAGCGGCACTCCGCAACCAGCAAGACCGGAAAGTCGAGAGTCTGCTAAAGATGGGTTTTTCGTCGTCCGCTCTTTCCCTTCAAGCAGTGGTGTGCAGAGGTCTAGAGGTGTGGGCCTCCCTTCGATGGATTCAGCAGCTTCCAAACGATCCCGAGTTGGCTTGTTTAGAATCCGTCGCTGCATTCCTGACAGATGCCTTCTATGATCTCTTGCGGCTGTCAGCTCACTCCATAGCAGCGATGACAGTGGCTCAGAAATGGCTCTGGTTGCGTCAATGGACAGTGGATGTTGCTTCTAAGACGTGGCTGTCAAAACTTCCTTTTAAAGGGAGACTCCTCTTTGGCAAAGATCTCGATAAACTGGTAAAAGATCTGGGGGAGGTGAAACCGCAATGCTTGCCGGAGCACAAGCCAAAGGCATTCTCCCGTCGCGGGTCTCGGTTCCAAGGCTTTCGACGATTTTCTAGAACTCGCGATTCTCAGAGATACAGATCCTTTAAGCCAAGTACTTCATCCACTCCTACCAATCGCTTCAGAGAAAGATCGCAGTCCTTTCGGGGAGCCTGTAAAGGAACTGACTCCTATTCAGGCCCAGCGAAGTTTATGGGAACCTCCCGTCCTTCCCAATGATGGGATGAGATACCCACTCGAGATGCCTCTGCCTGTTGGGGGGTGGTTGGCTCCTTTTTCTCAGCAGTGGGCATGCATAACTTCAGATCAATGGGTCCTCAACATAGTTTCTCATGGCTATTCTCTTGAATGTTGCCGACCCATTCACGATGCCTTCCTGGTCTCTCCAGGATGCTCGGTGGAAAAATGAGTGGCCATTCAAACTACCATTCAGAAGCTCCTCTCCTTAAATGCCATTTGTCCAGTCCCTCTGTTGAAAGAGGGCTAGGCCGTTATTCCATCTATTTTGTGGTGCCCAAGAAAGATGGCTCTTTTCGTCCAATTTTGGACCTCAAAGGTGTAAATCGCAGCCTTCAAGTTCCACACTTCCGGATGGAGACCCTACGATCAGTCCTTCACTCAGTACGCCGGGGAGAGTTTCTAGCATCCTTGGATCTAGCGGAAGCATATTTTCATATTCCCATTTGAGAAGACCACCAGCGCTTCCTGAGTTTTTCAGTCCTCGGCCAGCATTTGCAGTTTCGAGGAATGCCCTTTGGCCTAGCCTCGACACCTTGAACCTTCTCAAAGGTGATGGTGGTTGTGGCGGCAGCCTTACGCAAGCAGGGAATCAGAGTACACCCGTACTTGGATGATTAGCTCATTCGTGCTGACTCCCTTCCAGAGGCTCGCAAAACTGTTTCCATAGTAGTGGCCTTCCTACAGCAGCTCGGTTGGGTGATCAACCACACCAATACTTGCCTCTATCCGTCTCAAGAGATCAAATTTCTCGCAGCACACTTTGATACCTCTCAAGGGCGTGTATTCCTGACTCAAGCCCATTTCCTAAAGCTGGCTTCTCAGCTCCGATGTTTTTTGGCCCAAATAGCCCCCCGGACATGGGATTACCTCCAAGTCCTTGGATCCATGGCCGCCACCATTGAGCTCGTGCCTTGGACAAAGGCTCACATGCGCGGTCTACAAGCTGCTCTGCTTTCCAGATGGCCCCCAGTGACAGAAGACTACCAGACCCATCTCCCGTTACAGCTGCAGATCTGGCACAGTCTACAGTGGTGGCTTGCATCTCACAATCTCCTCAGGGGAGTACCGTTGGAAAACCCATGCTGGATCTTTTTGACAACCGACGCCAGTCTGTCTGGATGGGGAGTGCACTGTTGCACTCAGTGCAAGGAACTTGGACAACACGCGAGGCGCGATGGATGATCAACAGGCTCGAGGCGAGAGCAACTCGATTCGCCTTACTGAAGTTTCACTGGTTCCTACAGGGACAAGCGCTTTGGATCCTATGCAACAGTGCCACTGCAGTGTCCTACCTCAACCGCCAGGGTGGCACCAAGTGCACAGGGGTATCGAAGGAGATGTCCCTTCTCTTCCCCTGGGTGGAAAGGAACCTTCAGGCTCTCTCAGCACGGCATATAGCGGGGACCAGCAACGTGAAGGTGGATTTTCTAAGCCAACACACTCTCCATCCCGGCGAATGGGAGCTGGCCCCACAAGCATTCCAGACGATAGTTAAGAAGTGGGGGCAGCTGAAAGTAGATCTCATGGCGTCAGCCACGAATGCAAAGGTTCCAATCTTCAGTCACTGGAGGGAACACAGATCTCAAGGCATAGATGCCTTGGTGCAGCCATGGCCGAAACACCAGTTGCTCTATGTATTCCCACCTTGGCCAATGATCAGAAGAGTCCTGCAATGGATCAGGGAACACCAGGGCCCAGTAATCTTAGCGATCCCGGACTGGCCCCGAAGACCATGGTATGCCAATCTCATAAGACTATCTCGAGTCCCTCCTCTGCGACTACAAGCTCCCTTCGAACTTCTCAGGCACGGACCTATCTCGATGGAAGATCCAACTCCCTACTTGCTTACGGCTTAGCTCTTGAACGCCATAGATTAGTCTTTAAGGGTTACTCTTCCAAGGTAGTGACTCTCCTCAACGCTCGCCATTTGTCTGTCGTTAGCATATGCTAGGGTGTGGCGAGTGTTTGAGTCCTGGTGTACTCAACATCTTCTTTCTCCTTGGAGTACAGAAATTCCAGACATTCTTGCCTTTCTTCAAGAGGGCCTCGACAAAGGCTTAGCTCTTGGCACTCTACGGGTACACATTTCAGCGCTGACGTGTTATAGGGGACCAATTCGTGGTCGTTCTCTTGCGTCCCACTCCGATGTGTCATGTTTTCTTAAAGGAGTCAAGCTTCTACGTGCTCCGGTCCATCCAGTTGTCCCTGCTTGGGACCTTGTCTTGGTACTGCGGGCTTTGATGTCTCCACCCTTCGATCCTCTAAAGGAAGTTTCCTTAACTGATTTGACACTTAAGATGGTTTTCTTAGTGGCTATAACTTCGGCTCATCACATTTCGGAACTGCAGGCCCCCGGGATTCAGCAAAAAGCCACTTTGCACCTTTAAGCAACAAGCCAGATTTAAGTTAAGGGCTAAATTCTGGCCTGACACCCTCCACCACACTCACAATACATAACTCCCACAAATCAGTTTGCCTGCACTGTTTTGAAAAAGGTGTATCTTTTACGTAAGTATTTCATTTTCCACAATTTCAGGGAGGGAAAAGAATGCTTCCGAGCAGCAATCGGGCATGGAAAAATGTGCATAGAAAGTGCTACTGGATTTTTCCCTCTAAGCGCTAAATTTAAGAATAAGTTAAGCAGTCCTGACGTCACTGAGAAAGTGCAGAGAAGGAACATGCATAGAATATGAGGGTAGGTAAGTTTATAGGGCTCGATTTTCGAAGGCATTTACATGGGTAACTGCTCTAGTTACCCATGTAAATGCCTTAACAGGGAATTTTTGAAGGCATCTACATGGGTAGTACCTTTGAAAATTCCCTGGTTTGTCCCTTATGCGCCCCGACGCTATGCGGTTAGCATCGGGATGTGTCAGGGACATTTCAGGTGCTGCAGAGGCGGGCCATGGCGCTACCCATGTAGCACCGATTTCAATGCTACATGGTTAGCGCTCGGCACCTTAAAGAAAGGCCAGGGAAACCCTCACCTATCTGTAAGGTATTGGGGCTAACTGTGTAGCATCGAAAATCGATGCTAAAAGGGTAGCTCCTACGGCATCCTAACTGTGCAGCAATACCTGGATTTTCAAAATCCGGGTTAGGGGGGAGGGGGCAGATTATGTGCTGATATGGTGCATAGCGTCACCCAGATCAACATCGGGTCCTTTATTATAGTTTTATTAGACTTGATATACTGCCTTTATAATAAAAAACAAAAGCGGTTTCACAAACAAATGTAAAAAGTAAACAAAATTTGTAGACAATTGTAAAAATAGAGCCTATCACTAAAGGAGGCAAGGGATAAAACAGAGGGCATTGACTAATGACATAAAGGGAAGGTGACAAGAAAAGCTTGGAAGATCCGGGACACGGCCACCACACCGGTGGACCAAAAGCCCTATCTAATCTGCCCAGTCTCGTTCTGGATGCAATGCTTGCCATTCCAGTTGATCTCTGGCCCTCTCTTTGTTATTTCTGAATGTATATCAAGATGCATGAACAATAGCCAGGGCTGAAGCCTTGTTGCAATGGCTCACAAGTTGAAAACATATGCTAACTTCAACCCCACTATGTATTCCTCTGTTCTGCACATTTAAGGCGCTTCTGTACTTATTCCATCCTTTCTTGAATTTTGTTGCTCTGGGTATGCAGAGGGCAAACATTTTTGATTTGCTTTTGGTTCATTTGACCTTTTCCCCTAATTTTCACACTTTTTGCAGTTCATTTCACAGGTGCAATTTAAGGAGACCTTCTTAACACACATTAGAACTTTTTAGCATGCTTAATTGACTTAGGTGCACATTTACTAAAGTGCGGTAACTGCACAGGGTTTATCACATTCTAAGCACGCTGTAGGAATCACTACTGCATGCTAAAATGTGGCCTAGATAAAAAATCCCAATCTAAGCCCTCAGTGTGGATTGGGGCGGAGACTGGGTTGTTCAGTGATGGAGTGTGCACGCTGTGATTAGCGCAGACATCTTTCATGCATGCTAACTGGCAAAGTTGTAGGCAGCGCAGACGCACTTATCACCTCTAATGAGTGACGGTAAGTGCAGCCATGTGAATTTCAGCAAATGGTTTAGCGTGGGGGCACGACTGAATCCACATTATCTGCATGGTGACATGTCCGGCCCTGCCCCTGCACTATAAAATGGGCCTTAACACAGTCTTGTTTAGCACATTTTAGTAAGCGTGGCCTTTAATGCATGCTAATTAGTAGATTAACTTGCATTAAATAGATTTATCATGTGTCACATTTTTTTTTAAAATTTTCTATTTATTGATTTTTACAAAAATTCCAAGCAAAACAAACTTGAATGGAAAATAAAGGAAACAGGTTACATAGGTCAGCAAACATCCAACCCCACATGTAATTAATATAACAGGAAATCAAAACAAAAACCTGTTCCTACCACAGCCCACAAAAAGAGGGAGAATCCAACTAAGAAAAAGAATATTACATTATAAGTGAGGAAATAACGCTGGAGGGAAACAGTCAGGTACTATCATTTGCAATGACACCTACACTGTATCAGAGGGACGACGGGCATTAATGAAGGCAAGCAACTGAGAAGGATCATATAAAACATATGTAGCGGAAGTCATTTTGATAATACATTTTGAAGGAAATTTAAGAAAAAACTGAGCACCCAACATCAACACAGCGGGATGTAACAGTAAAACGTCCCGTCGACGTTTCTGGGTCACTCTTGCAAGGTCTGGAAAGACCCGAACAGTCAGACCCAGAAAAGTAACATCCCTTTTACGAAAAAACATTTTAAGAAACCAATCCCTGTCCGAGGGTAGTGCAAAAGTTGCAATTAAAGTAGCAGGAGTAATAGTATCCACTAAAGAGGTCTCCAGCAAAGCTGTAACATCTAAAGAATCAGCTACATTTACCCCCGGTATATCCCCACCTCCCTCTATCTTCTTTCTAACAGGAAGATAATACAACTTAACCAAGGGGGGATGTGACTCTACAGGTACCCCCAAAATTTCCAACATATATTTCTTAAGCATTTCCTTTGATCCCATTGAAGGGGCCTTAGGGAAATTAATCAGACGTAAATTGGAGTATCGAGAGTGATTTTCCAAGATTTCCAACCTCAATTGCATAGCCATAGAGTCCTATGTGTCACATTTTTTAAGGCATGCTAATGAACTGAAAGTGCTCTAACCATAGACAGTGGAAAGGGGTTGGCCACAGGCACCATGACCCCACTAATATTTTGCCCAACGTCACATCAGCATCTAGAGAGTTTAGGGGCAGAGATGCAGATTGGTTTCTTTGACACCTCCAATCAGAAAGGAATCCACCGCCCCAGCTCTAAAACATACACATCCTAGTTTTTCTCTATTTGTGGTTTCCCTTATGTGTACCAGAAGGCTACTCCCTATAATCACCTCTCTGTCTACGCAGATGTTTTATTTTCTTTTTTGGAGAAGGTAGATTCCTGCTGCTTTTCTGGGCTTCCAGCTCAATTAGAACGAAGGGCTTGGTTCTGGCACCATAACCCTTCATTTGCAACTAGCCAAGAATATTTTCCTCATTTTATATCTTGGATTTAGCTTATGCCTTTTCCAGTGGTAACTCAAGGCAAGTTACATTCATATATAGAGTAGGTATTTCCCTGTCCCAAAGGGCTAGACTTGACCTAGATAATAGAGGTTTAAACGACTTGCCCAAGGTCACAAGGAGCAGCAGTGGAATTTGAACCCTGACTTCCCTGGTTCTAAGCCTGCTGCTCTAACCGTTATGTTACACCTTCTCTTACTTTGGGGTGGTTATTGTAGTGACAGTTTTTGGAAAACCATCCTTATTTTCATAACCTAACTTCACTGATGCTCGGAGCAGGTGGGGGAGGGGGGAATAGATATCTTCCTTTCTCCCACAATTGAGCAAGTTGTGACACATCAAAACTAACACAGAATTAATGCCCATATTATGCAAATACTAGAAGGATAGCTATTTTTCCAAAGTGAATTTTTATCCACACAAGTACTTTAATCTCACCCTGGCAGATCAAACGTGTTAATCAAGTCTTAAGCACCTTAAGTCTGAGACACATCATTAAGAGAAAATAATAGCATGGACATCTTACGCTGAATTAGATGGCAGAGAGAGTGAAACGGAGAGCAGAGCAATTCCTATTTGTGCTGATGGATGCCCGGGAGTTGCCAAGCATTAGTATCTTAACAGCAGATCTCCTCATATGAGTAGTCCAAAAGGTCTTCCATAGCCGCCTAGCAGGGGCGGCCCAAGGGAGGGGCGGGGCCACGTGCGGAGATTTGGTGTGGGGCCTCATTTGCATAAGTGGCCTTATTTGCATAATGTTACCATACACTAACATGTCTCTTAATGAGTGTATGGATAAAGAAAGACTAAAAGATTTCTACATTACTATAATCCAGTGCCAACCACCAGGCACATTAGGAACTACTACAAACGCTGCCCATTTAGAACCCATAGCAAACCCGCCATATCCTGACAGCATTACCAGGACTCACAAAGCACCATACCCTACCTATCAAAAGGCAACACTGCAAATATTAAACCAATACATTTCAGAGAATACTGGGGAAAGAGAACAAGTGGCAATGTCAAATAGGAATTACATAAATAGAATACCTCAGCTCAGTTACACATGCAGAACATAGACCATCACCAAACAAGGAATCACAATTTAGAAACAGGAAGGCAATAATTAAACTGGGAACCCCAAAAGCCAAACTTGGAATGTACAACAACACCGTAGAAATAAAACTATAAATTAATTTCCTCTTGTACCAAACAAAGCGCAGACGTTAATGATGCACATTTCCCAGAGCTTTCATATTCCAGTTAATAAATTCAAAATAAAGAGATATCTTTCTACCTTTTGTGCATTTTTTTCAGTTGCAATTGCTCCAGCCACTTTCTTCTGGTTTCTTCATGTTTTCTGCTAACTGTCCATCGTCTGCTGTCCATTTGTTCTTTCTTCTCTCTTCTAGTTTTTTTTTTCCATTCTCTCTCTCTACATCTGCTTTAACATACTAATCTTTCTCCTTTTGCTCTTTCCTCATTCCTATTTCATCCACACAAATTTTACCCCTCCATCCTCAATCCCCACTTACTCTCCCAATACCCGGCCAATTGTAGATTTTTCATCCCTCCCACACAAAATATTTTTCCCCTCTCCATTTTACTCTCCCAGCCCCATCCCATTCTAATCCTCCCCCAACATCAGCTCCCTTCTAGTTCCAGTCTCACCCAGCATCCATTCCCTTCTAGTCCCTGCATCAGCCCATTTCCAGTCCTAGCCCCCCATCAACCCATTTCCAGTCCTAGCTCCCCCATCCATTTTCAGTCTGAGTCCCTTCATCAGCTCATTTCCAATCCTAGCCCCCATCAGCCCATTTCTAGTCATTTCCTAGCCCCACCATCAGCCCATGTCAAATCCTAGCTCCCCTCCACTCAGCCCAATTCCAGTCCAAGCCCCCCATGAGCCTACTTCCAGTTCTAGCCCCTCCATGAGTCCATTTCAATTCAAGCCCCCACCACAGCCCATTTCCAATCTTAGCTCCCCCCAACAGCCCATTTCCAGTCCTATCCTAGCTGCTCCATCAGCCCATTTTCAGTCCTAGCTCCCTTCCCTCACAGCCCATTTCCATTCCAAGCTCCCTCCCCATCAGCTATTTGCAGTTCTAGCCTCCCCTTCCACTCAGCCCATTTCCAGTCATAGCAACCCCCCAACCCATTACCAGTCCTAGCCCCCCATCAACCCACTTCCAGTCTTAACCCGATCAGCCCATTTCCAGTCAGCCCCCCATAGCCCATTGCCAGTCCTAACCCCCCCATAGCCCATTAGCAGTCCTAACCCCCCATCACCTCATTTCCAGACAGCCCCCATCAGCCCACAGCCCATTACCAGTCTTAACCCCCCCATAGCCCATTACCAGTCCTAAACCCTCCCCCATAGCCCATCACCCCATTTCCAGAGAGCCCCCATCAGCCCACAGCCCATTACCAGTCTTAACACCCTCCCTGTAGCCCATTACCAGTCCTAACCCCCCCCCAACAGCCCACAGCCCATCACCAGTCCTAACCCCTCCCCAACAGCCCATTTCCTGTCCTAGCTCCCCCCATAGCCCATTACCAGTCCTAACCCCCCCATAGCCCCATTTCCAGACAGCCCCCAGCCCATTGCCAGTCTTAACCGCCCCCCCCCCGCCGCGCCCATTACCGGTCCTAACCCCCCACCCCACACACACACCGGCTTATGACAAAATTTAAAAAAAAAAAGCTGGCTCTGGCTGCTGCCGCTGCCACCGCGGCAGCGGCAGAATGGTGTCCCGCGGGGCCTCCTCTGCTCGTTGAGCCCCTCTGCAAAGGCTTTCAGATTCGCGAAGGGAGAGTATCTCCCTCGCGTCTCTGTTAAGCCCGCAGGGGCTAATGGGAAATTTCCCATCAGCCCCTCGCGTCTAAAGGGGCAGATGGGAAATTTCCCATTAGCCCCTGCCGGCTTAACAGAGATGCGAGGGAGACACTCTCCCTTCGCGAATCTGAAAGCCTTTGCAGAGGGGCTCAACGAGCAGAGGAGGCCCCGCGGGACACTCCATTCTGCTGCTGCCGTGGTGGTAGCGGCAGCGGCAGCAGCCAGAGCCAGCTTTTTTTTTTTTTTAATGAAATTTAAAAAAAAGCAGAATGTTCTTTGCGCGGGGCCCCCTGAAACGCGGGGCCCTGTGCAAAAAACATTCTTGCTCAATGGACGGGCCGGCCCTGCCGCCTAGAGCTAACTGAGCTACCATGTGGTTTCAGGACTTTGGCTAGAAACCTGCAGCCATTTCTAGCACTGTAAAATGCGCTGGAGATATAATAATTTAAAACAGATCCTTTTAAAGTGCTACTGGATATCCAGAGTTGAGCACTATCATGGAAAAGTATTCAGGAAGAATGAATTCCTTCCTTAAAGAGCTTACAATCTATGTCAAAATGGGCATCACGCAACCTGTAGTGACTTAAAATATCAACAACAAAATGCAGAGGCTGAAAACATAAATGACTTTTCCAAACTACAGATGCAAGGCGGAGGCTTCAGGAATGTACCAGAAGGCCATTTGAGGTTTCGATTATTCAAAAGGTAAAATTCAATGCTCAAAACTGTTAGCACTGCCAGATGTGGAGCACAAGGGCTGCAAAGGCTAGATACTCTGGCAAAACAGACCATAATAAGCTGGAACAGGGAGCAAACATTGAGTTGCAGGTGACAAAATTATTCTAGAACCAAAGAAAGGGATTTCACTAAACTGAATGAGAAGGCAGCAGACGAGCAGGTGAATTTCAGCTGTTAAGTGCAAAACAGTGCACTTAGCTGTGACTGTAAGTTCTCTAGGAAAAGGTCCTAATGTACCTAATCTTATCTCGAGTTTAGATTTGGAAGGGCGAGTAATTAAATCTAAAATCCTAAACTCTAAATCCACATGGGAAAACCAATGTCAGTTTTTCCCTTGACAATAATGGTCATCAGTACTCAAGAAAGTGACCTTCGAAGTCATTTATACAAATTGTTCTATAAAAACATTAGCGCTCATAAGGACTGAAAGAATACTACGCACTATTAAGAAAGGATGTATAAAGAGGTAAAGAAATTCACTAGGCTATTACACAAAACCCTGGTGTGCCGCACCCTGGAGAAACATGGGGGGATCTAGTCAATCCACTTTAAAGGAATTGGAAGATATGATCCGGAGAATGGTTGCAAAGATGACAAAAGGGGAATAGAACTGGATCAATTAGTCAAGACTTATCCAAGCCAAATGAGAACACTAACATCGGCGTTCTCTCTGTTCTGTCTACTCATACAACATATGCTGCTGTAGGATTCTAGTTCGATCTCTGACAGACTTTCTGGAAAATCTCCAAGCTATCTTTGCCCTAGTGGAGGAGTAGCCTAGTGGTCCCAGCACTGGCTTGGTGATCAAGAAACCAGCATTCCCACTAGTATTTCTTGTGACCTTGGGCAAGTCCCTTAATTCTCCATTGCCTTGGAAGAAAGACGGGTGATCTACTTCTGGTCACACTGCCAGGAAAACCCAGCAGCTGCTGCATTGCCAACAGTCAGCACTGACTTGAAGGCACACATTGCATTTCTTAGTACTTTTGCCCTGGGAGAGGAGGAAATATGTGGATTAGTTGCAATAAATCATTGTACAATACATTAATACACAATTATTTAAACTGCAGGGTAGATACAAGTGCTCTGGGCCGGCTTTGACCATTACAGTGTAATAACAATAAATGGAAAAATACAATCTCGCTGGTAATAACATTTTGTTACATGGCTTAGGCAGTGCAGGAATTACAAGATTTATATGAGTGCATCAACACGGGGGCACAATAAGGGATTAGCATACATCTTGCCGATACAGCACATAAGGGCATTTCCTCATCCAAAAGCTTTAGCTCTGGGGGTGATTTCATAAGAGAGCATCTATTAAAAAAACCTGGGTTTGATATTCAAAGGGCTTTGTGCAATTTACAGAACCTGCAAACTTCATTAACATCGGTGAGCAGGATATTCAGCGGCACTAACCCGGACTGTGGGCGGAGCTGGGGCAGTCCCGGATACCTATCCAGGTAGTGGCAATATTCAGCCTCCTAACTGGATAGTACCCACATAAAGTCAGTGGTTGAATTTCATCACTAACTAGACAGTAAAGACATAAACAGAGAAACTGGATATTCAGTGCCATTTTTATTCAGAGCAGTCAGACGTTCTAGCAACACAGAGCGTCGTGGGCTCGACCCCCTCCTGTTTCATAATGGCAAAATAAGCTTGCGTATGCTTTTCTAAAATAGGCTACTGTGATAATGCCCAGTAGCACACAAATCCCCTCAAAGTTACATCTGCTCTGGGGTATGTTCAGCTAAGAGGCCCTTATATGAAAGTGCCGCAAAGTTCTGCACTTATGTGTTTAACTCAAAAATTAAAGCAAGGTAAGTGCAAAGTCTCTGCATTAATTGTCAGAGCTATGACCGGTATATTCCTGGCAGTTATGTAGGGACATGTCCTGTAACGTGTGTTGGGCACATACAGAATTACCATGGGTGCACTACTGATAGCGCTGGTGCAAGGATTGGAGGTGCCCTAGGGGAACCCTTCATCCTCCCCTCCTCATTGTCCTGCCACCCCCATTTCCACTACTGCCACCCCCTCTGGGGCCTGCAGTGATGGCAATGTCATTGAAATCATGACACAGCAGAGAGTTTAGGTAAGTACTATGTCGTGGTTTCTATGGCATTGCCGCTGCTTCAGGTTCCAGAGAGGGGCGGCAGCAGTGGCAACAAGCACCCATGGGATGTCGACACTCTAGGCTACTGCCTAGTTCACTGATGGTTCTGCCAATTCTGCTCACCACTCCTCCATTGAGGAGGCAGTTAGGGCATCCGCAGTAATTGCAATATTGACAGAATTGCTCCCATGCTAACCAAAATGTGCTCTCCATACCCGCTCTCCTCACTTAACCCACCCAGTCTCCATCCCATCTCCTGATGTGCAGTTGCTTGGGAAATTAGCGCATAGTAATGGTCAGGCAAGTGTGGTACCAGTTGTCGTACACTCACACAGACAATTGCTGTGCGCTAAAATGCGCGTTTAACTGCGCAGCATACTTTAGTTAAAGGGCCCCTAAACGTAGGTGCATGCATATTTTGTAAACTATATACCTTGCAATTCTGCCCCAGCTCAGTCCAAACACCACCCTTAGAAATTCCAGCTTTTATTCCATACTGTACACGGCTGGGGGTTGTCATGATTATATGGCTGTGGGCTTGTGCATTTTATATTTACTTAGTTTATATCTTTTTAGATTGTGTATGAGACTCACATTCTCTAGTTCTATATTTCTTTTATCTTTGTGATGCACCTTCAGTTTATGAGTTTAATGCCTACTATGAACATTTATTTATTTATTTATTTATTTAGACAGTTTTGTATACCGCCTTATCCTTCAATCAAAGCGGTCACAACACAAGTGGGGGATACATTTAACACGCGGGGATATGAGACACATACACTAATACTTACAGGGAACATGGGCTATGGAGGGTTAAGTGGCTTGCCCAAGACCACAAGGAGCACCTGTGGGACTAGAAACCCCAGTCCTTCCGGCCCAAGGTTGCTGTCCTCTAGTGGGATTTGAACCCCTGACCTTCCGGCCTGAAGTACCTTGCCCCAACCACTAGGCTACTCCTCCCTCCTCTAGTGGGATTTGAACCCCTGACCTTCCGGCCTGAAGTACCTGGATTGTATTGTATGAAGCTTGTATTGTATGAAGCTTGCATCGTGCAAAAGTGCATGCATACATAGCTCCAATCCATTTGACAATAGCTATCTTCCACATGAAAAACATACTTTACACATGGTAAATGCTGTCTAAAATCACCCCTGATATGTGGGAACAGAAGGAACTATGCAAGGTAGCCATAGACCTGATATGCTGATAGATTTCAGAAATCACAAAGAGCTGTAAGGAGACTGAAGAAAGGTTAAACAGGACAAGCTCAATCTTAGCATGACTGTGTCAATGGATGAAGTGAGTTTTGAGTGCTATGTTTGCCAACTGGCTCAAGATGCGCCTGACAGGCCTGACCCAGTCATGGGTTTACCCCATTGCATACAGGGACATGTAGTTCTGATTTCTCCATTGCACTCCATAAAAAAACCCAAGACTACGTGTCGCTGCATGCAGTGGGGTAAAGTAAACCCTGGACTAGATCAAGCCTGTCGAGCGCATCTGGAGCCAGTTGGCAACCCTAGTTTGGAATGAGACCTCAAAATAGTGTCTCTGGTACGAAGAGCTGCCATTATTATTCAACTGAGAAGGCAGAAGTTCAGAAGCAAGATCTGGTCTGCTACATTGTGGAAGTCCAGGTTTGATTCCCCAGCTCTTCTTCTGCTCCCTGAGCCCGTTTGGAGCTGGGGATGCTACACTGTCCATGGAGAAGGGAAGTGCCTCGATCACTGCAAAATAGTGACATCTGCTGGCCATTTTCAGGATAACGTATGTACTGGAGTCCAGAGGAAGCTGTGGTCTGTGGCTCCTTGTAGAACACTGCCCTGCAATGGCTGGACTAGGAGGAGGCAGGGAGAAAACCTTGGGCTGATGTGAATGAAAGTTAACATACCACAGAGGTTAGTCCTGATTGAGCTGCAAATGGGCAGAGGAAAACTGTTGGGCCCAGAAGAGAAATAATATTCAAAAACAGTTCAAAGGCATGTCTAAGCAAAGCCAAAAGAGGGAGAATGAAAAACCAGGAAAGCTGAAGTGTTTAATCAACCTGGCAGTGCAGACGGTTGACTTCATTTTAGGTGCTTAATTGAATTTAATTGACTGCACTACTAGAGAGGCGCCAACAAGACATTTGTGTTTAATTTCCATAGGGATCATGCCCTGGTTTGCTCAGGCGTCATGGTCACTTTTACCAAGCAGAAGGAGTCATCGTAGATTTATTGCATCTCTCCCATTTTCCTCTTGCGAGCTCTCTAACTCTTGTGAAATGATTCAGGCATGAACAGTTTGCCAAGGCACCTCTTTCATTCTGTCTTTCAGAGGATAACAAAGAAGTCAAATGATGACTCCTTCCTTCTTTTTTGCTCACCCATGTATGCTCTCCTTCCCTTTATCTCCTCTTTGCCCAACTCTCCTCCTGTCTTCTTTGCCCACCTTTTTTGTGCAACTGTCGTTTGCATCACTTTGCTTATGAATCACCTTTATGTCTGTAAGAGGGCCTCAAAAGCATGACACCACATTGAGATGTCAGGTCTGCAAAACTGCAGTCTATTTATTTTTTTAAAAAACTCTTAAGGGCATCTGCTCAGGTGTGCTGAAGGCCAGCACAGGTCCCCTGAACCCCCTTACTTCTAGCCTTCCGCCAGATCCAGGCTTTAAAAAACAAGACAGCGTGCTGTAGGTTGGCTAGACCTGTCAGAGGGATGAGATGCAGCAGGCTTAGAGTGCAAATGAGTGTTGCAAGACAGGCCGAGGCCAGGCCCCTTCAGAGAACCATGGGCTCTAGGGCCATGCACCCCTCTGCCCACCCCTCTCATGCCATGAAGAAGTAATATCCCCCCTAAGCAGCTGTGTTTAGCCGGTGATGGTCTTGATTACAGTTACTTTCAAGGCCATAAAACCACCACATTTTGCCCTACATGGCATCAGCAACTAAAGAGCTTGAGGGCAGAGGTAGAGTTTGCTTTTTTGGCCCTTCAACCTATAAGGTGTTACGCTGCTCCTGTACGTGGATCATATTGTACACCGCCTTAACACTTCGGTAATGGGCGGTATATCAAATGTCACAAATAAAGATAAAGATAATAAAGTTTTGAGATTAATAGCGAATTGGACAGAGAGAAGCCTGCAATTTTCAAAACATTGTAGGTATTTCCCTTTGAAAACTGGGCTGGTGCTATACAGTGGGTACATGGACATTTCCTCCAGTGACCTAATATTGCACCTTTTCTGCTGCAGAAAAAAGGATCTGGAAAAGGGGACGCACCAAATTTTATTAGCCTCTTTTGCAGCATCTGCAGGAAAACCCCATGAAAAATTATTAGTCTCGTTGACTGGGGAAAGCCATTGCTTGTCCCTGGAAATGAGCTAAGAGAAATTGATCTACTTTTTGAGATCTGCCAGCACTTTTCACCCAGACTAGCCACTGGTCTGACTCACTATGGGTTATCTTATGTTCTTTTGATCCTAAGGTCGATGACATTAACCCAGTGGTTCTCAATCCAGTCCTTGGGACACACCTAGCAGTCGGGTTTTCAGGATAACCACTATGAATATGCATGAGAGAGATTTGCATACACTGCCTCCGTTGTGTGAAAATCTCTCTCATGCATGGTTATCCTGAAAACCTGACTGGCTAGGTGTGTCGTGAGGATTGGGTTCAGAATCACTGCTTTAACCTATAAGGATTCTAAATGGCCACCAAATCAGTCTGATGAGTTTACTGTGCTGTCTGTTTCCCTTCCAAGGACTGTGCTGCTGGCATTTCTAAATCAGATGGATTCGTGTGACAAGGAAGTCTAACCCTGAGCAATTCGTTTATGCAGTGTCATATCTACTGTACCCTGACATTCAGGTACTCAGAGAATGCATTAGCTGGTTTAACACCATGCAACAGCTGCTCTAATCCCATTCCAGCCAGAGGAAAAGCTCTTAATATGGCTAAAAATGATGCTTGTCTACAGCTTACCTGGGTGGAATCTGAAGACGTCAGAAAAGTTCAGTTCAATATTGCATTCCTTTGATTCGACCATGGAAATTGTACAAAAGCTGTCAAGCTTGGCAGCTGCCACATTGAGGGCTTGGATGGCCAGTATCTGCCCACAGCCTGCATTATTCCTTCCACGTTACAATTCCTCGGTACAATTGTAGACAGGAAATCTTGGGGTGGGGGGGGGGGAGGCACTGTTCTATTGGCATTCTGTGACTTTCAGTTTATCTTTTCTCAAGTTGGGGGTTAGCATTCACTTCTTTTACATATGGATTTCATTGTACAAATAGATTAGGAAGTTCTGAATCTATCCTTTCTGGAGCAGACACTAGGCTGTCCTCATGCAAGGATTTCAGGCAGTCTGATGATATCAGGAAAGATCCTTGACATAGTAACTAATAAAATGGTCCATCCAGGGTTTTCTCTCATCCCCTCGATGCACAGGACCTGATTTGAAGTGGTGAGATGAGCAGACATGAAGTGGAAATCACGGGGGAATCAAACAAACTCAGCCTAACTCAGCTATCTGGTCCATTCTCTCAAGGGCCGAACTATTGACTTCTGCAATGGCTAGACTAAGAAGGATGGGAGAGTGGAAAAATCTCCAGTTGGTTATGAATGAAGGCTCATGGTGCCCGAATCCCAGTTATGGTTTTGACAGAGTTGGAAGAAGGAGAAAAGATGAGATTCCAGGCCAATTTTGCCCCCCTTTCTCCCCACATTATCTCAATGGAAGAAGATCTCTGAGAGGAGAAGGGATTGTAGAGTTTAGTAGTTGGTGTAGATGGGTAGACTGGATAGGACATATGGTCCTTCTCTGCTTCATTTTCTATGTACCTATGATTCTATGGATAAAATATCACGATGGTCATGCTAATCTGCTTGCAGATACTGAAATTACCAAATGAAACTCAAGAAAGCATGGAACAAAGAGAGAGGATCTTTGGAGATGGTGAAGCTAAAGATGATACAAAAAGAAGGCATGCTAAAAGCCAAAACAAATGATATTTACTTCTTTATTAACAATTATGTATATGTCACCAATCAAAGATGCTTTGTAATAATAAATAACAGTCATAAATAGTGGAGTTTCCCATTATACTTCTGTGTGTGCTTTAAGCAGCCTCCCACTCCTCAACTTCCACAGACAGGGCTACACAGATGGGACAACCTCACTGGCAATGGCTGAGTGAAAATGCTGTCAAAATATTGGGTGTAATAGGAACAAATTCATTCAGCGAAAGCACCAAAGCGTACTGCAGACGAACCTAACGTTGCTAACAAAAATTTGATTTCCTTAATCACTAGTGAATGCTAAAGGCTAGATGCTAGCAATTATTTTTCACTGGTTTTAATTCACAACAATTAGCTGTAATAGATAGAATTAATTCTTGGGGTTTTTTTTTTTTTTTTTGTACTTTGATATCCTACGTGTTTCGAATCTAATTTTTTTTTCTTCTCAGGAAAATGAGTAGCTTGTCTGAGGTTGGAATTTGGGTGTTTTATAGGTGAAATACTAAAAAAATTGTTTGTTAATGAATGCAGCCCTGATAGTCATTCGCCACTATCCCAGCCTTGAAAAGAATTTTAAGCAAATGAACAATATACACACACATATATATATATATCTATACTAGGATTCTTAACTTGGAAAACGGTGTTACTCTTATGGAACGAGGATTCTTTAGAGCAATCTGCGCGCACGAGCATGGAGCACGTCTGGGAAGAACGAGTGGTGCATGCTTTGCTTTCTAAGTTCCTTAATTACCGCTCTTGAAGAAAATCATTGTTTTCTCATGTTTTCTGGTTTGCAGGACCAGCTTAACCATTAGAATAACTAAATATTTCTTTTGAGCGCACCTTAGGCTGGTGGGTGACTATCTACAGTTCAGAAAGAAGTTTAAGGCTTTGTTATTTTTTCCAGCCTTTGATTAGGGCCTTTTGTGCTGTCTTTCTTTGTTTTGGGCATTATTGTTTGGCTGTTTATGTCCCCGTTTCGTTAAGGTTTATTTATGACTTGATTTACTGCCCAGGGCCGCTTGAACCCATTATGGGCAAACATTTGAGAATTGGCCCCCTCCCCCTTGACACCTCAATTCTGATCTCCATGTACTGTCTAAAATGTGCCTTCACGAGTATTAATTTCCTTCCCTGATTTAAGCACACCTCTGGGGACACCACCTTACAGTCTGACTGAAAGCATGGGCGTTATGAGAGATTACCCTTGCTTTTTGGTGGATTGAGAGAGGGCTTGGCACAAGCACTTTCCTTGGGTAAATCACAGTTTAGGAAATTCGCTTTGAAAATTGCTCCTCAGTGGGGCTAATTTTATAACAGCTATGAGGAGAAAAGTGAGAAAGGGGGTTATTTTAGAAGCTCTAGTTGTGATTTGCACATCTGAAAATGACCACCGCAAGAGCCATTTAATAATGAAGCAGTTTAAATGTGTCTGGCGCAATCATGTCCGTGCTACATGGGAGAATGACAGAGGTGTGTTCAGGGTGGCAATAAAAAGATCCACGTGCATCTCCAGTTTCAGAATGGCGTCACACATTAAAACCACCAGCAGACACGTCCATAGCTATACTGTACCTGCCCCTTGGCTCAAATAGGAATCTGAAAAATGTTCATTTCGACCAGCTTTCAGCAAGAAGGATAACAGGGGCTTCCCCTATTGTCGCCAAAATAATTTTTTCCCACTCATAGAAGGATAGCAGGTGAAACTCAATGTCTCTTTGACTGCTTACATGGCGTCCACATCTGCATGTCTAGAATGGCAGGCTGGGACATTTATATGGGAAGTTCTGCATGTGCGCATTCTGAAATTCCATTGCACACACATTTATGTTGCTGATCCCGGTAACATTCGTATTTCGCACACGTACATTTCTAAACTTGGCCATCTCCCTGCAGGTGTCTGAGTCCTTGTCTTTATTCTGCACATCCCCATTTTCTTTACATGTTTGCAGAAATGCTTATTTTTTGAGGCGGAGACAGGTTGATTTTAGAACACACATTTACACATGATCTTTGCAGTTTTCTGGATCATTTACACATATCTGCCTTCTTTGCTGTCCGTCCCACGAAATTTCAGACGTTTTGACTTGGATGTCCCAGCGGGCTCCTAAATGGCCTTTCTAAAATGTGAATAGGTGCATATTATATGACTATTTTATAAAAGCTGGAGTCCAAACAGCCCCAAAATAGCCAGAATCACTATCCTGGATGCTTGGAGTAAACACTGGTGGATCCTTTTGAAGCAAGGACATTTTGAAGAATTGATTTAGTATGAGGAAGAAATGGTGTCTGTATTTTTGAGGACCTTTGAATGAACTAATCAATTCATAATGGAGAAGATTATCTTCGAAGTGCGATATCACTGCAATTTATATAATTGTATTTTTTCTATATTTTACGCTGGAATTGTGAGAGGTGCATATTATAAAGACAACATACACGTATCTGGGTCTTTATAAAAGAGCTTGCTATATTCATCCCAGTAGTGCACAAATACTGTCACACAAAGCCTGCTCCATGTTCTCATATATTATATACAGGGCTTCTGATTCTACATGTTAATCATTTGGAATTTAGATGTTTATTTTTGAGGCAATGACCCCTTCTTCCTGCCTCAACCACCCTTCTTCCAGTCCCAGCATCAATCTCCCTCTCCAAGTCCCAGCCCCAGCAACAGCATCAGCTTCTCTCTTCTCCAAGCACCAACAACAGCATTAGTCTGCCTTTGCTTCTAGCCTCCTGACTCAGCAACAGCCCTCTCCTCAGCCGCTGCATCAGCAAGTCTCCCTCAGCCCCCAGCATCTACATAAGCTCTCTTCTCCTTTCTCCAGTATCATCCCCTCCCCCTTCTTCTAGCCTCTGCATCAACCTCTCCCTTCCAAGTCCCAGGAACAGCATCAGCCCAACCTTATTTCTAGACTCCTGAGTCAGCAACGGTCCTCTCCTCAGCACCTGCATCAACAACAGTCTCCCTCAGCCCCCTGCCTCTGCATCAGCCCCCCTTTTCTTAGCCCCTGCATTAGCAACTCCCCCCGCCCCCCACACTTGCAGCAGCATCAGGAGCCTGCTCTTTTGTTCCCGCCCCTCTCTACTATTTCACCAACTCTGCCACTCGCACCATGGGAGGGTTTGGATCCTGGGAACAGGAGGTGCCTGTTCTTACGTTTCAAAGCCTTTCTAGTGCCAAGATCAGAGCCAGAAAAGCAGCAGAGAATTGTGGGAATAAAAGCAAAAGCTTCTGCTGCCACCGAGGAAGGCTTCTGAAGCAGACCTGGCTGCAATGGCAGCTGCCCATAACATCATCAGAGTGCCAGACAAAGGGGCAATTTTGGGGGGCTTTTCAGTTATAAACAATGAACCCAAATTCCTCTTTGGGGGTGTTTTATCTGAAGCCCTAATTATATAAAATCCATGCATACTTTGCAATTCCACCCCAGCTTGACCCACAATTCATTCTGTGAAGATTATGCATGGCCTATGCAAATGTAGGTGCAATCTTTCTGTATGCCTACTTTATATGTAGGTATACTCATGTACCATTTTATAACAGTTCTTTTCTACAGAAAAAGCTTTATAAAATTATCCCTGCAAAGATCAGTTCCATGCCATATGGGACAGAAAGGAATGCGCCTTGCTTGTAGATGCAAGGCAGCCAATGGACAAAATGGCGCCCAGTGCAAGACGCCTCTTTTGAAGTCGTCTGCTTGCATATTCACTCTAAAGGTGGCATAGCATGCCATCTTCCCCCCACGCCTTCCCCCAGTCTTAGTGTTCAGGGTACTTTCCCTAATTGCTCACCCCTTCTGATGGTCCTGGCTATATATAGTGGAAGTAAAATCCAACCTCATGGAAATGTTGGCAACCTTAAATACACCCCTTTACGATTTAGTCATTCTGGCCACCTGGCAAGATCCTGAATCCTTAAGCATGATTGTTGCATCCAGTCCTCTACCCTGGTCCTAGAATCTTTGACCATTGCCCTGGAAGAGGAAGTTAAATCGAGAACAATCACACACAGTGATCGCCAAAGCTCCAGGTGATGAAGGCTGGTCCCATGTTGCCACGGTTCTGAATGATACCACCTCCACCCTCCCTGAGAAAAGCAGGACTGACAATGCTTTATCTTTTTAAACAATCAGCATATTAATCTTTGTAGTGGTTTACTGTACAATACCATCAATCTCAATAAATGTTATATATTATTTAAGCAAAGCAACACAGCTTACACAGTGAATGGGAAATTTGTGGGTAACTATAAAAGCAGGCATGTGCCAAGTATGGCTCAATCTGCCCTTGTCACCTAGAATTATGATAATAACCCTGTGCAAATGTTGTCGCTTTCATTTTTCTTCCTAGAGCTGAGTAATAAATGCAGGCATTGTATTGTGTGGGGATGCATGATGCTTAGGGAACCAGGATCTTGCAGCCTAATTGTAACTATCCACTCTTCCAGACTCTTCTTCTGTCTTATGGGCATAAATGAGGGACTCCCAAGATTGTCCTCTAGGGCAATGTACAGCCAAAAAAAGTGCAGTTTGTGCTTGATTTAAACAAACCTTTCTTGATTTCCAAGAATTTTCTCATGTTTGTTTCATATATTATTCTTTAGATGGGCATCATTTGTAAGCTAGAATTCTTTTAAGCGCACCGATTGATTGTATGCATATTAATTCATAGGTATACATGTGTACAAGTAAATTTGGAATACTTTAAATTTTTAGGAATGCTAATGAACTGAATGTGTGCTCACAAATGTGCATCCCTATTGACCTCCTTCCTACTGCAAGCCCAGTCTAAATGTTCTGATGAGGGGAAGGGATTAACCACGTGGACGCCGAAGATGTGATTCTTCTCTTTATCAATTATTTACTTTCAACGAGAGCATGGTGTTCCAAAACAGAAAGACCCGATTTTCACTTGGGCACGGCGCATAGCCTGCCTGCTGACCCCCTTAATCCGGATTTTCACTTCCGCGGTGACGGAAGTGAAAATCCGGGTTGCTTGGACATGCTGGCAGCTGCCGAGGCTAAGCAGGTAGCAGCGATTTTCGATGCTATCCGCTTAGCCCCTGCGCCTGAAAGATAGGCGAGGAAAAACCTCGCCTATCTTTAAGGTACACAGGACTAAGCGGGTAACATCAAAAATTGCTGCTACCCACTTAGCCATTTCCTCCACCCCCACTCCACTCCCAACATCATCCTCCATGGGCTCTCTCAATCAACATTAAATCCACTTCGTCTGGCTATGAATACAGCTGCAAGAGTCCTCTCTGGATCACCAAGGTCTGCTCATATAACGCCTATCATGAAAGACCTACACTGGCTACCTCTACAAGCCAGACTCTCATATAAGTCACTAGTCTTGACCTTCAAAGCCATGAATATCTACCCACCAACACCAATCAGAAAACTAATCCATAACACCCCTGAAAATAGAAACAGAAGGACTACAACTATGAACACCTTAATAGTTCCCAAGATGATGACATCATGTACTAAAGCTACATCAAACAGAGCTTTTTCATTATTCGCACCCAGGAACTGGAATATACTTCCCCATGAAATCCGCGGCATCAAAAGCCTATTACAATTCCGCAAAGCTGTAAAGCCATCACTTATTCACAAAATACTACCCAGAAGTGACCACAGACACTCACACAGCCAACAGGCCTCCCACCCACACCAAACACTTTAACACCTTTATCCAATCAGAAAATGGTTAGTTCCCACGATATTTCACTTTACTTCTACTGACCCATGCCACCCATGAATTCACCCATGAATTCACGTACAATATCCACTCGAGTTTAAATATGGTATATAATAAAAGCACATTCATAGTATAATGTTGATTGTACATAGTTATATATAATAAAAGCATATTCATAGTATAATGTTGATTGTACATAGTTATCCCTGTTATTCCATGTTATATATTCCCTTGTTCTCTGTAAACTCGATGTTACCTGTACACATTGCAGTATATTTTGTTCATTGTACACCGCACTGATTTTAATAGCGCGGTATATAAGAGATGTTAAATAAATAAATAAAATAATAAATAACATGCTCCGATGCTAACCTCATAGCATCTGGGCGCGTTAGGGACTTAGCTGGGATTTTCCAAAGGCACTACCCATGTAGGTGCCTTTGGAAAATCCCAGTTAAGGCATTTACATGGGTAACTAGGACAGTTCCCCGTGTAAATGCCTTCAAATATCGAGCCCAAAATCTTTAATTTTGGTTAATTTATAGTTCATCCATTCCATCAAAGATACATTGCAGCAGCAGACAGAACTCCACATCACAGCTCTAAAGGTCACATTTATCTTCTTCCTCAGGGATTTTTCCCCCCTCCCTGAATACCTCTCTGGGACACTGGGTGGCATCTGTTTGCTTTCAAAGTCCAGGCACTCTCTGGATCTCTGTTCCCCTGTTAATCCTTCAGGAAACTGCTTGCCTTTGCTCTCAGAAAGGCAGTCACCCTGAGAAATGCAGCAACTGGGGTTTCAACATCCTCTTTACGGGTCACCCTTCTACTCTGGAGTGGAGGGGAATCAGAAGCATGAGGGTACATGATTTGGGGTGGGGGGTCCCTGTTGGAGGAAGGGTGTTGAAGAGTTCATACTTTTTTCTTAGGGAGGGAAATCAGCTGATACGTTTTAGTTGGGAGGGGATGAGGGGGGTTGAAGGTTGTTTCCTATACCACTAGCCCCTTTAAAAGAAAATAGGTGGCAGACATGCACATTTCAACTTGCCATGTGAGTACGTGAGTCTGCTACTATGTGTTACAGGTTACTGACTCACGTGGCAATTTCGGCTGCAGTAAAATTATGAATCAAAAATTATTAGAAGAAAAACAAGATCAGCTTACCTAAAGCTATGAGAGTTAAAGATAAAATTCCAGCCTTGAATTGGAATACTACAAGATGCTCAAGGATCCATGTTGAATGATGCTGAGAAGATCAAGAAAACATGGAAAGAGTCATTATACCATAAAGATCGTGGATCAACAGCCATTCCAACCTGTACGTTATTATCAGGAACTATTGGTGATGAAAGAAGAAGTCGAAACAGCATCAAAAGCATTATCAAATAAATAAAGCACCTAGTATTGATGGCATTGCCATTGAAGTATTAGAGCAATCAGATGCAGCTGTTGCCATACTTACAATGTTCTGCCAGGAAATTTGGAAGATTCTATTTCCTTGCATGTCATTGTAGTACTTCTCCTTGTCTTGTCTTGCTGTACGTTGGAAATCTCTGCTGAGTTCTGTGATTGCCTCTCTTTCTCCTCTAACTTTAGCTTCTCTGTGTATCTAAGTAATTTTCAGAGTTTCTTTGGTCATCCATAAGAACATAAGATATGCCATACTGGGTCAGACCAAGGTCCATTAAGCCCAGTATCCTGTTTCCAAAAGTGGCCAATCTAGGTTATAAGTACCTAGCAGTTTCCACAAAAGACACAGGTTCCACAATGCTTCTATTGGGTCAAGCAGTGATATCCTGGGTCTTTATCTTTATTTCAGTCTTGATATACCGCTCAGATCGAGGGGCATCAGAGTAGTTTACAAAATAAAAGGATTTGTACTGCTAGGAAAAGGAAGTCAGGAATGCCATAAAATAATAGGAAAGAGAGGATAGATGTAAAAGCACCAAAGAGGAGGGTGCAATGCTCAGGGGAGAGGGAGTGGACGCTGGACGTCAGCGGGGGGGGGGGGGGGGCTGGGGGGAGGGAGGAGGGATGGGGCAATGGGGGAGTTGGGAGGTCGAAAGTGGAGTAGAAGTGGGTTTTGAGTCGTGCCTTAAAGGTAATGTAGGAGGGTTCGAGGCGGAGGGAGGAGGGTGGAGGGGAGCGAGTTCCAGAGCCGGGGACCCAGGAAAAAGAAGGCTGAGGAGCGGGTAGATTCGAGATGGGCCTGAGATGGGGAAGAGAGGGATAGACGATTAGCGTGTATTGTACCAGAGAGAGCGGTGCGGTGTGTGGAGGCGAATAAGGTCTGAAAGATAAAGGGGGGAGCAGGAGTGAATGGATTTGTGGACGAAAGTAAGCACTTTGTATTGAATTCTGAAGGGAACTGGGAGCCAATGGAGACGGATCAGGATGGGGGTGATGTGGTCAAAGCAGGAGGCATGGGTCAGGAGGTGGACGTCAGAGTTATGGATGAGTTGTAGTCTGCGCAATTGTGACTGAGGGAGGCCAGTAAGGGAAATAAATGTTTTATTGACCTTTCCTCCAGGAACTTGCCCAAACCTTTTTTAAACCCAGCTACACTAACACCTTTTACTACATCCTGTAGTAACAAATTCCAGAGTTTGATTACACGTTGAGTGAAAAAATATTTTCACTTATTAGTCTTAAATAGATTACCCTGCAGCTTCATTGCATGTCCCCTAGTCTTTCTATATATTGATGACATAAACAATCGATCTATGTTTACCCGTTCCACTCCATTAATTTATAGACCTCTATCATATTTCCCCTCAGCCATCTCTTTTCCAGGTTGAAGAGCCCTAACCTTTTTAGCCTCTCTTCACAGTGGTATCCTTCCATCCCTTTTACCATTTTGGTGGCTCTTCTCTGTACCTTTTCTAATAACGCTATATCATTTTTAAGATACGGTGACCAAAATTACGCACAATATTCAAGGTGCGGTTGCACCATAGAATCATACAGAGGCATTATAATATCCTTTGTTTTATTTTCCATTCCTTTCCTTATGATACCTAGCATTCTATTTGCTCTCTTGGCTGCCGCTGCACACTGGGGGGAGGGCTTTAACATGTTATCCATGATAATGCCTAAGTCTTTTCTTCTGACTGGTGGTTCCTAATGTGGAACCTTGCATCGTGTAACCATAGTTTGAGTTGTTCATTCCTAGGTGCATAACTTTGCACTTGTCCACATTAAATTTCATCTGCCATTTGGATGCCCAATCTTCTAATTTATCAAGATCCTCTTGCGATTTTTCACAATCCTCATGGGTTTTAACAACTTTAAATAGTTTTGTGTCATCTGCAAATTTGATAACCTCACTCATTATTCCCATTTCCAGGTCATTTATGAATATGTTAAAAAGCAGCGGATCCAGCACAGATCCCTGGGGTACTCCACTATTCACCTTTCTCCATTGGGAAAATTGACCATTTTGACCTTTTTACTTTTTCACTTTTTGTAGAGACTTCTCACTTTCTTTGAGCACAACTTTCTCGATGTCATCCCATAACTCTTCTGGAGCTCTGTCATTTGTATCTAAAGCAGCAAATCGATTTTGCAGGCAATTTTTAAATTCCAATGGTATGTTTTCAATGTCATTTTGCTATATTCATGAGTGGCTTGCTCTTTTTTTAGCTTTTGCTTGTGTGATCTGTACCACAATTGGCTCCAGGTTTTATCTTTGTTGATGTTATTGAGCTTTTCTAATATTGACTTCCACAGATGTAGTTAACTTGATTTTTGTACAATCCATTGAGTAAAGTCCATGTGTACAGTTGTCGCTTGTGTTGCTGGAAGAAGGTGTTTGAGATGAATTATATCAGTCTTTCTCCAGCTTCATTTTTGTTTCCAAGTTCATATTTTCCAAACACTTTGAAATTTAAAACCATAACTGGCGAGGATGCCTATTGGGAAGGACCCAAGATGGCTGCTGTTTAGCCAACCGCCCCGGTGGGAGAGTTTCACCATGCTGAAGAGGAAGGGTAAACTGTGCAAGAAGCCCATTATGCCCATGGATATTTCCTCTAATTTGCCTTCAACTTCTTTGCTTGGTCTTATGGAAGCATTTCTGGCTCAACCTGGGAGTTTTTATCCCGAACCCGGCATTTCTCTAGCTGTGTCGACGCTGGGGCTGGTTAGCCTGGCGTCTTCCTCGGGGTGTGAGCTATCGCCGGTTCTGCCTCCTCCTCCTGTGCTCCCAGATTCCTGCAGATTGATGACTCCAGGGACTCCGGCCCTGTTGGGTGTGTAGGCTTCCTCGGGAGGGGGCAGTGCATCTGGCACGGGACAGGCTCCTTCACCACAGGATGAGCATGGCAGCATTACAGCAGAAGCCAGGAGGAGTTCTTCTGCAGTGGCTGGATCGGAGTTGGCAGCGGTTTCTGGTTTGGGGGTGATTCCGGATGCCTGCACTAGTGCTGTGGCTGGTCCAGATTCTTTTTCTGTGTTAAATCTTCAATTAAATGCCCTGTGGTTTTCACTTTAGAGACTATATGGAGCTCCATAATGAAGCTTGGGGAAGCTTTTGTGCAGCAGTCCAATCAGAAGGCCGGCCAGGTTCGGAGCAATACTGTTCTTCTGAAAGTTCTGTACATGAGTTGGAAAAGATGAAAAGTGAAGTTGAAGATTTGAAAGTAAAGGTTCAACAAGTTGGAACTGTACAAGTTGGGTTGGTGAAGGATCTCACTGCAATAAAGTTTAGAGAGGAGCTTCTGGAAAATGAAGTCCGGGCTACTAATTTAAGGTTAATTAATTTTCCTCGTTCATCTCTTGCTTCTGCAAGGGATATGTTAAAACAATATTTTGTGGAGGTTCTTGGGATTCCAGTAGAGTCACATCCTCCTCTGACTAAAGTTTATTATCTCCCGGCTAATAAGAAATGGGGGGTAGTGGGACAGCAACTCTCTAATGAATGTTTTTAATATTTTGAGTATATTGGAATCGAGTAATAATGAGTCTATTGTACTGGCCACCTTGTTGATCACTCTTGCTTTGTCATCTAACAGAGACTGGCTGCTAAAATTGTTTTTTAAAGAGGCGTTCTCTGCTCTTTAAGGGGCTATTAGGATATTTCTGGACCTTGCCTGGGAAACTCATTGCAGAAATAGAGCATTTCTGCTCCTGAAACCAGGGGTGATCCGGTTAGGGGGATTGTTTTTTCCAAAGTTTCCTTGTAAATGTTTAGTGAAATTTCAATCTCTTAATTATGTTTTCTATGATCCCCCTCAATTAGCCACTTTTGTTAGTTCCCATCTCAGTGCTGCATCTCTTGCTACAGTAGAGTAATATTAGGCAGTGTATGTTAAAGATGATATGGACTAGGTTGTTAGCTTTGTTTTTCTCACTGGTTGTGAATATATAGATTTATTTTTCTTTCTATCTTGGATTCCCTTGCTCTTTGTTGTGGGCTGGTGAGACTAAGCATGTTCGTTTGTTTTCTTCTTTTTCTATTTCTCTTTTTTACATAGTAACATAGTAAATGATGGCAGATAAAGACCAGCATGGTCCATCTAGTCTGCCCAGCACGATGGCAAGAATAGGTGCACCTGCCGCTACGTGCAGGCCACCCCTCCCCATGTCCCTGTTTAGGGGTGAACCCACCACTACATGCAGGACACCCCTATTTGTTGAGAAATTAGATGGTTCAGTTTATTTTGATTTTATCCTGTTGCTGTAAAGGGATCCACTGTGTCTGTCCCATGCCATTTTGAATTCCGTCACCATGTTTGCTCCCACCACTTCCATCGGGAGGGCATTCCAAGCATCCACCACCCTTTCCATGAAAAAGTATTTCCTGACATTGCCTTTCAATTTACCACCTTGCAGCTTCCTGTTGTGCCCTCTAGTTTTACAGCTTCCCCGTCTTTGGAAGAGGTTTGTTTGTTCATTATATTCCTTTAAGCATTTAAAGGTCTGAATCATATCTCCGCTGTCCCTCCTCTCCTCCAAAGTGTACATGTTTAGGTCTTCAAGTCTCTTCTCATAAGGCTTCAGACGCAGGCTCCAAATCATTTTGGTCACCTTCCTCTGAACAGCTTCCAGTCTTTTTACATCCTTTGCAAGATACGGTCTCCAAAACTGAACACAGTATTCCAAGTGAGGCCTCACCAGTGACTTGTACCGTGGCATAAGCACCTCTTCCTTTCTGCTGGTGATTCCTCTTTGTATGCAGCCCAACATCCTCCTGGCTTTTGCCACCACCTTGTTACACTGTTTAACCACCTTGAGATCTTCAGAAATAATCACACCAAGGTCTTTCTCCTGATCCATGCACACCAACCTCTCGCTCCCTATCGCGTACATTTCCCTTGGATTTCTGCTACCCAAGTGCATGACTCTGAACTTCATTAAATCTTAATTGCCAAGCATTTGACCATTCTTCCAGCTTTTGTAGATCTTTCCTCATGTTAACCACTCCCTCGGGGGAGTCTACTCTGTTGCAAATTTTCGTGTCATCTGCAAAAAGACAGACTTTTCCATTCAGTCCTTCAGCAATATTACTCACAAATACATTGAACAGTGCCGGGCCCAGGACCAACCCCTGGGGCACTCTGCTAATCACCTTCCCTTCATCCGAGTGTGCTCCATTTACCATCACCCTCTGTCTTCTGTCCGTCAACCAATTTCTGATCCAATTTACCATCTTATGAACTTATAAAATGAACTCCACTAATCACTACTTCATGGCCTACCTCACATTCCTACACATGTTTGCACTTGCACACACAGCATCAGACTCAATGAACAAATCCCATTGATAAACCTATATACCACCCAACCCATATCTACACCAGCATCACACATATCCAAAGAACGCCAACAATCAAAGAATACAGCACACAAACCATACAATGCCACACATGACACACCCTCTCACTACACAAATAATGAACACACAAACCCAATCATCTCAACAAACATCAGGTGTGCTCTACTAAATGCCAGATCTATCAGGAACAAACCAAATACTATCCTTGACCTAATCCAAGGCAAGAAGCGTGATATAATATGCATCACTGAGACCTGGCTAGACGACTCAGACCAAGTCATATTAAATCAAGTAACCCCAACAGGATACTCAGCATTTAACTGCATCAGAGCACAAAAGAGAGGGGGAGGAGTACTAATACTTACCAGAAAGGAATTCAGATTCAAAACAATCGCCACCACTAACACAAGCGAAGCCAACACACTAACTATAACCAAAAAGTATCTAACCATCTCCCTCACATACAGACCACCTGGAACCACAACTGAATACTTATCCACAGTAATTGAAACAATATGCGCACACAACAGAAAGCACAAACCCCTCGTTGCACTAGGAGACTGCAACCTAACATCCGCACCCACCAGAGAATCTGCAACGTTCCTAAAAGCCATGGAGTCATTAAAATACTGCCAGACAATTAACGCCCCAATTCACCAACATGGTTCAACTCCGGACATGGTATTCATGCCAACACAACTAGTGGAACAGAACAAAACCACAAAACCAACAATCACCCCAGTCCCTTGGTCGGACCACCATGTAATTGAATTCACCATGACCCTGAATAGCCCCGCCCAACGCAAAGAAGAAGAAAGAATAACCAGACAGTTTAAAACATTTAACAGAGACTCATTCACAAACGACATCACCCCACAACTTCAACAGGATCACGACACCCTGGACCTAAGCATAGAAGAATGGAACACAATAATATCCAATGCAGCATCTGCCCCAGTCATTAAAGAACCACAAACCCGCAAAAGATCCAACGCCCCATGGTACTCACATGAAGTCAGAGTCGCAAAGCGCACACTAAGAAGAATAGAAAGAAAATGGAGACGGAACAAATCACACAACCTCCTAACACAATTCAGAGACAAACAACGGGAATGCAATCTAATAAATGAGCGTAAACAGCAACACCATACCAACCTAATCATGAAATCTACCAATAGACCAAGAGAGCTTTTCAGCATTGTACAAAAGCTCACCAAGGATGACACGCAACAAAGCATTCACCATCTTGACCCACAAAAATATGCAGACTACATGAAGTCAAAAAACACATTACCAAACATACTCTGCTTCACCACAAACAAATGACCACATGATAATAAAGCAACACCAAGCATGGGAAAGCTTCACTATACCAACAAAACAGCAAGTCGAAGACATCATATCTGTACTAAACACAACAACTTCACCATCAGACCCATGCCCAGTGTCATGGATCAAAGCCACAAAAGGTCAGCTCTCTCATCACATTCAAAAAAATTGTCAAAGATTCACTCCAACAAGGATACATGCCACAACCCCTAAAGCACGCAATGATACGACCAATACTTAAAAGTAGCAATCTGAGCCCATCTGAACCAAAGTCATACCGTCCTACCTCCAGCCTGCCATTCCTTGCTAAAGTCATGGAAAAAGCAGTCCAAAGGCAACTTCAAGACCACATAGATATCATTGCCCCACTGGACATACATCAACATGGATTCAAGCCCCAACACGGAGTGGAAACACTACTCACCTCCCTCTTTGACAATCTCCTAAGAGGCATAGATAAAATAAAAAATGGCTTCCTGCTAGTGTTCATGGACATCTCTGCGGCCTTCGACACTGTGTCACACCCTAAGCTATTGAAACGCTTACAACAGATAGGACTTTGCAAGAATACCCTGAAATGGTTCACATCATACCTGGAAAGGCAAATGCAACAAGTCAAATGCGATCAAAAGAAATCCCTACAATTCCCCATCACACAGGGGAATACCTCAAGGCTCAGCTCTATCCTCAATGCTCTTCAACATCTACATACAGCTCATATGCAACATCATCAAGCACCACAAATTACACTACCACATTTATGCTGACGACATCATGGTGTATGCTCCAATCAACTTACTAGCACTAAACACTACAACAATAACAAAATGCCTCGAAGACATTAATGAATGGCTCATAGCCAACAACTTAACGGTCAACTACGGAAAAACTGAGGCAATGTTCATCACCAGGAACCCCACCTTCATGCCTCTACAAACTATCAGCATCCTGGACAAACACATAGTAGTCAAAGAAGAAGTTAAGTATCTGGGCATAACACTAGACAGAGCTCTGAACCTAAAATCCCACATCACCAAAACTGCAAACAAGGCATATCATCGATTGAAAATAGTCAGACAAATCAAACCAATGCTCCGTCAAGACCACTTCCGCACAGTGTGCCAAGCACTCATTACACCATTGCTTGATTACAGATGGTACAAAACACCACAGCACGCATCATCACAGACACCCCAAGAACCGAGCACATCACTCTCATCCTACAACAACTACACTGGCTTCCAATAGTGGCAAGAGCTAAATACAAAACAATCATGATAATCTTCAAAGTCATTCACCATCTCTCAGCAGACGTACTCCAAAACGTTATAACAAGAGACATCAGCAATAGACCAAGAAGAACCAATAACAACAACATGATCGGCACACCTGCAGGCTACCACAAAACCAAACAAACAACCTCAAAAAGAGCACCATCACTACTGGCATCCTCAATATGGAACTCCCTACCATTGAGCTTGAGAGCTTTAGAAGACCTCACAGACTTCCACAAAGACCTCAAAACATGGTTATTTATAGAAACCTATGAGCATTCAAGCAACATCTCTTACCCAAACAGCAACACTACTACCTCCGCCAACTAAACACACACCCATCCCATCCACACAAATTCAACACACCTCATTAGTAAATACCTTTATGTTAAAAGTTTCTTCAATTGTACTGTCTAAACATTGTCTAAATGTCTAAATACTGTTATTTAACTGTGCTGTCTAAATGATTACACGTACCCTAATGTTAAATGTAACCCTCCAATTGTGATGTGACGTGATCACCTTGCTTGAAGGAAAAGGTGGCATACAAATCTGTCTAAATAAATAAATAAAATAAATAAATCTTAGGATCCATCCCCAAGCTACTGAGTTTATTGAGACGCCTCCTATGAGGAACAGTATCAAAGGCTTTGCTGGACTCCAGGTAGATGGCATCCATCGCATGCCCCTGATCTAGCTCCTTGGTCACCCATTCAAAGAACTAAATCAGATTTGTTTGGCAAGATCGTCCTTTGGTAAAACCATGTTGCCTTAGGTCTTGCAACCTGTTGGTTTTGAGAAAGTTCACTATTTGCTCTTTCAGGAGCGCCTCCATGACTTTTCCCGCCACCGAGGTAAGGCTCACAGGCCTGTAGTTTGACACTTCTTCTCTGTCACCACTTTTGTGTAGAGGTACGACATCAGCCATTCTCCAGTCCTGAGGAACCTCGCCTGTTTCCAAGGATCTGTTGAAAACATTCTTTAACGGCCCTGCAAGAACCTCTCTGAGCTCTTTCAGTATCCTGGGATGTATCCCATCCGGTCCCATGGCCTTGTCCACTTTCAGTTTTGCAAGTTGTTCTAACACCTCATCTTCTGTGAATGGTGTGGTAACTACTTCATTCCCTTTTTTAAATTTGGGAGTCACAGGTGGTCCTTCTCCAGGACTTTCTATAGTAAAAATAGAGCAGAAGTATTCGTTTAGCAATTTCGCTTTTTCAATGTCACTTTCCACGAGTCCGTTCACAGCACTTCTGAGTCCTGCAATTCCACCTCTGATCTCCTTCCTTTCCCGAATATACCTGAAGAAGGCTTTGTCACCACATATTTAGCCATCTTTTCCTCTGCCTTTGATTTTGCTATCCTTATTTCTCTCTTTGTCTCTTTGAGTTTGATCCTGTATTCATTTCTGTGTTCCTCTGTTTGCAAGCTTTTGAATTTTGCGAACGCTGTGTTTTTTGCCTTTATTTGAGCAGCCACTTCTTTGGAAAACCAAAAATAGGCTTTCTTCTCCTCTTGTTTTTGTTTACTTTTGTTACATATTTATCTGTTGCTCCTTTTATTGCCACCTTTAGTTTAGCCCATTGCAATTCCACTTCCCTTATCTCCTTCCACCCTATCAGCTCCTCCTTTATGTGCTCGGCCATTTTATTGAAGTTTGTGTTTTTGAAGTTTAGGACTTTGAGCCTGCTATGATTGGCCTGTACCATGGCTTTTATCTCAAACCACACCGTATGATGATCGTTGCTGCTCATAGGGGCACCCACCCAGACATTTGACATGCTATCGCCGTTGGTGAGCACTAAATCCAGCGTTGAGCTTTCCCTGGTTGGTTCCATCACCATTTGTCTAAGTGACGCATCTTGCAAAGCATCCACAATTTTTTTGCTTCTTTCCAGATTTGGAGAAGGATTAATCCAATCCACATCAGGTAGATTAAAGTCACCCAATATGATCACTTCCCCCTTTGTGGCTATCTTGACAATATCTATAATCAATTCGTTATCTCTCTTCAATTTGTGTTCGAGGTCTGTAGACTACAGCAGTATGAATGACAGTGCCATCTCCTCTTTCCAACACAATCCAGAGCACTTCTTCTTTTCCCCATGCCCCCTGCATTTCAGTAGCTTTAATATTGCTTTTGACATACAAGGCTACTCCTCCTCCTCTTCCATTTTCTCTGTCTCTTCTGAATAGATTATAGCCAGGTATGGCTATATCCCAATCATGCGATTCGTTTAGCCATGTTTCTCTAATAGCCACAATGTCCAAATCCATTTCCACCATTAGGGCTTCTAGGTCTGGAACTTTGTTGGCTAAGCTTCAAGCATTTGTGCTCATTGCTTTCCAGCATTTAACTGGCTTGCGTGTATTTAGCGTTGATTTTGTTCTGCCTACATCTTCCCACTTGTTTATGATGTGTGGTTTAAATGTGTGGCTGTTTCTGATTTTAATCTGCTTTTGCAGGGGGTGACGTCCAGAGCTTGACCTTCCACATCCATCACCCCCCTTTTTCTAGTTTAAATGCATATCCACATACTGCTTGTTTATAATTACCACTTGCTTGTCTCTTTTCATGTACAAGTGTATTCTACTTGGTATTTTGTTTGTAAATTTGTAAAAATAAAATTTAAAAACCCAAACAAAGCAGAACTGGTAAAAAATCTCACCCTTGGAGCTGGGTAACTTGGCAACTCTTATATTAGGCAAGTCCACATTTGTGAAATCGTGTCTGCACTTGGTCATGCCTGCATTTTTCAGACGTTCTGGCTAGATGTCTCAGATTGCACTTGGACATCCTTTCTAAAATGCTCCTCCATATCTTCCTGCTAGGGTTGCCAAGTGGCTCCAGATTCACCAGACAGGTTGGATCCAGTCCTGGTTTCACCCCACTGCATGCAAGGACTCGTAACCTTGCTTCTCTTGTGGGATGTAATAGAGAAATCAGATCTGCAAGTTCTTGCATTCACTGTGTTAAACCCACGACTGGATCCAACCTGTCAGGCGAATCTGGAGCCAGTTGGCAACCTTACTTCCTGAGATTTTGATGTTCATTTTCTCACATTCTGTGCCTTCCACACCAGCTTTTAGTAACTGCACTGCCATCCATCCTGCAGCTTCAATTTAGTGTCATCTCCTGTAAAACTTTGTTAAAGTTGATTGAAGGCATGGTATAGCATTTTTTAGAGGACAGCTAGATACCAAGACATTAACGTGTAAGCAAGTGTTACAGTAGAAAGGCTACATTATGTGGCCTTCCTCTCACATTGAATTATATCTGAATTGACCTTCTCTCCACCGCGCTGCTTCCTACTAGCTCCCGCTCCGCTTCATGTGAAAAGGCGCCTAACAAATAAAATACTTAGAAAGCAAAATCAAATCAAAATAAAATGTTGTCTTTCTCCAGGCACAGCCCAATAGTCAATATTCTGTGTACCAGCGCTCTAATTCCACATGACCCCGCTGTGCATGGGGAGCACAGTTTTCAAGGGAATTTGTCTGAATAAATAAGTAGCCTGAATATTTTCCCCAAGCTGAAAATTATTTGGCCGTGTGTGTACTTTGTGCTGCAATCAAAGGGGTGTGAGTTTAAACAAGACAAAGCATGTGCAAGATTTTATTTTCTAAAGCCCCAAGGGTACCTCATCAAGGCCCCTTTACACTTGCTGAAAAGCCTGCGGGTGGGCTTTTTACCTATGTCTCCTGCCGGCCCTGAATTTTCAAGAGAAATTGCATGATTATTCTGGATTAGAGGATACTTGACAACCCACTGCTCAAGCTGAAAGAGCTGTCCATTGCTCCCCCACAAAGCCGACACAAATATGTTCTATGCCAGCCAGTGGGTGGCACCACCAGTGGTGTCTAGGAGTCTTTTCCTGGTGCGGGTGTGGGGAGGGGAATTCATGAATGTGAAGTCTAGAAGCTTGGTACAGTAACATAAGCATAACACGGCACCATTGTGGCAGCCCATCCAGCAGGCCTTCTGCTTATAAACCTGTTATACTTATTCCTAACATGGGGCAAATTGGGAAGAGCAAGAGAAGCCATTTTAATGCCCAGAGTGAGTTTCATGAAGTTGCATCTCCATCTTGACTTATTGGCGCCCTGCTGTTGATGACAGGGCTTCTCATGGGAGGAGCTGTCTGATTTATTCTGATAGATGATCATGGGCTAAATAATTTTCATTAACTCTACAGTAATCACTAGTGCTATCATCTGTGAGAAAAAGTAGTGAAATAAATGCTTTATTAGATTTGGATCTGAATTATCAGTCTGAGCGCTGAAAATGTGGCCCTCTTTCAAGCTACAGTTTATAAGGAACAATGGCCTTGTGGTATCAAAATGTACAGTTCGTCAGAGATGATCTATGGCATCATTGAGATTCCTAAGCAATCTTTAAAATTTCAAGCAGCAAATAAAGACATCTATTTCATGCTTTCTGGAGGTTTATTGAAAGACTGCTTAGATGAAAGATTCCATTATGATGGTCTCTGGACCCACACGCATGGTAGAAAAACATGATCATACTCTTAGCATGCAACAGATGCTGCGAAATTCGTTGCAAACAAGCTGTTTCCAAATTTGTTTGCTACCATGTTCTTCCCAGATGCATTAGCTACACCAGACATATAACCTGGATAGGTGGAGGGTAATTTTATAAGATATGCCCAGGTTAACGCATTGTAGTGCACATATTTTGCACCTGCTTTATAAAGTCAAATACGTGCACATTTGACTTTATAAAATAGGGCGTGAGTACAAAGGTACGCACATTAATTTACGCCATGAGAACTTATACTGGCCCTCTGGCTGGTGTAGATGCCAATGACTACTTTTCTCAAGAATAGACATAAATGATAGCATTTTAAATTTTACACATGTAAATTTGTGCTACACCTACATTCTGCCCACCTTCCGCCTCTCTACATGCCCACTGTGAAAGTATGTGTGATGAACTCAATGTACATACTTTCAGAACAGCAAGGGGGTTATTTTGAGACGAATAGCTGGGATGGACATCCCAATGCGACATCCATCCCCGCTATTCATGTTGGCAGCAGCCCCAGACTAACTTCCCCGCCGATTGTACGGGGAAGTTAGTCGGGGGCGGGGAAGAGGCGGCCCGGTGGCAGAGAGTGGGGAGTTGCCAGCCCTGGACATCAGACCTGTATGGAGTGGAGGAGTAGCCTAATGGTTAAGAACATTGGCTTTGGAACCCAGAGACCAGGGTTCAATTTCCACTAGCACTCCTTGTGGCCTTGGGCAAGTCACTTAACCCTCCATTGCCCCAGAAATATCCAAGTTATCCATGTCCTTGTTTAATGTACATTACCAAGTTTAAGGTTCAATGTAAACCACTTTGATTGAAATGATAAAGCAGTATATAAAACCTGTTAAATATCTAGGGCCAGGGAAGTTATTCAACCTCCAAGATGGAATAACTATCCTGGACATTTTTTTTTTCCCAATCTCGGGATACAGAAGGGGCTTGGGGGCCCAGGGTTTATTCCCCGCAGCCTGACCGTGGCCTTAGGAGGCCAGATCGGGAGTCGGGCTGTGGGGAATAAATCTTTTTCTGTGGCGGCCAGCATCGTGGCTTTTAAATGGAGCCGTGGTGCCATGGCAACATGATGCCATGGTGCCACAGCTCCATTTAAAAGGCTGACTGAGATATCCAGGCACTGCCTGTACATGCAGGCCAGGACTGAATCACAGTCACGGCCTGCATGTGCAGGCCTGATCGCGATTCTGATCCCACGGGGCTAGACATGCCCCTCAGGATCAGAATCACGATTCTCTTTGTATGTCCGGCTCAGACCGGACGTACAAAGGGGATAGCTGTGAGGGACAGAATCAGGCCCCAAATATATGAAACGCAGACATAAATACATAGATTTATGAGGGTAAACATGTGCATAAATCTAGATGTAGCTTATAAAATGGTCCCTTAGCCGTTACCAGGGTGTTGGACTGTCTTTGCCAGGGATGTTTATGCTTTCGAAACTAAGATGTACTATCAAAAAATGCAAGCCACAGGTGCAACATTCTTTAATTGTCTCCAGCTGCTTGCAAACAGCGCCACTTGGAAAATTAAAGGCCATTTCAGTTTTTGTGCCAAAACATTCATTTTGGCTCATTGTCTTTCATCGTTCCTTTCTTCTGCTGCAAAGGGGCTCGTCTCGCATTGTGCTACTTGGCAATGACACAGGGATCCTAGTTCTAGCAAAACCTAGCACTTACACCCCTGCTGCAAGTTGTACACTGCATCTCATGAGATCATTCCCAGGGACACAATAGTGCTCATTACCCAAGGAAGCTTGAAATCTAAACCTGAGCACAGAGAGGTTAAGAGAATTCTTCAGGACGAAATGCTACCATGATTTTCACTCTACTCAAGTCAACCCAATGAAGCAAGGCAGTTCTGGGTTTGCCCCATCACCTTCAGGGAGCTAATATTCCCAACATGATGAAGGGAGAATAGCCCTTGAAATATGAAATTCATGCTGGCCTAAACAGAGAAGGGAAGAATTAAGAAAAACAAAGTTACTAAACTTGACATCTCCATTCTCAAGCTGTTTCTTTTTGGCATTAAAACATTTATCAAGTTTAAAAAAATCATTTTCATTATTTTGGGGACCATTATTCATTGGTATTTATCAACTTCAGACTTCCTAGAGCAAGTCTAATTTCCCCTGGGGTAGTGTTCTTTCTCAAACTAGAACAGATAAGAGTTGTTGCCTCATTGTCATCTATATATGCCATATATAGGTCGGGCGTTTCCCTCTATAGGACAAAGCATCTTTCCCCTTCTCTCCCCTCTGGAATCTGCATCTCAGATATGGTGGTCAATCAAAGCCAAAAACCTTTGGGGAAAGGGGGAATTCTGTGGGATTCCCTCATGTTTTTATGTCAAGTAGGGTTGCCAACTGACTCCAGATGTGCCCGACAGGCTTGAGCCAGTCCTGGGTTTACCCCATTGCATGCAGAGACTTGCAGTTTTGCATTTCTTATGGAGTGCGATAGAGAAATCAGAACTTCATGTCCCTGCATGCAATGGGGTAAACCCAGGACTGGATCAAGCCTGTGAGCGCATCTGGAGCCAGTGACCAGCCATGGATTTTTGGTTGCTGAAAACCAACCAGCGACGTACCAGGCACAGCCTCTGCTGAATAGAATGAACGGTCAGAGACCCGCATTTGTATCAGTCCCATGTCATTTTGTGATTATGCAACTGTGAATCATGTTCTTTTTGAAAACTGTATATAATTAGACAGAAAAGATGAAAAGACCCAGTTAAGCTGATGTCTATTGAAATAACCTGTGTGGGGTTGTTTTTCCTCTGTAACAGGGGAGTAAGTCATACTGTAGCAATATGAGTTTTGCTCCACTGAGTTAAATTAATACTGTATTTCTACTTTGAGTTTAAAAAAACAATTTGCTATTTTTTCAGACTTGCATAATATATTCATGCTGACTGGCATTTAGTGCATCACCCGCTGTCCGTCATCCGCATTAGATCAAGTGATCACAGCTATAAAAGAAAATTCAGTAGGGGCAGGCACTGAAATTCAGCAGATTAGATGGAAATTAGCATATAAACTCAAAACCCCCTCCCCCCATTTCTGAACCTAGTGGGGGGCAAGTGGGAGGAAATGCAAATTTTGCTCCACCAAATGAGTTGATACTAAGAAGCAATGTGCTAACTTGGTGCTTTAGACCCATAACACACGAGAGCCATCACCTCAACTGTCCCACTTCATCCCAGTTCTGTCTCCTCATCCATGACCAAACTAACCTCCTATTCCCCCTCTCCCCAGCAACTAACACCCTCCCCCAGCCTCCATCCCTGGACATAGGAAACTCAAGGCTCATCTCTTGCTGTCAGGGATGCTCTTTTATTCACTGGGGCTGGGGAAATTTTGGGAACTGCAGGGTTGTTTGGGCATGAGGTAGGAAGGTCTTGGATGCAGTTTTCCTGCGGCCCTGCCACTTTAGCTCCAGTCAGTGAATCGATTGCTTAGGGCCAAAGTTACTAACATTCACTACTGTTATTATTCAGCTGCCATGCATTAGATAAGCCCAGGGATCTAGTTATTAATAATGCAGTTTAGCAGTAAAATAACATGCACTGATGGTAACATACATTAGCAACTATGATTCTTAGTTTGCCCAATGTACTGCTGCTGACACTTAGCAAATACAAATATTAAGCAGATGCAGTCCTAGGACTTGTCTGGCCAGAGCAAACACTATATCAGTATGATTCCAGGGAGAAGAAAATCCCTAAAGGACTTATAAAATTATTTTCTGCCTATTATTGAAGAATGCCAAAGTTGAGCAAGCTTTCAAAAGGGATAGAGCTCTAGAGGAGGAAAAAGCCTGGAAAATGGAAACAGGAGAGGGAGGTGAGAAGGGAGAAGAGCTATTGGAGTAGAGAGAAGAAGGGGGAAGGGCAGGATCACAGGGAAGAAGAGCAGAGGGATGCACTTAGGGAAATAGAACAGTAGTCAGGCTGAGAACCAAGAGAGCTGGCTTCAAATAACACTTATGTTACAGACATCTGTGACAGGGGACAAGTACTTTTAGCATGTATGGCCTAATGTACCCACTTAGACTGTAATTTCCGGCGTACATCTGGATTTAATTACATTTTCCAAATTCCAAGCTAAAGGCGAGGTACAATCAGGTACGCAAATTATTTCCCTGCCCATATGGATTTGTGATTGACATTGTAGCTGAGGGTTCACAAGGAAGGCGAGTGGCTTCCCTAGATCTGCCGCTTTAACCACTAGTTTACCCCTCTGCTCCACCTTGAACCAAAGCCTGATTGAAAGTTTCATGAAAGCAGACCCCAGAGAAGTAAGAGATGTTGGGAAAGGGAGAGGAAAGGAATGGACGATGAAGGTGAGGAGGAAGAGAGAGAAGAGAGCAAAACAAATCTAGTAAAGAGAGGAACTAGGATTTTAGCGCGTTCTGCTATCCCTGATGGTGCAAGAAATCAAAGATTGTTGAAGATGCCCTTTCCTAGAGCACCATGAAAGGTACCACTCAAGAATGATACAACAGATTCTCAAAATGAATATCCGACTCAGACGTCCCTGTTCCTTCACAACTAACCAGCTTTCTTTCCAGAACAGAGGTCGGACTCTGCAAACCTTATGTAGCGCTACAAGCTATACACTGCTGCACAGATAAGAACCGTGCAAGCCCTTCTCTGGTGTTTCCTAGTTACGCAGTTCCTCACGGAGCAGCCACTGGCCTGGAAAAAGCTAGGTTCAGCATCTTTGCCTTTACCGCATTTCCCAGTTGCCTCCTTGAGTCCCAGAGCCCCAGTTTTCAGAGCACACCACAAAGGACTATACCCCTTTTACTGGGGAGCAAAATATTTACAAATGAGTCAATCTTTAACTATTGCGGTTGGTGGTATTTTTTTTTAAATGCCAGCTGCAACATTTAAAAAAAAAATACATACCTTCAGTCCAGATATGGGGAAAGCAAGTTACACTAAATATACTTAAAGAGCAGTCAGCTCTCCATACAAATATCCAAATACATTTAGGAGTGCTCTCAATATAACTTGGCTCTCTGCCCATGATGTATGCCAGCACTATCCGGATAGTGTCAAGGGGGTCTGGAGGGATTTTAAGCAGTACTAGGTGTATCGGGTTGCTAAAAATGAACAAATAGCGCCCCCTAGGGCAATTATCTGGCTAATAACTGTCTTTATCCAGTTAATTCTTTTTGAATATTTTACTGGGTAGATGTGATTAAGTGCATGATTCTCACTCTGTGGACTCTTCATAGTGAAACTGCCCAGCGCTGTTGCTTTGACATTTAACTTAGGAGAATCATGCATCCAGCTCTACACCTGCTATTTGACACATGCAATTTTTGCTGACAAAATATGCAGATTTTCTCAAATATGCAAAGGATGCTTGGAAGAGCAAACCCCATCCCAGCCCCCTCCCTCAGGAATGCCTCCTTAAAGTTACATGCAAATAGACTGCATATGTGTAACTTCATCCACATACGGGGGGGGGGGGGCGGGGGTGTATGGCAATTTTAGGAAAGTCTAGTTCTTCAGGTAAAGCACTACTTTTCACATGGAAATGGCTTAAGCAATTGCTTCCCCCCCCCCCCCCTGGGCATTAAGGGTGTTGTCTTCAAATGTGGCATGTATGATCAACTAAAGTGTCATTTAACCATTTTTGTCTTGCAAGACAATATCAGCCTCTGCTTGCTGAAATGCAATTTTGTTACCTCACATGGACCACAAAAGTATGAATTCCTTTTCCTGAAGCAGAAGGAGAATTATCCATGATGCAGCATTTGAAGAAGGAATCTAGGTGGATTTCAAAGCTCATGCAGTGCAATAGTTCTGATAGCTCTTAGGCGGGTTCATTAGCGCCTATCACTGCATGCAAAGAACCCCTACGTATGTGCCAACCAGTGGCATAAGTACAAATGAGGGGCCCCCAAGCCAAATTTCCCAAGGGCCCCTCATGATGACAATGGCAGCAGGGGCAGTGGCCACGAGAAGGGGAACCCTTTTCTCTCTGATCCCCCTCTGCCCTCCCTAAAACTTAAAAAAAATCTGAACACAGGAAACATATTTAGAATAAAGAAGTTTGCTGAACCGCCTCCGCTGCCTCTCTGTCTCGAAAGTATTTTTCAACAGCAGCCGAAGGTCTGAAAAGCATGTCCCACTGTGGGGCCGAAGTCTAGATATGGATTTAGGATCCAGGTTAGCCATGTTTCAGAAGGATCCATGGCTTGCGACCTCCAACTGAAGACCATCCCTATAGTGCCTGAGTCGGGGATGGGGAAAGGGGACAAGATATAAAATAGGGGATGAAATTAGGAAGTTGTAAAGAAAGCTTATGATGCCAGACCCTAACCCTGGTTCTTATTGAGTTAGAAGCCCAAAGGAAATGGCAGAAACTTGCATGCTCCTTCTTCTCACCCCTCCAAAAAAGCAAATGGCTTGTAGAATCACATAGATTTATACCAGCCACCTATTGTTTGAGTGGAGGGCCAATTCCATAGGTGCACATCCGGGCTGTCTGGACATCCAGAAATCTGGACGGCCCGGAGATGCACCTGATTCTGCTCCCTCAGACGTCCAGGACGTGCCCCAGTTCCATCACCCTGGATGTCCAGAGCTCTGCCTGGCTAGCTCAGCCTAGCTCCTGCATGCAGCCATGGTACTGTGACGTCTCGTTGCCATGGCGCCATGGCTCCATGCCAGAGCCCCGATTGCCGGTGCTGCAGTAAATCACCTGCTCCCCACCGCCCAACCCCTGACTGGGCCTTCTGAGGTCAGGATCAGGCCGCAGGGAATACCCTGCCCCTGCTCGCCTTCTCTGCCGGTCCTGCCGCTGTCCGCTGCAAACCTCAGGGGGAACTTATTCCACCTCTGAGATGGAATAAGTTCCCCGTGTAGATGGCTGACCCCAGACGCACAGGGCTGACATTGAAATTGGCAGTGCCTCGCCTTCTCCCTGCCCTCGCTCCTCCTCCAGCCTGCCCCTCCCACTCCCATCCAGAGCTCCACGCACATCTCAGCAGTTCGTGCAGGGAGCTTTTTGGTGGGAATACGAGCCCGACATTTAGCGTGGATTGTATGTCTACCCTCCCATAGGGCCCGATTCTGTCCTGCACACACATCCCCTTTGTACGTCCGGTCTGAGCCGGACGTACAAAGGGGATTGCGATTCTGATCCCGTGGGTCACATCTAACCCTGCGGGATCAGAATCATGAACAGGCCTGTACTTGCAGGCCGACACTGCAATTCAGTCCTGGCCTGCATGTACAGGCACTGCTCGGATAGTTCAGTCAGGCTTTTAAATGGAGCTTATTGCTTATTTAATTATGTATTTTCGCAATTTAGCTGAGTTTCTCTCCTTGATGTGAGTTATTATGTGTTAATTGAATTTTGAATTTTTGTTATTACTCTGTTTGATTGTTTTTTTTTATATTTCTTTGTAATTCAGAAAAGCATTAAATAAAAACTATAAAAAAAAAATGGAGCTGTGGTGCCATGGTGTCATGTTGTCATGGCACCGCAGCCACATTTAAAAGCTGCGATGCCAGCCGCTACAGAAAAAGGTTTATTTCCCGCAGCCGACCCCCGATCTGGCCCCCCCCAGCCCCCCCCCCCCCCCCGCACCCTGAGGTTGACAAAACAAAATGTCCAGGGAAGTTATTCCACCTTGGAGGTGGAATAACTTCCCTGGCCATTTCGCCAGCCCTGGACATATAGGGCTGACATTTGAATCGGCCCTGTATGTCCAGGTCTGGTGACAGCCCACTGCCCGCCCACTCTCCGCCCCAGGCCGCCTCTTCCCCACCCCTGACCAACTTCCCTGCACAACCGGCGGGGAAGTTAGTAAGGGGCTGCCGCCAGCACAAATATCGTGTCTCAGAATAAGCCCCATAGTGTTCTAAGGATTCAGATGACAGAGGGCTGAGAACAGGGTAGCTACATGAATCAAAGAGGCTGATCCAGTTCTGACTTTATTGAATCTGTAGACTTTTTGCTCTATATATCTTTAGGCAAAGCAGGATTCCAAGCCCACAGATGCAATGTGTCAGTACCAGAACTAAACCACTCTGTCAGTATCAAGTGTTAATCCTAGTTAAAGAGGGTAACGTAACGGTCAATGGCACTAATGAATATCTGATCAAAGTATTTGGAGCATCTGAATTTATTACCCTTATTCACTCTTGCCTTTTCAAAATGTACTGCTTTTATGTTTCCTCATTAGTCACTTCACCTCTGCCAACCTATTACTCAGCAAAATTAACCCGTTGCCTGTCTGAGGTACTGTGGTGCCATCTGCAGGTAGGACAACTTCCTCATGGTTCAGTTGCAGCCCAGAGAAGAGAACAATAGGTCTCAAATGAAACATAGTCAGATTCCCAAAGAACACAAGAAAACAAAGAGCATATTAAAAAAACCTAAACAAACCTAAAATTGTCTACAAAACGGAAATCTGTAAAACATTAGTATTATGTAAAGATTCATTTAGGAAAAAATATGAATGTTGCAGGGCAAATCTGTGCATCCTTTATCATTGTTTAAGTATCTGATATAGCAATGCTGTACAACTGGAGAGAAATGCATGAAAATATAGCATGGCAATAAGCAGAAGCAGGCGGTTATGGCACTGTAGAGCTTTGCAAGGATTACTTTCATCCACCTTAAGGGTGCTAGCTCTGGCTGGAGTTTCTCCTGGTGGATTCAGCATATAACATAACTTCCCTTTTAGAGCTGTATTTATTATGGTTAAAGCCATTTGCACCCAGTAGAAAAGAAGCATGTGTACGTGTGTCTGTGTGAGAGAGAGTTTTCCTATTAGCACGAAATTCAATTATGCCTATTAAACAATACTGAATGTGCGTTAGTGGGTAGCATGAATCTGACTGTACAACTGCTGACGTGGTTTGCATTTTTAATGCATGTTAAATAGTGAGTGTGGGTGTTGACGTGTGTATGAACTTCACTTAAGTCTTTAAAAAATGGAAAGTAAATAAAATGACTTCTATATCTATTATGCATTTACTAGACTGAAAAATAGAATCCTGAATATTATTGTATTTAACTTGTAAACAGGCAGATCGCCCGTAACGGCAAGTGTGCTCATGTTCTATTTTCTTTTCGCTTTGATATGACTCTGACCACTGCACTGTAAGTTTCCTAAACACAGGAAAAGAGTGAGAAGCTTGCCAATGAGGGGGAGATTCGATTCATCCACTTACTATTCCTTTAGTAAGAATTCCTTCGGAGTTCTCTCCAGATCACTCATGGCAAGTGTCCTGGATGTTAAACTTTGGTCCCCTTTTACTAAAAAACAGTCACTGGTTAATGTGCATTTTAACATGCGACAACTGGCAGCAGGGAACACCAATGTGTGGGCATGCCAGCCACTGAATGGTAGTTGGTCTCCACAGGAGGGGCCAGGGAATGGGTGGGCATGCCAGCCACTGAATGGTAATTGGTCTCCACAGGAGGGGCCAGGGAATGGGTGGAGCGTGGGCATGCTAGTGCCAGGACAATTGCCACATGCTTAGCGGCAATGTGACTTGTAACGTAAGTTCACTTTTTGATGTCTCTATGGGAGTCGTTAGGTAAATCTGCCTTATTGGAGCGCATAGATTACCATAACCTATGTGCCGGTTCTGAAAATGTAGCCATGGGCAACTATGCCAACTCTAAGGCAGACATAACTGCCACAACTAGGTTAAGGTGTGTCAATATGCCCTCAGGGCCCGATTACCATCAGGGCATGTCTGGCCGTTTGGATGTCCCAAATCTGGACGGGTCAGATTGGCACCTGATTCTGAAGCTGCAGGAGCTATACATTGCCATAGGATCAGAATTGGGTGCAATGGGCCTGGACTACAAGACATGCCCCGATTCTGTGCTGCTGCGTGTCTGGCCTGTTCCCCATACAACCTACCCAAGGCTCTTGCATGGAGCCTCGGTGCCATGGCATCCCATTGCCATGGCACTGGGATGCCATGTAGGAACCCCAATGCGCTGCCGGTCAATCTACTGCTCTTTCCCCACCGCCCAACCCCTAGAGGGGCCTGCCACAGCCCAGATCGGGTGGCGGAGCATCTCCTTCTGCATCCCATGTCCTCAGGGGGATCCACTGGTGAGGGTCACTGCCCTTGGCAGGAATTGGCCATTTGCTCTTTATGAATAGCAGGGGTTGGACATCCAAACCAGACATCCACCCCTGCTATTTGCAGTTTGCAATGACCCCCTTATTGTATAAAGTAATGAGAGCGCATGCGTCACTTTATAGAATAGTCCCCGAATATGCGCATGGCAATACACGTTGACTGCATGAGAGTTTGCAGAATTGCCCTCCATACCTTAAAGTAACATAGTACATTTGAATAGTACTATCAGAGTGAGTAATAATTTCCATTCATGTTGCAAGCTGTTGTGTTAGACCTCACAATAGGATACGTGCATATGAGATAGTGAATGGTGGTAGAAAAGGAAATAATGTAGAATTCACTGGCTTTAAAAGGCCGCTGCTGCCTCTTCAGCCTCTATAACAGCTGTCTGGGAGATCTTCTAGCTTCTTATTAGTAAGATCTCTCTTCTATATGAGAATACTGGAAATTACAAGGGATGTAGTTTTGAGAAACCTGTTTGGTAGACTTATTTCTACTACTTATTTGTATAGTGCTACAAGACATACACAGCGCTGTATATATTCACATGAGACACAGTCCCTGCTCAATAGAACTTACAATCTGTGCAAGACAGACACAACAATCAGGAGACAAGAGATGGTTTTAACTTTGCCAGTGTCAGATGTAGGAATTTGAATCATCTGGTTTCAAGTTATACAAGTTAGAGGAGAAGGCGTTGGACCCTCTCTCCTGAGTTCCCTGTGGTTGCTCTTTCACTCTAAGAACAGAGTTTGAGGGGGAGGGAGTTTGGCAACAGAGGGAGATACTGGAGGCTGAGTTCTGTGAAATGTCTAGGAGAGTGGAGCTTTGGAGCAGGACTGTACCAAGGGCTGTGCAAGAAGTGCGGCCGCACAGGGCACAAGGGTGGAAGGGGCAGCAAAGTGATCACTAGGCTTCCAGGAAGCCCACAAAGAGCAGGTTCCTCCATGTGGATGGGTGTGGGGGGGGGGGGGGGGGGAGGGCACCAAGTTTGCAAGCTGAATAGGGCGCATTTCTAGCTTGGCACATTCCTGCCTTGGAACACCGGAGAAACCAGTGGATGAAGGAGGGTCCCCATCTGGGATCGTAGGGTAACAGATCCAGAAAGTGGGGAGAAGCAAGGAGACCGAGCCGAGAAAGGATGGTTTGGAGAAAGAGGAACCATTCCAGAGTCTTTGGAGAAATATAGAAAGTCCACTTCTGGACTCTAATCTTATTGTCCTCTGAAAGCAACAAGGAAGAGGCTAACTAATTTGTAAAAAGGGCCTGGGAGTGTGAGATCCCAGAGAAACGTAATTACTTGCAACTGTGTTTAATAGTTTGAGACTGGAAGAGAATAAATATGAACTATTTTATAGAGGAAGATGAATGAACTGTTATCTGTGTTTGCATCAGATTTGACAATTAATTAAAGGGCCTATTTGCTATTGCTAAGCATTTTCCCCATAGACACCAAATGGAAAGAAGCCTTAATAAATCGGATCCTACATTTGGAATGCCACCTGTGGGTCTGTGAGACATTTTGTGGAACTGTGCCTGGCCTGCACCTAGGCTCCTGAAGGAGTGTATCTCTTCTTCCTGTTCAGAAAATCCACATATCTTTTACAGAGGAGAGGATTAGAACCTGGATAGTGAGTCCCCTGGGATCTATAGGACCTGCCTAGTGGGAGGTATGCACACCTGACCTTTCACCCAACCCCCATCTCTGCTTTTTTTATACATTGTACAGATTTCTTGCAATTTTATTTATCTGAAGAACAGACATGCGCTAACTTAACTCAAAGCCTCTTATATGTGTCTTGCTGTCTGCCTTGTTTTTATGGTTTGACTAGAGTGGAAGCTCCAAGGAGTAGGAACTGCCCATTATGGGGAGGATATTCAGCGGGGCTGTGTCTGGGATTTGTATTATGGAGGAATTATTCATCAGGGGTAGCTTTATGTGTCTTAAAAGATATCAACATGACACATAACTCATTTGATGCACCAGTATTGCAGTCTACTGCTGAAAGGCCGTGCTGTCTATGAAAGACCCCTTTAGACCTCCGGGGACAGAAATCTAACAGCATGTAAGAAGCTGACTTCCCTTCCTTTTGTTAGCTGAGGTCTAAGCCCTACAATATACTGAATGCTGACTGAGGAATCCAGTGATTCTACCCTCTGAAAATAAGCAAGTGCTTGGGGGCTAATGATGTTAGTCGTTAAATTGTCAGTACTGAATGGCCAAAAACATTTTAACATCAAGTAATGGTAAGTTCTGTGTTAGAACATAAGAACATAAGATCTGCCATACTGGGTCAAACCAACAGTGGCCAACCCAGGTCATACGTACCTGGCAGGTTTCCAAAATATAGGCAGATTCCATGCTGCTTATCCCAGGTATAATCTGTGGATATCCCCAGTCCACTTTAATAATGGTTAATGGACTTTTCCTCCAGGAACTTGTCCAAACCTTTACTACTGAAGAAAATAGCTATAAGTTGTTATATCACTGGAACTACATGCTTGACAGATTGATCAAGCTGCGCCTTCTTCCATAACACAGAGATTGGTGTGACTGGAGGTAGGGGCTCATGTTTTCACATCTTACAAAAGCGTTCGATTATCTAGATATATTGGTCTGAAATTATTTCATGGATCTGTCATAGTAATTTTTCCTGTCCTATTGTCCATTAGAGGAATGCCTGCCACAAAAGTGGAATTAAACTAGTCCCTCTCATGTTGGTTGCTGTCAGGGGTAGCATATAGGAGCCCACCCCTGGATATCACACTTGGTTCCCTGAATGGTCTCTTGGTTGTGTTTATTATGGGAAGCATGCACCATAGAGCACAAAACATATCATACAAGACATTTTTAATATGATGCTCTGAAAGTTTAAGAACCTTTTTGGTTAAAGGTGGGTAAAATGTTCACATATATGAATGTAGAGAAGAGGTAGTGTTTTTCAGAGATGCCAAGTCTCACCCAGTTCTAATGTGTCACACTCGTCTGAAGGCTCTCTCACTCAGTACAGCCTCTATGCCAATGCACTGATCCTATCACTGCTTTCATGAGAGGCAAGCATAAGAAACGAAAAGCCACGTGGTTCTACCAGTAGGAATGTGCAATAGTTTCAAACGACATTTCCTATATTGTTTCATATTGTTTTCAAATGAAAATGGAAGAAAATCCCCTACAAAACGTCATCACTTTCTGTCTGCCATTGATCGTATGCACTGTCTCTCAGAAGTGTATGCCATTGAACAGTAGTGCTTACTATTCACGCATGCGAAAGTAGCGGGAACTATTGCTTCTTTAACGTGCAGTCACTCAGTATCGCACACCATTTGCCCATAGCATGCACACTAGGGTGCAGTATTGACAACATCTCCCCCTGAAACGAAATTACAAGACAAAACAAAGCAAGATGAAGACTCCTGCAAATGAATGGGAAACTAAACAAAATGAACATGTTTGGCCTACACCCCCCTACCTACAAGCAGGAAAAAATCTGAAGACACCGTCCTATTTCCCTGAACCTACAAGTACAGTGCAATGAAACTATGAGTACATTTGGAGCCACTGAGTGGAGGGCAGGTTTCATCCCAGAGAATTTCCCTGGGCAAATTTGTTTGAAAATGGTCTCATATTGCCTCCACTCTGCCTATATATCCTTTCAGAGGCACTGAACTAGAGAAAACCAATCATTTTATGCAGCTTTTTTTCATTTGCAAAGCAATACAACACTTAAATCTTTCTAGATTTATATTTTAGACCCACCATCTGAAAAAAGCTTAGGGGGGCATTTTCCAAGGGATTTATGTGGTTTGCAGAGTTGTCCTAACTTTAGGAACTTTTGCAATCGGGTTAGTGACTAAACATCATTGTCGACCAGATTGCAAAAGAGCAAATCGGGCAAAGTGGATACTCAGTGTTGGTTGTCAAATATAATTCAGTACTGAATATCCGGGTTTACTTTAAACCGGTGACAGCCAGCCACTTTAACAATGCTGGCTGCGGCCCCTGAAAATGCCTCTCCCCCTTACTCTTTGACATTCAATCAAGGCCGGCCCGTGACCGTCCACTGTACGGGAATGTTGCCTGCATGTGGCCCCGCACCTCGAGGGGCCCCACTCCTGACAGGCTGCAGAGGGAGCCAGGGAGGTCCAAAGCGCCGACTGACCTCTGGTGTTTGCCTTCTCTCCCACAGCTGTGATAAAAGGGAACCTGCTGGCTAATTGAGTGTCCCCATTTGACCTTCCGTCACTCAGCACACCAGTGGGTTCCTTTTTATCATAGCCGCTCTTTACTTCTGTTGCTGTTCAGAGGTCAGCCAAGGCTTCGGGTCTCCCCAGCTCCCTCTGAAGCCGATCAGTAGCAGGGGCCCCCAAGGCACGGGGTCCCTTTTGGTGTGTGGTTGAAGGGGGATGGGAATGGGAATGGGGCTAGAAAGGAACTGGGGGACTAGGGGCTAGAATGGGAACAGGTGGGGCCAGAACTGGAAAAGGGCTGATGTTAGGGGATGGGGGACTGGGACTGGAAGAGAACTGATACTGGGGGGATAGGTCTGGAAATGGGCTGGGGGTGGGGGACTGGGACTTGAAGGGAGCTGATGCTGGGAGGGACTGGAGAAAGACTGATACTGCGGAGTTAGGACTAGAAATGGGCTGATGCTGTGGGAATGGAAGGGAGCTGATGCTGGGAGGGATTGGAGGAGGACTGATACTGGAGGTTAGGGATGGAAATGGCCTGGAGATGGGGGACTGGAAGGGAGCTGATGCTGGGAGGGATTGGAGGAGGACTGATACTGGAGGTTAGGGCTGGAAATGGCCTGAAGATGGGGGACTGGGACTGGAAGGGGACTGATGCTGGGAGAGACTAGAGGAGGACTGATACTGGAGGGTTAGGGCCGGAAATGGGGTGATGCTGGCAGATGGGGGACTGTGACTGGAAGGGAGCGGATGTTGGGAGGGGCTGGAACTAGAAGGGAGCTGATGCTGGGGGAAGACCAGAAAGGGGGAAGGGGCGGAGCTGGGCTGGCAGGAGGAAAAGAAAGGAAGCTGGGGGAGTGAGGATGGAGAGGAGAACATATATTTTTTGTAGGAGGGGAGAAAAATCTATGATTGGCTGAGTATTGGGGGAGTAAGTGGGGACGGGGGATGGAGGGATGAAATTTGAGTGATGAAAAAGGAATAAAGAAAGAAATGGAGGAAAGAGCAAAAGGGGAAAGATCAGTATGTTAAAGGCATATGTAGAGAGAATGGAATAAACTAGAAGAGAGAAAAAAGGACAAATGGATAGCAGACAATGGAGAGTTAGCAAAAGACACGAAGAAACCAGAAGAGAGCGACTGGGGCAATTGCGACTGAAAAGTAAAATGCCCAGACAACAAAAGGTAGGGAAAAAAACTATTTTATTTTGAATTTATTAAATGGAATTTGTCAGCTCTGGGAAATGTGCATCACTAATGTTTTGCGTTTGGTTTAGTACAAGAGGAAATTTATAGTTTTATTTCTCTAGTGTTATTATACATTCCAAGTTTGGCTTTTGGGGTTCCCAGTTTAATTATTATTTAATTATTATCTTCATATTTCTAAATTGTGATCCCTTGTTCTATGTTTAGTGATGGACTGTTTTGCATGTGTAACTGAGCTACAGTATTCTGTTCATGTAATTTCTGTGATACAGTCTCACTTGTTCTCTTTCCCCAGTAGGAGATGTATTGGTATTCTCTGAGATGTATGATGATACCCTGTCCTCACTTGGTTTTAAGGGCTCTGTACTATTCTGGTTCTCCTCCTACCTCTCCCATCGCTCTTTGAGTGTGTATTCTGGTGGCTCCTCTGCTACCCCGCTCCCAGTTGGTGTACCCCAAGGTTCTGTTTTGAGTCCGCTCCTTTCCTCTCTCTATACCCAGTCCCTTGGTGCGCTTATCTCTTCCCATGGTTTTCAGTACCATCTGTATGCTGATGACTCCCAGATCTACCTTTCTATGACTGAAATTTCTCTGGCAATCCAGACCCGGATCTCTGCCTGCCTCTCTGACATTGCTGCCTGGATGTCTCACCGCCACTTGAAATTGAACATGGCCAAGACTGAACTTCTTATCTTTTCCCCTAAAACCTCCCCTCCTCTTCCTCCTTTCTCAGTCTCTGTGGATAGCTCTGTACTCCTTCCTGTTTCCTCAGCCTGCAATCTGGGGGTTGTCTTTGACCTCTCTCTCTCTTTCTCCACACGTATCCATCTGATAGCTAAGACCTGCTGTTTCTTTCTCTATAACATCTGCAAAATCTGCCCTTTCCTTTCTGAACACACTACTAAAACGCTTATCCACTCCTTAATCACCTTCCGTCTTGACTACTGCAACCTACTCCTTGCTGGTCTCCCTTTGAATCATCTCTCTCCCCTTCAATCTGTTCAGTGCTCTGCTGTGTGGCTAATCTTCCGCCAGCCTCCTCATGCCCATATTACTCCTCTTCTCAAGTCACTTCACTGGCTCCCTATCCGTTTCTGCATCCAGTTCAAACTTCTCCTGCTGAACTATAAATGCATTCACTCTGCAGCTCCTCACTACCTCTTATCTCTCCTTTCAACTCCCCTCGGGAACTCCACTCTTCTAGCAAACTGCTTCTATCTGTGCCCTTCTCTTCTACTGCTAACTCCAGACTTCGCTCCTTTCACCTTGCTGCACCTTACGCCTGGAACAAACTACCTGTGTCTGTACGCCAGGCACCTTCTCTGACCCTCTTCAAATCCAGGCTGAAAACCCACCTCTTCGCTGCTGCTTTTGGATCTTGACTCACCTGATCTCCTTTTTCTTTCCCCTTGTTTTATCCCTGTCTACACCTTCTGTGTTTGTCTTGACTAGATTGTAAGCTCTGATGAGCAGGGACTGTCTCTTACATGTCTGTGCAGCACCGCATACGACTTGTAGCGCTATACAAATGCTCAGTAGTAGTAGTAGTATTGGTTTAATATTTGCAGTGTTGCCTTTTGATAGGTAGGGTTTGGTGCTTTGGGAGTCCTAGTAATGCTGTTATGATAAGGCGGGTTGGCTATGGGTTCTAAATAAACAGGGTGTATAGTACTTCCTAATGTGCCTGGCAGTTGGCACTGGAGTATAGTAATGTAGAAATCTGGTAGTCTCTTTATCCTCACTGCCCATGCAAATGGTAATGAGACACTCATTACGAGGCATGTCTACTAAAATTAAGCACATTCAGGAATGTTAATGTGCAGCAATACTCATTTATTACTAGTGGTGCAGTAGCACTTAACGCACATTAATATTTAGTAAACATGCCCTTAAGTCATTGCTATTGCCTATGCAAATGAGGCCCCGCAATGAGCCTCCGCACATGGCCCCACATCACTCTTGGGCAACCCCTGCCTTCAATCCTACTCTTTAGGGGCAATAAAGTTCATTCTTTGGGATGTTCCACCCTTGACATCTCTGCTTTTAAAATACAAGAAGGTGCCGTAACTAACAGAAATGTGTCAGCTATCCTGCAGTGTGTGCGCATTCCTATGATAATATATAACCTTTTTCTGTAGTTTTCTTCTCCTGCCAGTTACTCTCATTTCTTAATAGGCTGTTTATTATTGTTGATTCATATTTAAATGAGACTTGTATTGCATTTTTTGCCTTATTTTACATGAATTAATTTTCAATAATGAATTTAAAAAGAAAAAAAAGACATGGAGCATGGGCATTGCAATATAAAGTGACTCCAGACTTTACTTGCTGTTACTTTCCTTTCCTGGAGCACTGCTAGACCAGTCCAGAACCCACTCTGGTGGTGGGCCTGCCAAACCCACCACCTGTTCTTCTGACCCTATCCCCACCCATCTCCAGCATCCCATTTCCTCCACCATTGTCCCATCCATCTCCTATATCCTCAACCTTTCACTCTCTACTGCAACTGTCCCCGTTGATTTCAAACACGCTGTTGTCACACCTCTCCTAAAGAAACCTTCACTTGACCCCACCTGTCCTTCTAACTATCGACCCATCTCCCTCCTTCCCTTCATATCTAAACTACTAGAATGAGCAATCCACCGCCGCTGCCTCGACTTCCTCACCTCCCAGGCCCTCCTGGACCCACTACAATCCGGCTTCCATCCCCTACACTCCACTGAAACGGCTCTTACAAAAGTCTCCAATGACTTGTTCCTCACCAAGTCTAAGGGCCTCATCCTTCTCGACCTCTCCGCTGCCTTTGACACTGTTGACCACAGTCTTCTCCTCACCACCCTCTCCTCGCTTGGTTTTAAGGGCTCTGTTTTATCCTGGTTCTCCTCCTACCTCTCCCATCATTCCTTTAGTGTATTCTCTGGCGGCTCCTCCTCCTCTCCCACCCCGCTCCATGTCAGTGTACCCCAGGGATCCGTCTTGGGCCCCCTCCTTTTCTCTCTCTATACCCAATCCCTTGGCGCGCTTATCTCCTCCCATGGATTTCAATACCATCTCTATGCCGATGACTCCCAAATCTACCTCTCTACTCCCAATATCTCTCCAGCAATCCAGACCAAGATCTCTGCCTGCCTCTCTGACATTGCTGCCTGGATGTTCCATTGCCACTTGAAACTGAACATGGCCAAGACTGAACTTCTCATCTTTCCCTCAACTCCTCCCCTCCTCTTCCCCCTTTCTCAATCTCCGTGGATGGATCCACGATCCTCCCTGTTCTCAGCCCGCAGTCTGGGGGTTATCTTTGAGACCTCTCTCTCCTTCTCCACTCATATCCAACTCGTAGCGAAGACCTGCCGCTTCTTTCTCTACAACATCAGCAAAACCCACCCCTTCCTGTCTGAACACACTACCAAAATGCTTGTTCACGCCTTAATCTCCTCTTGCCTCGACTATTGCAACATACTCCTTGCTGGTCTCCCTGCGAGTCATCTCTTCCCCCTTCAATCCATGCAAAATTATGCTGCTCGACTAATCTTCCGTCTGTCTCGCTTCACTGGCTCCCCATCCAAGCCCGCATCCAATTCAAACTCCTCCTGCTGACCTATAATTGTATTCACTCTACAGCCCCTCATTACCTCTCATCTCTTATCTCTCCCTACATCCCCACTCAGCAACTTCGCTCCGCTAACAAACTACTTCTTTCTAGGCCTTTCACTCGCACCGCTAACTCCCGACTTCGCTCCTTTCACCTCGCTGCACTCCATGTCTGGAACAGTACCTATGTCTATATGCCAAGCACCCTCTCTGGCCCTCTTCAAATCCAGATTAAAGACCCACCTCTTCACTATCGCATTCAGGTCCTGACTTCTATCCATCATCTTAACCTAACCCTCACCTCATGACCGAACTGACCGAACACACTATCAAAACGCTTTTAGTGTGTAAAAAAACATATTGTACTTTGCACTGATTGAATAATGCTCTGTATTGTTGTAACTAGATTGTAAGCTCGGACGAGCAAGCCTCTGATGAACAGGGACTGTCTCTTGTATGTATGTCTGTACAGCACTGCGTGCGTGGCGCTATATAAGTGTTGAATAGTAGTAGTAGTAGAATCCTTGGAATTCAGGAGAGAGAGGTGAACTCATATTCCCCTTTGTCGGAAAGATAACCTGCTTGGAAGGAAGATTGCCTTATGGCTGCAAAGAAAAGGGATCCAAGTGACACTGTTGCTCTTTACAAATGTTCACTCTTGGCTGCGACACACAGTAAGCAAGCCATGTAAAGAGATGGCTAGTGCTCTTCAGGCAAACAGCACAAGCATTTTCCCTCTCATTAAATACCAACTTCTCTTTTTTTAAAAGTGCATTTCATGTTGACATGCTATTTCCGGTAGAAGTAGCAGCTGGAGGGCTTATTGTTGTTATTGTGCAATGACATGCCAGTCAGAAATAGTGAGATACAACTGGTTAGCACCTTCCGTTGATTCACAGAGCTGCATGAGATGGTCAAAGAGTGAACCTGCATTATCAGTCAGCTGAGAATTCAGTCTATGTGTGAAAAATCTTTTGATAATTTCTTCAACTGGAGCTTAGCTGTGCAGGAGTGAAGACCTAGACAGGATCGTCCTGCTGAGTCGGCCTGTACCAAGCAGAAAAATCCTGGGGAATGAAGAAAATAAATAATGAAAGTATCATACACTAAGGGGATCTTTTAATAAAAGGGAACGAATTGGGTCTGACATGCACTAAAGGTGTATGTTGGACCCAGTTGACAGTTAGCAATTGGGCCATGACATTTAGCCTCGATGGATTATGGTGCTAAATGTCCATGCCAAGCTAGGGTTGAAAGTGGAAGTGGTTCCTAACCCAGTCCTCGGGGAACCCCAGGCCAGTCAGGTTTTCAGAGTGCCCACAATGAATATGCATGAGATAGATCTGCATGTACTGCTTCCATTGTATGCAGATCTATCTCATGCATATTCATTGTGGGTACTCTGCAAACCTGACTGGCCTGGGGTTCCCCGAGGACCGACGTTGGGAACCTCTGGTAGGTAGATAGATGCATTCATTCTACGGCCTCTCACTACCTTTAATCCCTTATCTCTCCTCACAACCCCTCTCAGAAACTTCACTCTTCTGACAAACTACTCCTATCCAGGCCCTTCACTCGCACCCCTAACTCCAGACTTCACTCCTTTCACCTTGCTGCACCTTATGCCTGGAACAACCTACCCGTGTCTGTACGCCTGGCACCCTCCCTAGCCCTCTTCAAATCCAGGTTGAAGACCCACCTCTTCACTGTCACTTTCCAATCCTGACTATGTTTTTCGTCTTGCTTTGACTTCCGTCTTTTGTCTTGACTAAATTGTAAATGCCATATTTTGTTTTTGCCCTGAATAGCCCACTGCTATATGTTTTGTCTTGACTAGATTGTAAGCTCTGATGAGCAGGGTCTGTCTCTTGCATGTATATCTGTACAGCGCTGCGTGCAACTGGTAGCGCTATATAAATGCTCAATAGTAGTAGTAGTAGTAGTAGTGGTTAGGGGCTTAGATTAGGCACGGTGAGTGCTACCTACATGGTAGTCTAATAGTGTGGGTGTACTCACCGCCACCTCCATAGCTATATACTCTTCTAGTGCCACAGCAGGGCCACAAACATTGCTGTAACTGCCGGAACATGCTATTAGATAGGGGAGGGACATAGTTTTCTCCTTTGGATGAGTGAGAGGGGGAATCGGAGAGGGTGCAATGATTTTCATGATCGGGGGAGTGGGTAATTTTTAAAGTTTTTTCCTGGAGTAAATAGCTGATTGCTTATTTAAAAAGCCCAATTGAAACTTGCTCCCTATTTTTTTACTGACCTGCCAAATGGGGCAGAGGGAGGGTGGGGGAGGAATGATATACATAGGCTTTGATGTTGAAAGTCCTACCCATATTTTTTGGACACATTTTTGCACCTGCCTCAGAGCCCTGTTCCTGTGACTTTCTTGATTTTCGAAGAGAAACCCCAAGCTTGCAGCACCTCAAGAATCCTGCCCCTGTGGATCTGTACACCCTGTGGCCAGTGTCCAAATTGCTCCCGAAATCAATATGACAAGGTGGCGAAGGTCCAAGGAGTGAATCCAGCTAAGCTGAAGGAGATCAAGGCACTGGCATATTTTAAGTTTTACACCCAACCTGGCTGTCAAAATGCATTGTTTATCTTGAATGCCCTGCTCTTTGCCACCCCCGAGAAGTTGCGTCCTAGGTGACTGCCTAGTTTTCCTAATGGCTGGGCCAACCCTGAGGAGATCCAAAGGAACCAGTGGGAACTGATAGGCTCAAGAAAGGAAAAGAAATAGGGCACATCAAATATTTTCTACCCTCCCAGCTTTCAGCAGTCCTGGCCAAGGAGGCTCAAACATGAGACAACACTTCTGTCTGCTGTGTGTTTAATAACTTCACAAACATATTCCTGCCTGCAGACATAGAACATAAACAGCACAACCCCACTGACATGCCAAGTGACATCAAACACACCATACAGCATGCACTTCAGAGAAGATCTTTACAATCACCATCTGGAGGGCAAATTCTCCTCCTCCTGATGCCCTTAGTCTCCTGCCAGCAGGGCCTCAGCTCCTTCTACAAACAGCCTATGAGAATTGAGTCTTGTGTGCTGCGTCTGCATGGATGGTGCTATAGACGTGACAAGAGCTGGCAACTCTACGTGAGAAATTTGAGTTGTGGCTTGCGGCATCTCTGCCAGAACTGAGAAAAAAAAAAGAAACCTAAAACAATGGAGTCGCAGCAGCAGGGAAGCTTATTATGGATTCATCGCTGGAAAGTATCTTACATTTCTGCTCTTGAATAAAAACCTTGCATGCGAATGGGCAAGAGTGAACTACCAGCACATTGTCTGATGCGACTCCGATGTCGCACAACGCAATAGCTGAGCCGTACAATCTGTTCTCTAATCAGCGCCTGCAATCAGAGCAATGACAATGTGGGCTCCTGCGATCTCTTCTCGGCTATGTCTGGAGTGGCACTTACTACAGCGCAGGGTACGGCAAAGCTAAGCGAGGAGGGCTGCATGCCATCATTCCTGAGCAGCACGTTCTTATTCTCATTGACAAACAAATCAGAGATGCATTATGTTTTCATGAATCCTTCCAAAATAAACTCTAAAATTGCAGTCTAGTCATGGCGGCAGATAGATCATGCATTTGCAGCACTGCTTTGTGTGTTCTGATCACTTTCTGTAGAGACTGAGGACCACCCCCCTTCTACCCTCCCCCCCCCCTCTGCCGTCTGCCCTGGAAATATCCAAAAGAACATAGTTGACTGGAGTAATAGCCTTGCTGTTTCGGAGAGTGACCCTCCTAGCCAGATCTTTTCTGCCTTCTGCTTCTAAGCACCATTCTAAAACTGTCTGTCGGGACTAAAGTCGTGGGTGCTTGTTACAAGTGGCAGAGCCGGGGTGATTGGTGTGGGATAGCAGGGATGTTGCCTCAGGTGTCATATTCATGAGGGTGCTACTGGGGGTGTTCTCTAGGGGGGGAGGAGGAGGAGGGTGCTGCCATGCCATTGTATTTCCTGCAGGGTGCACCAGGCGCCACAAAAACTAGCTCCAGCAGTGACTGGTGGACTTTACCACAGGTTTGATAGCAAAACTAGGTGTGGACTTTGAAGCATGCTGCGGCCAGTAAGTCTGCAGGACCACATGCACCTGCTCTTCCTGTGGGTAGAATTTTGCAGGAAACGTAGGCGTGCAGAGTTGAAAATGGCATCTGTTCTAAACATGCTCCCACTTTGGGCAAAACCACTCACCTTTTGGAACAACAATTGTACTTTCAGACAGCCAGTTTATACAGGTCAATGTGCTGATAAAAATAAACATGTGCTTGTTGCCATGAGATCTACATATAGTCAACAGTTCTAGAAGGGAAAGTTTGCGTGGACTTTTCCTTTCTAAATTCCCTCATAGACCGGCCACATCCACTTATGCACCAGTTCTAAAATTACCCTCCATGTCTCACGGAGAATGTCTGATTCTATCCAACATTACAAAACAATAGTCCGCAACTTTCTGAAGCCCTATATATATGTTAATTAGAACATAGACAGTCTATTTAGTTAATGGGGCTATCGCTATCTTAGGAAGAGAGAATTCCACTTGTATAAACTCCCATCACTAGAAGGCGGCTTTTTCTAACTCTAAACAACAAGCCTTTTTCCATTTAGCTCTAATCCCCCACTGATGCTCTCTCACTCAGAGGACTATCTCTCCGAAGCTTTAACGTGTCTCATTTTCTGGAGGTAATTTCTGTTAAATCAATATTCTCCTTAGAGCATCTTCGTATCCCACTTTGGTGCTTCTACAAACATAATTCCAGCTATTAAAGCAACTCCCATTACAATAACATCTGTCAAAAGTCTTGCACGCCTTCTTATGGAAAGAATTCTTATTCTAAAATACATTCCACTTATCAGGGAAATTCCTTTTTCTTGTTTTTAGAGTCCCAACATGCTTTTTAATAGAAGTATTCCCTCACAGAAGAGTGGCCTGATGTTTTCTGCAGGTTGTTCATTTGGGAGCGTTCCCCTGTGTTTTTGTGGACTCCACATTATCCCCGATAGAGCAGGCTTTTCGAGACAGATGCCATGAAAAATAATTGCAAATACCGATCAATATGGCATCTCTACAGAGGTGGAGTTAAGAGCGGTTTCAGTCAAATCAATCTGGAAGCCCCAGGGTGACATTTCACTTCAGATTGCAGCTCAGAATATTTTTTAACAACCTCTGCTTTTTGCCTCAAGACATATGTCTAGAAACATTGTGTGAACATTGGAAAAAATAGCTTCACTTTCTCTTATAAGGTTACAGTACATGTCCTCCTTTTCATAGGAGGTAAAGTGGTGTCCAAGTTTGGTCTTGTAGTAGCGGAAGGACTGAGGGTCCATTCAGGGCTGGCGCTACAATAAGGTTAACTAGAGAGGCACCTAGAGCGCCAATCTTTAGAGGGTGACCCGTTCTTGCCAATGCCACCGGTACTGCCAGTCTCTGGCACCTGCAGCAGTGCCATTGAAACTAAACCAGCAAAGCAGCGCTTACCAGAGTCTCGGAACTACTGCGTGCTGTTGGTGTTGCGCTCTGTCCTCATGCAAAGAGGAAATCTGAGCCAGAGGGGGCGGGGCTGGCCGGCCTTTCAGAACGCAGCACCAGCATGCAGCGGATTAGACACTCTGGTAGCGCTGCTTTGATTGCTGCTGCTGCTGCAGGATGCAGAAAGCAGTGGTAATGGAGGTGGGGTGGGAGCAGGGGAAGGCGGCAGGAATGAAGGTTCACCTAGGGCACATTATAACATTGCACCTGCCTTGGGTCCAACCTAGTATTAATGGAGACACTTCTTCCATTGGACTGCTATATGGTCATTTGACATACGGTGAATTTTCAGTCAAACGCTCAGAGGTAAGATAGTCTTTTAAATGACGTTCTGGGACAAGGGGTCATAGAATGAGTGTGAAAGGAGACTGACTCAGACCTTCTAGTGAAGGTGGTGGAGGTGAGGACTGTGTCTGACTTTAAGAAAGCATAGGACAAGCACAGACTATCTCTTAGGAAGAGGAAGGGATTATAGAGATGAGGCTGTTGGTTTGGGTGAACAGATTGGGTAGGTCATGTGGGCTTTTATGTCCTCATGTTCTATATGTCTATGTTTTACCTTAAAGCTAGTGAAATTTAAATGAATTTTCAGCCACAATCTAGCTGGCTAGATTGCAGTTACAAATTTCCCTAAAACGTAGCTAGCTAGACTAAACAATTTAGGACAACTATCCAGAGGGTTGCCATGAATAGGCACCAATTTGACGACACTTAACAACAACAGTTTGCTATTTGTGCACTGAAAATTTGGATTAGCTAGCTGTGTAGCCCTGTCATCACTGTTCCCTCTAAGCTGTGTGCGTGTGCACGTGCACACACCTCACCGAGTGAGCGCACATACTTTACAACAGAGCGCACAAAAATTACGGTTCTGATTCTGATAGAAAACAACACAGACGTTCTTAAAATTGAAAAGCTGTTGTGTATTTATGGTTATCACACGTTCTACAATATTTTCTAGTGCAATCAATGTGGTGTACATACTGTATTCTGTCGTGTAGTGTCACACCGCCCCCCCTGGTGGCAATGGCGGGTCACAGCAGGAAGGGGGTGGACATGCAAAGTTTGTTTGTGGAGGAGTTTAGCTCAATTACAGGGCCCAGGTTTTTATAGTCCTGGTAGCCTTCTGTGTAACTAAAAGCTCCCAAGAATATCACAGTCCAAGGGTAGGGAAAAATTAAGGCTTTTATTTCCTGTGTTGCAAATAGGTTCAAATAGCACAGCTTACATCAACACAAAAGAATGTCCTTGCTCCAGGTTAAAAGAAAACATGAACTGAAGAAAACCTGTTAACTTCACAGCAATACCAAACGGAATACAGAATCAAACTTTACCCCAGACCACAGCTATTCCTCCGCTAAGGGCTCAATTCTTTCGGCCAGGCAATAGCTACAATCCATCGGGAGGTCCGAGGGATCAACCGGGAATTCCACCTGCATTGGCTCGCAGTCTGGAATGTCTAGGGGCTCGCCTTCAGGCTTTTTGTATAATGCTTGTATGATGCCCCAATGTTCAGCATCTAAATGTAAGCCTTTGCTTTGTACACTTTTAGCATGTGGACAGTCTCTCCTGCACACTGTTCCTTCTCTAGAAAGTCTCCTGTTGGGTACAGGTTTGTATTTTGTAGCATGAATGCATCTAGAAGGACAGCATTCTCCAGTGCCTTGCTCCTTCTGTGTCACAGCATTCGTAAAATCATAGTCAGTAAAACAGTAATTACCTTTTCTTCTAAGGTTATCACAGTGAGGTGAGGGCTGAGGCCTGTTCCTGCTGGGGCTTGGCTTCTCTGGCACCCAGGTAGGCCTCCGGTTCTCAGGTCGGCCTTCAGCTGGGGTTAAGCCGCACGTACACCACAGCTTCTTTCTCCCAGGGCCTTGAAAGTTGCCTTTCAAAATTCCTCTTTCACCCCTTTCCTGGTTACTCCTTGTTGAGCCTTTCAACAGTTGCTGGCCCTTGCCAAACTCAGGCCTTGGACTCTCTGGTACATTCCTTCTCCTTCCAGGGTTAGCTTCCACACGGTATCTTTCCCTCCTGGAAAGTGTGTCCTCTCCCCTTTTGAGATATCTAAAGCAAGTTTCTTCACCTGGCTCTGCTGAGTCTGCTAGGCCGGTTCCATCTGTCAGGACTCCTATTCCTGGGTCCTCCTCTCCTTCCAGGAAAGCTCTCCTTTCTCCTTCCAAAGTTAGCTTCCTTCCTGGATCTGGATCTGGATCTCCATGCGAATCTGGAACTGGAACTCCTTGCACAACTCCCTGCCAGTTTGACTTTCTCCAGTCATCTGGGCTTTTAAAAGGAATCCTTCCCTTTCTGGATTGGGTGCAGGCCGGTATTGCATCATTGGCTCTAGGGCGTGGTTCCTCAGTCCTCCAGAGGTCCCTCTTGCTCCCCCTATATGGCTCCTCGTGATGCTGCAGCCGGTGTCTGCCTCTTTTTTCTGAGTTTAAAACATTTTCTTCTGCCTGCAGAGGGTCTGCAGTACCACAGTAGTCAAATTTTAAAGTATATAACTCCGAGTGTCGTTATGTGGCGCACAAAAATTTAACCTTCCTTCAAATGCTGCACAGCTGATATTTTATGCGCGCAAACAGCCTACAGAAAATTAGAGGGAACATTGCCTGTCATCCTCACCCCCTCTCATCTCTGCTTACTAATTAATTCTGTGCCTAATGGATAGGGCTGAAATTGCTGTGCCCAAGATCCTGCAGAACTACCAAAAGGGAGATGTTTTGTCCATTCCTGTTTTTGAACTTACATCGGAAAGCAGTATGGTATTTGCAGTCCCTGATTCTATACATTGAAAGCAGTGCTACAGGTTCCGTAAATGCATGCTTACTAAAGTCTGCGCTGGTAACATACATGTGGCGTGTGTTACCAGCACAGGGGGCCCAAGCTAACTTCAGGGGCATGTACCTTTGTCCTCCTGCAGTTAGCATGGGTCCAAGATGCATCACTGTGCAAACTAGCATGCAGGCACACTTAATGCCATCCACTGAAGTTGTGTTAAGGGTAGCCAACGCACTTAGTGTAAGCTAATAATGCCCGCGTTAGCCATGACTTTCCGTCAACGCCTCTGTTCATCTAAAAACATGCTTAGCCATGCTTTATAACTACTTCAACCTGTCCTATGCACCTCAGGCTGCACAAGGCAACATATTTGCTAAATACTAGCAATTCCCACAAATTTGCCAGTGGAATGAATGGCACCAATGATCCATCTTACTGTCAAGAAGAACTTGAGTTTAAAAATACCAGAAGCTGATTAGCCATGCCCTGCCAAGAGGAATTATGATGAACAGCACCATAGTCCATCATTGCATTCTAGATTTCATCCCAATCAGCAAAGCCATGTACATGAGAGCTGTAAAACGATATTAGACATTGCCTGAAAAAATAAATTAATTCAACAAAGAACAACTGCTAAATAATATAGATGATGTCATGTCACCTCTGTGCTCCCACACCCTCCTGCATTTCTGATGACATTTCTTGATATTCATCACTGTTGACAGTTCTCCTTCGCACACTGCCATTATTACGCAACATTAGAGCTTTCCCCATTTCATGTCATTATGAGTGTGAATTTTCTGGATTTATCCCACGCTTGCAGCATTTGTCACCAGGTTTATTTCATTGTGTGCTTTTTCTTTTTTTTGTTGAAGTCTTGCATTTCTCAGGTCCTAGAAGGAGAACCATGTGCAAGTTAAGGGTTTTGGCATTTTTGTTGTTGAAGTGTTGCTTGGCGATCTTGCATTTCTCAGGTCCTAGAAGGAGAACCACATGCAAGTTAAGGGTTTTGGCATTTGTTGTTGTTGAAGTGTTCTTTGGCGATCTTGCATTTCTCAGGTCCTAGAAGGAGAACCACATGCAAGTTAAGGGTTTTGGCATTGTTGTTGAAGTGTTGCTTGGCGATCTTGCATTTCTCAGGTCCTAGAAGGAGAACCATGTGCAAGTTAAGGGTTTTGGCATTCTAGTCATTTGAGCCAGAGCCACCTCTGTAGAACTCAGTAACCGTACCCATAATTTTCAAGACTTTTTTTGAGTTGGCAGTTATAAGCTTTCTTTCACACCAAGCAGGGATTTGACCCCTATTTTATATCCTCTCCCTTGGACCAGAGGCCGGATAGCCTGACTCCCTTTGGAACTTTACAGGGAGATCCCTGGTTCTAATCACCTAGGTGTAACTCCCACACAATGACCATATCTCTCTCCCCTCCAGAGGGCTGTGAACACTACCTTTAAAGCATCTCTAGCTCTGAATGACCCCAGGAGTGGAAGGTCCAATTGAGGAATCGCACTGAAGGCTTTCCACATGGATTCTTAGCTTACCTTTGCAAATGATGTATGTTAATTCCCAGTCTCAAAGGGGCACTTTTAATAAAGTGCACTATGCAGTTAAAGTGGGTTTTGGAATGCGCTATCCACATGCTGTGGCCTGTTAGCACGTGGCCCTGACTGTTAGTGTATGCCAATTCCTGTGCTAATTGCATCTTAGAGTGGGAAAGGGGCGGGTTGACGATGGAGAGTTGGCATGGTGAGCACTGCACCATCAGTGCATGGGTATACACCAGGCACTAACAATGCATTTTGGAAAAAGCACTGGTGCAATGACTTCCACCTCAATAGGTGAAGTGAACTGGTATTGGCATCCTGTGTTATACAACAGCGCCCTGTGTTGCCTATCAGGGAAATGCTGCCCATGCCCCCTACAGGCAACATGGCTTTGCACTTACGTAAAGTGCCTTGGCTTTGCACCCTAAAGGAGCGTTAGATGCAAAACCACAGCACACTTTAGTAAAAGGGCCCTTAAGTGTTTACCTGTAGCACCCGCTGCCATTTCACTTCTATGCATAATTCCATCTGATTATTAGTGATTTTTCTTAGCTTTCTAATATATGGTGTGCACGGACCAGGAGAAGGACCTCGGTGTGATTGTTTCTGACAATCTCAAGATGGCAAAACAGTGTGACAAGGCGGTAGCAAAAGCCAGAAGAATACTGGGTTGCATACAGAGAGGAATTACCAGCAGAAAGGAAGAGGCACTAATGCCACTGTTCAAGTCACTGGTGAGGCCTCACTTGGAATATTGTGTTCAGTTTTGGAGACCGTATCTCACAAAGGATATAAAAAGGCTGGAAGCGGTTCAGAGGAAGGCGACTAAAATGATTTGGAGCCTGCATCACAAGGCTTATGAGAAGAGACTTGAAGACCTAAATATGTAAACTCTGGAGGAGAGGAAGGACAGGGGAGTTATGATTCAGACTTTTAAATACTTAAAGAGTCTTAATGGACAAAAAAAACCTCTTCCAAAGATGGGGAAGCTGTAAAACTAGAGGGCATAACATGAAGCTGCAAGGGGGTAAACTGAAAGGCAATGTCAGGAAATACTTTTTCACTAAAAAGGTGGTGGATGCTTGGAATGCCCTCCCAATGGAAGTGGTGGGGGCAAATACAGTGACAGAATTCAAAATGACATGGGACAGACACAGTGGATTCCTTTATGTTGTTGTTGTTAAGTGCCATCGAGTCAGAGTCGACTCATGGCGACCCTCTGGATAGCTTTCCTAAATTGTGTTCGGTCTTCATTCAGGCAGCTCATTGTTGACAGACTGGTACCCATAGCTGCTGTTATTGTATCAATCCATCTCATTGCTGGGCATCCTCTTTTGCGTTGACCTTCTATCTTGCCAAGCATGATGTCTTTCTCTAATGATCTCTCTCTTTGCATGATGTGTCCAAAGTATGAAAGTCAAAGTCTTGTCATCTGAGCTTCTAAAGAAAGCTTAGGTTTGATCTCCTCTAGTACCGACTGGTTTGTTCTTCGGGCAGTCCATGGTATACACAGTATTCACCACCAGCACCATAATTCAAAGGCATCAATTTTCTTCCTGTCTATTTTTTTCACTGTCAAGTTTTCATATCCATATGATGTTCTTGAAAATACCATGGCTTGAACAAGTTGAATTTTTGTATGGAGAGAGACATCTCTGCTCTTGAGAATCTTATCTAGGTCTTTCATAGCCATTCTGCCAAGAGCAATGCATCGTCTGATTTCTTGACTGCTTGTTGCTTCTTTATTGATAGTTGATCCAAGTAGGTTAAAGTTGTTCACGATTTCAATTTCTTCTCCTTCAACGATGAACCTGTTGATTATGCCAGTTGTCATGATCTTCGTCTTCTTTACATTAAGGTGCAGGCCCATTTTGAGACTATGTTCTTTGATTGTGAGAAGCAAATGTTTCAGACCATCTTCACTTTCAGCCAGTAATGTGGTATCATCAGCATAGCGAAGGTTGGTGATGAGTCTTCCACCAACCTTCACACCTCTGTTGTCTTCATACAATCCTGCTTCTCTGGTGATTTGTTCTGCATATAAATTAAACAGGTAGGGGGAAAGTATGCATTCTCCAGGACCAAGCAGGAAGTCAGTCCTCACATATGGGTGACGTCGGCGCTGACAGAGCCCCCGTGCGGAACATTTCCCCAGCTTTCAAAGAAAGCCTTTGGGAATGCAGCGCGCCTGCGCGGTCCCCTTCCTGCCCAAGGGTGCCATCTTGCTCAGTCTTTCTTTTTCCGCGGAGCCCGACGGACGTGAGTTTGGGTCACCCGGGAAAAGTTGATTTTTTCCTGCAATTTTCGCATTGTCTTATCCAGTTCGATGCAGGTTCCCCTTCCCGCCTGGACTTGGTACACCGGTATCGAGTCTGGACTTGTGATTTTCGGTTTTTGTCCTTCGTGACTAGTGTTACGCACTCTTTTTGTGTTTTCACTGGCAGCCTGGTCTTTTGACCTTGCAGGGGCCCTTTTTCCCCCAATGGCTGCCAGCGGTTTCAAAAAGTGTGATCGGTGCAAGTAACTTATGTCTCTCACCGACACACATGACTGCTGCCTCCGATGCCTCGGGCCCGACCATGACCCATTGGCCTGTGGCCCATGCGGCAAAATGTCGTCAAAGGCGCTTCGGAGCCATCAGCATCAATGTGAGAGAATTTTCTCTGATTCCGCGTCCGGCCGGGCCTGGACTTCATCAGAGGCCTTGACATCTCGGGAGTCAGACCCCGAGTGCTGTCGGGGTTCCTCTGAAAGGAAGTCTCCCTCCCGGGAGCACCGAAGGAAGAAAAAGCTTGCGAGGGCAGCGTCGGTGGAGGCTCCTGGTTCCTCGAGGGCCAGGTTGCATAGACCTGACTGCCGCCCCGGGCTCTCAGAGTCAGAGAGGCCTTCCAAGCTACCTCGTGTGGAGCCGGAGTCCCTCAGTCACGTAAGTGCAGTTGTCCTTGTAGACACTCCTCTGGGGGAGCCAACGTCGGGCCCGACGCCGTCGGGGCCCGAGTTGGGGGCTGCTGAGTCTCCTGAGCTTGGACTCAGGTTGACGGCCTTGGAGAGCAGCTTGACTGCCTTCATGGAACAGCAGTGGGTGCTGATCGCCAGTCTGACCGGTGCATCTGCCCTGACCACCGGGACCTCGAAGTCTAAGTCGATCTCGGAGACCGAGCCGATCCTCGAGTCAATGAAGTCTCGAGTCGATCCTCGGTCAAGGTCCTCCTCAACCTCCCGTGCGGGGCCGAGGTCGTTGGGGCAGGTGGCACCAAGGCCCACATGGCCGGAGCCGCTCGATTCCTCGGAGGAGGAGTCGGAGTGGGAGACGGAGGACGAGGAGTCCCCGGACACCTTCCGGACCCGGTGCATCTCTTCGGACTCACCGGAGTCCGAGCCTCAGAGACGGTCCCCCCCCGGAGGATACCTGGTACTCGGACTTCGTGAAGGACATGGCCAAGGCCTTGGCCTTCCCTGCGGATGCCGAGGAGGAGCCTCGAGCTGAGGAGCTTGATGCCCTCCAGTATGATTTTCCTCCGAAGGAAGCCTTTACTGTACCAGTTCCTCCGATGCTGGAATGGCTGCTCTTGCATATGTGGGAGGCACCGGCCTCAACGCCAGTTCATAGCAAATGGGTCGATTCCATTTATTGAGTCCGTAAGAGCCCTGGGTTCCAAAAGGTGCAGCTACCGCGCCACTCCATGGTTGTGGAATTGGCCATGCACCGTCTGAAGAGTCAGAAGATGCACTCCTTGGTGCCCCCCGGCCGGGAGGCCCGGAACCTGGATGTCCTCTGTAGAAAGTGCTTCCAGGGCTCTATGCTTTCTTGCCGTGTTCAGACCTACCAGCTGTACATGGGCATGTACCTACAAGACCTGTCAAAGGAGATTGCCGGGTTCTCAGCTGGCCTCTCCGAGGAACCTTTGCAGAGGTTTAAGGCTTTGCCAACAGGGATTCGAGAGTGCTCAAAGTTTATCTCTCGAGCAGCCTATGATGGCTTTGAGGCTTCGGCCCGCGTAGCCGCGGCCGGTATCGGTGCATGCCATCACGCCTGGCTACAGTCATCAGACCTGGAGCCATGGGTGCAGGACAAGTTGGTCGATGTCCCTTGCCGAAGTGAAAACCTCTTTGGTAAGCCCATGACTGAAAAGGCTGCGGAAATCGAGACTGGTGAGACTCTCACCAGGACAAGGCTGTCCAGGAAGACTTCTGCCCCTTCTCAGAAAAAGAAGGGCTCAGGAAAGAAACCCTTTTTCCCGAGGAAGGGTGCTGCCTACAAATCCTACCCTCAATATCAGGCCTCTCCAGCTCCCCAACAGGGCCAGCAGGCCAAGGGGCAGAGGCATGGGCCCTGTAGGCAGAAGACCCCCAAGCCGACAGCTCCGGCTCCTGCACAGCAGGGAGTGGGGTTTTGACTCCCACAGCATAGCCTCTTCTCTACAGCTGGCTCCACTCAGCACAGGAGGTCAGCTGACCCTGTACGCCTACAGGTGGCCAGCCATCACAGGGAATACCTGGGTCCTCAGCATAGTCCAAAAGGGCTACATGCTCCACTTCCACCAGATACCCCCCTCCTATTTTCCAGGGGAGCCTCCAAGACTCCCTCTGTACAGAAACCTCCTCCTTCAGGAGTTGGCGAGTCTTCTAAAGGAACAGGTGGTGGAACCGGTGCCTCACCACCTGAAAGGGCAAGGCTTCTACTCCAGGTACTTTCTGGTACCACAAAGGACAGGAGGCCTCCGGCCTGTCCTAGACTTGTGAAACCTAAACAAGTTTCTGGAGAGGGAAAAGTTCAAGATGCTTACCCTTGGGATACTGCTGCCCTACCTCCAGCAGGGAGACTGACTATGCTCCTTAGACCTAAAGGATGCTTATACTCACATCCCCATTCATTCAGACCACAGAAAATATCTCAGATTTGTGGTGGGAGGAAACCATTTCCAGTACAGAGTACTTCCCTTTGGCCTAACCTCCGCCCCCAGGGTTTTCACCTAATGCCTGGCGGTGGTGGCGGCCTATCTCAGAAATCAGGGAATTTTTGTCTTCCCATACCCGGAAGACTGGCTCATCAGAGGTCAGTCTCTCCAGGAGGCCAGACAAGCCACTCTTCACACTGTCTCTCTTCTTCAGCATCCGGGCTTTGTCATAAACTACGCAAAGTCCACTTTGCTCCCCTCACAGAACCTAGAGTTTATAGGGGCAAGATTAGACACCCTGCAGGCAAGAGCTTACTTGCCTGAGGACAGGGCCCATAGACTGATGGACTTGGTCAACCAGTTCCAAAGCAATTCTCAGGTCTCCGCCAGACACTTCCTGTGGCTCCTGGGCCACATGGCATCCACGGTACATGTGACCCCGAATGCCCGTCTGCACATGCGGGCGGCTCAGTGGTGGCTCAGAGCTCAGTGGGCGCAAGCCACAGGCGACCTCCGAGACAGAGTAAAGGTGTCCAAACCGCTCTTGGATTCCTTGCAGTGGTGGCTACATCTCCCAAACCTTCTCAGAGGGATACCCTTTCAGGTCCCAGCACACAACAGGGTGCTGACAACCGATGCTTCCTTAAAGGGCTGGGGTGCACATTGCCAGGGCATGTGCACTAAAGGCCTCTGGTCTCTTCGGGAGGCCACACAGCAGATCAATCTTTTGGAGCTGCAAGCAATCCGCTTGGTTCTACAGACTTTTTCTCATGCCCTCTCTCACCAGTCTGTCTTAGTTCAGACAGACAATCAGGTAGCAATGTTCTATGTGAACAAGCAAGGGGGCACAGGGTCCAGACTCCTATGTCAGGAGGCGCAAGTCCTTTGCTCCTTTGCAGTCAAACAAGGCATGTTTCTCAAAGCAGTTTATCTGCTGGGTAAGGAGAACTTTTTGGCAGACAAACTAAGCAGGATTCTCCAGCCTCACGAATGGCAGTTGAATCCACTGGTGGTTCAGCAGATCTTTCTACGATGGGGACTTCCATCCATCGATCTCTTTGCAAGTCCATTGAACCGTCAGCTGCCCAGGTTTTGCTCCAGACAGCCGCATCCCCTGAGAGTGGCAGCAGATGCGTTTCTGATCTCTTGGTCTACGGGCCTCCTGTATGTGTTTCCTCCCACGCCCCTGGTGGCACGAACTCTGTTCAAGATTCTACGGGACAAGGCCTCAGTGATTCTGGTAGCCCCCAGATGGCCGAGGCAACAGTGGTTTCCACTTCTTCTGCAGTTGGCAGTGGAAACTCCATTCCCTCTGGGGTTGCAACCCGATCTCCTGTCTCAGGATCAGGGTTCCCTTCTGCACCCCAATCTCAGATACCTCAATCTGATGGCCTGGCTGCTGAAAAGATAGTGCTAACTCCCTTGCTTCTACCTAGGGAAGTTGAGGAGGTGGTCTTTGCCTCAAGGAGGCAATCCACCAGAAAGTCCTATGCACTCAAGTGGCGCAGGTTCTCAGTGTGGTGTGCTCAGCACAATGAAGATCCTTTCTCCTGCCTGGTGCCAGTAGTGCTACAATACCTACTTCACCTGTCAGACATAGGCCTTAAGTCCAACTCTGTTCGGGTCCACCTCAGTGCTCTTTCAGCACACCACTCACCGGTGGAAGGACAGTCGCTGTCAGTTCATCCCTTAGTGTCCCGCTTCCTCAGAGGCCTACTTTTGCTCAAGCCTCCAATTCGTCCACCTGCCACTGAGTGGGACTTGAATGTGGTCTTGCAACAACTTACTCGCCCACTGTTTGAGCCGATAGCTACTTGCCATTTACGCTTCCTTTCTTGGAAGGCACTCTTCCTGGTAGCTTTTACCTCGGCCAGACATGTGAGTGAACTACAAGCTCTGGTTTCTGATAGATCGTACACACGGTTCTATAGGAACAGGGTGGTCCTTTGAACTCATCTGAAGTTCCTTCCAAAAGTTGTCTCCTCTTTCCACCTCAACCAGGAGGTGGTTCTTCCGACATTCTTTCCCAGGCCACATACCAGTCGGGCTGAGACAGTCTTGCATACTCTGGACTGTAAGAGGGCGTTGTCCTTTTACATTGAACGTACGTGGGGGCATCAAAGGGCTACTCAGCTCTTCGTCTCCTTTGACCCTAATAAATTGGGGTTACTTGTCTCCAAGCATACGTTGTCCATTTGGGTAGCAGATTGTATCACCTGGGCGTTCAAGGCAGCCAACCTTCCCTTGCAGGGTCGAGTCACGGCCCACCATGTCAGGGCGAAAGCCGCGTCAGTAGCTCATCTCAGCTCTGTTCCATTGGCAGACATCTGCCGGGCCGCTACTTGGTCTTCAAGCCAGACTTTTGCAGCCCACTACTGCCTCGAGAGAGAGTCCCGAAGGGACAGTGCTTTTGGACAGGCGGTACTCCGTAATCTCTTTGAGGTTTAGGCAACTCCTACCCTCTAGCCCTTGTGTTGGGCTACCGTACGGGGGCGCTTTCAGAGGATATTCTTATCACAGATGCTGAGACTCTTGAGAAGGAGCCATTTTTTCAGCTTTGGATTCCCGGTAGCCTAGAGCTGGGGAGTCCCATATGTGAGGACTGACTTCCTGCTTGGTCCTGGAGAAAGAGTAGTTACTCACCTGTAACAGGTGTTCTCCAGGAGCAACAGAAATCAGTCCTCATGACCCTCCCTCCTCCACTGGAGTTGCAGTCATATACTTTGTTTTGTTTTTTGCTGTCTTTTAGCTATGTCATCAGACTGAGCAAGATGGCACCCTTGGGCGGGAAGGGAACCGCGCAGGCATGCTGCTTTCCCAAAGGCTTTCTTTGAAAGCTGGGGAAATGCTCTGCACGGAGGCTCCATCGGCGCCGACGTCACCATATGTGAGGACTGATTCCTGCTGCTCCTGGAGAACACCTGTTACAGGTGAGTAACTACTCTGCCTTGTCTTACACCTTTGCTTATTTTAAACCATTCTGTTTCTCCTTGTTCCATTCGAACTGTTGCTTCTTGATCAATGTACAGATTGTGCAAGAGTACGATCAGGTGTTCTGGTATACCCATGCTTCTTAATGTAGCCCAGAGTTTCTCATAGTTTACACAGTCAAAAGCCTTGCTATAGTCAATAAAGCACAAATAGATATCCTTTTGGTATTCCTTAGTCTTTTCAAGGATCCATCTCACATCCGCAATGATGTCTCTCGTTCCTCACCCTTTCCTGAACCCTGCTTGCACTTCAGGTAGTTCTTGTTCCAGGTATGGTTGTAGTCTCTTTTGAATAATCTTCAGTAGACTCTTGTTGGCATATGGGATCAGAGCGATTGTGCGATAATTTCCAGTCAGTTGGATCACCTTTCTTTAGTATTGGTATAAACACAGATCTTTTCCAGTCAGTTGGTCATGATGTTGTCTTCCATATTTCTTGGCAGAGCCTTGTAAGTACGGTAACAGCTGCATCAGATTGCTGTAATGCTTCTTTGGGAATGCTATCAATGCCTGGTGCTTTGTTCTTTGATAAGGGCTTTCAATGCTGCTTCAACTTCTTCTTTCATTACCAATGGTTCCCGATCATAAGGTACAGGTTGAAACGGCTGTTGGTCCACTTGATCTTTATCATATAAAAACTCTGTATATTCCTTCCACTTTTTCTTGATCTTCTCAGCATCATTCAACATAGAACCTTGAGAATCTTGTAACATTCCAATTTGAGGCTGGAACTTTTTCTTTAACTCTTGTAACTTTAGGAAAGCCGATCTTATTCTTCCTCTAATAGTTTCTGCTTCTATTTCCTTGCATGCGTCGTTGTAGTACTTTTCCTTGTCCTGTCTTGCTGCACGTTGGAAATCTCTGTTGAGTTCTGTGATTGTCTTTCTTTCTCCTCTAGCTTTAGCTTCTCTGCATTTCTGGGCAATTTTCAGAGTTTCTTCCATCATCCATTTTGGCCGTTTTTTCTTTTTCACCTTTTGTAGAGACTTCTCGCTTTCTTCCAACACAACCTTCTTGATGTCATTCCATAACTCTTCTGGACCTCTGTCATTTGTATCTAAAGCAGCAAATCAATTTTGCAGGCAGTCTTTAAATGCCAGTGGTATATTCTCAAGGTCATATTTTACTGCATTCATGAGTGGTTTGCTCTTTTTCAACTTTAGCTTGAGTTTGCATACTAGTAGTTGATGATCTGTACCACAGTCAGCTCCAGGTTTTGTCTTTGTTGATGTTATAGAGCTTTTCCATAGTTGACTTCCACAGATGTAGTCAATTTGATTTTTGTACAATCCATTGGGTGAAGTCCATGTGTACAGTTGCTGCTTGTGTTGCTGGAAGAAGGTGTTTGAGATGAATAGATCGTTGGTCTTGCAGAATTCTATCAGTCTTTCTCCAGCTTCGTTTCTGTTGCCAAGTCCATATTCTCCAACTACTGTGCCTTCTTCTTGGTTGCCATGACTATCAGGATATCCTGTTTGCATGTTCTGTCAATTTCAGCTTGTACTTGTTCATAGAACTCTTCAATTTCATTCTCCTCTGCAGCTGTTGTTGGGGCATATACTTGAATTATAGTTGTGTTGATAGGCATTCCTCGTAGATGAATAGTGATTAAGCATTTGCTGACTGCATTGTATTTCATTACAGTTCTTGCAAGTTTCTTCTTTATTATAAATGCAACACCATTTCTTCTCTGTCTTTCATTTCCAGCATAGTAGACCATGTGATCATCTGATGCAAAGTGCCCAAAGCCAGTCCATTTCAGTTCTCTGACACCCAACAGATCAAGTTGTACATGTTCCATTTCATTCTTGACCACCTCCAACTTCCCTTGGTTCATGCTTCGTACATTCCATGTTCCAATGTGTAAGACATCTTTACAGCTTCTGACTCTCATTTCATGCGCAGCTACATCAGCAGTCAGATGTCCCGAGGGCTTTGATCCAACCACATCATAAATGCTGGCTTTATTCTGAAAAGTTTTCAGCTCTTCCCCAGTAGCTAGTTGAGTGCCTTCCGACCTGGGGGTCTCATCTTCCAGCACTAAAGCACAATTTGTTTTGCTGTAACTATCCATTGGGTTTCCATGGCAAGATACAGAAGTAGATTGCCGGGCCTTTCTTCCGCGCAGTTTAAGTTTGGTGTTGTTGCCGTTGTCACAGAAATGTGATCCTCCGCCGTCAACACTATCCCATTCTGCTGCTGCCCAGATGGGTGGTTTGTCTTGGTCTGGCACCTCAGCTGAGACCTGTCCATCTTGGGAGACCCTGCAATAGTTAAACTACCGATAGTTTAGCTCTCAGCATCACTGATGCACACAAGCCCTCACAGCACGACAAGCTGCAAACATTTATAGCAACAGGATAAAATCAAAATAAGCATAACTATCTCTTATATCTGAACAAATAGGGGTGACCTACACGGAGCAGTGGGTACACCTCTAAACAAAGGCATGGGGAGGGGTGACCAGCACGGAGCGGCAAGTGCACCTACTCTTGCCGCCTTGCTGCACAGACTAGATGGACCATACTGGTCTTTATCTGCTGTCATATATTATGTTAATATGTTACTATACCTGATCACAGTGAAATAGAATTGAATTAGCAGAGTTGTGGGAGGACGGGGCTCAATACTGAAATTGCAGCAGGTGCTGCAGGGCAGGATTGAGGTGCATTGGCAGAACTATGGGGCATGTTTACTAAGCTGGACTAACGGCTGACCCATGCTATTTGTAACTAGGTTCTATTGTATAAAATGGTACGGACTTACAAATAGCATGGGTTAACTATTAGCCCAGTTTAGTAAACATACTCCTATGTATTTAGGTCTCAAATTAGAAATAGCAGAGGTACTACGGGGCAGGAATGAGATGCTGGGATAGCAGCGGGTGATGCAAAGCAGAACTAAGGTGCACTGGAAAAGATGTGAGGGCATAAGGACCTTAGTACTGCACTAACAATAAGAGATACAAGTAAGGAGTAGAGGTGTGCAGGTAAAAACATTTTTATTTTGTTAGCAGGTTTTTAAATTTTATTTTGTGTTATTTTGTTTTGTTTCATTTTCATACATTTTCATTTCACAGCAATTTTTTTTCAATAAAGAGGTAGCTATGGCTTCTGCCCAAACAAAAAAAAACATAGCTGAAAGGTTATTAGAGGTTTCAGGCAAATAAAAACTCTATCAGCTTTTTTTTCCTCAGAGGTAGAAACTAGTCATAAACCAGTGACCTTTGTCTTACAAGCAGAGCAACTTGCAGAAGAACAATCTGGTCTCCATGGAGGCTGGGTCTAGCCAGATTGCTATATTGCTGGTGATCTTCCAACATGTTTCTGGACTGGCCCAAAGTTTGTCTGCTCTGGACCTGTATGGAAAATGTTAACTGGATTTTTTGTGTTGTGAATCTAATAAAATCGGGGTAGAGTGTAAGAGGCAACCTTGCAGGTAAATTGAAGACAGTTAGGGCATAGTGTAACAGGCAAACTTTCAGTTGTATCAAACAACATCAAAGACATTTGCCAAGCCTAATCCAGATCCTCATTGCTCATCACTAATTGGACAAGCAGGATCTGGATTAGACTTGGTAAATGTTCCTGACAGTGTACTTAGAAATAGTTTCACAAAATTTTGAGCACAATAATATGGCAAAAAAAAAATCTTTGGGGTAAAGCTCTACAACAGGTGTCCAGTTAGCATTTTCCAGAGAGCAGACAAACTTTGGGCCAATCAGGAAACAGGAAGGAAGATCATCAACAGAGTTAACAGCAGGCTGTCTAGAGCCAGCTCCCATTGAAACCTGATAGCTCTTCTGTAATACGCTTGCTTTTAATGTAATCCATGGTTACCTAAAACTGGTGGGGAAAATGCATTTTCAATTTTTCACTGTTCTTTTTGGATTAAAAATGATATGAAATGAAACAGGAAATTTTGTTGATGTTTTTCATATAGTTTCAAATGAGTGTAGATCCCTAATAAGGAATGAGGTGCATGAGCAGATCTGTGATCACGAGACCATGATAGAAGACAGGTGATTTTTACTAGCTGCTAATGGCAAAATCATCAGTATCAGAAAGAAAATTTATAAGTATCTTTTTAAGTGATGGCTTCTGCCTGCTCCTTTGGCCTCTGGCTCAATAAGAACCACCTGGTATCTTGAGCTTTTATTTGGAACTACCTGAGGATTTTTTTTCCTATTTCATATCACCTTCCAAATTAACTTTAGCCTAGTCCTTGGTTGGGAGCATGCAACTGTCACGCCTTCATGAAACTTTGGCATCTAAATTCAGCCACTAGGTGTTGCCATTGTACACTGACTTTGACTCCCTTGCTCCCTCTCCATTGCATCAGTAACATCCTCAACCCCAATTAGCAGAAGATTTAAGCTAAGAATCAAACTCAGGTCCTCTGATCTGGTAGCACTGCCATTGAGCCACTGAGCTGGCCCAGTTCAGCATTTCAGTTTTAGTGCTGTTTTTTCTTAAGCAAACACAAACTAATTTAATTAATGATTCAGTAAGCACAAAATAGACATGTATGTTTATGGAAGAATATGCTGTATAATAATATACCTGCAGGGCAGGATTAACCCTAAAGTGAGCCCCAGGCATGTGCCTAGTTTGCACAGGCCTTTTATTAAGCCCTATATACCCATATGCCTGTGTGTTGATACCACACATTACTCTACGCAGCAAAGAATTGTCTCTGACATAGAACAAAAAAGTAATCTTTTTTATCTTTCTCTACAAAGGACATAATAATGTCACTTCCAGCTCAAAACACAAGAACCGTGGCTTTTTGCTACTCCAAGGGGGCTCAGAAAATGTTCCTTTTAAGGATTTAACAAGAAGTAGCAATCAGGGTCTGAGTACAGATTTCCTGTGGTCTCCAAAGCTACAACTGAGGACGAGCTTTATATAACACACAGTGAGTTTATCGAAAAAAGCATAACAAAAAATAAAACTTTGCTGTTTTCAAATCTTCAACTTGAAACGTGGATCTGAATCTCTTTCTCATCTCGAGATTAGGCTTCTAATTCCTCATCCTTTTTGTCTTTCTGCAACCTATTTCTGTAGGGAGATTTTCCATTTTTCTTGCGTAAATCTGCTGGCATGGTGTGAATTTCTGAGTGAAAAGTGGTTTGTCGCCGAGGTGGTTAAGTGCAAGCAAACCATTAGGGCAGTTTCTCATCCAGTCCTGGAAACCAATCAGATGAGGTCTAATTTTGTATAGGGATGCCCAATATGGAACATTCAAATCTTGCAAGGTACTTTACAAAAGGCCTGGTGAATGCTGAGCCTTTTGTGAAATATATATGAGGTCTTAGAAAAAAAAACAGTTTATTTGGTAGCATGTACCTTAGGAAAAAACGTTTTACAAATATATTTAAAAAAGAGCCATCACTTGTCTCTTTGTTCGTGTAAGATGCATATTTAGCTATTGTTTTGAATGTATTTTATGTTAATTTGTATTTTAATGTTTCAGGTCATTACTTGTATTATTTCTTATGTTTGTAAACTTGGAAGAATGAATAAGATCTATGGCATCTAAGATTTATGAAAGAAAATAAATAAACAATAAGCACTGCCACTTACATGTGGAACTGGTGGATTTGGCAGATCTGCTCGTCCAAGCGGAGCCAACTAAGGAGTTGGCCACCAAAACGCAAAGTTTGCTTTTTTGATGTTTTTTTACAACTGAGATATAAGTGCAACTGCCCCTCAGTTACTTCTCCAAAGCCCAGGCCCAGAAGAGCAGTTATTTGACAGTCATACATCAGCACTATTGGGTGCTTTTGAATTTGGGTTTTTACAGTGAGAGCTTTGAAGCTTAAGAAGTAGTCTTTTGTCTTGAGTTGGATTCTACGAAAGTGCCACTAGTTTGAAAACAACTGGTGCTTCAATTGACCATTATTCTCACAATTTGTCTGTGACATAAATTTTGGTGTCAGGAGGTGAACTCATTGCTTGTCTGATACATTTTAGTGTTATATCCCTGATAAAGATCCTGTGTCGAAACATAGCTATGTAGGGTTATATACTGTAATTTTATGTGACTTTGATTAAAGAATATATGTTCCTTATCGGTCCTCCAGTTCAGTCCTCCACCTCTGGGTTGTGTACCTCCTCCTGCAGCTTGGAGACTGGGCATGTCAAATTCATGACATCACTGGATGTAGTCTGCTGGTCTCTCCCATCAGCCCCAGTGTGTCCAGTCTCCCAGTATGCCCAGTCTCCAAGCTGCAGGAGGACGTAGTGAGCCTAGGTGCTGGGCTCACTTGAGGAACAGATAAGGAGTAATAGTGTAGCTTTAGTATAGTTTACCCCTTTTAAAAAAAATGGGGTTTGAAATTTGGTTCTTTTCCTTTCAATTTCAATTTCAATTTAATTTCTTTATTGGGTTACTGTCACTTAAAAAAAACAACAACAACAACTTGTGCCGGTTTCTCTGTGCCTCTCTCTCTCAGTGCCGGGGCTGTCAGCTTCATTTTTCTTCAGATCTCTCCTACTGGACAGAACAGAAGAGAGCTCTGTGGCACAACCAGAGATCCCTTGCCGTGATCCCGCTTCTCACGCAGGCACCGGGACGGGAGGCTCGCCCGGCAGTTCTCCGCTTGTGTCTGCATTGAGCGGGGCCACGCGGGCTGGAGCCCCATCAAAGAGCTGTAAGTTGAATAAAGCTATTTTGGGGCAGCTGTCGGGTCCGGCAAGCGGGGAGCGGGCTGCTTCCGTGCTGCTGTTCTTCGCGGTGCTTTTGGTGCCCTTTTCTGTCTGTTACATGTGGCGGCCATTTTAGGAGCGTGTTCGCCGCATGGCCTGGGCTCCTGCAGTGATTTTACTTCTTTTTAATTTTGCGGTTGGTAAATCCTGTCAGGGGGCATTTAGGTCTTGAGGGGGCTTTCCCTTGGAAGACAACTTTTAATTTTGGACCTCAGGGAGTCATTTACTTAATTGAGCTGCTGGTTGCTAGACTCGTGAGATTTTGACTTTGCAAAAAAAAAAAAAAGAAAAGGATAATAATATCTTAGAAGCTGCTTTCTTTTATTTCTATTTGCCTTCTTTTCTTTTCTGGATTCTTAAAAAAAAATCTTAATTAACCCTTTCCTTGGCGGCTCAATGGAGGTGGAGGTGCCGGAAAGATGGCATCATGCCCTCACTGCGTAGTCTGCGGTACTCGCAGGCTACGGTCGCTGATTCGGGTGTCTGCAGGGTTTGCACTGCAGTTTCTACCAGTATGGAGCAGCAGATGGAGCTTAAGGTTGTTCCAGAACCCCAAGAAGCGACGGTGGAACCTGAAAAAGAGACCCCATTAGCCTCTGCCTCAGGGGGTGGTCAGGAAGCCACTGTCATACTGACAGCTGCGCTACTGGGCCTGGGGTCCGGTCCGCATTTCGGAGATTTCTGTCCAGACTTCGTGCTTATAATGCATCAGGCGTTCTGTTTGCAGCGTCAGGGGAAATTACCGGAACCCTTGTCATTGCCTAGTCCATCGCAGCAGCCTGGGCTGACAGAAAAAGGCAGCATTTCGCCGAGACCCCAAAGAGATCATGGCCTTGTGAGCGGTCGCCCTCAGAGATGGTGTGGCGTGAAACAGGGGAGGCTGAGTCGGATCCTGAAGCAGAGATGGATGACTTAGAAGAAGGTGAAATTCCAGAGCCTGAGGATCAGGCGAAAATCATTTGTGTGTTCCGGAAGGACGAGCTAACAGCACTTATTACAGAATCCCTTCAGATGATGAATCTGGCTACGGCACAGTCAATGGAGGAGGAGAGTGTAGAGGACCCTATCATTCAGGTGGTAAGACAAGCATAGGTAGTGTTTCCTGTGCACCGAGTGGTTGACCGGATGATACAAGATGAGTGGGATCAACGGGAGTCTGGCCTCAGAGGAGTCAGAACTATGAACAGACTCTATCCTTTAGCGGACAAGGACAAGAAAAGGTTCCATTCCCCATGGATTGATGCGGCCGTGTCAGTGGTCACCAAGAAGACCATGATTCTGGTGGAAGGAAGCGCAGCTTTAAAGGATGCGCAGGATAGGAAGGTAGATAGTTTGATAGTCCTTTGAGGCAGATGCTTAGTCACTGCAGGCTTCCATTTGCGGAGCTTGGGTGGCAAAAGCATGCCTCCGATGGTCTCAGCGCTTGCGGCAGTCTCCCCAGCTAGATCAAGAAGGTATTAGGAAGTTGGATAGGTTGGAATCAGGGTCTGCATATTTGGCGAACGTGCATTACGACTTGATCAGAGCGCTAGTTAATAGTATGGCTTCCTTGGTGGCCGCGCGCAGGGCTCTCTGGTTAAGAATTGGGCTGCGGATGGCTTGTCTAAATCATGACTCAGCAAGCTTCCCTTTAAAGGGAAGCTGTTGTTTGGAGAAGATCTGGACAAGTTGGTTAAGGAGTTAAGGGAGTCAAAAGGTGGTAGACTCCCGGAGGATAAGCCGAAGCAGGGGAAGTCCTCATCAGCCTTTCAGAGTCAGTTTAGAGATTTTAAAAGATTCCGTACTTCTCGTCTGGGTGGTTTCCAGAGAGGGAGGTTTGCTTCGCGAGCCCAGGGGTTTCGTGGGTTTCAAGGAGCAAGGAGAGGTTTTGCGGCGACTTCCGCCGCGACTACTCGAAAGCCCCAATGAAGGCTGGTGGGTCCCAGTAGGAAGCCAACCCATAGGCGGGAAGCTTCAGGGGTTCCTTCCTGCCTGGACCTGGATAACGTCAGACCAGTGGGTCTTTGAGATAATTTGCGAGGGTTACGCACTAGAATTTGCAAGTCCAGTTCAGAACTCCTTTGTGATGTCTCCCTGCAAAGGTTAACAAAAAGCTCAGGCTATCCGCAATACTCTAGATCGGCTTTTGCATATGGGGGCAATCGCGCTGGTTCCATTGTCGGACTACCGTGTGGGTCAATACTCAATTTATTTTGTGGTTTCAAAAAAGGACGGGTCTCTGCGACCTATATTGGATCTGAAAGGAGTGAATCGATGTTTACGGGTGCCACATTTCTGGATGGAAACGTTGAGGTCCGTCATTGTAGCGGTACGCAAGGGAGAGTATTTAACCTCCCTAGATCTCATGGAAGCGTATCTGCACATTCCAATCAGAGCGGCCCATCAGAGGTTTCTATGCTTCGCCCTCCCATGGGGGCATTATCAATTCCAAGCTCTACCATTCGGGCTCACAAACTTTCACCAAGATTATGGTGGAAGTGGCGGCGGCGTTGTGGAAGGAAAGGATTCTGGTTCATCCTTATCTCGACGATTGGTTGATTCAAGCAAAATCAAAAGCCGAGAGTGTACAGGTAACAGATAAGATAATGAAGGTTTTACAGGACTTAGGCTGGGTGGTCAATTCGGCCAAAAGCTGCTTAGTACCGACCCAGGATCTCGAGTACCTGGGAGTTCGGTTCGACACTCAAAGGGGCAGTGTTTCTCCCGAATCGTTGGGTTCTAGGTCTCTGACAACTGGTTCGCAAGTTCCGCTCCACACAGGCGCCTTCTGCGTGGGACTACCTTCAGGTTCTTGGAATGATGGCGGCGACATTGGAAGCCGTGCCATGGGCCAGGTTTCATATGAGGCCCTTGCAGCGAGCGCTACTTCATCGCTGGTCTCATCAGGCCGACTCATTGAACACATATCTTCCCTGTACGCTCCAGGTCAGGCAGTCCTTGCGGTGGTGGCTGTTCCCTGGGGTGTTCAAGGCAGGGATGCCTCTGGAGCAGCCGGAATGGCTCCTGCTGTTAACGGATGCGAGTCTCGCAGGATGGGGCATGCACTGTGGAGAACGTTTCGCGCAAGACACGTGGTCCGTTCAAGAGAGAACTTGGTCAATCAATCGGCTGGAGCTGAGAGCGGTTTATTTGGCATTTCAAACATTCGAAGTGGCGGTAACAGGTCAAGCGGTGAGAGTGCTATCGGAAAATTCTGCGACAGTGGCCTACATCAGTAGGCAAGGCAGCACAGGGAGTGCAGCCATGGAAAAAGAAGCGGAGACGCTGTTTTATTGGGTGGAGAACAGTCTTCCGGCGATCTCGGCGGCGCTCATTGCAGAGAAGGACAATGTGATGGCGGATTTTCTCAGCAGGGTCCAAGTGGATGCCGGGGAATGGGAACTGCATCCGGAAGTGTTTGCCCTAATTGTCCGCAGATGGGGCCCGCCGATCATGGATTTCATGGCGACCTTTCAATCAGTGAAAGCGAGTCGCTTCTTCAGCAGACATCGGGAGAGGATGTCGGAAGGGCTCGACACCCTGATGCAACCTTGGCCGTCTTCAGGTCTGCCCTATGTCTTTCTGCCATGGGCACTGATAGGCCGCGTGGTTCAACATATCGAAGCTCATCGCGGGAGAATGCTACTGGCGGCTCCGGACTGGCCAAGACGACCGTGGTACACCGATCTCATACGGCTTCTCGACGGGGAGCCTTGGGAGCTACCGGTCTCAGAGGATCTGCTACGCCAGGGTCCGCTTTGAATGCCTCAGGTGAATCGGTTCTCGCTTACGGTTTGGCCATTGAAAGGGCGAGTTTAAAGAAAAGAGGGTACTCTAAAGTGGTGATCTCAACCTTGCTTCGAGCATGGAAGAAGTCGACTTCACTGACATATGTTCGCATATGGCGTATTTTTGAGGATTGGTGTTCAAAGCGACAAGTTTGCGTGGCTACAGTGTCCGTACCATTGGTGTTAAGCTTCCTACAGGATGGTTTTGATAAAGGCTTGGCAGCCAGTTCCTTGAGATTGCAGTTAGCAGCACTGGGTTGCTATAGAGGAAAGGTTCAGGGTGTGCCATTAGGTTCCCATCCAGATGTTTTGCGGTTCTTTAAAGCAGTGACTCAGCTGCGGCGTGCTCGTAGAATTTTCGTGCCACCTTGGGATATCAATTTGGTTTTAGGGGCGCTAGTTAAAGAGTCTTTTGAGCCATTACACCAAGGGACCGTAAAGGATTTAACATTAAAAACAGTGTTTTTAGTAGCGATTTGTTCGGTGAGGCGAATTTCAGAGTTGCAAGCGTTGTCATGTAGGGAACCCTTTCTATCTTTTTCCAGAGAAAAGGTGGTGTTGCGGCCAGTGCCGTCCTTTTTGTCAAAGGTGGTTTCACCGTTTCACCTAAATCAAACAGTTTCGCTCTCCGTTCTGAGTTCTGGGGATGAAAATGCAGCAGATCGTAGCTTGCACCTTCTGGATTTAAAACGAGTTTTGCGACAGTATTTGAAAGTCTCAGAACTTTTTCGCAAATCGGATCATCTTTTTGTGTTGTTTGGAGGTCCCCGCAAAGGTGAAGCAGCGGCAAAGGCATCCATTTCTAGGTGGATTAGAGAAGCGATTTCGTCAGCATATATGGTGCAGGGGTGTTCGATTCCCTTAGGATTACGAGTGCACTCTACCAGAGCGCAAGCAACCTCTTGGGCAGAGCATAGCTTGGTCCTGCCCGGGGATATCTATAGAGTGGCTACCTGGTTGTCTCTTCATACTTTCAGTAAGCACTACCATCTTGATGTGTTAGCAGCAAGGGATGCCTGTTTCGGTTCGGCGGTGTTGCAAGCCGGCTGGAAGGGTCCCCCCCAATGAGTACTGCTCTGTTATATCCCAGAGGTGGAGGATTGAACTGGAGGACCAATAAGGAAATCAAAATTACACTTACCTGGTAATTGTAGTTCCTGGAGGGACTCCAGTTCAGTGCTCATTCCCGCCCAGGGGGATTTCGTTGGCAGTGGAGCTTCAGTAGAAAGAAGTAGGAATCTACAGGTATGTATGATGTGGAAGGGGATCCGGTTTGTTAGATCCTTTTTTTCTTGCCTATAGTTCTAAGTGAGGCAGAAAGAAAAAGGTACAAGAAGCATTTCTTCTTTCCAGAAGGAAAGTTACTGTTCATATGGTTCATAGTTATTAGCGTTATAATTGTTATGATAGCTACTTATTTGTTGCTCTGTTGATTGTGCTTTGTCAATAGTTCACTGGGGCTGATGGGAGAGACCAGAGACTACATCCAGTGATGTCATGAATTTGACATGCCCAGTCTCCAAGCTGCAGGAGGAGGTACACAACCCAGAGGTGGAGTACTGAAGTGGAGTCCCTCCAGGAACTACAATTACCAGGTAAGTGTAATTTCGATTTTATGAAATTTTGTTTTTCTATGCCCTTGCTTTTGTAAAACACATAATCCTACAATAGAGCAGAGAAGAAAATGCAGTCAAACTCACATTCCTGCAACTGGCCAGCCCAGCCCTGAGAAAGGCACAAAGGCCTGACTAAAGAAATGGGCATTTAGCTCATCTTGAATCTTCTTATATGAAGGTTAAGTTCAGAAGGTAGGGGCAAGGATGGGATGTTATTTTGTGCATAGTAATTTAGTAATATTATGATTTAAGTGTTGAACAGCATTCCATCATACGTGGAGATGTTATGCGCAATTACCTCCGCAGCTCTGAACTGTGTATGGCACTTCAGAGTTGCATGTGCATAACATCTGCACATAAATCATAATATGCAAAGCTATCCATCATGTGGCGCCAGTAGAACTGCTGCTAGAGCAGATCCATGCGTGCATGCGCCTGGCGTCTTTGCATGTTCTCCCATGACAGCACGTACTTCTTGCGCACAGCCCATTTGCATGTTTTTCATTTACAGTATTGAGGTGCTATCAGCTTTAAGCCTGTGGTAGTAAAACTGTCTGCTGACCTTTAGCGCACAGCTCTAACACAAGGTAGCTGCACTGGAAGGAAATACTGACCATACCTGAATGTAACTTGCCTTGAGCTACGATGAAAAGGTCCAAGTTAAATCCAAATCTCCAAAGAAATTTCTGTGTTTATGACCTTGTGCCTCAATGTAACTTCCATTTTCAAGGCTGTATTCATCCTTCTATGGATACATTTGATGAGCTAATTACAGTAAATGTGAGGCACTAATTTAGCATTAAAGCAGACAGAAATGATCTGTGGCATGTAGAAGGATTTCAACTGGGCTTGGTGGCCTTTCACGCTATGATTTTCTATGTTTAAAACCTTTGCATTTGCCCTAGTTAGTGAGTAAGCATAGCATGTCATATCCTTTATCTATGGTTATTTTAAGGATTTCCATTCATTATCCATCTGGGTGCAATAGTGTGGTGGGGGGGGGGGGTGGAGAAGGAGAAGATGGGGTAGATGTGTTTATCAGCTCTACAAAGAAGCAATTGTGACTTGTCTCAAAGCAGCCCCTGTCCTCCCCCCACCCCATAGCACACACACATATGTATTCTTCTGACTGAGGCCTGCTCCCTCATTCTCATTTTAAAATGGATTATAAATAGCTTATTATAAATACTCCTGCGATTTATTCACAAATGTAAGTTCATAAATCTCTTATCCCGGAGGGATACATGAAAGCAAAAACTTAATCACTGGAGGTAAATCGAACGCCTCATTGCAGGCAATCCATTTCTCTAATGACAGGGATTCTACTGTTTACTCCAAACGCTGTCTGTCTGTAGTGAACATATTAATTCTGTGCTGAAATAATGGAAATTTTCATCATTTTTCATGCTTGAAGAGTGATTAGGTTTTCCCCTTCCTGGTCCTTCTCCTTCACACGATCTCACTCTCTCTTGTAGTAGCATAGTAAATGACAGCAGAAAAACACCAATAAGCCCGTCCAGTCTGCTAAGTTCACTCCATCCAGGGCTGGCCTAACCATTACACAAGACTAGGTAGTCACCTAGGGCGGCAGCTTCTGGAGGGTGACAAAGAACAGCTGCAGTCGAAGCAAAACACTAGATTCTGACGGCCAGACAAACTCAACAAGTCATCAGCACCAGGGCCGGATTTACCTTGAGTGAGGCCCTACGCCAACAAAAATTGTGGGCCCCCAGAAAAAATAAAAACGAGATCAACTTACCACTTTTTTAAAACAGAAATGGCAATAGATGTATAGAATTGCCTGACATAAAGAGGAAATAGGGACAAAATCAGCATCGGAATTCAAGAAATACATTAAAAAATGTCTTATCCATCGGGGAAGAGGATCATTGAATGATCCGGCGGTACTACAGCAGCTACAGGAAACGGACCTGGCCGTCGCTGCTCCCCGGTACTCACTATGGCTTTGGTGTAACAGGCCACCGCTTCCTGGTACTTGCGGGTGACGAAGAGTCTGTTTCCCTGCTCCTTTAACTCCTGAGTGCTAGTGCTCTTCTCCGGACTCCCGCCTCCCGCCTCCCCCACTCCCCTTTTCCTCTTTCCCCTTCATGCCAGGGCCTAGAGAAGCTTGCGGACGGCCCCGTTCAGCTAGGCCGCAGCAATTTCAACTCTCTCTAGAGAGCGAGGGATCCAGGCTCGCACAACCCCGCCTCGCACTCTGACTATACCCAACACACCCACAAACACAGTTCCGTCAGCGGAAGTTCCGAGCTGTAGAACTGAAGATGAAATGAACGAAAAAATTACCTGGAGATGACGGTAGAACTCAGCCGTGAAGTTTCTCAGTGATGGAAAGAATACGATTGTCCTGGGGACTCTTGTTTGTGGGCCCTTGCCAGCTGTGGGCCCTACGCCACGGCGTACCTGGCGTATAGGTAAATCCGGCCCTGATCAGCACATTCCTTTACCTGTAGGAAGAGTGGATGCACATATATATACAAAGCAAAGTTTTTAGGGGATCATAGCCAGCGGCAGCAACTAGGCTTTTTCAAGGGCCTGGCCATCACCACGTTAATAAAATGCTGATATTCAGCAGCAGAACAGATCCCGCTTCCGCCCTTGAATATCTGGGCTCGCTGCTCTCTGGTTAGCAGTGATAGTCAGCCATTCATGTGTCGGAACCAGTTAAACTGTCTGGCTAGTGGCTTAATATCACCTATAGACTACCCCGGTTATAACTGGGTGTTTTTCTGTGGTCTGTGGCGATATTCAGTCGCTCTAACTGGAAAGTGCCACTGAATATCGAGCTGGGTGTGTTTTAGCTATTTAGCAGATCTGCTAGCCGTCTATAATACTTTAAATATGCTCCTCTTAAGATGTAGTAAGAGCTGTTAGTGTACCTGGGTTTAGAAACATAGAAACATAGAAATATGATGACAGAAAAAGACCACATGGCTTATCTAGTCTGTCCTTCCATATCAACAACTACAACAGTCCCTTTTTTCCTTTAGAGATCCTCTGTGTTTGTCCCATGCTTTTTTGAATTCAGTTACTGTCCTCATCTCTACCACCTCCACTGGGAGACTATTCCACAGATCCACCACTCTTTCCATAAAGAAATATTTCCACAAATCACTCCTGAATCTATCTCCCTTCACCCTCATCCCATGTCCCCTCATAGCAGAACTTGCTTTCAATTGAAAGAGGCTCTCCCCCTGTACATTTATGCCACAGAGGTATTTAAACATCTCAATCATATCACCTTTCCTCTAAGGTGTACATATTAAGATCCTTAAGTCTGTCCTCATATGCTTTATAATGAAGACCACTAACATTTTAGTAACCACCCTCTGCACCGACTCCATCCTGTTCACATCCTTTTGAAGGTGCGGTCTCCAGAATTGCACACTATACTCCAAATGGGGTCGCACCAAAGACTTATACAGAGGCACTATCACCTCCTTTTTAAAAAAGGTTGGAGAAGTTCCTGTAGGAAAGGTCCATAAACCATTATTAAAAGGGACCAGGGATATCACTGCTTGATCCAATACAAGCATTGTGGAACCTGTGTCTTTTGGGGAAACTGCTAGGTACATATGATCTAGATTTTCCACTGTTGAAACAGGATACTGGGCTTGATGGACCTTGGTCTGACCCAGTATGGCATATCATATGTTCATATTTAAAACTATGAGGTCCAATTATTCATTTTTAGAGGATTGTTGTTGGAAGGGTGATGGTCAAATGATAACTGTTGAGTTTATTATCAGAATCCCGGGGGAGGGAGGGGGTGTAAGGCTGAAGCTTTGCTTAAAACATCCAGTACCCTACACTGTCCATGGGACTGGCCCTGTCTCTGTCCAAAATGTTAAGGATACATTCCAGCTACCAGCCATAGTCCACTTGTGAGATATCATATGCTTATTCGGGACCTTTAATGTTATCTTCTCCCCTATCTATCCATCATCTTGGGCATTGAGCATAAAAGGCCCCTTATTTAGTTCATAACCAGCACACCTCCTTTCCCATGTCAAACCAAAAAGCTGTCGACCAAAAATCAGACACTTACGTTGTCTGCCAGATAGACACAACTGTGTGAGCACCTGCACCTAGGACTTCTAGGACCTGATATCCAAAAGAGCATATAGCCATCCTGCTACCACATAATCCCCCCTGAGCCCGGTATTCAGGGGCATTGACCGGCTAATATCACTGAATATCCCTGCCGGCTGTCTTGGCACCAGCTGGATAATGCTGGGGCTATCCCTAATGAATATGCATGCCATACTTTTGCATACATGCTGCTTTAATTGTACAGTTTATAGTTTATTTAAAACTTGCTATATTGCCCTGGCAAATAGCATCAGAGCAGTTTACAGATAAAATAAAAAGGGGTCTTCTTAAGTAATGCTGAGGAGCCTAGATAGAGCACAGAGGGGGGGAAAAGAGACGGGAAATGCAGATCTATCTCTTACATTTTTATTAGTGAAAATTGGGCGGGATTGGTGTTCGTGAGGATTGGAGGTTGGTTAACCGTGGCTAAAACTCTAACCCTTCAGTACTAAAACATCTTAATATGATCTTCCTCATGGTTTAGTAAAAAGTATTAGAATCCAGTTTTCTCTAGGACCAATATAGCTACTAGAACAGAGTTATCCAGCGTTTCTGCATCACTGAGACAGTAGGTTGCATATTGATTAGAGAAATGGGCTGAGACCAAGAGAAGAAGAAGTTCACATCCTGGTCCTTCTATTCCTTGTGACCTTGGGCAGGTCACTCTATCTCCCGCTGCCTCAGGTACCCACTTAGATTATGAGCTCTTTTGGGAAGGAGCATATTTATTTTTTTTTTTTAATTTAATTTTAAAATGATTTGATATACTGCCATTCAAATTGTACATTATAGCGGTTTACAAAGATTGAAAAGGGCCAAAGGCAGCGGTAGTAGGAATGTATAATAATAAACAATAAAATAGCAATATACGTTTTAAAAAATGTAGTTAAACAAAAAACCTCCATACAAACTTTTATACCTAACTACTATACAATACTCTGTATGTCTAGATATCTACTGTTGGTTTTAGAAAGACTAAACGCACACGTGAATGTACTTAATGTACAAACTGTAAAGGCTCGAATCAAAAATTTAGATGTGCATTCCTCATTTCATATAAGGAGTGCACATGTATGCGCAAAATTATCCATGTTGGGATTTGCATCTCCTCCTTGACCTGTACAGCTTTTCAAAAGTGCTCTGTTCAGCCAGCCCTTTACAGAAGAGATTAAGAGGGTTATCTTCCTTAATCCCTCATTGTTTATTTCCCTCCCCAAATTCTCTGTAGTTAATTGGCAGCATTTACATAAATAGGTTTGCAAAATGGCTACATGCATATATAAGTTGGTAAGTTACCTCCGTTGATTTTTGCCATGTATAGATTTGTAAAAGGGCTCCTTCAGCTCTACGTGTCAGAAAATATATTTGTACCTCTGAACATCCTTATATGTATTTTAGGAAAGGCTCCATGTTTGGAACTGCTGGAACTGTGCACATCGGGACCTCAGTGGGTCAATTTTGAGCTCCATGTATCTAAGAGTGGAGGAGTAGCCTAGTGGTTAGAACACTGGCTTGGTAACCAAGCAACCAGGGTTCAATTCCCACTAGCACTCCTTGTGGCCTTGGGCAAGTCACTTAACCCTCCATTGCTTCAGAAGAAAGGCCTGGCAATCTACTTCCAGTGACACTGCCAAGAAAACCCAGGAGCTTCTGGGTCACCAGGAGTCAGGACTGACTTGAAGGCACACATTGCATTTTTGTAATATCTAAAATATGCATTGTGGATTATAAGATATCTTGGGGTCCTCAGGCAATCCTGGTTATACCCTATTAAATACATGGACTTACAGTTCCCCCTCTTCCCAGGGATGTCTGAGCTCAACGTCTGTACATGCACTGAGGAAAGCTAGGACTGATTGCATGATTGCGTTGACTCAGTCTCAAAGTAAATCTCTTCTAGCAGCTGTATTGGTCCTAGAAAAAAACAGGTTCCTTGTAGGTTCTGACCCCACTAGGAGGCAGTACCCATACCTGAAGAAAACGACTCAGTTCTGTCACTGATGCCCCAATATTCAAAAGGGTTTATGTGGTTAACAGGACCTAACCTCATGAACTCTGCTGAGCCTGATACTCAATGGTTGTAACTGGCCATTGCTGCCGAATATCCCCATGGACTTCCTCGGCACAATCTGAATAATGCTGGGGCCATCTTGGGCGGGGCTGGAGTGGTCTTAGCAATTATCCAGTCAGCTGGGATTTTCAGCCTGCCAACCAGATAGGTAAGTGCGTAAAGTTAGGACTAGTCAATGGCTGCCCTAACTTTATGCGGTTTTGCTATTGGGTTAGCAGCTGAATATCATTGCTGACCAGGTAGCAATAGAGGTCAGCGGCAAAACTAGCTATTTAGCAACAGTGGAATTCTGCATCTGGAGTTGAATATGCAGTTTTGCTTTTGCCCGCAATGGTCAGACGCTTTTCAAGCGGTGACTGCTGAGAGCTGAATATTGGGCCGTAAGTGTCACCATGCATAGCAACAATTAAGAAAACTATAGGGTTCAGCCAATAGGTTTGAGTCTGTGTGTGTGTGACTAGTCCAAGGTCTAGTGCTATGATCCATAAATGAACTGAAAAAGAGGATGGACACCAAATGCCACAGATGATGTTAAGTGGTGTCAGGTCGTAAACACTGTCTTAGGTATAAAACGCCCACACTGAAATCAGAACCTCTCGGGGTGCTGTGAGTCAGTGAGATCTTCCTGCTCAGAAACAATTTATGATGCCTTCTTGATCTTTCATGGACAAGCACAGAAGCTAGGCTGCAATTAGCAACTCATTCCTGCATGTGAGCGCAAGTTCTTCTTCTAATAGCAATGCACAAAATCCACTGGCCCTACAATATGAAAATTAACAAAAGTCATTGCAGAATATGGTGTTTGATAGATGAGGGCATTATATTATGTACACTTCTTTTTTGCCCTGGGTCATGTTTATTTTAGCTGCTTGTCAACCAGGTTGTTGTTGATCGTTTTGGAGTTTACAGCCTGCGTGATGAAAGCAAGCTAGAATTAAATTTATTTATTTATTTATTTATTTACATTCTCTTATATACCGCGCTATTCTGCATCAGTGCGGTTTACATTGAACAAACTGAAATTACATTGAACAGGGTATTATAACTTGGAGATAACTATTTTACAGGGAACGTGGGCAAATTGTGCCCTTTTCTCCTTTTGTATACAGTCCAAGGGAGAATATCCAGAATCTGTACTTCTTCTTGACAGATTCAGCAAAGAGACCTGTGATCGCGCAGGCATGGGTACAGAATTACTCTCTCATCCTTAAAGAAAGTTCTCCTGCTATGAGTGCCCATAGAGCAAAGGAGGGGCAAGTGTGGTTTCCCTCATCCTCACAAATTTTAATGTCTAATTGGTTTTGTAGCTGTTTCTACAGCTTTATTTCTGTGCATTCCTGTTTCTTTTTGCTTTCCCCTCTTGGAAAACATTGCTGCTTGGCTTGTATGTATTATATGGTGGGGCAAGATGGAGTGAGAGGGAAGCTTGGAGGCATGCTTACTAAGCGACGTTACTTGTTATCATGACAAATAGAGCACGCTATCTGTCAGCGTTAACAGAGAATGCAGGGCAATTGCAGGTAATGTAGTGATTTTCTGTGCTATTTACAGAAACTGTTTTGTCTGCACAAGTAGGTGTGATGTGGGCAACAGTATGCGGTAACCATCAAAGTTGCAGACAGCATGGGTGCTCATAATGCCACCTCAATGGGTTGTGATATGTGCATCCATGATGCTGCTGGGCCATGCGCTCTGCAATTTTAGTGTGTTATCTACCGGGGAAATGCCTTGCACGCCTCCAACACATAATGCATGGCTTTTGCAGCTAAAGCCACGCTCTATGTTTTTGCCGTGTTAGCTGCAAAAGTCTGCCGAGCTGTAGTGAACAGACCCCTTGGTATTAGGGAGCATGTGTGTGTTGTCGAGAGGGAAGATTGCACTGTTGATGTTGAGGTGTGTGTATGTGTGTCTGTAGCTTGCGCTGGTGCTGCCTATGCTGCAGATAAATGGAAGAGCAGACTGGTTTCCAGTGCTGTCAATCTGACTCCTCTTACTGGAACTAAATTCACTCAAACCCATTTTTAAAATGACAAGGAAAAATGATTCAGCTGTAGCTGAGTGACCAGCAAAACTGTAATTGGTCTGGAACACTGAACAAGCAGAAGGCAAAAGATTTGGAATAACATGCCTGATAAGACTATCTCTCTTACACAGGTTTTACTTGGATGAGTATGACTGTAGTAGCATATCAGCATTTTTTACTTGGCTACACTTGAAGTTGACATGGCACAGAAAGCCCAGTGACCGCTCTCGTTTTCCATGATGTGCCTGCCATTTATCAACAGAGATCTACTGTCCTGCTGTAAGACCAAAGCCCTGACCCCTGCCACCTAACACCAGGTGAACCAGGAAGCTTGACACTCCTTGCCCTTGCTTCTCCTGTAAAATCTCAAGGGCACAGAGTAACACCAGTCACTCTCCTTCTCCCCTTTGCATTCAGAAATCCGTGGGATGTTTCAGTGGCAGATACCACAAGTGCAAAGAGGAAAATGTTGAAGCTGGTTCATAAATGGACCACAAGGGCGTGTTTGTGCCCTGTCTTGTAACTCGAGCAAGGCTGGGTTACTGGAAACATAAAAGGGTAATTAATTATTTACCTGGGTAAAATGGGAGTTGAAAATTATCCTTACCCGTGATATTTTCACTGGTACCAAAAAAGGGTGGATCTGTGGCAGGTTAAGAGCCAAGTTGACTGACCATGTGCAGGGATTTCATTTTTAAAACACTACATGTGGTTTCAGGCATGGACTAGGGCCAGTGATAGTTTCTCGGGGGCCCCCTGCACCCTATAAACTGGCACATGCCTCCTTCGTTAGCTGGTGACTCAGAGAGGTGCAGTAGCCTAGTAGTTAGGGCACCGGCCTGCAATCCAGTGAAAGCAGCATTTGAATCCCACTGACACTTCTTGAAGCCTTGGACAAGTTGCTTAACCCTCTTTTGCCTCAGGTACAAAGTTAGAGGCCCATTTACTAAAGCGCATTAAATTTTGCACTTGATGCATGTTTAGTGCTAAACCTATTGTAAATAGTGCAAAGTCTTTGAGGTAAGTGTTTGGGGGTGTGGCCAGCATGTTCCTGGTATAGCGCGCAGATATATATGTCCTAATATGCAGTGCAATTATGATGGGTGCACCTAACTCCACCTACTGAAGTGGCATTAGTTGCACCTGTGCTAATTCCAACATTGACAGCATGAGTTACATCCTCCCTCCCTGCCCTCTCTCTGCCTCTAACCTGCCCATTCATCACCTTTTTCATTTCTCATGTGTCTCTTCTTTTTATTTCCTCATTTTTTATTTTGCTGCATTTTGGCACCCTCAGCCATATTTACTTGCTTACAGTGTTGTGCTGGTCTTGGCATGGATTTCCTTTTGCATTTTTGTCTCCATCATCTCCGTTGGGAGCCCATTCCATACTTCCAGCCCTCAAAGTATTTTCGGATGTTGTTCCTGAGTGTACTTCTCTTCTCATCCCTCTTCCTCCGACCCCCCTCATACCTCTTGTTCTAAAGCATTCATTCCTCTGAGGAATGCTAGCCCTTTGCACATTCTTCATGCCTATAAGACAGTGGTTCTTAACCTGGGTTCGATCATAAGAACATAAGATATGCCATACTGGGTCAGACCAAGGTCCATCAAGCCCAGTATCCTGTTTCCAACAGTGGCCAATCTAGGTCATACGTACCTAGCAGTTTCCCCAAAAGACACAGGTTCCGCAATGCTTGTACTGGGTCAAGCAGTGATATCCTGGGTCCCTTTTTAATAATGGTTTATGGACCTTTCCTCCAGGAACTTGTCCAAACCTTTTTTAAACCCAGCTACACTAGCAGCCTTTACTACATCCTCCGGTAACAAATTCCAGAGTTCCTAGAGGTTCGGTGAGTCAATCTCAGGGGTTCGGCAGAGGTCAAGACACAAGACACGCACCCGACTCATATGATTCGTGATGACACGCCCCGCTTGGCCATCATTGGCTGCAGGTGATCACGCTACATTGCTTGGCCAATCTGTGCTGCAGGGAATTTGGTGCACTCAGTAGTCGACTTGTGACTGTCGTGATGGTATGTCATGTGATTTCTTTCTTAATATTTTAATCCATACTATGTCGAGCAAAAAAAGAAAGTGGTCGGATGAATATGTACAACATGGATTCACATATATAGCAGAACGTGATGGGAGTCAGTGTCCTATCTGCATGATTTGCAATGCCAAGTTAAGCAATTCTAGTCTAGTACCAACAAAACTAAAGGAACACTTCCTTAACCTGCATGGAGATGGGGAATACAAGAACACAACGCTTGCTGAATTCAAGATGAAGAGAGCCAGATTCGATGAAAAGGCTACTCTGCCTGCTCTCGGCTTTGTACCCATCAACAAACCAATCCTCACAGCATCGTACGAAGTTGCTTACCTGATCGCAAAACAGGGCAAACCACACACCATTGGTGAAACACTCATAAAACCAGCTGTGTTGAAGATGGCGAATCTGATGCTGGGAAAAGCGGCCGAAGTTAAATTATCCCAAATTCCTCTTTCAAATGACACCATCAGCGACAGAATAGAGGACATGAGCAAAGACATCTTGGATCAAGTAGTTGCAGATCTGATTTCAAGCCCGGCAAAATTCAGCCTCCAACTCGACGAGACCACAGATGTTTCTAATCTAAGCTTGCTGTATTTGTGCGCTATGTGAAAGACGACATGATAAAGGAAGATTTTTTATTTTGTAAGCCTCTTACAACAACTAAGGCAGCCGATGTGAAGAAACTTGTGGATGACTTCTTCAGAGACAACAGTCTTTCGTGGGATATGGTTTCTGCAGTTTGTACGGACAGAGCTCCAGTCATGTTGGGAAGAAAGTCTGGTTTTGGTGCGCTAGTGAAAGCCGATGCACCACACATCATTGTTACGCATTGTATTCTGCACAGGCATGCGTTGGCAACAAATACCTTGCCTCCAGAAATGACAGAAGTATTAAAAATTGTAGTGGAATGTGTGAACTATGTGCGAAATAGTGCACTGAGGCACCACATCTTCAGTGAGCTGTGTAAAGAAATGGGCTCTGAATTCGAGGTACTTCTGTACTATTCTAACGATCGGTGGTTATCCCGGGGACAGGTACTGAATCGTGTTTTTGCCATGCGTGTGGAATTAGCCCTGTTTTTGCAAGAGCACCAACATCGTCATGCAGATTGCTTCAAAAATTCTAAGTTCATTCTCATTTTAGCGTACATGGCTGATATATTCGCATCTCTCAATCATCTCAATCAGCAGATGTAGGGTGGTGGAGTCAACATCATCGAAGCGGAAGAAAACCTGAAGGCTTTTCAAAAAAAGCTACCGCTATGGAAACGACGAACAGAGAACGATAACTTTGCAAACTTTCCCCTGCTGGACGACTGTGTAAGTAAGATCGAAGATGTGTCTGGAATCGGAGACATTTCTGTACCCACGGAACTGAAGCAAGCAATTGCCACGCACTTAGATGAGCTTGCAAAGTCTCTCGACGGATACTTCTCTACAAGAGAGTCATATCCAGCATGGGTGAGATAGCCGTTCACGTTTGGTGTTGAGACAGCAGATGTCAAAGATGAATACCTCAACGAAATCATTGAAATTCAGCAGAGCCAGGCTCAACAGCAACTCTTCAGAACAACAACGCTCTCAACGTTTTGGTGTCGACAAATGGTAATGTATCCTGTTATTGCTAGGAAAGCCCTGGAAATTTTTATACCATTTGTTACAACATATCTTTGTGAGCAATCCTTTTCGAGGATGCTGGACATAAAAATGAAGAAAAGGAACAGACTTTGCTGTGAAAATGATATGAGAGTGGCACTTGCCAAGGTGAAGCCACGCATTTCTGAACTGGTCTCTCAAAGGCAACAGCAGAAGTCACACTGATTTGCAGTAAATATTCATTATTATTGTAGCGGTGTAGCCTGATGGAAATTAGGTGATGGGTGTGTGTTAAAATGTTAAAAATAATAAATAGCATAAATACAATAAGTTCATTATTGGAATACATAAGGTTAAAAATTAAAACCATTTCAGTGTGGTAGTATTAAAAAAGGTCATGTCTTTGTGAAAAGTTATGTATGCAATTTGTTGTGAGTTCATGCACTGTATTGGTTTTGTTCTTTGAACACAGTGATGTTAATGCACGATTCATTTTGTGAACCAGTAAAACATATACCTAGGTCTTGAATTTGAAAAAAAAATCATATTTTATTATTCAATAAAGAAGGGTTCAGTGAATGTGCATATGAAACTGGTGGGGTTCAGTACCTCCAACAAGGTTAAGAACCACTGCTATAAGACATTTCCTGCGTGTCTCCTCTCTTCCACAGGATCCATGTTTAGTCTTGAAGTCTCGTCTCACAGGAATTTTGGTATTGATCTTGCATAATTATTGGTAACCCCTCTCTAGACCATCTACAATTTGTCTATATGCTTTTGAAGGTTTAGCCTTGGCAATTTGTCACAATATTCAAGGTGAGATCGCACCTATGGAGAAGCATCATCACCCCCTTTCTTCTCCTGTTTATTGTTTTTCCTCTGCACCTTCACATCCCAGTAGCTCTGGCAATCACTTTGTCACATCATTTTGCTAACCTGAGATTCTAAACTAAAGTTACCTTGAGGTCTTCCTCCTGATTGGTGTATATCAGTTTCTCACCCCTCTCATGTACTGCTCTTTGGAATTTCAGCACCCCTAGATGCAGGACTCTGCACTTCACTGAATCTTAACTGCCAAGTTCGTAACCTTTCCTTGAGCCTTCTTAGATCATTTCATGTTCTGTCTACTCCCTCAGCAGCATGCAATCTGTTGCAGATCATAGTGTCATCTGCTAAAAAGTAATCTTTGACTCCTAATCCCTTTGCAATATTGTTCACAAAGGTACTGAACATTGCCTGAGACATTCCATTAACAAACTTTCTTTCTTCAGAACGAACTCCATTTACCTGTATCCTCTGTTGCTAATCATTCGACCAGTTTCTAATCCAGCCTACCACACTGACCCAATTTTATTTATGAACCTCCTATGTGGAGCAATATCAAAACCTTTACTGAAATCCAGGTAAACCCCATCCAGTGTCTATCCTTGATATAATTCTTAGTTGCTCATTCAAAGATGTGGCTCATGTCACTTTGGATTCTGTAACCTGCTGTCCACTAGATACTTGGGTTTACTGCTGAATCAGATGATGTGTGAATGAGAAAGAAACTACATTATATTCCTCAGCTAGATTATCATTGCAAGACCCACAAACAGTTAGTTCAAGGGGTTGGAACCCTAGGGAAACCTTAAGCTTTATACACTTTTCCCCCTGCCCACCATGGCTGTCAGAATCTTTTGTTTAATTTTGAAAGTGCTGCTCTTTGCTGCTCCCCAAAAGCTGACACCTAAGCAACTTACAAGTTTGCCTAATGGTTAGCCTGGCGTGTGTGGCCTGGCAAACAAGTTGAGCCAATATTGCATAACATGCAACATTCAGCTCCCAATAACTTCTGAACCTCCATCGACTTGTTTACTTTACCAGAAAGATGCTGGGAAGGAGGGAGAAGACCCCTGCAAAAATTCTAAGCCAGGAGTGCCGAATCCAGCTTTTGAATGAATTAAGAAACCACAGCCTTTTGCACCTAAAACACACCGTGTGCGAGTGACCAGTAAAATAAGCTACCAGTTGATTTACCTTGGCTCGCTAAATGGGAATGCGTTAAGCCAACGGGCATGCCAGAATCTCTGCTTGACTGATTGATGGTGCTTTAATTCTCTACGGGTCCTGTGAGCTGCAGAAATGCTTGCAGGCTGTGAATGATGGTGTTTGAACAGCGCAGTGACTGCACTGAAGGCATAACGCTGAAATAAAAGGCAAGGGCTATTACGAGGCTGACGGATTAGCTCAGAGTAACAAGGGACTTTGTACTGTCTTGGTTTTTCTAAGTTGTCGCTTTGCTTTGGGCTTGTTCTACAATCATGCTGCTTTTGTTTTTTGTATTTGTGATGGTGATGGTTGTGGGAGGGGGAAGTGAGCATCGCTAGTATTTACAACTGCATAAAGTCCTGTCCTTATCTCCCACATCATTCCTCCCCCACCACAGAGCTGTCCATGCTGTAATGTTGAAAATGATGCAAAAAACTGATCCTTCACATGCCCAGTCCTCACAATCAATGAAGAGCAACCCCTAACAAATGACATTTGAGCGGGTGAAACTCCATATGAAAAATAGACAATAAAGCAGATGTGCTAAGCATGCACCCCTCCCACTCAGTGCTGTAAAATGGAAGGAATTCAGTAACATGCTTGTCTCTACGATGTCATATGCAACATTTTTATCCTCAGATGGGGTCGAAGGGCAGCGCAGCATAAAATTCACTAGCTGTGGATGGTGAATTGCTGTGCATCTCTTAAGGGCAGAGAATATAGTTCCCTTGCTGGGTACCTTCATGTCGTGACCCCATTGTACAAAATCTATACTAAATCCCATCCAGGCGATGGAAGTATAGTAGGAAAGAAAAAGAAAAATACATACTGGCCGCATGTCGCCCAGAATGAAAAGGGCTCACTCATAGCTTATGCACTAGGGCTAATGATGGTGGTAGTGATAGGGCAGACACTTCAGATGCTGGTAACCCACTGTGGCAGAAAATAAACCACAGTAATTAATGAAAAAGTTAAGTGGACTTCTGCAGATAAAGAAGAGATAATGTACTGCCACTTTTATACTAAAAACCCTGGGCCCGATTTTCATTTAGGCAGACTATGTGCTACATCAGCGCATAGCTTGTCCACTGACCCCCTTAATCCGGATTTTCATTTCCACGGCGACGGAAATGAAAATCCAGGTCATGCCACCGAGGCTAAGCGGGTAGCAGCAATTTTCTATGCTGCCCATTTAGCCCCAGCGCCTTACAGATAGGCGAGGGATTTCTCACCTATCTTTAAGATGTAGAGTGCAGTGGGCAGAATTGAAAAACGCTGCTACTTGCTTAGTGCCATTCCCCACATCTGCTCTGCCCCAGACCGTCTCAAGCTCTCCCTGACGCTAAGCGGATAGCATCGGGGTGCGTTAGGGACTTAACCAGGATTTTCCAAAGGCACTACCTGTGTGGAAAATCCCGGTTAAGGCATGAGCTGTTATCCGTGTAACTGCCTTCAACAATTGAGCCCCCTATATTTAAATTGAGAGATTATACAAAGAAAATCCACCAAAAAACTGGAAGAAAGAGGAAAATTGCACTAGAAAAACTGCAAAAAGCAACAAATACAAATTTAAGATCTTTAATATCACAGATCAAAGTAAAGAAGCATATGGATGATAATATCTTGAATCAATTAAGGACTTCCATGGAAAAAAATACAGGGAGGAGTAAGTGACCTAGGTTACAGAACCAGAAGAAAGGAATACACAGAAAAAGAAAGAGTGGTTGATGGAGAGATGGAGTTAGAGATCTGGAACTGCAAGAGGGTGAGATGAATAAAGGACAGGTCAACAAATCAATTGAAGAGGAGGAAAAAAGGAAGGAGAATGACCCAGAGACATAGGAATTCAAGATCGAACTCCTAGCTCACACAGAAAAAGATGAATATGCTGGGTTCCAGGCAAGGGAAAGATTACCCAAGTTAAATTTAACACCTAAGTGTAAAAGTGTAATTAAGATGAACAAGACTATCTCCTGTATAAAAGGATCATTTATTGACATCACCAAAATAAACCAAATACAATATTGTGCAGCTTAAATTATAACTGCAAGAATACTACCAACTAAAGGGCAGGGCCAGAAGAAAAAGAGAACAATAATAGTTCCTCCCTGGAAAAAGCACATCAAAGGAAAAATACAATCATTGTGTGCAGAGGCATCCCTGATAGACCTTATCTAAAAGGATTAAGATCATCAAAGATATTGAGTAAGATCCAAATCATCAAGCTGAAGCATGCTGCATTAACAAAATAAAACCTGAAATTTATATGTTCCAACAATAAATTGAAAGTAGCAGTAGAAGTGCAAAAACTGCGAAGATATGAAGAAAACAGAAAAGAAAGATATCAAAATAAACTAGAAAGAACCCAAAACAGTTCTACAGGGAATTGGGAAAGAGCATTAATATGGTAAAAACACTACCAACCAAAGCTGAAACAGAAACCTTCTGGAGAAGCCTATATGAGGACCATATAGAGCACAATCAAGAATTAGAATGCTTACCCTGCATACAGGAAAATTTAGGAAAATCAAACATCAAACCTATGGAATGGCCTATAGTAACAGCAAAAGAGCTGACAAGCAGGTTATAACGAGCTTCCAAATGGAAGAGCCCCGGACCAAATGGAGTGACCAACTTTTGGTTCTGACAGTTAACATCACTCTGCCAAGACCTGGCAAACAACGAAAACCAAGCAGCCAAACTTAACATCACAATGACTTTTTAACAGTAAGAACATTTCTCCTTCCAAAGGGGGACCCAAGTAACATTCCCCAAAATTACAAACCAATAACTTGTCTACTTACAATCTATAAGCTGTTCACTGCAATAGATGCAGATAGAATATATGATTATATTGAATCCAATAACATCATGACAATAGAGCAAAAAGGCAATAAGAGGGGAGCATATGGAACCAAAGACCATTTAATGTTAAATAAGACCATCATGGCCAGTGCAAAAAAAGTAGAAACCTCATTTTAGCATGGATTGATTATAAGAAAGCTTTTGACAGCATCCCATACTCTTAGATAATAAATTGTCTTGAGATGTTTAAGATAAATCCTGATTTGATGGAGTACATTAAGGGGTCTGTTTACTAAAAGGCCGGTGGTGTGCGGTCCGCGGTACCGAGCGGGTGCCGTATAAGGAGTGGGCGTTCCGTCGTGAAGAACAGAAGCTGTGATTGACAGATGCGCTAAGGTGCGCGGCGCCCGTGTGGTTAGTGCCCTGTGACATTACGGAGTTTGATCTGTGCACATGGTTCACACTGCTCACGGTTTTTGGGCTTCCACTATTGTGCTGCACATTGCTGACGGAAACGGTTTCTTTTCCCTGCACAGCACCTCTAACGCGAGTGTTTCACTGGCGTTATATTTCTTTGCAGATTCGGGCACGCTCCTGTGCGGCGAGTCTCTCCCCTCCCACATTCCGCCCACTGACCCCGTCTCTCCGCCCCTAGGGGGCCTTCCTCCGCCCTCATTTCGCCTTTGCACGCCTCTTTCGCACATTACCGCCCCGCAAATGTGCGCGTTGTCGGCGCACGCTTGCGGGACCCGTTAATGTGCCGCGCACTCGTACGGGGCGCTTAAGAGCACTTAAATACATCTTTTAGAGCGCTCATGTGCGCCCCGTACAAGTGCGCCGTTTAGTAAACAGACCCCTAAGTTCACAATGGCAATGTGGCAAACTACCCTATTTTTGAAGTATGAAGATAGAATACATCATTCCTAACATCATGATCCAGCAAGGAATATTTCAGGTGATTCCTTGTCACCACTTTTGTTTTGTGTGGCGCTTAATCCAATCGGTACTCTCATCATCTCTTTGGGATAAAGAAAGTAACAACCCAGAGGTAACATCTCATTTACTATTTATTTGTAGATGACCTGAAGCTCTACAGTTCCAGTGACCAACAATTAGCAGGGGAACTCCATTTATTGAAAAGTTTTTCTGATGACATCAGGATGACTTTTGGCCTAGAGTACCAGGGGTTTTCAACCCAGTCCTCAGGGAATCCTAGGCCAGTCAGGTTTTCAGGATTCCCAGAATGAATATGCATAAGAAAGATTTGCATACAATGAAGGCAGAACATGCAAATCTTTCTCATGCATATTCATTGTGGGAATCCTGAAAACCTGACTGGCCTAGGGTTCCCCGAGGACTGAATTGAAAACCTATGGCCTAGAGACAAATGTGCTAAGGCAACATTTTTTTAGACAAAAAAAAAAATCAAGTAAAAAAAATGATTCTGATCTAAACTAGGAACAAAATCTCCGTATATAAAGCAAAATTTTCACATATAAATTTCTTTTTGTTGGAGCAGCCAACCCAGTGAAAAGAACTAGTCTAATCACCACCGTGGAAACTCCATTTTAATAAAGTGAATATTTTAAAACTATTCATTGCATTGCACTTAACTGCATAGTGACATGATCTTCAGGCTATTATAAACACCACAGAAACCAACAACGTGACACGTTTCGGGTCCAAAAAATTTCAGAAACCCTGCTTCAGGTCAAAACATAATGTGGTCAATCCTCAGCTATGAAAGGTTTGTGTTGGAGAGAACGCCTTAAATACTCCAGTCCAAGGAGAGAATGCACAGCTGATTTCAACAATCACCAATGAAGAGTGTGATGAAACAAGAGTCAGCCAATCCGCAACAAGGGGAGGTCCCACCAATCAAAACCGCATCTTGGAAGAAAGGCAATAACAGCATAACAAACCCTAGATGCCAGTCTATCTGCATATTTAAACCATAAGGGCAAACCGCATTCAATGAATAAATCCACCTCTGCTCCAACTTTTGTAAATGCTGAAGGCAATCTCCTCCACTGGGATCCACCGGTACATGATCGAGTACTCTCCACTGTAGAGACTCAAATGAATGTGTAGCTTCAATACAATGAGCCACCATCAGTGCTTGCAGATTTTTGGTACGAAAACGTGATGCATGTTCACTGAGTCTAACATGCAAAGATCTAGAGGTACGCCCAACATAATAAAGGTGACACGGGCAAATAATCAAATACACTACTAATGAAGAGGAGCAATTGGTGTGCCATCGAGAATGATAAATTTTAGAAGTATGTACATCCACCCATTCAGGGCCAGACATAGTGTTCGAACAAAAATTACAAGCCCCACAAGAATAATGTCCCTTAACTACATGTGAAGTTGGAGGACGATCTTGCGGAGCTGTGGTTTTCATTACTAAATCTCGTAAGTTAGCTCTTCGGGAATAAGCAATTTCTAACCGCTTATCCCGAAAGCAAGTATGCAGTCCCAAAACAGGCCAAAAATGATGAAGAAGTATGGCCACCAGTGCTGCCCCTTTGGTATAAAGAAAAATCCCAGTAATTGTCCCATCCTGAGATGGTCTAGTCGGTGTATCAAAGAGCCATTCTCTATGTGTAAAGTGAGCTCTTTTATACGCTGTTTTAACCACTTTCGTTGGATAACCTCGGGTGATTAGACGTAAACTCAGTTCAGTGGCATGTAACTTAAAATCCTGTAATGTTGTGCAATTACATTTTTTTAGAAGCAAATTGAGCAAAACAGAAAACATCTCCCTGGCTGAAGGCTCTGACATCAAGGAACTTGAACAGGAAGACGTATATAAATATCTTGGAATAGAGGAAGGAACGATACTCAAGTAGAAATTACTGAGAGAAAAGATCACTAAAGAGTACTATAGAAGGTTAAAATCATTACTGAAAAGTGCCTTAACATCGTGGAATAAGATACAAACCATCAATCAGTGGGCAATTACTGTACGCTGTCAAACCTTCACCCACTCCCCAACCTTGTGAGCTAAGGAGGGATAGGCCTTGTGTAGTTGTGGGGGCCAAATGAATATGCGGTGACAAGAAAATTTATTTGTCTTCAAGGATTTTTATTTCCCCGCTCCGTGAGAGAGACAGGAACAGAAAAGATCAGTAAATCAGGAATCATGCAAACAGAGGCTTTCAGTATTGTGCTTCAACAAAACTTCTCATATGGAAAAACACATTGCTTCATGTGTTTCTTCCGTGCAATATATACAGGTGCTCAGGTAAGAAGTATAATTGTTCTCTTTATCAATTATATCACAGTCCAGCATACATTCAATATTAGGATATGCTTTCCTTTCAATTGCCCTAAACAATACTTCTTGTCAGGTAATTTTCAGCAATTCTGGATTAGCATAACCAGAATAAAAGTCAGGTATAATCATTCAAGCTTTTGTCTCGTCAGTTCTCTCTATTAATCCTACAGAGCAATCCATCGGTTGATGGATGTCAATCATGGGAACTTGGGCTTGGGGAATACTCTTGCCTTCAGGATTATTCACTGCTTGAAGAATAGCTTGTTGTGAAATGACTCTTTCATTCAAGAGTTGTCTAAGGTCATTTAAGAGTTGTTCTGCTTGTTTCCTAGCAGGACTCAACGGTAAAGCTTCTCCTTGTTTAAACAGCTGATTATCTGCATCTGGTGAGCAAACACGGCTTTCCCTATTCAGACAGTCTATGCCTGAGGTAGAGATTCCCTTCCCCCACTTCTCTCTGTTAATGAATGGTGGAATCTCACGTTCATTTGCAGCAGCTCTACTTCTAAGGAAGGCTTCAAAAGTAAGACCTTCTACATCAGGATAACCTGGTTCCTTTGTAAACAGCTGGGCTGCATTTCTTTCCTCAGCTTGTTTGTTAAGAACAGGTATTACTGGCTGAGTAAAACTTGGCTTGTATGGAGAGTTTCCATGGTAAAACAAACTTCCTTTATATCCCCTGAAACTATCCTGTCCACTATAAACAGGAGTCTCTCTTCCTGGCATATAACACTTATCAGAAAGATTAAAAATAGCAGGTACCTTCAAATGAGACTGCTCAGGAACTGTCTTGCCAGCATGCTTTTCTCTCCAGGGATAAAAACTGCTTTTCAACAACGTGTGCTTTTCTCCTCGTGTTGAATTAGCTTCCCTTCTGTGGCAGCTGGGCACAGCTTCTGTAGCCAGGTCAAAGGGTTCTGCAGTCCGTGGAACTTCCTGCCTTCTCAATACCTCTTGCTTTCTCTCCTGTGGATTTAAAGCAAACTCTCTCCTCAATCCACTAGCAGTGCTTACTCCTTCATTCCTTCGTGACAGCCTCTGGCTTGGTCCTGTTCCTCCATTCGTTCTAATCCTTCTGCTCCTCTCCTTTGAGTGTTCCCTCTCTCTGTTTAAGAAGGATCCCTTACTCTGGGATGCCTGCCTCCTCCTAGGGCGTGCCCAATCCATAGCCCCGCTTCTCTCCTCCTCTGAGGTGAGTTGATTGGCTGCCTGAAGGCTATGCTGAGAGTGGGAATTTCTTCTTTTCCCTGCAATACTGGACTCTACCAGGGGGTCAGTATCGGTCTCCATGGCCTCCGCGCCTGGCGCTGCGTCACAACGCTCATATAGCTTTGGGCTCGTAGACTGGCCTCTTAAAGATCTTGAAAAACTGGGTGTGCGAACAAGAAAACCCCTCCATGCCCATGAGATAATTTGCAAGACTGTACATTCCTAGAGCTGAAGGAGGGCTAGGTCTCATAGAGATTGATTACACATACAGAGCTACTATCATAGGCCTCCAGGCCTCTCTAACAGCACCATCGGATCCAACTACACAAAAAATGCTGAAATATAAACATCCAGAATCTGTCTTCATTGTTAAACTTGGACAAGCATACCCAACGACTAGAGGGAATGGGTGAGAATCCACAAGCATACTCAAGAAAGGAAGCAATCAAATTTCCAAAACAAGAGAAAGAACTCTTTAAATAATTAGATCAGCAAATGAGGGAAAACAAGTGGCAAATGTGAAAATACAGTGGGAAATACAAAGGACTCAGAAGTGCTGGGAATGGACTCGTGGAAAGTGACATTGAAAAAGCGAAATTGCTAAATAAATACTTCTGCTCTGTTTTTACCAAAGAAAATCCTGGAGAAGGATCACCTGTGACTCCAAAATATAAAAATGGCAATGAAGTAGATACCACACCATTCATAGAAGATGATGTGTTAGAACAACTTGCAAAAATCAAAGTGGACAAGGTCATGGGACCGGATGGGATAATTCCCAGGATACTGAGGAGCTCAGAGAGGTTCTTGCAGGGCCGTTAAAGGATGTTTTTAACAGTTCCTTCTTTTTAACATCTTTGTTAGTGATATAGCGGAAGGGCTGTCGGGTAAGGTTTGCCTCTTTGCAGATGATACCAAAATCTGCAATAGAGTAGACACCCAGGAAGGTGTAGATAACATGAGGAGGGATCTAGCTAAGTTTGAAGAATGGTCTAGAATTTGGCAGCTGGGATTTAATGTTAAAAAATGTAAGGTCGTGCATTTGGGCTGCAGCAATCCAAGGGAGCAATACAGTATAGGAGGTGAAGTACTTTTGTCCACTAAAGAAGAGCGGGACCTAGGCGTGGTTGTGTCTGATGATCTTAAAGTAGCTAAACAGGTAGAAAAGGCGACGGCAAAAGCTAGAAGGATGCTTGGGTGCATACGGAGAGGAATGGCTAGCAGAAAAAAGGAGGTGATAATGCCTTTGTATAAGTCTTTGGTGCGACCTCATTTGGAGTATGGTGTGCAATTCTGGAGACCGCACCTTCAAAAGGATGTGAACAGGATGGAGTCGGTGCAGAGGGTTTCTACTAAAATGATTAATGGGCTTCATTATAAAGCATATGAGGACAGACTTAAGGATCTTAATATGTACACCTTAGAGGAAAGGCGGGATAGAGGTGATATGATTGAGATGTTTAAATACCTCTGTGGCATAAATGTTCAGGGAGAGAGCCTCTTTCAATTGAAAGCAAGTTCTGCTACGAGGGGACATGGGATGAGGGTGAAGGGAGATAGATTCAGGAGTGATATGCGGAAATATTTCTTTACAGAAAGAGTAGTGGATCCATGGAATAGTCTCCCAGTGGAGGTGGTAGAGATGAGGACAGTAACTGAATTCAAAAAAGCATGGGACCAACACAGAGGATCTCTAAAGGTAAAAAGTGGACTGTTGTAGTTGTTGTTATGGAAGGATAGACTAGATAGGCCATGTGATCTTTTTCTGTCATCATGTTTCTATGTTTCTAAATAGGAGAAGTTCCTCAGGACTGGAGGAGGGCTGATGTGGTACCTCTTCACAAAAGTGGTGACAGGGAAGAAGTAACAAACTACAGGCCCATGAGCCTTACCTCAGTGGCGGGAAAAGTAATGGAGGCGCTCCTGAAAGAGTAAATAGTGGACTTTCTCAAAACCAACAGGTTGCATGATCCAAGACAACATGGTTTTACCAGAGGACGATCATTCCAAACAAATCTGATGGAGTTCTTTGACTGGGTGACCAGAGGACTAGATCAGGGGCATGTGATGGATGTCATCTACCTGGATTTCAGCAAATCCTTTGATACTGTTCCTCATAGGAAGCTTATCAATAAACTCAATAGTTTGGGGATGGGTCCCAAGGTGGTGAACTGGATCAGAAATTGGTTGACTGACATACATCAGAAGGTGATGGTAAATGGAGCGCACTCGGATGAAAGGAAGGTGATTAGCAGGGTGTCCCATTGTTCGGTCCTGGGACCGGCACTGTTCAATGTATTTGTGAGTGATATTGCTGAAGGACTGAATGGAAAGGTCTGTCTCTTTGCAGATGACACAAAAATTTGCAACAGTGTGGACTCCCCTGAGGGAGTGGATAATATGAGGAAAGATCTACAAAAGCTGGAAGAATGGTCTAATGCTTGGCAGTTACGATTTAATGTGAAGAAATGCAGTGTCATGCACTTGGGAAGCAGAAATCCAAGGGAAATGTACGCAATAGGGGGCAAGAGGTTGGTGTGCATGGACCAGGAGAAGGACCTTGGTGTGATTATATCTGAGGATCTCAAGGTGGCAAAACAGTGCGACAAGGCAGTGGCAAAAGCCAGGAGGATGTTGGGTTGCATACAAAGAGGAACTACCAGAAGAAAGGAAGAGGTACTAATGCCACTATATAAGTCACTGGTGAGGCCTCACTTGGAATACTGTGTTCAGTTTTTGAGACCATATCTCGCAAAGGATTTTAAAAGACTGGAAACGGTTCAGAGAAAGGTGACCAAAATGATTTGGAATCTGCGTCAGAAGCCTTATGAGAAGAGACTAGAAGACCTAAATATGTACATTCTGGAGGAGAGAAGGGATAGGGGAGATATGATTCAGACATTTAAATACTTAAATAGCATTAATGAACAAACAACCTCTTCTAAAGATGGGGAAGCTGTAAAACTAGAGGGCATAACATGAAGCTGCAAGGGGGCAAATTGAAAGGCAATGTCAGGAAATAGTTTTTCACTGAAAGGGTGATGGATGCTTGGAATGACCTCCCGATGGAAGAAGCGGGGGCAAACACAGTGACAGAATTCAAAATGGCATGGGACAAACACAGTAGATCCCTTTATAGCAACATGATAAAATAAAAATAAACTAAACTATCTAATTTCTCAACAAACAAGGGTTCCCTACACGGAGTGGTGGGTTCACTCCTAAACAAAGACATGGAGAGGGGTGACCTGCACGGAGCAGCAGGTGCACCTACTCTTGCCACCTTGCTTGGCAGACTAGATGGACCATACTGGTCTTTATCTGCCATCATTTACTATGTTGCTATGTTACTAATCAGTGATAGCGACTTCCTTGTGATATCAGAGTCAGGCCCATTGACGTCAAGCCATGAAGCCTCTACTGCCAATTAGTAAACATACCCTAAAGTGTTACTCCAGGAACCATTTGTCGATCATGAATGGACACATGAATGGTTAAGGTGAGGTGAACTGAAACTGAAGGATGAGAGATTGATCGTTGCAGGCCAGGATAGCGGATTACACAGAGATATATTGATTTTATAAGAAAGATCTGGAAATAGTGACTCACTTCATAGCTGGCTGTGAAGTTCTGATGATGGAAAATTTCTATACAGAAAGGCACAACAAAATAGCATACCTTATCCATTGAAACTCTGTAAAACATACAACATCACTGTGCCTGAAAAACACTGAGATCATGACCCTAAGAGAATTACAGAGAATGAAAAGGTGTTGATCACTTGGGACATTCCCATTATGTTGGATAAGAAACTGGATGCAAGGAAACTCGACATAATAATCTTACGAACTCCAGAAGGAAGCTCTCTTTGGCATGATGCAAGTACTACACTGAGCATTAACAGTAAATTTGAGAGATTGAGATCATATTCCATATTCCTTAGAAGTGAGGTTCATGACTGTCATGGTATGCGCAAAACTAACTGATTTGGAGAAATTGCCTGAAGCTCTTCAATGATGAGTGGAGTGGAGGAGTAGCCTAGTGGTTAGAACAGCAGACTAGTGACCAGGGTTCAAATCCCACTGGCACTTCATGTGGTCTAGGGAAATTCACTTAATCCACCATTGCCTCAGGTACAAACTTAGATTGTAAGCCCTCTGGGGATAGGGAAAGTCAATTAGATAATGTGGAGGAAATAAAAAGATGTTTGCACACCACAGAACTAAAAGAAAGAGTGAGAACCACTGCACAGTTTATAACACCAAATTATAACTCATTTTTATTTTGTTGTTATAAACTTTGTTATGGTTGTTGTTTTTTCTTTTTGAACATATATTTTGCATTCACAGAACCCCTCCCAGAACAGAACTAGGACATTCACCCACCAAACTAAATATCTAATTTAAAAAAAATCTGATTCTGGCCATCTCACTAACAAACATTCTCCTGGCATATTGTGAACTAATAGGAGTGGAGGAATAGCCTAATGGTTAGGGCACTGGCTTAGGAAATGAGGGCCTGATTTTCGATAGGAAATGGAGATGCTGGATATCTGAAAGGAGGGAGATGATGGACACCTGAAATAAAGGGGGGGGGGGTGGTAGGAAAGGGGAGATGCTGGATATCAGAAAGGGGGATGGGGTAGGGAAAAGGGTAGTTGCTGGATATCTGGAAAGGGGTCCAGATAGAGAAACGAAGGGGGAGTAGGGAGGGAGAGATGCTGGACACTGGGGGGAGGTAGGGCCTAGAGCTGCATTGGGGGAGGTGTCACAGGGTCTTTAGCTGCCCCCAAAAGAAGGCACACAGCTGAAGGTTCATCTAGGATGTCAGATACCATTGGGCTGACACTGCTGGACAGTTCACTCTCTCACTCTGTTGATATATCTGTTTTCACTTTGAAAGCATTGCATATGTGATCTGTGTTCTAGTACTTCAGTGATGCATAGTGCATGATTTAAACTGGTCCTTTAGGTATGATTTTTCCTCACCGGCCTTCTCATTGGTCTTATTTATTTATTTATTTATTTATTATAATTTTTTATATACCGCACTATTCGGCATCAGCGCGGTTTACATTATAACACAACGACCATAACAACAAGCTGTTAGGTTTTACATCGAACAGGGGTACAAACATGGATAACAGGGGTCAACTATATACAACTATATGCATACATGAAATAATTATATGGCAATAAGTAACGATATCATAATAGGAGTAAGGGTTATTTCCTAACTGTGGCAATTCTTCAGAGGGGATGTCTAGGTGGCATTGGTGGTTGGGTAGCATTGGAGGAAAAGATGGAATTTGAGTGCCTTCCTGAACTGCGCTAGGTCGGTGATAGCCGTAATGTCAGGGGGTAGGGCATTCCAGCATTTAGGGACATAGAAACTGAACGCCCTGTTTGTGGTTGATATGTTGCACTTCGACGATGCCTTGGGTGTTACTAGTAGGTTTATGGCTATTGCTCTTCTGGCTCTGTTGGGGGGCACTATGTGAACAAGGTCTGTGAGAGAGGCGGAGGAAATACCCTTGATCGCCTTGAAAGCAAGGAGTAGGGTTTTAAAGATGATCCTCCCATGGATAGGTAACCAGTGAAGTTGTTTGAGAATGGGAGTCACGTGGTCACTTCTGGCGGCTCCATGTAGGACCCTTGCTGCAGCATTCATGGCCAGCTGTAATGGGGCCAATGTGGATTGAGGGAGCCCTTGAAAGATGGCGTTTGCAAAGTCTTAACAAGTTAATCCTTTGAGGACACAAGAGCAAATTGAGAAGAAAAATGGTGCTCTTGAAATAAGCATTATATGCCAACATCCAAAAGAAGGGATTTTTTAAATTGTATTCTAGCCATACAGTAACTGCATTCAAGAAAAGATCTTCCCAATATGCTTTGCACATCACACTGAAGAAAACATTGAAGGGTTCCACAACAACACATAAAAGTTACATGTGTTTTTTTTAGATTTATGAGATGCAACATCTAATTGTTTTGGAAATAAGCATTTGTGAGATAGTTGAATAGATTTAGGGGTATGTTTACTAAACCTTCTTAACGTGCGTACTGTGCAATTAGCGCGCTCTAAGGTACCTTAGCACGCGCTAATGACGCTTTATGGGGCACAAATCTGCCTTAGTGTGCGCTGACGTGCGCAGTGGCGCAAATGAGTGCTGAAGGCGGGGAAAGGCTCCCGGAGGGTGGAGGGAGGCTCCCCAGGGGAGGAGAGAAGGGGTCAATGGGTGGAGAGTGGGAGGGGAGAGGCTCCCCGCACACTAACAATGTGAAATCCGAGGCCAAAACTAACGCAAGTGAAAACCTCGCGTTAGAGCTCATTTAAAGGGAAAAGAAACCATTTCTGTCAGCAATGTACAGCAAAACCAGGGAAACCTACAAAAAAGTGATAAGTGTGATACATGTGCACGGAACAAAAGTGCAAATAAACATTGAAAATGACCCCAACAAAATAAAAAAAAATCATAATCAAGCTGGGAAATAGTGATAGTAATGGGAAACATCAAAAAACACTCCCAAGAAAGCCCCAAAAAATAAATATGAATTTTGGAAGGGTCTACGCTCCGTCCCCATACAAGGTGAATGATCCCACAGTGAAATAGCACTGATCAGGGTTTCCCTCTCCATTGGACAGGTTACCTATGGCATGCACATGTTCCACAACAGCAGGGCGGGCATGTAGGAATGGGCAACTGGACAGATGCTGGGAAAGGGGATACAGAGGGCTGCAGGCGGCACATGCTGTGGTGCAGCTGGGGCACAGTGCGGACTAGGCAGATGCCTAGGTGGCACTTAGGAATGCTGAAACTGAACAGCAGCCAGACAGCAACTGATGAGGGCCCAACATGGGCACGAGAGTGTTTATCACAGTGTCACAGGAGATAGTACCCAGCAGGTACCTCCAAGGGCACAGGACATTGGCAGGCGGTGTTGGGGGGAAGCGTGGATGCCTATGCAGGCACCCCTACCCCAGAACCCGCACCATAGGCAGCCGCCTACCTGCACACTGGATGGCTTGAGACTGCACACCACCAGCACCACCAGCAGAAGGGCATGTCAGCATGGCGGCAGAGGGTTACTGATGGTGGAGGGGGGTAGTGGCAGCTGCCCAGAGCAGACCATGGCCTAGCCCTGTGTAGGTGGGTGCCATGCACTGCAACAGACAGGCCCTGCCGGACAAACAGTCATGGTATCACCAGGGAATGCACTGTCTCTGCGGCAAGACGTTGGTGCAGTGCACACAACCAGTGTGTTTGGAGGCAGAAAGTCACAGGTTCAAGTCCCAGCTATGGTGCCTGCCGACCCAGTCCCCATATTTTACCCACTACTACAACGTGCTAATACAGACAGAACCTTTATTACAGATGACGTAAACATGCCCAAAACACCTACATTTTATCCTACAGAGCACAGACTCCATAAACAGGCGCATTACCTACAGCAGAGTCTCCCAAATGCAGTCCTGGAGGGCCAAACACCATTCAGGTTCCATGCTGCCTCTAATAAAGATGCCTGTGCTGCTTATCTATGCACCACCCCCATGGTATGCAGATGTATCACATGCATATTCATGAGGGACAGCATGAAAACCCGAACAGTGTTTGGCACACCAGAACTGGAGTTGGGAACCTCTGCCGTAAAGCAGCAGCCAACAGGGGCAGACACACCCACACCCACAGGCTCCATTAGCCAATGCCCCCTGGAGAGGCAGGACATTGGGCCCTGCGTGCATCTCCCAATACTAGCACTTGCATACCTTAGCAATGCCACCCTACACCTGGGAATACGGTACACAGCTATCAAAAGGTTGCTATGATTACTGGCAGATAGCAATTCCTATGTTAAGCACAGTTTGCTGATTGAGCTCCATCATAGCAACCTTTCTGATGTCTGTGGGGTGTGCTTCAGGTCTGGTCTCTGACAGTGTTTACCACCCTGGGGAGTGACCCCCAACAGTTTTGCGTACCATATCCATGCCTGCACTGTGCCCAGGACTGGTGTGGTGGCCAGGGCTGCTAAACACCTCTATAGTAGCACAATGCTGGCATAGGTGTGGGAGTGTGTGTCTGTCTATCCAGTGTGTGGTGGCTGAAAACACCCTCCACAGCCCACACTGCCAGCACTGTTGCCAGTATTGGCCTGCCAATGTGCATAATGAGGAGCAAAGTACCATGGGTATAGCCTGGACAGGGTGGCCTGGCCAGGATGCATCTGCATAGGGCAATGGCTGGGACATTGTAGTGCCCGGCCACCACCTGCACAGACAGGGTGGCCACAGTATGTCCTGCTGGGAGTTCACTCTCACCCTGACTGAGCAGTGACCACGGCATGGCTAGGTTCCCCCATAGTGCCCTATAATGCTTCTTTCATGTGATATATCTGGGTTCCCTTTTGGGGCCCAATCACCGACTTATCTGCTTGGTGTGTATGCTGACATCCCAGTTCTGGGTGCATGCATCTCCTCCAAGAACATGCCTTATGGACTAGCTATCAGACTGTCTGCAGCTAGTATGTGTCTTGCTGGAACACCTTGCAGGGTGCAGTGGTTGCAGGCTTGCTGCAGGAGAATATCAGAATGTGGTGGGGTGCAGCTGAGTATTTCTGGGCCTAATGTCTGTCTGCTATTGCTTTATGGATATGTACAGAGCTGCATTGACTGCCCTGTAGGGTGTCTGTTCCCCAACAGAACTGTGGTTGGTGGTCCCCTCTACTGCTGCAATTGCAGGGATGTAAAATGTGGATCTGTTGGTGGGAGACCCTGTTTTCCCACCCTCAGCCCCAGAGGGTTGGTTGGGTGGTGGTACATAATCTGCCTATGGGTCCATAAGGGTCAAACCTGACTGAGAAATACAGATGTATCCAAAGTGTGTCTGCAGGAACTACCTATCTCACACACTAAGACTGCTGGGGACCTACAGCATGTCCTATTTCTGCCATGGAAGGTGCTGTGGACCTGGTGCAGGGCGCCCCACCGCACCCTCAGGGTGAGCACAGTACCCGCACAATGTGACGGTGTGTAGCTACTCTGTGCCAGTAACACACATGGTCAGTTCCCCCTACCAGGCCGAGGTGCTGTGGGGGTGCATACCCCATCTTGTGTTCATCTGTAGACGGCTGATTTGCATGTGCAGTGCATCATGGGTACGGGTGGGCTAACCCTATCCTGGTGACCACAGCAGACTGTTTGTGTGGTGACGTGCAGTCCTTCTGCAGCCAGCCAGGGGCTTGCTAGTAGCTGTAACCCACTGGTTACTTCACTGCCAGTGGAGCCAGAGGTCATGGGTTCAAACCCACAGTGGGGTTATTTGATAGGGGTGTCCAAAGCATTATCTATTTTTAATGTACATTAGTGCTGCCAGCAAAAACACCCTCAGCATACTGTACCCATAAGGTGCCTCAGAGGGCGCTTTATAGGGTGCCCTATAGGGCACCTTATGGTTACCGTCCATATAAGGTGCACTATACAGTATCCTATGGAGCGACTTATAGGGGACATTATAGGGTGCCATGGCGGACAGTGCACTTTATAATGTGCCCTATGGAGTGCCTTATAGGGTGCCTTATGTGGCACCTTAGGTTACGGCACATGAGGGTGTGTTTGCTGGCAGAAATTAATAAAATACAAATAAAGTGCCGCAGGAAACAATACTTACATGTCAAAGCTGATGCCTCAGCCAGCCTTAAGTATTAGGCACCCTGGGGATCAAACTCATGACCCCTGTATCATCAGTCAGTGCCTTAACCATTGTGCTACACTGCTGTTCCACCTTGTATGTCAGCGCACCTACTTAAGATTTCCATGCATTTAAATGCACAGTGCAGCCATCAAAAACAGTGCTATGACCTTGCCGTGCCTCATAGGGCACCCTATATGGCACCCTATAGGCCACCCTTTAAGCAACATTGTGGGGTGCCTTGGCGGACATTGCACTTTAAAATGTGTCCTCTGGGGTACCTTATGGGGTGCCTTATGCAGCACCTTATGTTACAGCGCTTTGAGAGTGTGTTTGCTAGCAGCAGTAATTGCCTCATAATGCAATATTACACATAAATGGTAGTGCCTCAGCCAGCCTTATTCATTGGGCACAGTGGGGGATTGAACCCATGATCCCTGCACCATCTGTCAGTGTCTTCACCATTGTACTGCAGCCCTGTTCCTCTGTTTGCACATCAGCACGCCTGCTTATTCTTCCCACGCGCGTTTCTCGTGCGCTAATATGCGCGGCGCACAAGAGCACGCAGCGCACAAGAGCGTGCACGCTAATCCCGTTTTGCTACTTTTGACCGGACCGCCCACTCCTTTTATGGCATCCTGCAGACAAACGCGGCGTGCACGTTAAGAGGGTTTAGTAAACATACCCCTTAGTTTATTGTGCACGTGGTCTTGAAAAGCTCAATTTACCACTGCAAATACACTAAAGTTTACAAGTCAAAAGAAGACTGAACACAGCTATGACATGAAATATAAAGTGTCAGATGCAAAATACAATAAGCCAGTTTTTTAAGTCTCAGAGGTTAAGGTTCAGGGAATGTCGCACTTCACCCAAAGTCAAATTAAAAATTGCTGAGAGAGGAAAAAAAATATTTTTTTGTTGGATGTTCAAATAGACAACTAGCCCAGCTACAGTCATTTTAGCGGAAGTCCATTTTACTTTAATTAGCAATAAAATATACCTTCAATCTTCCTTTCAATAGTTCAGTATTATTTTCAAAATTTCTTCGATAAAGTTGTACTACACTTCTAAACAAAAGGAACTTCATAGCACAGTTCATACCCCCTCCCTCCAACTGCACCTCTCTTCCTGCGCTGCTGCCAGGATGCTTCTGCAAGCGATCTGGCTGATGATCCAGCAGAGGCACTCCAGCTGTTTTTATTTTAGAGTTTGCTGCTTCTGGCCTGCCTCTGCCATCCCATCGCTTTTTCCTCAAGAATGCTTGCAACGAAAAAAAAAAAAGAGGCAGGCCAGAGGCGGCAAAATCTAAAATTAAAACAGATGGGGGTGGCACTTGGATTCCGGCAGCATTCCGACTCTGTTTTAATTTTAGATTTTACTGCCTTTGCCTTCCCGTGCAAAATCTAAAATTAAAACAGAGCCGGAGTGCCATCGCCAAACAAATCAGTCTGATCACTGATTCGTCTGGTGGCGGCACTCCGGCTCTGTTTTAATTTTAGATTTTGCAGCCTCTGGCCTCCCTCTGTCTTCCCACATGGGAAGGCAGAGGCAGTAAAATCTAAAATTAAAACAGAGCCAGAGTGCCGCTGGCGTCCAAGTGCCACCCCCCATCTGAGGGCCACCTGAGGCGATTGCCTCAGGTGGCCTCATGGTAGAACTGCCACTGTACATACCTGAATGTAACTCACCTTGAAATACCACTGGAAAGGTATGAGCTAAATACTAAAAAAACTAAAATGTTGCCCTTCCTTTGTAATGAAGCCTCATCCACCAACCTACTGGTACATCTAGACTTGTAGGAACCGATTCTGGACAAAAAGTAGAAAGACAAGCTTGTTGATGACCGATAAGTAATGGGTTTGATCAATATGTCCTTTAGTACATGGATGCAGAAAAAAAAACAAATAGAGTAAAGGGAAAATAAACCTATCCAAAAGAGAAAAATAACCCCCCCCCCCTCAAAAATGTCAGCACACATATATAAACCTACAAAAAATATAGGGATAAAAAGTTGGCATTCTCTTGACCGTTAACCTGATTTGATACTACTGCACAGCATGACACAGCACGATACTTTACAATATGATACACAGCATATGGCATAACAAATGTTTGAGAAAGTTGCTTATGTTGAGTTGGGCAATGCAAAGTGAAAGTGAAACGCTAGCAAGTTACTTTCATTTGTATTGAGCCAAGTAGTGACTTCAATTTTTGCTACAATGTTGCTATAATGTTACTACAAGTTCACAACACTTCCTGTGATTGCAGCAATTAAAGCACTGTCCTAGAATGGTGACATGGTTTTAAAGGAATCATTGACACACATTGTTTTTGTCTTTGAAATCTATCTATGTATGGGACTTTTAAAAGTAGACAAAAATATAAGAAATACATCAGCAAAAACCAAAAAATAAACATAGATATTCAATACATTTAATAGTTTTAAGAGAGTGAAATTGTGCTGACATTTGCAATAGATATTCCTTTTTCTGAGGGGGGTTTATTTTTCTCTTTAGGACATGGGGCCATCATGTCATCTTACCTTGTGCTGTCCCCTCAGGGTCCCTCTCCATAGTACCTATCACTTTTATAGCAGTACTGGACATATGCATTGTCCTATGAGGCTCTTTTACTAAAGGTTAACGTGCGTTAAGAGCTATTGGGCTCAATATTCATTTGGGCAGGCTATGCACCGCTCCGGTGCATAGTCATACCCACTGACTCTTAACTCCGCATATTCAGTGCTGGGGTTATCTGTGGCCCCGGCATTAAATATCTGGGTTTGCCGCACATGCCTGGAAGCTTCAGTAGCTGCCCAATTAGCTCCTGAGGTTTAAAGATAGGCAAGGGTTTTCCTTGCCTATCTTTTAGCTGGAGGACCCTAATCGGGCAACATGCAATATCATTGCTGCCTGGTTAGGGATTGTTGCAACCTCCGCTTCTCCCTGGAACCTCCCTCCCCTCCCCCAACATACCCCAATGCTAAGGAGTTAGCATCGGGGAACATAAGGGAGAAGAGAGGGGATATTTGGGCAAGCCCGCCACCCCATATAAAAGTGAAAGAAGCCGAGCTCCAAACAAAATCCACAATTCGATACTTAGGGGTCACCTTGGATCAACGTCTGGACATGAAGCTACACATATCCAACACAGTTAGAGCCATATACTTCAAAATCCGGACACTCAGACACCTTCGCTCCTTACTAGACCCAGACGATTTCTGGACAGTATATCAAGCCCTAATCTTACCTCACTTCGACTTTGCCAATGCTATTCTTCAAGGTCTCCCACAGTCTACGTTGAATCCTCTACAACTTGCCATGAATGCCGCTGCCAGAGTCCTCTATGGAGCATCGAGGAGTGACCACGTAACGCCTATATTAATGCAGCTCCACTGGCTCCCCATACATGGAAGACTTCTGTTCAAGGCCTTGTTACTCACATTCAAAGCCATTAATGGCATCACTTGCTCTTCACTAATAGACCTCATTCAGTCCATTCCACCCAACAGAACTAGGAGAACCACATCCTCAAACGCTCTAGTAATCCCAAAGGCATCAACAAAATGCACACTAACAACATCAAACAGGGCCTTCAGTCTTTATGCCCCAAAATGTTGGAACACATTACCACCAGAGATTCGTGCTGTCACCGATCTAGCACAATTTAGAAAGGCACTCAAATACCACTTATTCCTCCATTATTACCAGGTTAGCTAGACACCAACTTAACTACACCTCCTCCATATTTGACTACTGTGGTGAGGAAACCACGGCTGATTATAGAAATGCACAGGAAAAAAGGTCCTGTCACTTTAATTCAGGTTGTATCAAAGGTTTCCCCGGTAACCAGGAGTCTGTGACTCAGAAGCTAGTCATCCCTAAGCCCCGCCCACAGCAGCACGTCAGAGAGAAGCTTGTCCCTAGTCACATGTGCTGGGAGCAGGGTGTGCCTCAAAGAGAAGGAAAGTTTAAAAAGCTGATTCACAGAACAGAAGTTAGTTCACGAGGTTCAGGGAGTTCACAAGGTTCACGAGGTTCAAAGAGTTCAGAAGAGGGGCCAACACGGAGTCCAGGAGGCAGAGCAAGTGAGAGAGTGTTTGCAGAGCCTGAGAGACAGAGTGTGAGAAATACTATTTGCTGTGAAGAGGAGATTGATGAGAGATTGCCAGACACAGCTGGGAATGAGAGGCTGGTGTCAGCAAACGGAAGGTCTGCACTTGAAGAAAAGCATGACTGGTTTGCAGGACGGAGGGAATCCCTAAATACCTCAGAACCAAGGCAAGTCTGTCCTTCTCAATGCCTACAGAGGAAAAGCCCCAGAGAATTACTCATAGGAGAGAAAGCTAAGTTTAAGCATAGCCAGAGTCCCAGGGAAAAGAGAGACAGCTGGTCTAATCAGCACGTAGCTCAGCTAACAGACGAGTTGCTGCAGAAGCAGACTTTACTGAGAAGGCTAAGTGATTTAATAAAGAAGGAAAATAGTCAGCTCTCTGTGCAGATACCTTATGCCATAAGTGAGGGTGATAGAGAGGAAGAAATGGACACAACGAATGTGGATAATAGCATTTTGGATTGTCAGTGTACTATGTGTTTTACCTCTGACGGTGAAGAATCCTAGAAAAGCCATTATAGCTGTGCCATGCTCAGGAAGCACGTTAATTTGTGAAGACGTCACAAACTGCAAGAAACAGCTGACTGTGCTGACAAAGTGAAAAGCTAAGTTACATGTTTAAGGAACATTTAAAAGTTTTGTTTTGGACAACGAGAAGTTGTTCCTGTCTAAGAAGAAAGCATTTATCTGTTTAAAGTTCTGAAAGTGCCAATTTGATTTCTCAAGCAAAGTGATGCCTATTTCTGTTGGAAGTTACATTGCAAAGCATAATTTGTTCCTGTTGTTTTGAAGCAGTACCGTGGATTAAAAATCCTTTCCATACTTTATGCCTCACGCCTCCTGTGTATGAAGAAACCCTGATTACATTAAAAGAAATATTCTCTGTCTTGTGCCTAAACCCTCGGATCACAACTCCTTTGCTTTAGGATAAACTACGATTCCCATCAGCCCTTCTGGCAGCCATTACAGGGAGTCTTGTCTTAAGGCTAAAAGGCGACCTCACCTGCAGCCAGTTACCTACCTGGCCAGGAGGGGGCGACACTACCTTTGTAAGATAATATCCTAATCCGTAGCACAAAGTATACTGTACATATGTAAATAGTTCCAGTTCATATTTCCCTATGTTACCCAAGTTGCCTTTCCTGTTCTCTGTAAAACCAAACAGCTTGATGTTATGGTCCTTTGTTTTATGTAAACCGCGCTGATGCTAAATAGTGCGGTATATAAGAGATTGTAATAAAATAAATAAAATAATAAATAAAGCCACTTACCCATCCGTTGCCTCAGGTACAAAACCAGATTGTGAGCCCTTCAGGGACAAGGGGAGTAAATACAGTACCTGAATGTACACGACTTAGACTTGTAGAAAAGCGGTATATAAGCCTAGTTAAATAAATAAATACATTCAGCAGCACGAACCTTGTTAGTGCCTTTGAATATCCCATTCAACGGCAGTAACACTGTTTACCGGTCTATAAACCCTGTATCTGCCTTTCGAATATTGGGCCCAATGTGTCCATAGAAATAAAAGGTCTGTGGGCACTTAGGGGTATATTTACTAAACTGTCTTAATATAGCAGCGCTGACGTTATCGCGCGATATGTAACATTACAGAGCGATAACGTCGGCAGCAGCATTAAGGCACACTAACGCTGTGAAAGCTGGGTCTGAAGGGCGGAGTAAGGCTCCCCAGAGGGTGGATAGGGGTCAATGGGCGGAGAGTGGGCGGGGAGAGGCTCCATGCACACTAATACCGTGAAATGAAGGTCTGAAAATTAGCGCCAGTGAAAACCTCGCGCTAGAGTAGGGTTCTCAACCCTGTCCTCGGGACCCACCTAGCCAGTCGGGTTTTCAGGATAACCACAATGAATATGCATGGGAGAGATTTGCATATAATGGAGGCAGTGTATGCAAATCTCTCTCATACATATTCATTGTGGTTATCCTTAAAACCCGACTGGCTAGGTGGGTCCTGAGGACAAGGTTGAGAACCTCTGCGCTAGAGGCACATTTGCAGGAGAGAGAAACCATTTCAGTCCGCAATGTACAGCAAAGGCAGGGAAACCCAGAAAAGTGATAGTAGTGATACATGTGCAGGAACCAAAAAGGCAAATAAACATAGAAAATGACCAGAACCACATCTGAAATCCCAATAACGAAGCTGGCCAATAGTGATATTAATGATAAACATAAAGCAACACTACTGTTGTTGTTGTTGTTAAGTGCCGTCGAGTCGGAGTCGACTCATGGCGACCCTCTGGATAGCTATCCTAAATTGTGTTCGGTCTTCAGTCAGGCGGCTCATTGTTGACAGACTGGTACCCGTAGCTGCTGTTATTGTATCGATCCATCTCATTGCTGGCCTCCCTCTTTTGCGTTGACCTTCTATCTTGCCAAGCATAATGTCTTTCTCTAATGATCTCTCTCTTCGCATGATGTGTCCAAAGTATGAAAGTCGAAGTCTTGTCATCTCAGCTTCTAAAGAAAGCTTAGGTTTGATCTCCTCTAGTACCGACTGGTTTGTTCTTCGGGCAGTCCATGGTATACACAGTATTCGCCGCCAGCACCATAATTCAAAGACATCAATTTTCTTCCTGTCTATCTTTTTCACTGTCCAGCTTTCACATCCATATGATGTTATTGAAAATACCATGGCTTGAACAAGTCGAAACTTTGTATGGAGAGAGACATCTCTGCTCTTGAGAATCTTATCTAGGTCTTTCATAGCCATTCTGCCAAGAGCAATGCGTCGTCTGATTTCTTGACTGCTTGTTGCTTCTTTATTGATAGTTGATCCAAGTAGGTTAAAGTTGTTCACAATTTCAATTTCTTCTCCTTCAACGATGAACCTGTTGATTATGCCAGTTGTCATGATCTTTGTCTTCTTTACATTAAGGTGCAGGCCCATTTTGAGACTATGTTCTTTGATTGTGAGAAGCAAATGTTTCAGATCATCTTCACTTTCAGCCAGTAATGTGGTATCATCAGCATAGCGAAGGTTGTTGATGAGTCTTCCACCAATCTTCACCACTACTGACAAAGCGTAAAAAGGAAGATATAATGTTTGAAGGGCCTATGCTCTGTTCCCCTACAAAGTGAATGATCCCACATTGAAATAGCGGTGATCAGGGTTTTTGTCGTTTATATTGGGCAGGTTTGTTATGGCGTGCACATGTGCAGCAACAGCAGAGTGGGCACATAGGAAAGGGCAACTGTACTGATGCTGTAAATGGGATACAGGGGGCTGCAGTCGGCACATGCTGTGGTCCAGCTGGGGCACAGTGCGGACTAGGCAGATGCCTAGGTGGCACATAGGAATGCAGAAACTGTAAAGCAGCAAGACAGCAACTGATGAGGGTCCAACATGGGCACAAGTGTGTGTCCCACAGTGTCGCAGGGGATATTACCCAGCAGGTACCCCCAAGGGCACATAACATTGGCAGGCGGTGTGGGGGGGGGGGGAAGCGCGCATGTCCATGTAGGCACCCCTACCTGAGAACCCACACCATAGGCAGCTGCCTACTGGCACACTGGATGGCCTAGGACTGCGCACCACCAGCACCACCGGCATAATGGCATGTCAGCATGGTGGCGGAGGGGGCAGTGGCATATGCCCACAGCAGACCACTGCCAAGCCCCGTTTAGGTGGGTGGCATGCACTGCAACAGACAAGGTCTGTCTGACTAACAGTCATGGTATTTCCAGGGAATGATCTGCCCCCTGTGGCAACAGTTTGGTGCAGTGCACCCAGCCAGTGTGCTCAGGAGCAGAAGGTCACAAGTTCAAGTCCCAGCTGTGGCTCCTGCCAACCCTGTCCCCATATTTTACCCAGTACTAAACCATGGTAATAAAGACAGAACCTTTATTGCAGATAAAATAAACATGCCTGAAACACCTATATTTTACCCTACAGAGCACAGACACCATAAACATGTGCGATCGCTAGAGCAGAGTTTCCCAACCAGAGTTCCTGGAGGGCCAAACACCATTCAGGTTTCATGCTGTCCCTAATAAATATGCCTGTGCTGCATTTGTATATGCCACCCCCATTGTATGCAAATGTATCTCAGGCATATTCATTAGGGACAGCATGAAAACCTGAACAGTGCTTGGCCCACCAGGACTGGATTTGGGAAACTCAGCCCTAGAGCAGAGGCCAACAGGGGTACAAACACCCACACCCACAGGCTCCACTATCCAATGCCTCATGGAGAGTCGGGCCCTGCGCGCAGCAGCATCTCCCAGTATTAGCACTTGCATAAGTTAGCAATGCCGCCCTAAACTTGGGAATACGTTACACATGTATCAAAAAGTTGCTATGAATAATGGCAGATAGCAATTCTTAAGTTAATCACAATTTGCTGATAGAGCTGCATCATAGCAACCTTTCTGATATCTGTGGAGTGTGTTTCAGTTTTGGTTTCTGACAGTGTTTACCACCCCGGGGAGTGACCCCAACAGTATTGCGTACCATAGCCATAGGCATACACACTATTTACATAGGACAGGCATGAGAGGAGGGAACAATGAGGACTTGAACCCATGAACACTGCTGAGAATGGCACTGCATTAACTGGTAAGCTATACCTCCGTGGTGAATGGCACAGCAATGGCTGGGTACATTAGGACTTCAGGTCACTGCACAAACTGTCTGCTCTGAGTGCCAGGATAGGGTAACCCCACCAGTACCCATGATGCAATGCACATGCTGAATAGCTGTCTACAGCCGATCAGTAAATGGGGTCTGCACCTCTCCGGTACGTCAACTTGGAAATATGAACCGACAGTGCGTGATACTGGCACAGAGTAGCTACAGACCATGCCATTGTGCAGGTTCTGTGTTCTTCCTGAGGGGTAGGATGGGTGCCCAGCACTAGGTCCGCAGTACATATGGTGCTAGAGATAGGCCCTGCTGTACATCTGCATCACTAACAGTGTGTGACAGGTGTTCCTTGCAGTGCAGCAGAAGGTAATTCGGTGCCCATCTTTATCCTGCAGTCACATGTGGCCCTCTGGGACCAGACACCACCCAGATTAGTGTGTTTGGGTCTGGCTGACATGGGCACATGTTATCAGGGCAGAGGGGTTTCCAGACTTGCATGAGGTTTGTGTAGCAGTGCCTTTATAGGTCAAAGTGTTATACACCACATACCCCAAAGGGCTCACATCACCCTTTCTGCAGGTAAGGAATAGGTGCCCCAGCCCCCATGAAGCAACCTCCATCCTGCTGGTATAAGACAGCCCTCCAGGGTTGGTGGCCCAGAGCCATGCCTGTGGCAGACCAGCAGCAATGATGGGGTTAGTTCTGGAAAACCCCAACTGCTTCACACCACAGTCAGACTGCACCTTATAGGTGTTCCAACCATGCACAGTCTAACTGCAGACTGTCCACTAGCCAATCCATAGTGCATGCTCACAGAGAAACTATGTGCACTAAGCAGGCATTTCAGTGATTGGGGGCCCAGCACTAGGAACACAAAAGTATCACTGGAGGCAGATAGTGTAGAGCACTATGTGGGAACCTAGACGTGCCATGGTCACTGCTCAGTCAGAGTGAGTGCCCTTCCAGCATGCCATGCTGTGGCCACCCTGTCCATGCAGGAGGTGGTCGGGCACTACAGTGTCCCAGCCATTGCCCCACACCCTGTGAAGATGCATCCTGGCCAATCTGCCCTGTTTGGGCCATACCCACAACACCTTGCTCCTCATTATGCATATATTCAGGCTAACGCTGGTAACAGTGGGACATTGTGGGCCCGGTGAGGTGTGGGCAGCCACAAAACAATGGATAGACATACACACACTCCTATTGCAGCATTGTGCAAAGATGGGGGTGGTTGGCAACCCTGCCTGCCACACTGGTCCTGATCACAGTGTTGACATTGATAAACTGTGCAGGAGGTAGTAGTAGTGCGCTGGTGATAACTGCAGCTCAATGCTGGGGCCAACAGCCTGACTCTCCATGCAGCTTTGGATTGTGGAGCCTATGTGAGTGGGTGTTTGTATCCCTGTTTGCTGCTGCTTTGGGCTTTGCACATGTTGCTGTTGTATCTGCATTGTAGGGTAAAGCATAGGGACATGCTCTGCAGGAACCACAGCTGGGGCTTGAACCTGTGACCCTCTGGTTCTGGACACACTGGCTGAGTGTATTGCACCACACTGTTACCACAGATGCATGGTGGTCCCTGGGGTTACCTGTACATTTTCTCAGCCAGACCTTTTATGTTGCACTGCACACCATGTACTGGTACAGGGCATGGCCTAGGTCCACTCTAGGCAGGTGCCACTGCCCCCTCCAGCATGGGCACACACACCCCCTGCCATGCTGATATGACCATATGCTGTCGGTGCTGGTGGGGCGCAGTCCCAGGCCATCTATTGTGTGGGTAGGTGGTCACCTAGGGAGCGGGGTCTGGGGCATGGGGCACACATGGACATCCTCACATCCCCCCCCATCACCGCCTACCAATATTCTGTCCCTTCCACTTGGGGGAGGGTTGGCTGGGAGGATGTCAGGTCAGTGCCCTGGTAACTGTTAGCTCGGGTGGACCAGGTAGATGTAGGTGGATTGTGTTTGGCCTTTGTCAGCTGCTGTCACACTGATTTCCAGTTTCTATGTCCCTGTGTGCCACCTAGGCACCCGCCTATTCCACCTTTTGCTCCAACTGCCCCCGCTACATGTCCTGCCTGCAGCCCCCTATGCCCCACTTGCACCAGCGCCATAGTGGCCTTTCATACTTGCTGTGCTAGACATGGAGCACTACTATCACAGTTCTTGGGCTCCCTGTCTATGCTGTACATTGCTGACACTTAAATGGTTTCTCCCTCCTGCAAATGTGCATCTAAAGGCAGGTTTTCATTCGCGGTAGGATTCAGCCCTTCAGTTCAGCACGTTAGTGTGAAGGGAGCCTCTCCCACCCATTGACCCCTTTCCCCTGCCCTCTCTCCACCCTCTGCAGTGTTTACCACGGCCGCGCACGTTAACGCTCGCTAGGTAACGTTAACGCGCATTAACATTACATACCGCGTGTTAGCGTTACCTAACGAGCGTTAATGTTACATAACGCGTGGTATGTAATGTTACCACAGTTTAGTAAACATACCCCTAAGTCTGAGTTCAGAGCCACATATCCAAGATGCAAACGCCATATGATCTGCACAGCTCAATGAGCTACTCCAAACTCTTCTTCCAAACAATTGTCTGTGAATCATGAACCGATCCAGAAATTAGTGATGGAGGTGGGGGGAGACAGGGAAGAAGAAAAGGTTACAAAACATTCCAAAAATTGTAGACATGCCTATGGCCTTGCCGCCCTGCATGAACCTTATCCTGAGAGCTATGCAGGTTTGGTCCTGGCTAGTACTTGAATTCCAGGTGCTGTAGGCTTACTGCAAGAAAGAAAGGCCAGGTCTCACCTTACCATGAAAATGAAAACCCAGGAGATGTGGGTTGGGAAGAGCTGGCCCACCACAGGACAGAGTTAAACTAATCTCAGAAAACAGAGAAATTCTCTGCAATCTGTGACTTTCTTATAAAACCAATATAAGACTTACCCAAACCAATGTCATAGATGAGGTTTTGAGCCCATGTGTTCCCTTCTTCGGACTTGAGCAGGAAGTGTTCTCTGTGGTCGGAAAAGCTTCTGTAGAACCTCGGCAAAGAACATCACAACCTGCTAGGAATCTGGACTATGTGAACAGAATCCTGTTAATCCTGCCCAATGGGTCACAAATATTTACTCGTATTTCCTGCAGGTGGGGGGAGAGTGGATCAAGAGGTTGCATGGATTCTGAGAGCAGCATTTTTAGAAAGCTGCTTCCACACAACTCTTTATCACCCTGTAGAGCTTTTAAAATTTCTGCTCCAACTGGACATGGTCAGACATCGACATTCACTCCTACATGTCCTTATATGTGTTTTACTAGAGGCTCTGTGATTGGTAGAGCCTTCGTGAAATACAGGGTGAATTTTCCACGTCCTGGCATGGACCTCTTAATTCCCCTTTCCATGACCTATATAAAATTAGCCTTCACATGTTGCACATGTCTTCCAGGAGCTCCTTGTGCCCCCTTTGGCTGCTGCCACATTGTATTCCAAGTTAACCCAACCCATAAATGGGTGAGCAATCATGCCCTTTGAGTTGTAATATGGGATCATAACAACACTTTTTACAAGATTTGTAGATCATGGTATTAGCTCACAAATGTTGAACTGGTCCATTTGTGATATCTTTGCAATCTCCTTCCTTCTGCTTGAGAAAGGAGGGAAAGCCAGTGTTCAAGGGGGTCTGTGGACTTGCAAACTCAGAAGATCAGATGGGCCTTAAGGTTTTTGTCTGCCACCGTAGTCTATCTTTCTTACTCTCAATGCTCCAAAAAAGGATAATGAAACCAAAAATGAGCCACATGGAAAGAGAAGTAAATATCATTATAAACAGCAATTAACCTTTCTGACTAACCCCTTTAATGTGTGCACGTCAATCTGCTTAAAGTTGAAGGTGGTTACTGAAATGTGATAGTTTGAGATTTTCTTCTACCACTGGCACTCTCTCTCTCTCTCTAATATGTATCTTTACTTTGGGCAAGTGAAGTTATTTCCCTTTACCAGCTGAAAACAAGTCATTTGTCTTAAGCTGACTTTCTTGGGCAGCAAATTAGATTATTTATTATTAAAGAGTTTCAAGCACACAGTTCAGATATTTTGCAGTCTTTGTCTTACCAGAGTTTACTGAATAGTTCTGCACAGGTTTAAAAATACCCAAGAAACCTGATATTCAATGGGAGCTTGGAACCTCAATATTGGATCCTAACTTAGCTGCTAGAGTTAGTCACCTACATTCAGGGATTAGAGGTGTCTGAATATTTTCTGAATATAGGACTTAACTTTAACTTTGGACTCCTCAAATTGAATACTTTCTGGTCCACTACACAATCTGATTACCCACTACTTAGAGAGCCCCTAGGCTGTCAGGGGCTTACCCCTTGAACATACTGACACATACAAAAGAGCAAAGCTTGAGAATTGTAATGGAAAAAGGAAGGACATTTAGGAATGTGCATAGCAACACACACTCAACCGAAATATATCATTTGTTGCACATCACCCCCATTCTCAACCACCTCCACTGGCTCTCAATCAACTCCCACATCCGTTGCAAGGTACTTCTAAACACATTCAAAATCAAACAGAACCTCTCCGCAGATAGTCTGAAACCCCTCATCAGACCTGACCCAGGCACCAGACCCAGGAGGAGAGGCACATCAGACACTATCAACATACCCAGAGCCTTTGCTAAAACAAGAAAAGACACTTCAAAAAGAGCACTATCCCTGGCCACACCCGCGCTCTGGGACTCGCTCCCCGACAACCTGAGATCAACAACAGACCTCAAGGACTTCCGGAAGATGCTCAAAACAACGCTCTTCACAGAACACTACAAAGGCATCACATGAACTGACCAACGACCTTTCTCTCTGCCCACCAAAATGTAAAAATTGTAAATAGTTCCTGTACATAGCTCATACTGCATATAGCTCACCACGCAATCAACTGCACACCACTCACACACACACTCTGTCGATTTTTCACTGTATGCCCACACCCACGCACCCTGCCACTTGATTTGCTTGATGTGTAAACCGCTTTGATTTCAGGATAAAACAGTATATAAATCCTTTAAAATAAATAAAAATAAACGTGAAAACCTTCCACAAATCTCCATGTATGACCTCATTTTGCTGTGCTATAGGCTGAACCTTTACCATAAATTCAGAAAGTTCATGTGGGCATTGATACTCTTAGAAAATGCAACCCTCTGTTTGCTCACAGAATGCACTAGGGTGGGGGTTACTGCATTTTTCTGCAGGCAAATCTGGGATTTATTCAATGTGTGTGTGAGAAATAGAAACAGTGATGCGTTTCTCCCCATAATGTGCAAAATATAAAGATAATGGATGTAAATTCTAAAATCTGACATATTCAAATCACAAATTTAAAACAATTTTTTTTCTACCTTCTCTCTCCTCATTGCTGGATTGGGGACAAAAGGCTGCCAAAGAGGTGGGAGTCGGGGACACAGATCGAAAATAGTGGGCAATCCTTGAAAATTAGGGTCACCTGATAACCTTACAGTAGGGCAGAGCCAATACAAGCTTCCCCTTGCCTCTCTTCCCTCCAAAAGCGGCTTAGCAATACATCTCAAGTTGACTTTGATGATGGAGGCAATGGGAGTGGATATGGAGGTGACGAAAAGGACTGGTAATCTATGCCTGTTCAATCCCTTTATTTCCTGCCAACTACTCTATCAGTAAGAAGTGTCAGGCTTTGCTTTGGAAATATGGGCCCCAAGAGAACAACAAATAGCTTCACCTAGGTCATAGAAGGTGGCCTTTCCACCACTAAGCCAACTGACCTGAAGCTCACCCAAAGACTTAAAACTCTGTATACTGATGTCCATCATCCAAGCAGCCTCATCCCAGAGCGAAAAAGCTCTGTATCTCCATGCCAGCCCATCAAGACTTGCAGTGCTAGGCAGCAAAAGAGTCTCTAGTCTTTATTTCTAGGCCCGGCTATGGAAATTGAACATAGCTCACATAACGTGATATAATTCAAGAAAAAGTTTAAAATCATGCTGATAGATCAGTTTAAACTTGTCGGCCACTATCCAGAATGTGCCTGGCATCCCATGCTGCCAGAATGGGTCTGTTCACAGCATTATATTCGCTAGAAAAAAATAATAAGCAAGTGCATGGATAAAAATATATCAGACCCAGGAAAAGCCAGTGGGAAGTAAGTAAAGATGGCAGAAATAAATTACCGTGTAGTCCTTTATCACCTAAGATTTCCACTCTGCTAAAGGGCAGAGAAAGAAAGAGGGGGGGGGGGGGTGGAATCTTCTTTGAGATTGTCTCACTTTTGTAAGTACCTGAGTAGGGAAGAGTACAAAAAGCTCTCTGCCCACTGCTGTGTGCTACCTACAGCAAAAAGAACACAATTTTGTGCAATTTATTCTTTCCTATTTTGTGCTTTTTTGCGGGGCTTAGCAGAACAACCTAGGGCTTTGTGCCCTGCATTTCAGTGATTTGCAGATGTTTTATTTTCTATTGCTCTTCCCATGACTGGCAAGTAATGATGTTACGTTTTGGATGGGGGTGGGGGTGTTCAAAAATTCTGTCCATTTGATGGTGCTTCCCTCGGCCCCTCTGCTCTCCATTATCTATGTAATTTTCACTTGTGTAAGGAGAAACTTTAACATTTTCACCACAGAGCATGGCACAAAAGAAAAGATTTTCAGGTGAAATGAGTTGGAAAACAACAGCAAATCCCACTTTTTTGCTATTTTCTGTTTTCTTTATTAAGTCAGCATTTGATGACTTTGGTGTGGGACTTGCAAGAGTTTTTTTTTAACTACAAACCGCAGCTTGCAGGAAAATCTGCATTCTGTAAATTGCACGGAATTGCCTCTAAATTAAAATGAATTATTTGCTGCTTCCTTAGAGGGATCCTGGATTCTTTCCAGCTCCACTGTCTTGATGGTTGCTCCTGTTAATTGTAATTGGAAAACAGAGTGCCCAGGGATGTGCACAGACAAAAAAAGGGTGGTAGGTTTCCGATCATTTGGTTTCTTAGCCCAATTTTAAGGTGGTTTTTATGGCTCGTTTCACACGTTTATTTTACCAGCATTTATAATGCATGTTAAAACTTTTTAATGTGTGCAAATGGATTCACTCCTATTTATTTATAGGTTAATGCCTCTTAAAATAACTTTGCAGCCACATAAAGTTTTAAAGTGCCCAAACAAACCGACTGTGCACTAACAAATGCCTATATTGTTAATAATATGGGAATTGATAGACCTAGTAAATGCAGTAAATGAAGCCTTGCCTTTGGAGTGGTAGGGTTGTCTGAAACTGTTTGACTCATACTCAAACCGGCTGAAGGTCTGTCTGAAGTCTTTTTTCCCCGATGTAGATCTCATGCATAGTGGATTTTGAGGAGGCCTTCCTGGAAGATTTCTTTGGATCCACTGGGGATTTAACTAACAATGAGCTGCTTTCTTCAAGGTTTGGAGAACTAAGCTCATCCAACTTACTTTTGGCTTCTCTTTAGATCTGTTAACGAGTGTGGCCATTATTTCCAGCAATGATTCTGCATCTCGTTTTGCTTGTTGGGAGGCAGAGCGAGGCTGCTAGTACTGCCATCATGCAATCCTCTGATGCAATAGTGAATGCATTTTAATAAGTCTCATCGCTTCTTGAGCTTGCATTAGCTTTAGACTGGAGGATGGGAAAGTGGATAAGTACCACATCAGTCCTGGAGCAATTTAACCCACCTAGAGAAGTGATTTCACTCCTGCTGTAGGCCTATAGTAACTAAAGCTAGACTAAATATATTCCAGTCCACTCTAGACCAAGTCTGAACATAAAAGGAAACTAATCCACATCATTTAACCTTGGAGGAGTTCTCCAGTGTGAACAGAACCAGAAATACAGCTAGATTAAATATACAGTACTGAATTCTAGATTAACTAAGGGGGGTCAATCCATAACGTGAACAGGCCATTTGGATGTGGACAGGAGATGGATTTCTCCTGAAAATATCTACAGCCATATTTCGAAACCCGTCCCTGTGCACCCTCAAGGCGCAAACATGGGGATCTCAGAACATGCTCAGGAGGGGTAGAATGGGGGTGTGGTTTGCTGTGGAGACATATAAAGCGTATTCAGGAAAAGCTTGTGTATATTTTGGGAGGTCCTCGTAGACATGCCCGTTATTCCTGCCACAGATGTGGAATAAAGCCAGTACTTAGACATTTTTCTGCTGTGCTTATATAGAGGTTGTGACAAGTATGCTTCAAACTGGTATGACTGCAGTCTGTCAAACACAGCTAGATGCTTGTATAATGAACAGAAATAAGGGGTGAGAGAATCTTGTAAGTTAAAGGGGTATTAATAACTACCCCAAAGACATTTTAAGACAAGCAATAGTGATTATGGTGGCTATGACAATAGTTGCTATTTTTGCCACAGGAGCTAATCTGGGGGACCCTGTGTTATGTAAAATGAGAATGTTGATGTATGAAGTATGAGTGAGTCTGCAACAAGATTGTGTTTGAGTGAGAAAGGGGGTCAGATTTGTATTCCTGGCACTCCATGCTTTTATGGTATACCAGCTTATCTCCAGGAACAAGCAGGAATGTAGTCTTCACATATGGGTATCGTCGGTACCAACGGAGCCCGTGTGGGAACGCTCCCCAGCGTCCAATAGGAACGCTTTTGGGAGCATCCCACAGTGTCTGCGTGCTGCCTTCCTGCCTTTCCCACTGTCCCTCTTCAGTTCTTCATTTTCCGCAGAGCCAACAGGTCGCATACCCTGTCACCGCAGAAAATTCCTTCTTTATTCTTTATTTTTGGTGGTCGCGTCTGCCTCCGTTCGACGCCTACTGGTACCGGCGGTTCTTCTTTCTTCTTTTCTTAAAAAAAAGAAAAAGAAAAAAAAAGATATATATATAGTTTCTGAAGTACTTTTCTTCAGAAACTTTTTTCCTTGGTGCTGGGCGCCATTTTGGGCACTAGGCCCATTTTCCTTAAAAATGGAAAAACCAGCTTGTGGCGGTACCATATCCGTCACCGACACCCATGACTGTTGTCTTAAATGTTTAGGCCCTGACCATTCTCCATCGGAGTGCCTCTCCTGTAGGAAGATGACTAAAAGGGGCCTGCAGAATAGAGCTGCAAAACTCGGTACCCTTTTTGCCTCAGATGCGATGTCCATTGCATCGACATCTTCCAGAGCCTCATCTTCCTCCCATGGATCTCAGGTAACTAAACATAAGTCTAGCCGGTCCTCAAAGGGTAGATCTCCTTCTAGGCATCGAGAGGCCATTGGCGTTGCCCTTGAGGAAACTTCACAGGCAAAACAGCTCCGGCGGGAGGCTTCGGCTTCCAAAGCACTAACGGGGCTCCAAGATGTTCTCAAGGCCTCTACCTCGACAGAACTACTGGTGCCATGCTCTGGGGTTCCGGCCGCTTCTACCAGTACCGACACCCAAGCATCGCCAGCATCGATAGATCAGAGGTTTCTCGCTATTGAACGCAGTCTGGCAGCTCTTCTCACGGCTTCGGTACCATTGAGACCGCTACAGAAGGTTCAACAGGCACCGGTACCAGTACCAATGACACCGGCCTCGGTGGGTATACCCCCCATGCCAAGTCTTGAGTCTATCTCCAGCATCGGCAGATCGGTACCGGGACATCTCGATACTGACTTCGATCGATACCGGTACCGTGCTCTGCACGAACATCGGGATCAGAGATATTTCGAATCTTCCGATTACAATGATTCTAATGACTCTGCCGATACCAGAGTACTTCTTCTAGAGGAACCAACTTCTTCTCCTCAACGCAGGATGTCTCCTCCAGAGGACATGTCTTTTCAGGATTTTATTTGTGATGTGGTTCGAGGCCTTGCAATCATGGTAACTCCTGAAAAGGAACCTAGGGCACAAGAATTAGAAATTCTTCAATACCCTAAGGCTCCCAAGGAAGCAGCTACTCTGACTATTCATCAGATCCTCCATGATCTTATGCTGAGGATGTGGGAAACACCTTTAACCACATCTCCTCACTCTCGGAGGCGCGATACAATGTATCAAGTTCCACCTTGTCCTGGCTTCCAAAAAACTCAGTTACCACACCATTCGATGGTAGTGGAATCGGCTATGCATAAGATGAAGAGTACAAAGAGGCATGTTTCCAATCCTCCAGGCCATGAGTGCAGGACTCTTGATGCCTTTGGGCATTGATGCTTCCAAGCTTCCATGCTCTCAGCCAGGATCAGCTCCTATATCCTATATGTGGGAATGTTCCTCAAAGAGGTCACAGGAGACTTGGAGCTTATGAGCCCCCTTCTTATTTATTTATATTCTCTTATATACCATGCTATTCTGCATCAGTGTGGTTTACATTGAATAAACTGAAATTACATTGAACAGGGCATTATAACTTGGAGATAACTATTTTACAGGGAACATGGGCTATGGAGGGTTAAGTGGCTTGCCCAAGACCACAAGGAGCACCTATGGGACTAGAAACCCCAGTCCTTCCAGCCCAAGGTTGCTGTCCTCTAGTGGGATTTGAATCACCGACCTTCTGGCCTGAAGTACCTTGCCCCAACCACTAGGCCACTCCTCCACTCCACTTCTTCCTGATGATAAATGACAAGACTTTCTTACTCTTGTCAGACATGCTCAGGATGTTTCCAAGTTTGTAAACCATGCAGCCTTTGACTGCTTTGAATGCATCAGCAGAACCTCTGCTATTGCCATTGGTGCATGTCGGATTGCCTGTCTTCAGGCATCCGACTTGGAACTTTGGATACAAGATAAATTGGGAAATCTCCCTTGCACAGGAGAAAATCTCTTTGGCAGGAATTGGCAGGAAAAAGCTAATGAAATAGATATTGACAATATCACCCTGGATAGATTGTCAAAATCTACAGCCAACTCAACCAAAAAGAAATCCTATCAAAAACCCTTTTTCAGCAAAAAAAGGAAGTTTTATCCTTCTTATGGCCAGCAGGGGCATGGTCCAGTTCAGGCTGCCCAAAAGGGACAACAGCAACAAACTAGACAACAAAAGAAGCCAAAAGGGCTGAGAGCTCAGCCAGCTCCACAGGCTCAGCCTCCTTAGGGGCTTTGACTCCTACCTAGAGAACGTAGCCTTCCTGCCCCTGAACGGTCCAGAACCCTTAGCCATCCCTGGCAGGTTGTGTCATTTTGCCAACAGATGGCACCAAATAACAGCAGAAAATTGGACTCTGTCCAATGTACGAGAGGGGTACAAGCTTCATTTTCACAGCATGCCCCCTCCTACACTCGTAAGACAGTCCAATTCTCAGACCTCTGTCAACAATCTCTTAGATCAAGAGGTCACAACACTCCTTGCTCAAGGAGCAATAGAAGAAGTATGCATTCTACAACAGGGTACAGGGTTCTACTCCCCCTATTTTCTTATCCCAAAGAAAACAGGAGGACACAGACCCATTTTAGACCTCAGAGAATTGAACAAATATCTGTTCCGAGAGAAATTCAAATGATCTCTCTAGGAACTCTTCTGCCATACCTTCAAACTCAGGATTGGCTTTGTTCTCTAGATCTAAGGGATGCATATATTCTCATCCATCCAGATCACAGGAAATTCCTGTGGTTCCTTTTCCAGGGAAAACACTTCCAATACAAAGTTCTTCCCTTTGGTCTGGCTTCAGCACCAATAGTATTCACGAAATGTATTACTTAGACGACTGGCTCATTTGAGCCCCCACGGCTCCAGAAGCCAGCTCTGCTCTGTCTCGCACAATGCAAATCCTTCAATATTTGGGATAGGTCATAAACCTCCCAAAATCCCATCTTGCTCCTACTCAGTCCCTAGAATTCGTAGGAGTGTGTCTAAATACCAGATAGTCAAGGGCTTTCCTTCCACAGCCCCGCTGTCTGCACATAGTAGAGCTAGCTTCCCAAGCAGCAGTAAAGACTTATCTGACTGCTCGAGAAATGCTCCAACTACTGGGACATATGGCAACCACTGTACATGTGGTTCCCTATGCTCGCCTCCACATGCAAGCAGCCCAGTGGACCCTATCCACTCAGTGGACACAGGCCACAGGTCGCCTGTCAGACAAAATAACAAACTCACAACATCTTGTTTCATCCCTCCAATGGTGGCAATCACTGGAGAACCTTCTGGTGGAGTCTCCTTTCCAGCAACCCCTATTCCAGGCCAGATGCATCACAGGTGGGATGTGGGGCCCACCTGCACAATCTCTCTATCCAGGGTACCTGGACTCCACAGGAGGCTTGTCTTCAAATAAATCTCCTGGAACTCAGAGCAATCTTCCTTGCTCTTCGAGTATTTCAAGCCCAGCTCAGCTACAAGACAGTCCTAGTCCAGACGGACAATCAAGTAGCTATGTTCTACGTGAACAAGCAGGGCGGAACCAGCTCTCTGTTGTTATGCAACGAAGCTTTATGACTATGGGCTCTCACCAGAGAGCATCAAATTCACCTCCTCATGGTATATCTTCCAGGCATTCAGCACCTTTGGGCAGACAAACTCAGCCGAGTACTGCTGCCACACGAATGGTCTCTCCACTCAGACCAGGTTGCCCAAATATTTCAAATCTGGGGAACCCCAGACATAGACCTCTTTGCAAGTCCACTGAATGCCAAACTTCCCCAGTTCTGTTCCAGAATTCTGGCTCGAGATTGTCAGGCAAGGGACGCCTTCCTCCTTCACTGGGGTCAAGACTTCCTCTATGCCTTCCCACCCTTCCCCTCATTCCCAAAACACTATTCAAGCTTCAGAGAGACAGAGGTAGTATGATTCTCATAGCTCCACATTGGCCACGGCAAACATGGTATCCTCTGCTTCTACATCTCTCTCAAGCTGCACCTCGGGAGTTGGGGTGTGCTCCAGATCTTCTCTCCCAAGAGAACAGAACACTATGGCACCCAAATCCACAGTCCCTGCATCTCAGGGCCTGGTTGTTGAAAGCCTAGACCTTCAGGATCTCAACCTTTCTCAACAGATAAAAGATATCCTACAGGCTTCTAGAAAACTTTCCACAAAAAGATCATACGCCTTTAAGTGGAAACGATTTACCATATGGTGTTCTCAAAAGGGACTTAACCCCCTTGCGATACATCTGGAATCGGTACTAGAGTACCTCCTTCATTTATCAAATGCTGGTCTTAAGACCAATGAAGTAAGAGTCCATCTTAGTGCTATTGCAGCTTCCTACAAGCCTCTAAATCAGGGGTCGGCAACCCGCGGCTCCGGAGCCGCATGCGGCTCTTTCTCACCTTTGCTGCGGCTCCGGAGCACACTGCCCGCCCGGTATTTATGGCGTTATGGGCTCCCTCCCTTCTTCTGCAGCCGCGGCTCCCTGCCTCTTAGGGAACCGCGGCTGTGCTTTTAAAATCATCTCGGAGCCCTTCCTGTCTTGACGGGCTCCGTGCAGCATTGTCCCGCCTCTAAAGGAAGTTTGGAGGCGGGACAATGCTGCACGGAGCCCGTCAAGACAGGAAGGGCTCCGAGATGATTTTAAAAGCACAGCCGCGGTTCCGTAAGAGGCAGGGAGCCGCGGCTGCAGAAGAAGGGAGGGGAGCTGACATGGAGGGAGGGAGCAGATATGGATGGATGGAGGGAGGGGGGCTGTCATGGAGGGAGGGAGCTGATATGGATGGATGGAGGGAGGTGGCTGACATGGAGGGAGGGGGCTGACATGGACGGAGGGAGGGGGCTGACATGGATGGATGGATGGAGGGAGGGGGGCTGACATGGAGGGTGGGAGCTGATATGGATGGTGGGTGGGGGGCTGACATGGAGGGAGGAGGGCTGACATGGAGGGAGGGAGCTGATATGGATGGATGGAGGGAGGGGGGCTGACATGGAGGGAGGGAGCAGATATGGATGGATGGAGGGAGGGGGGCTGACATGGAGGGAGGGGGGCTGACATGGAGGGAGGGAGCAGATATGGGAGGCTGGCTGGATGGAGGAGGGGGGCTGACATGGAGGGAGGGAGGAGGAGGTCTGATGGGATGGAGGGGGGCTGACATGGAGGGAGGGGGCTGACATGGAGGGAGGGGGCTGACATGGAGGGAGGGGGGCTGACATGGAGGGAGGGAGCTGATATGGATGGATGGAGGGAGGGGGGCTGACATGGAGGGAGGGAGCTGATATGGATGGAGGGAGGGGGCTGACATGGAGGGATGGAGGGGGCTGACATGGAGGGAGGGAGGGAGCTGATATGGATGGAGGGAGGGGCTGACATGGAGGGAGGGAGCAGATATGGATGGATGGAGGGAGGGGGGCTGACATGGAGGGATGGAGGGGGCTGACATGGAGGGATGGAGGGGCTGACATGGAGGGAGGGAGCTGAGATGGATGGAGGGAGGGGGGCTGACATGGAGGGAGGGAGCAGAAATGGATGGAGGGAGGGAGCTGATATGGATGTATGGAGGGAGGGGGGCTGACATGGAGGGAGGGAGCTTATATGGATGGAGGGAGGGGGGGGGCTGACATGGTGGGAGGGAGCAGATATGGATGGATGGAGGGAGGGGGGCTGACATGGAGGGAGGGGGGCTGACATGGAGGGAGGGAGCAGATATGGATGGATGGAGGGAGGGGGGCTGACATGGAGGGAGGGAGCTGATATGGATGGATGGAGGGAGGGGGGCTGACATGGAGGGAGGGAGCTGATATGGATGGAGGGAGGGGGGATGACATGGAGGGATGGAGGGGGCTGACATGGAGGGAGGGAGCTGATATGGATGGAGGGAGGGGGGCTGACATGGAGGGATGGAGGGGGCTGACATGGAGGGAGGGTGCTGATATGGATGGAGGGAGGGAGGGGGCTGACATGGAGGGATGGAGGGGGCTGACAGGGAGGGAGGGAGCTGATATGGATGGAGGGAGGGGGGCTGACATGGAGGGATGGAGGGGGCTGACATGGAGGGAGGGAGCTGATATGGATGGAGGGAGGGAGGGGGCTGACATGGAGGGATGGAGCACTGGTAATGGGGTTGAGGGGACGAGCACTGGAAATGAGCTGATTAGGGGAGGCTAGGACTGGTAATGAGCTGATGGGGGGTAGGACTGGTATTGGGCTGATTAGGGGAGGCTAGCACTGGTAATGGGGTTGAGGGGGGATTAGCACTGGAAGGTACTGGGAGTGAGGACTGGAAAGGGGCTGATATTGGGGAGGGTTACTGGGACTGGAAATAGGCTGATGGAAAGAAGTGAAGAAAACGAAAGAAGAGATAAGAAATGGCAGATGGACCATAGACCACAGAAAGAGAGCTAAGAGAAGACAGGAAAGCAGAAGCCTCAGATCGGGACCAGCATGATCAAAGAATAAATTGGTCAGACAACAAAGGTAGAAAAAATAATTTTATTTCATATTAGTGATTTGACTACAAAATCATCATAATTTTGAAATCAAATATTGTTACTTGTTGTTGTGATATTTTCTGGCGGTTTTTTTTTTTTTGGTGTGTGAAGGAAGAGGGGTAGTCTTATACGGCGAGTATAGGCCAAACACCTATATTTTAACAGGAAAAGTAGGGGGTCGTATATAGCATTAAGGTAAGAAACAATATATGCAGTGTTAGATTTGTTTTAAATGTCGCAATGGTTTTGCGGCTCCCAGTTTTTTTTTTCCCTTCGGAAACGGGTCCAAGTGGCTCTTTACATCTTAAAGGTTGCAGACCCCTGCTCTAAATGGACAACCTATTTCCTCTCATCCACTTATAACAAGATTTATGAGAGGTCTTCTATTAACAAAACCTCCCATTAGACCACCACTGGTGGCATGGGATTTGAATCTTGTTCTCGGGCATCTCATGAAACCGCCCTTTGAGCCTTTAGCCACTACATCTCTGAACTTCCTTTCCTGGAAAGTCATCTTCCTAATTGCAATCACCTCTGCACACCGCATTAGTGAGTTGCAAGCTCTAGTGGCTGATCCTCCTTATACAAGATTTCACCATGATAAGGTCGTTCTTAGAACTCATCCACACTTTATGCAAAGGTGGTTTCCCCTTTCAATTTAAACCAAGCGGTTTACCTTCCTGTATTCTTTCCGAGACCTCATGCCTCCAATGCAGAAAGGAACCTTCATACCTTGGACTGTAAAAGAGCTTTAGCTTTTTACCTACATAGAACACAGCAACATAGAAAGTCTTCTCAAATCTTTGTTGCTTTTGATTCTAGTCATTTGGGACTTCCAGTTTCCAAAAGAACTCTCTCTAACTGGATTGCACAATGCATATCCTTTGCCTATGAGAGTAAGGGTCTTCCTCATGAAGGCCATGTCACAGCTCACAATGTGAGAGCCATGGCAGCCTCTATGGCTAATCTTCACTCTGTATCTATTGATGACAACTATCCAGCAGCCACTTGGGCTTCGGTACATACCTTTACAGCCCACTACTGCTTAGACAAGGACTCCCGCCGGGATGCCTTGTCTGGCCAGGCTGTTCTTCAACATCTCTTTCAGACTTAATTCAACTCCTACCCACCATCCCTGGTGGGATGCCAGAGATCCATGGGAGGAAGCAGGGCCCATCTCACAATGGATTTCAGCTTCCTGGGGCCATCTCCCTGGCATCTTCAGCTAGGGAGTCCCCATATGTGAAAACTACATTCCTGCTTGTTCCTGGAGATAGCGTAGTTACTCACCTGTAACAGGTGATCTCCAGGAACAGCAGGAATTTAGTATTCACAACCCACCCACCTCCCCTAGGAGTTGTCTCTCTATCTCTCTCTCTCTCTCTTCCTCTCTCCTTTGTCTCAGCTATAAACTCAACTGAAGAGGGACAGTGGGAAAGGCGGGAAGGCAGCATGCAGGTGCTGTGGGGTGCTCCCAAAAGTGTTCGTATTGGATGCTGGGGAGCGTTCCCATGCAGGCTCCGTCGGTACCGACGATACCCATATGTGAAGACTAAATTCCTGCTGTTCACGGAGATCACCTGTTACAGGTGAGTAACTACGCTTTATCTATAGGTGCTGAGCAGCTGTTTCCATGAATTATATCTTTTGTGATAGCAATTTAGAGAGTGTGTGTTTGTATGTATGTGATTTGAGGGTTGCACGGGAGGATGTGGTGTGCTGATCTGCAAATCAGGGAGGAGGGCAGCCATTGGGAGACATGACTGATGTAGTGCCAAAGGTCCTCAGATTGTACCATGAGGCATGATATAGCCATAGCCAGAGCATATATTTGTTGCTCAGCAATTTAATGCATCCCATCTTAGTGTTGTTTTCTGTGCACATGATAAGGGTCCATCCTGAGTGTTTTTAAGGATGCATGTAGAGCTGACCATTGCAGATCTCACTGAAGCTTTTTGATGATGCCGAATACCATTTGATGCAAGGTATGTTCTGTCATACACGTTTATATCTGAATTCTCTTATACTATCTTGGAGTGCACTGAGATTACCCACCACTGGTCTGGGCTTGTAGGGGATTAGGATATGGTCTAGTTTGCATCAGCATGCATTTATCATCAGTATTTATTTGTATTATCAGCAAACTACTAAGCACAGCAGCTTAGGAGATGCACATTTTAATAGCAGAGGTGTGGCCAGCTCGGAGACGGGCATGATCACAGACATGTTGCTTTACAGAATACGGTGAACACAGGCTCGTCCAAAACCTGATCACTGTTTACCCATATCTGCTACTATTGCCGGAGATGTATTTCTATGCTTTACTCTATGGCTTGTGCCTAGATCTGTGCACAGGCCTTGTGATGGATACGTACATGGGTCTGCTGAAAGCATGTTGGATGTGCCAAGTTGGACATGTCTATGATCGTGATGCCAGAAATGCGGGCACGTCTATACCCGTGTCTTTGGAATCGGGTTGGAATCATGCTCGTGTCTGATTTAAATGTTCCGCGTTTGCTAGCCAGCCTATATGGAATCTGCCTCGGTATGTTTTCTTTTGTTTTAGGTGACTTTTTGAACAGGCAGCTTCCTTCTGCACCTTTGGGCATCCAGTTCAATTGGAACTGGCTTCCATTGAGCACTGGGACCATGAACCTTCATTTGGAACAAGCTGGGGCATTACTTTATTTTTATAATATTCCCTAGCTCAGCCAACACAGTCAAGGCCCTTGGTTGGGAGCCATAGACTACAATTCTCCTCTGAACCTGATGAGCATGGACTGTTCTTATAGCCAGTAGGTGTCACCATTGAGCAATGGCTGCAGTCCATAGCATCCCCAACACTGGCTGGCCTGGGGAGTGAAAACTGGGCAGGAGGACTGAACGTTGGTTATTCACATGGTAGTTGTATGTGAAAACCATATAACTTAAGCCATTCCATGCTGAGCAGTGAAATGCGGAGGACATGCAACCAGATATGCTCACGACAAATCCATTTAAGTCACAGCAGATCCATGTAAGTCAGCGAGGCCAATGGGATCATGCACATATACTCTTCTTATTACAATAAGATACCATGGAGATGTAAGAACGTTTGAGCACTACTAACCTAAACCTGAATGAGTGTCAACAAGTTGTGAAAAGGCTCTGCATCGCTCTCCTACTCTGTTGAGTCATCAAGCCTCCCAGTAGTATGGCTTTAATGACTATGCAGCACCCACAAGGGTAATGAGAAACCTGCATGAGTCTAAAGTAAGAGGCCCTGTTCTGTTGTTATAAATACTTTCCAGTAGTTTAGCTCACCTGCACCTCACCGAAATGAACTGCTATGAACTGCCTCATATTATGGTGTTACTCACACTTTGCAAAGCCAGTCTTAATCCGCTCAAGTGATCAAAGAGCATTTCTTCCCTTTACTTAGTTGCTTCTTGTAAAGACTGTATTATCACGGTCCCACCTTTGTAATTAATATAAAAATAGACCAATGCTTTGGAAAATTTCCTTGAATGGATCAGCTTAGTTGTTGAAGTGTTTAGCTCATGTATAAACAGAATCTCTGAGGGTCTGTCTTCTCAATAATTATTCTGGTGACTGCACCAGACAGATAAGGCCACATGACATTGGCAAGATGGAATATATTTACATATGAAGATAGATTCTGTTAAATGAAATATTCAGGGCACAAGAAAGCAATAGGCACTTGAATCTAAGAGGCCTCCCACAAGGTACAACACTTTATATGTGTGCTGTTGGACAACCTGTGCCAACCTGATATGAACATTTCCTGCCCAGATAAGTCCGGATGGCACTGTGCCTTGCCTTGGATGACACCATTCTTTCTGCACAAGAATAAAGAGCTGAGGTCATTATAATTTGCAAGTGTTGCTGGGATTCCATTTCAAAGATTCTACTTTCTCGCAATTAGCAATGCTAAGCGCTAACAAAAACTGGCGGCAATGAGGAAAGGCTAAGAAGTTAGGGCTCTTAGGTATGGAGAAGAGATAGGTGAGGGGAACTATGATAGAAGTCTGTAAAATACTGAGTCGCGTGGAACAGGTAAACATGGATCGATAGTTTACTCTTTCAAAAGATACAAACATTAGGAGACATGACATGAAATTACAAAAAGTACATTTAAAACAAATAGGAGAAAATACTTTCTCAATTTGTAATTAAGCTGTGGAGCTCATTGCCAGAGGATATAGTAAGAGCAATTAGCATAGCTAGGTTTAAGAGGTTTGGACAACATCTTGGAGGAAAAGTCCATAAACTGTTATTAAGGTAGACCTGGGGAAACCCATTGCTTATCCCTGGGGACAAGAAGCTATCTGACTACTTTTGGGGTATGTCAGGTACTTGTGACTTGGATTTATCACTGTTGGAAACAGGACATGAGCTTGATGGACCTTTGGTCTGACTAAGTATGGCAGTTCTTGTTTTCTTATGTTCTTGTGCTGGTGAGTCAGAGCATCATTTTCACCAATGATGATTAGACTAAAGAAAATGGACACTAAACAATGCAAGTGGAATTTTCTCTGGCCATTTAGAATCTTTTTATAGCTAGAATTTCTTCAGGTTCCAGAGAGTACAACTTCTGTTCTAAGTGAGCCACATCACTGAAGTGAATATGCCTAGGATTACAATTTTCCATTAACCAAAGGACAGCCTTCACTTCTGTAAAGAAGAAAAACTCTTTCTACCAGGTTATTACTCTTCAAGTACTTTGCATCAGAGCCTAAGAGGGCCATTTTAAAAGGTTTAGTCGTGATTTGGATGTCAAAATCATGGACACAACTCCGTAGCTATTCCACAAATGACATTTGCATACTTCTCCAGTACAGGGACGTTAAAGTAGGCATAGAGGGGGAGGAGGGCCTGGCAGAAGCCTGTCAATGTACTTCCACATCCCCGTTCGATCTCAAAAACAGTTTGCAAGCACGTCAATGTTTATATCTGCTCCAGGAACAAATAGGCATCAGGAAAATGCTTGTTTTCACTTTAAAACATCCAGAGAGTATAAAGGAGATGGGGAATTAAGCGACTAGCCTTAGATTTCAAAGGCCCACACTGGGGTTTGAACTCTAGCAACCCAGTTCTTAAGCCACTACTCTAAACTGTTATGCGATCATATGACTTGGCTCTGAGCTGCTTTCCTTGGGATGTCTATATAAACATTAGATGCACACACATATCAGGCACATCCACGTTTCTGAAATCGTGCCTAAATTTGCACATGCCTGCTTTTTTTTCAGATGTTCTGGTTTTGATGTCCCAGATTGCACTTGGATGTCTCATTGTGAAAAATGTGTCTAAGTCTCCAGGCTGGGCCAAGTATGGAATGTCCTCTGCATGGTCTGGAAGTTCTCAGAGGCTAGGAGCCATTCCCAAAGCTTTCACGTGTCAAGAGCTAGAGCAACAAGTGGAGTTGACATTAGCAATGAAGCAGGTCCCATAGCTGAGGCAGAACCTGGAAGGGAACCAGAACAGCAAGGTGTTACTCTGGCACTCTTAACAAAACAACAGCGTGGAGGAGTAGCCTAGTGGTTGGGGCAAGGTACTTCAGGTTGAAAGGTCAGGGGTTCAAATCCCACTAGAGGACAGCAACCTTGGGCTGGAAGGACTGGGGTTTCTAGTCCCACAGGTGCTCCTTGTGGTCTTGGACAAGCCACTTAATCCTCCATAGCCCATGTTCCCTGTAAAATATTTATCTCCAAGTTATAATACCCTGTTCAATGTAATTTCAGTTTGTTCAGTGTAAACAAGGGTGAAGCAGTTAGGTGCACAGTTGGTGTTCTCTTCAATCCTCCCTGTTGAGGGTAAAGGCCAAGACAGAGAGGCTCGCATCCTGGAGATGAATGCATGGCTGCGTGGATGGTGTCATTGAGAGCGTTTTGGTTTCCTAGACCATGGGAAGCTGTTCCAAGGGTTGCAGAGCAGAGATGGCATCCATCTACCAAGAAAGGTCAACGCATCTTCGGTAGTAGACTGGCTAATCTACTGAAGAGGGCTTTAAACTAGATTCGTTGGGGATAGGTGAAGAAAGCCCCCAGGTAAGTGAAAGCCCCCAGGTAGGTGATACATTAAATACCTTTATGGAAATGGGTAACAGGGGTAACATATGGAAAGCAGTGTGTATAAATGCCCGTAGCATGGGAAATAAGATCCCTGATGTTGAGGCTTTGGTGGGAGTGGCTGACTTGGATTTAGTGGCAGTTACAGAAACATGGTTCACAGAAAACCATGACTGGGATGTAACTATAACTGGCTATACTTTATTCAGAAAGGACAGGGTAGGAAGAAGGGGAGGAGGAGTGGCACTATATGTAAAAACTACTATTAAAGCTTTGGAATTACAGAGCTTAAAAGGGAGAGAGGAGGCATTGTGGGTTAAACTAGAAAGAGGGAAAGAGAAATCTATTTGCATTGGTGTGATATACAGACCTCCCTCACAAGAGGAAGAGGTGGACAGAGAGTTAATTGAAGACATACGCAGCATTGCTAGGAAAGGGGAAGTGCTACTGATAGGAGATTTCAATATGCCAGATGTTGACTGGCACATTCCTGCTGCAGTATCATCTAGAAGTAAGGAGATCCTGGATTCTCTACAGGGAGAACTATTCAGGCAATTGGTAACAGACCCCACACGTGAAGGGACCATACTGGACTTGGTGCTTACCAATGGTGAAAGTGTTTCTGATGTTGTAGTGGGAGATCATTTTGCATCCAGTGATCACCGGATGGTGTGGTTCAGTATTAGGACTAGGGCTGTTAGAATCCATTCCAAGGTGAGGATCTTAGACTTTAGGAAGACTAACTTTGCGAAGATGGGCCAATACCTCAGGGAGTCGTTAGTGGGATGGGAACAGCTGGGGGATGTAGAAAAACAGTGGGCAAAACTGAAAGGGGATATTTTAAGGGCAACCAACCTTTTTGTTAAAATGGTAAATAAAGGCAAAAGCAAAAGGAGACCTCTATGGTTTTCTAAGGAAGTAGCTGAAAAAGTGAAGAAAAAGAGGGAGGCCTTCATGAAATACAGGAGATCACAGAGAGAGGAAGACAGGCATCTGTATTTGGAAAAACTTAGAGAAGCTAGCAAAGTAGTCAAGAAGGCAAAGATTCAAAAGGAGGAGGAAATAGCCAATGCAATAAAATGGGGGGATAAGACATTTTTCAGATATATTAGTGAGAAGAGGAAGGGCAAGAGTGGTATTGTCAGACTAAAGGGTGCAGGGGGGGAATATGTAGAAGCTGATAAGGATAAAGCGGAATTGCTTAACAAATATTTTTGTTCTGTGTTCAAAGATGAAGAACCAGGAGCAGGACCTCAGAAAACACCCACAAATAGGAACAGAAGCGAGGGACATCTTGAACAATTTTCAGACTGTGTTCGTGAGAAACTAGCTCAACTTAAAGTAGACAAAGCGATGGGACCAGATGGGATACACCCTAGAATACTGAGGGAACTTGGGGACGTTCTAGCAGCTCCACTGACTGACCTTTTCAATGCCTCGTTGGAGTCGGGAGTGGTGCCAAAGGACTGGAGAGAGGCTCATGTGGTGCCTTTACACAAAAGCGGAAGTAAGGATGTGGTTGAAAACTACAGGCCGGTTGGTTTAACTTCGGTGGTGAGTAAATTATTGGAAACGCTGCTGAAAGAGAAAATAGTGAGGTTTCTGGAGTCCAGTGGATTACAGGATCCGAGGCAGCATGGATTCACCAGAGGCAGGTCTTGTCAGACAAATCTGATTGATTTCTTTGACTGGGTGACCAGGGAGTTGGACAGAGGGATGGCTCTAGATGTGGTGTATTTAGATTTCAGTAAAGCCTTTGACACTGTTCCTCACAGGCGACTTATAAACAAACTGAGCACCCTAGGGATGGACCCTAAAGTTACTGCTTGGGTTGGAAATTGGTTGGGTGGGAGGCAACAAAGAGTACAAGTAAATGGAGCTCACTCTGAGGAGAAGGATGTTACCAGTGGTGTGCCCCAGGGATCTGTCCTTGGTCCGATTCTTTTTAACATCTTTGTTAGTGATATAGCGGAAGGGCTGTCGGGTAAGGTTTGCCTCTTTGCGGATGATACCAAAATCTGCAATAGAGTAGATACCCAGGAAGGTGTAGATAACATGAGGAGGGATCTAGCTAAGCTTGAAGAATGGTCTAGAATTTGGCAGCTGGGATTTAATGTTAAAAAATGTAAGGTCATGCATTTGGGCTGCAGCAATCCAAGGGAACAATACAGTATAGGAGGTGAAGTACTTTTGTCCACTAAAGAAGAGCGGGACCTAGGCGTGGTTGTGTCTGATGATCTTAAAGTAGCTAAACAGGTAGAAAAGGCGACGGCAAAAGCTAGAAGGATGCTTGGGTGCATACGGAGAGGAATGGCTAGCAGAAAAAAAGGAGGTGATAATGCCTCTGTATAAGTCTTTGGTGCGACCTCATTTGGAGTATAGTGTGCAATTCTGGAGACCGCACCTTCAAAAGGATGTGAACAGGATGGAGTCAGTGCAGAGGGTGGCTACTAAAATGATTAGTGGGCTTCATTATAAAGCATATGAGGACAGACTTAAGGATCTTAATATGTACACCTTAGAGGAAAGGCGGGATAGAGGTGATATGATTGAGATGTTTAAATACCTCCGTGGCATAAATGTTCAGGGAGAGAGCCTCTTTCAATTGAAAGCAAGTTCTGCTACGAGGGGACATGGGATGAGGGTGAAGGGAGATAGATTCAGGAGTGATATGCGGAAATATTTCTTTACGGAAAGAGTAGTGGATCCATGGAATAGTCTCCCAGTGGAGGTGGTAGAGATGAGGACAGAAACTGAATTCAAAAAAGCATGGGACCAACACAGAGGATCTCTAAAGGTAAAAAGTGGACTGTTGTAGTTGTTGATATGGAAGGACAGACTAGATAGGCCATGTGGTCTTTTTCTGTCATCATGTTTCTATGTTTCTATGGGATATGTTTACTAAACTGCGTTAGTGCAATTTGCGTTAGGAGCCGCATTAGTGGAAGGAAAGCCAAAAAAAGGACATGGGCGGTACATCATAACCGATAATGCGCAGTTGCGCGCGGTTTTGCGTGCCACACAGCAACGATCGCTACAGCGCGCGTGCTACTGCGTGCAAGCTTAAGACAGCGCTCAGACACCCAAATACAGAAACAGAGCTGTAGCACAATGGTTACTACACAGACTGATGGTACAAGGGTCATGGGTTTGATTCCCCAGTGTGCCTAATGAATAAGGCTGGCTGAGGCGTCATGTGTAACACTTTGAAGGCCTACTATAATATTTTAATCCACATTCTGCAACCGGGTTAATTTCTGCACATGTCAGGAAAATTGTACCCGTCGTACCCAATATGTTCCAATGGTGACGTTCCCTCTGGCATGGTCATGTATTATATACCATTTGATAGGAATATATAGGCAGAAGATGAGATCCCGAAAGTACTGGGCTTGGCCTGGAACGGGTTAAGTAGTGGGCTGTGAGGAAGTTTAGTTGTACCTGAATAGTGTTGCCAGCAAACACACCCTCGCAATGGCGTAACCTAAGGTGCCACATAAGGCACCCTAGAGGGCACTTCATAGGGCACAGTATAAAGTGCGCTGTCTGCCAAGGCACCCTATAATGTCCCCTATAGGACACCATATAAGGCACCTTATAAGGCGCTTTATAGGGTGCCGTATAAAGCGCCCTATAGGGCGCCCTATGAGCCACCCTAAGGGGACACTACCCTGAGGGTGGTCCTGCTGGCAGAACTAATATACAATAAAAAAAGTCAATGCCTAAGCCAGCCCTATTGATGAACCCCACTGTGGGTTCTGAACCCATGTCCTCTGGCTCCACAGGCAGTGAAGTAACCAGTGGGCTAGAGCTGATAACAAACAACTGGCTGGCTACAGGAGGACTGCACGGCACCACACCCACATTCTGCTGTGGTTACCAGGATAGGGGTAACCCACCCGTACCCATGATGCACTGCACAAGCAAATCAGCAGTCGAGAGATGGGCACAAGATCGGGTATGCACCCCCACAGCACCTCGGCCTTGTAGGGGGAACAGACCGTGTGTGGCACTGCCACAGAGTAGCCACAGACAGTCACATTGTGCGGGTACAGTACCCACCCTGAGGTTGAGGTGGGGCGCCCAGCACCAGGTCCACAGCACCTTTCATGGCTGAAATACGCCATGCTGCAGGACCCCATCAGTGTGTGATAGGTAGGTCTGTTAGACACACCTAGGATACAGCTGTGTCCTGCTGTATGTCCCGGTCATGTCTAGTCCCTAGGGGCGCTGTTGCACCCAGACCAGTGCATATCCTGTGTTGGTGCCATCATTACCTGCTGAAGGTGAAGGGGGGTGGTGTATGGACCCATAGGCAGATTATGTACCACCACACAACCCACCCTCTGGGCCTCAGGGGGAAACAGGATCACCCACCAATAGATCCACAGTCTACCTCCCTGCAATGGCAGCGGTAGAGGGGACCAGCAATAGTAGTCCTGCTGGAGAACAGACAGAGCAGCACACATCCATAACACAATAGCAGACAGACGGTAGGCCTGGAAATGCTCAGCTGCCCCCCACCATTATCTGACATTCTCCAGCAGCAAGCCTCCAGCCGCTGCACCCTGCAAGGTGTTCCAGCAAGACAGCATACTAGCTTCAGACAGTCCGCCAGCTAGTCCATAGTGCATGGTCCTGGAGGAGATGCAGATACGTCAGTGATTGGGCCCCAAAAGGAAACCCATATATATCACATGAGAGAAATGCTATGTAGCACTATGGGGGAACCTAGCCATGCCATGGTCACTGCTCAGTCAGGGTGAGAGTGACCTCCCAGTAGGACATGCTGTGGCCACTCTGTCCGTGCAGGTGGTACCGGGCACTACAATGTCTGAGCTGTTGCCCTATGCCCTGCGCAGATGCGGCAAGGCCAGGCCACCCTATCCAGGCTATTCCCACGGTACCTTGCTCCTCATTATGCACATTGGCAGGCCAATACTGGGAACAGTGCTAGCAGTGTGGGCTGTGGAGGGTGTTGGAAGCCACCACACACTGGATAGACAGACACACACTCCCCACACCTATGCCAGCATTGTGCAACTATAGAGGTGTTGGGCAGCCCAGGCCACCACACCAGTCCTAGGCACAGTGCAGGCATGGCTATGGTACGCAATACTGTAGGAGTCACTCCCCAGGTTGGTAAACACTGTCAGACACAGGACCTGTAGCACACTCCACAGACATCAGAAAGGTTGCTATGATGCAGCTCACTCAGGACATTGTACTTAACCTAGGAATTGCTATCTGCCAGTAATCATAGCAACCTTTTGATAGATGTGTACCATATTCCCAGATTTAGGGTGGCATTACTACGGTATGCATGTGCTAGTATTGGGAGATGCACGCAGAGCCCAAAGTCTTGCCTCTCCAGGAGACTGTGGATAATGGGGCCTGTGGGTGCGGGTGTGTCTGCCCCTGTTGGCTGCTGCTTTACGGCAGAGGTTCCCAACTCCAGTCCTGCGGTGCCAAACACTGTTCGGGTTTTCATGCTGTCCCTCATGAATATTGTCAGACGGCTGCCTAGGGTGAGAACTTACACAATCTTGACGATGCATATATTCATATGATTCTTGCAAGGTATTGTGGGTATTGTAGTTCATTCACTCCCAAACACAGCTGATGACAATAATTTGAGTTGTGAAACCAAGTGGTAAGATCAATAAAATACTTCTTTTATTGATGGGGTTTAATTCACCCAGCACATGTATGCTTGATAGCACTATAAATGAGGTTACTTGCTTGCAGTGTTTAAAATGGATAACAAAAAGTCACAAAGTAAACCAGAAAACAACCTTCAGCTTGTCAGGCAATTAGCTAATGTTTTCTTAGCAAGTAATTACCAAATACAAAGGCACAAAGTAAAGAATAAACTTTGCTGGTTAGGTTAACTTCTGCTTATTTTCCACGCCGATCTCAGCAGTGATTCTCCCTTGCTCACACACACAATCAGGTGCAGCCCTAATTACTATCAATGGACCAGCTGAAAGCCTTTAGCTGGCTGGCTGCTACTGTGTGAGCCCAAATCCTGCTTTAAGAGCTGTTTGCAGTGGAAATAAAGAACAAAGTTAGGTTTCTTTGTGATGGCTGATGTGTTTGCTCAGAGAAAACTAGTAATAGCATTTAGATAGAGAACAGTCCATATAAACTGTATTTTCATCTGCTGTATCAATCAGCATATGGTCACTATCATACATTGGCACAGACGAGTCTTTCATTAAGGCACTATCATGAGAATGCTCATTCCCTTGCTGCCACTCTCTATTATAGATAGGGTCTGGATCAGTGTTCATACCTGAGCCTCTCCTGCTATCATTATTCCTCTCTGTATAGCCTGGCCAATATGTAATCCAATTCTGATGTCCAGCCTTCCAATCTTGATCCCTGGACACTGGATCTTCTCTCACATTCCTTCTGGCCTTGGTCTGAAAGTCCCTTCCACATGCAGTCTTCTCTCTTCCAGGTAGCCACTGGTGATTCCTATCTCTGCCACTCCATTCCTCTGGCTGAATCCAGTCCAATGGACTCTGCTGGCTTTTGGAATACCTCCCAGTATGAGTACTGCCTTGGAATCTCCCAGACCTTCCAATGGCCTTTCTTCTCTTCCTTCCAGAGAGTTTCCTTCCCTCTCTATCTGCTTGGCTTGGCTTCTGTTTCTCCAGGTGATACTGGTGCTTGTAGCCGTTGCTGTCTCTGTATCTCTTCCTCCCTCTGTAGCTGTTCTTGAAACTGTTGCTGAAACTGTTTCCTGAAGAATAATCTCTATTCTTATTCTTTCCTAATGTGTGCTGCTCCCTAACACAGCGCAGCTGTGTTGAATCAAGCCCTGCCCTTTGAGATGAGTGCTTAGGGATTACCTCATAGCTCTCTTGATTGCACACACATTCTCTCACTTCAGCCCCTCTCATGGCTGCTGGAAAGCTGGTGCATTCTGGGACTGGTAGTCTTTTATGTGAAAACTCTGTTTTCTCAATTCTACCAGAACTGACAGGTTGCTTGTTCAGAGTCACATCATCTTTTCTATAGCTCCTACCTGAGCTATGATAAGCTTCCTTATCACATACCCCCCTGCTTAAGTTATTACGGACTGGTTTTACTGGTGAAACTTCTTCTCTACAGTCCGTAATACGGGAAAGTGCATCCGCATTCTTGTGTAACTTCCCGGCACGATGTTCAACCTGAAAATCAAACGCCTGTAAGGCCATGTACCAGCGTGTCAACCTGGCATTGTGGTTCTTCATTTGCTGCAACCACTTAAGTGGGGCATGGTCCGTGACCAACTGGAACTTTCTCCCTGTAAGGTAAAACCTTAACGCCTCCACTGACCACTTGATAGCCAAACACTCTTTTTCTATCGTGGAATACTTTTGTTCAGCCAGTGACAAACTTCCTGCTCAGGTACATCACAGGATGCTCCTCTCCATCATGGCACTGGGATAGGACTGCTCCTAGCCCTACATCCGATGCATCGGTTTGAACCAGAAAGGGTTTCTTGAAGTCTACTCCTTTCAGTACCGGTCCTGTACACAATTTTTCTTTTAATACTGAAAACGCTTTTTCAGCTTCTGGTGTCCACTTTATCTGGTTTGGACAATTCTTTCGCAGCATATCCGTGAAAATGGCACTTTTCTCTGCGAATTGCGGTATAAACCGGCGGTAGTATCCAATAAGTCCTAAGAAACTTCTTAGTTGTTTCTTGGTTGTTGGAGGAGGAAAATTCCTGATGCTATCTATTTTGCTTAATAGAGGTTTAATTTTTCCTCTTCCCACTAGGTGGCCTAGGTATTTTACCTCCCTATTTGCAAAGGCACACTTCTTCGGGTTTAAAGTGATTCCCGCTTGCTTCATAGAGCACAAGACTGCCCTGATCCTCTTCAAATGCTCCGCCCAGGTGTTACTATGGATTATGACATCATCCATGTATGCAAAAGCATAACTTTGGTGGGGTCGAAGTACCTGATCCACTAACCTTTGGCAGGTAGCCGCTGCTCCATGCAGTCCGAAAGGCATCCTCTTGAACTGGAAAAGGCCAACGGGGGTGCTGAACGCAGTTTTCGGCTTCGACTCCCTGGTGAGCGGGATTTGCCAATATCCTTTTGTCATATCAAGGGTGGTTAAGTATTGAGCCTGTCCCAGCTGGTCTAGCAGCTCCTCAATTCTTGGCATTGGATATGCATCAAAAACTGATATGGCGTTTACCTGCCGGAAGTCAATACAAAATCTTAAGGATCCATCAGGCTTCGGCACCAGGACTATGGGGCTATTCCAGGGACTCTTTGACTCCTCTATTACCCCCATGTCCAACATCTCCTGGACTTGTGCCACTACCTCCTGTCTTTTGGCTTCAGGCAAGCGGTATGGCCTTTGACGAACCAATTTCCCAGGTGGAGTTATTATTTCATGGGCCACCAAATGGGTCTCCCCAGGTATGGGTGTCAACACATCTGGGAATTCCTTAAGCAACTTCCTAATTTCTTCCTGTTGTACCATTGTCAGGTCCTCACCTATTTGGGGCTCTGATTTTTCTTTACAATCAGATACCTGGGGTCCCAAATCTTCCTCTTCACTCACCTCCCTCTCTCGGGCACAGGTGGCAGCTAAGCTTTTAACCCCTTTGACATCAGTAGAACCAAAACCTTTGGCTCCACGTTCAGAATTCTCTAGGGATGTGACCTCCTCCACAGGTGGAAAACCCAGCCTCTCACAGATCAATTGGGCAATTTTGTCTCCTGTCTTCACATGATACTCATTCTGTCCAAAGTTAAACAACAGAACTTTAATATTGCCCCTGTAATCGGGATCAATTACTCCCGCACCCACATCGATGAAATATTTAAGGGCTAATCCGGACCTTGGGGCTACTCTCCCATAACATCCAATTGGTATTTCCACTTGGAGACCGGTGTCAACCAGGGCTCTCCCTTGGCTAGGTACAATCACATTTTCTATGCTGCACAGGTCAAACCCAGCAGACTGAGGGGTTGCCCGCCTAGGAGCTTGGGCCTTCTCAGAGACCTTATGGTACTTTAGGACGAATATCTGCTTTGGGGTAGCTTGGTCTTCTGGACGCTTAACCATCTTTTTAGCTGGGGTCTGAGGACTTCCAAATAAAGGCCCGGGAGCTACTACCATTAAACCTTCTCCCTCCTTTTTTCCTAGTCCTTCCACTAGACCCTGCTTAAATCTTGGCCAGTCTCTTCCTAGAACCAAATCAAAGGGTAGCCTAGGCACCACTGCTAATAGGACTTCTTCTTGTTTCCCTAGGCACTTAACCTTTAGCCTATAGGTGTGATATGATGATGCAGCACCATGAATGCATCTGATGTGAACTTGGCTTTCAGGGGTTCTAGGCACAAATCTTTCTTGGGCCTCTATCCTCTTCCAAAGCCTTTTTGACATCATACTCTGGTCTGCCCCAGAGTCTAATAATGCATTTGTGGTAATTCCTTGCACATCAACCATCAAAAGAAATCCTTCCTTGGGCTGTTTTAAATCCAGACCCATTAAACTAGTGTGTGTCTGGCATCTCTTCTCTAAATGTCCTACTTTTCCACACTTGAAACATTTCTTTCTATTCCACTGTGTCATCTGGTTTGATACAGTACATTCATTGTCAGAAACATTCTTAATTATTCTTTTTTCTGATACAGCACATCTAGCCTCAGCATCCATCTTTAGAGGGCCACCCATTCTATGGCAAGCCTGCGTGGCTTCCAAGAATCTCTCTGCTAGCATGGTTGCCTCTCCAAGATTTTGGCAATTTTGCTGTATAAGAAAAACATTCAAATCTTTAGGTACCCCAAGCATAAATTGTTCCAGCATTATAATATCTAATAACATTTCTACTGTCTTTTGCTCAGGCTCCAACCATTTTACAGCTAAACTTCTGATTCTCTGACTCAGAGCCCTGGGTGTCTCACCCACTTTCAATGTAACAGCTCTAAACATTCGCCTATACTCTGAAATTGACAATCCTAGGCGATCTCTAATAGCTGCCTTTACATCCTTATAAATCAAAGCCTGGGCTGCTGGCATTGCTCTGTAAGCTGCTAGTGCCTCACCAGTTAATGAGGCTGCCAGCCTTACTGCCCACTGGGTCTCTGGCCATGCTAAAGCCTGTGCCACTCTTTCAAAAGACTCTAGAAAATCATCAACATTATCTTCTGGAGTTAATTTCCCAAAATTAAATGCCCCAATCCCTTGATTGAGTCCCACATTGTTCACATGTGGTGTACCAGTACTAACTGCTGGTCTTGCATCTGTTCCACTTTGGCTCTGCAGCTGAACTAGAGCTTGCACCAGATCAAGCACTGGTTTCTGCTGTTCCATTAAGGCCTTCATAGCAGTGTCCTGGGACTGCTGTGATAGCTCCTGCTGCTTGCTGAATTGGGCTGCCATCCACTGAGCCATCTCCCTCGGATCCATCTTGACCCCTGCAAGAAAAGAGAGAAAAAAAAACCCAAAGAGCAGCACCTTCCAACCAGGTGTGTTTTTTTTTTTTTTTCAATTACCCCCTGTGCTTACACACATCCACCACTAGACATGCCCAGGTACATATTACCTTGTCTCAGTGATGAATCCAGCTTTGCACAGGGTCTTTTCATCCGGGACAGCTTCCTGGAACAACCACTTTTCTTCCAAAGTGCAGATGAGGGAAAGAAATCTTCTTACAGCTTTAAACTTGACTTTTATTTGTAATCCACAACAAGTAAATCCTCTTGGTGCAAGAGCAATCCGAAAAACTACGCCATTTGTCAGACGGCTGCCTAGGGTGAGAACTTACACAATCTTGACGATGCATATATTCATATGATTCTTGCAAGGTATTGTGGGTATTGTAGTTCATTCACTCCCAAACACAGCTGATGACAATAATTTGAGTTGTGAAACCAAGTGGTAAGATCAATAAAATACTTCTTTTATTGATGGGGTTTAATTCACCCAGCACATGTATGCTTGATAGCACTATAAATGAGGTTACTTGCTTGCAGTGTTTAAAATGGATAACAAAAAGTCACAAAGTAAACCAGAAAACAACCTTCAGCTTGTCAGGCAATTAGCTAATGTTTTCTTAGCAAGTAATTACCAAATACAAAGGCACAAAGTAAAGAATAAACTTTGCTGGTTAGGTTAACTTCTGCTTATTTTCCACGCCGATCTCAGCAGTGATTCTCCCTTGCTCACACACACAATCAGGTGCAGCCCTAATTACTATCAATGGACCAGCTGAAAGCCTTTAGCTGGCTGGCTGCTACTGTGTGAGCCCAAATCCTGCTTTAAGAGCTGTTTGCAGTGGAAATAAAGAACAAAGTTAGGTTTCTTTGTGATGGCTGATGTGTTTGCTCAGAGAAAACTAGTAATAGCATTTAGATAGAGAACAGTCCATATAAACTGTATTTTCATCTGCTGTATCAATCAGCATATGGTCACTATCATACATTGGCACAGACGAGTCTTTCATTAAGGCACTATCATGAGAATGCTCATTCCCTTGCTGCCACTCTCTATTATAGATAGGGTCTGGATCAGTGTTCATACCTGAGCCTCTCCTGCTATCATTATTCCTCTCTTTATAGCCTGGCCAATATGTAATCCAATTCTGATGTCCAGCCTTCCAATCTTGATCCCTGGACACTGGATCTTCTCTCACATACCTTCTGGCCTTGGTCTGAAAGTCCCTTCCACATGCAGTCTTCTCTCTTCCAGGTAGCCACTGGTGATTCCTATCTCTGCCACTCCATTCCTCTGGCTGAATCCAGTCCAATGGACTCTGCTGGCTTTTGGAATACCTCCCAGTATGAGTACTGCCTTGGAATCTCCCAGACCTTCCAATGGCCTTTCTTCTCTTCCTTCCAGAGAGTTTCCTTCCCTCTCTATCTGCTTGGCTTGGCTTCTGTTTCTCCAGGTGATACTGGTGCTTGTAGCCGTTGCTGTCTCTGTATCTCTTCCTCCCTCTGTAGCTGTTCTTGAAACTGTTGCTGAAACTGTTTCCTGAAGAATAATCTCTATTCTTATTCTTTCCTAATGTGTGCTGCTCCCTAACACAGCGCAGCTGTGTTGAATCAAGCCCTGCCCTTTGAGATGAGTGCTTAGGGATTACCTCATAGCTCTCTTGATTGCACACACATTCTCTCACTTCAGCCCCTCTCATGGCTGCTGGAAAGCTGGTGCATTCTGGGACTGGTAGTCTTTTATGTGAAAACTCTGTTTTCTCAATTCTACCAGAACTGACAGGTTGCTTGTTCAGAGTCACATCATCTTTTCTATAGCTCCTACCTGAGCTATGATAAGCTTCCTTATCACAATATGCATGAGATACATCTGCATACCATGGGGGTGGCGCATAGAAATGCAGCACAGGCATCTTCAACAGAGGCAGCATGGAACCGGAATGGTGTTTGGCCCTCCAGGACTGCATTTGGGAGGCTCTGCTCTAGGTAATGTGCATGTTTATGGTGTCTGTGCTCTGTAGGGTAAAATGTGGGTGTTTTGGGCATGTTTACGTCATCTGCAAGAACGGTTCTGTCTGTATTAGCACGTTATAGTAGTGGGTAAAATATGAGGACTGGGTTGGCGGAAACCACAGCTGGGACTTGAACCTGTGACCTTCTGCTTCTGAATATACTGGTTATGTGCACTGCACTGCACCACCATGTTCTCACAGAGATGGTGCATTCCCTGGTGCTACCATGACTGTTGGTCAGACAGGGCCTGTCTGCTGCAGTGCACCGCACCCACCTACACAGGGCTAGGCCACGGTCTGCTGTGGGCAGCTGCCACTGCCCCCTCCACCACCAGTATCCCTCAGCCACCATGCTGACATGCCCTTCTGCTGGTGGAGCTGGTGGTGCGCAGTCCCAGGCCATCCAGTGTGCAGGTAGGCTGCTGCCTATGGTGCAGGTTCTGGGGTAGGGGTGCCTGCATAGCTGTCCACGCTTTCTCCAAGCACCACTTGCCAATGTTCCGTGCCATTGGGGGTACCTGCTGGGTACTATTCCCTGTGACACTGTGGGAAGCACACTCTTGCCCATGTTGGGCCCTCAGCAGTTGCTGTCTGGTTGCTCTACTGTTTCAGCATTCCTATGGGACAGCTAGGCATCACCCTAGTCCCCACTGTGGCCCAGCTGCACCACAGCATGTGCCACCTGCAGCCCTCTGTATCCCCTTTTCCAGCATCTGCCCGGTTGCCCGTTCTGACATGCCCGCCCTGATGTTGCGGGACATGTGCATGCCATAGGAACCCTGTCCGATGGTGGGGAAATCCCTGAGCAGCGCTATTTCACTGTGGGCCCATGCACTTTGTATGGGGACGGAGTATGGACCTTTCCACGAATTATATCTGTTCTATGGAGCTTACTCGGGGGGGGGGGGGGGTTGATGTTTCTCATTGCTACCACTATTGGCCAGCTTGGTTGTTGTTTTTTTCCAGTTTATTGGGGTCATTTTCAGTATTTCTGTGCCCTTTTTTTCTGTGCACATGTATCACACTTATCACCTTGTTTTGGTTTCCCTGCCTGGGCTGTACATTGCTGACACATAAATGGTTTCTCTCCCCTTTAAAGTGCTTTTACCGGTAGGTTTTCATTCGCGTTGGAATTCAGCTCTGAAATACAGCGCGTTGTTGTGAAGGGAGCCTCTCCCCACCCACTCTCCGCCCATTGACCCCTTCTCTCCGCCCTCTCTCCACCTTCTGCGGTGTTTTACCGCGCCGGGAAGCATTACGCTCGTTAGCGCGTGATAGCGCGCGCTATAGCGCATTTACGATCGTTAATGCGCTATAGCACGCTAATGATCGTTAACATCATACAACGCGTGTTATTCACGTTTACCGCAGTTTAGGAAACATACCCCTATGTTTCTAAACCGCACTGATGCAGAATAGCACGGTATATAAGAGAATGTAAATAAATAAACTTGGTTTATATTGCATTAATTCAGAGGTTGCTATAATTTTTGGAATGTTTTCAACTGTTCTAGGTTTTGGAGCAATTTGAGTTAAAATAATTACATTCTGCCCATTTGCCATAAGAAAAAACTGAATAAAATGTCCAAATCTTTGTGACCAATTAGCATGGTCAAGACTAATTCACTGCAGATGCTGATTTACTGGACATACAGCCCTCATGAAGACCAGTATGATACTGCCTATGGTAGGACCCACATTGATATGGTATTATCAAAAAAAGAATACTTGCATGGTAATATTAGTCTTCCTTTTGAAACTTACATTTGTATTGTATTGGCATGTACAGAAGAATAACATGAATGTCTAGCAGACAGTGCAGCCCTTTGGCAGATTAATGGTGTTGTTCTTATAGCTCAAGAAGAATAAATTCCCATGTTTTGAATCCTGGTGGTTGGAAAAGTTGAAAGCTTGAGGTAAAATGTGCCTACAGAATTAAGTGCAAGCGGGAACATATCAAGCTAGAGATGCACCTTGTACAACTAACGAATCTGGTGCCTCCCTCCACCCCAGCCATGCATAGTAACTCACTCTTTCTGAGCTCCCTGGAAGCCCACTGATGATATCAGTGCCCTTCCTGGACTTGCGCCCTGTGCATCCGTCCCACTCGCACAGCCTTTGGTACAGTATTGGGTATAGGGAAAGGAGCATAGGGTCCAAATATTTAAGAGAGGCCCTCTCAGATTTTGCCTTGATATGTCAGATGCTAGCTGAAGGAACAGATAGGGATGGGGGTGGGGCCAGAGCCACCACTGCCTACAGAAGTCTCTCTACCCTCCTCATTCCATGGGCATTGTCTTCCATTTGGTAGGAGGAAGTGGTGAGCAGTGGTTCTTACCTGCTACTTCCTTTATTGCTGCTTTTCTTATGCAGTCAGAACCCTGGGAATGGGAGTTTTAGTATGTATGATATTTATTTTATTTATTTATTTATAGTCTCTTTTATACCGCGCTATTCAGCATCAGCGCGGTTTATAACAATGAACACACACATTTCCAATAGTACTTTGTGTTTACATATGAACAGGAGATTCAACTTGGCTAACAGGGGAACTATATACAATAACGATATATCATGATGGTTGCCTAATGTGCTTGTTTGCCTAGGCCTCACCAATTTTATTAATTTAGACAGTTTTGTAGACCACCTTATCCTTCAATCAAAGTGGTCACAACACAATTGGGGGGACACATTTAACACAAGGGGATATGAAACACATACACTAATACTTACAGGGAACATGGGCTATGGAGGTTTAAGTGGCTTGCTCAAGACTACAAGGAGCACCTGTGGGACTAGAAACCCCAGTCCTTCCAGCCCAAGGTTGCTGTCCTTTTGAACCGCTGACCTTTTGGCCTGAGGTAACTTGCCCCAACCACTAGGCCACTCCTCCCCAATAGGTTAACCTTGCCTTGTCTTAAGGGAGGCATTTAATAACACTATGGTGCATTCTGGAATCTTATGGAGAACATCAGGACATATGTGAGCAATTTCAACTTATGTAGCTCTTTTTTGAGTAGATTTGTGAAACCATCAGGCAACAATATGCCATTGTGGATCTATGCCAGTGAGCTGGACAGGGTGAAACACAGACCATGGAACACCAGTGATCAGCTGGTTACAAGACGAGCTATGCGCTATGGAAGGTCCTGCTAAGGAAACAGGCTAAATCCTATCATATACCAGTCAAAACAACCCTGCTATGTTTCTGACCCAGATAGCTCAAATTCAGGCATAAAAATGATGTTGAATTAACTATATTATCTTGTAGGCAAAGGAGTGCATAATAACTTCTATTACTTTTATTGATGTAAGATTATGCGTACCTTTATCGGCAATATGTTTAGTTAATATCAACACAAATGACAATGCCAGAGGTTCCTGATCACATTATTTTGGTAGGCTGCAATGTTCCTTGTTTAGCAAGTTCGCTTTCCAGAAACAGGGTCATAAATCATAGAAAGTGTTTTATTAAAATAAACAGCACGGGATGGGGATAGCAGAGAGAAAGAGATTTGGTTTCTTGTGAAAAGGGAACTGGAAGGCTTTTATTGGATTAGCAAACACATTTTGCAGAAAATAGGAAAATACCATACTGCACGTAGCCTTGTAGCTCACAACAAGAAGAGGAGAAAAGTCCAACAGGTAAACATTAACATCAAGTTCCAGCAAGGAATATTTCAGTCAGACTTCCTATAGCCACTTTTGTTTTGAAAAAGTGCTTAATCTTTTGAGTACTTTTATTAATTCCTATTGTTGATAGATGACTTGCAGTTCTATAGTCCCACATATTCGATTAATACAAAAATTTAAAGTATGATATAACTTTTTACTATGTGCAATTGACTTAATGCATATTAACTTAAAGGTTACCATGTGTTTAAATTATTTTTTTGCACACAAAATTTTTTAAAGCATGCTAATGGGTGCTAACCAGTGCATGTCCCTGTTTTCCATAGAAAATGTACCTTCACATAAACATGCATGCTTTCTCGTTGAAATTCGGTGGAAAGTTCATACATCAAAGTATCCATCGATTTTGTCCCAATAGGGCAGTTTGAAAATGTCATCCTTACAGGGACAGTAACAGAAAAAAAGAACAAGGCAAAGAGATAACATCGATGATGGAGTTAGTTTGTATGTGAATACTGTGCTATAGAGACTCACCATGGGGTGGCACTGTGGGGAAGGAATCTAGGTGTAAAGAAAGGGATTACTGCCAGGAGTTTACAAAGCCGAGTTGTTGTGAGTACTATAGTAATAGTAAAAGTTCCTGTTTAATTAAACCACCTTCAGTCTCTTCTGTGAGTGCACAATAAAAATGTAACTCAGCCAGGGATTATGCCTTTCTACATCCTTACAGTCCAGGAGGTCAATATTCAAAGACTTTGTCGGCTAATTTACATAGTAACATAGTAAATGATGGCAGATAAAGACCAGTATGGTCCATCCAGTCTGCCCAATACGATGCCAAGAGTAGGTACACCTGCCGCTCCGTGCAGGCCCCCCTCCCCATGTCTTTGTCCAGGGGTGATCCCGCCACTCCATGTAGGATACCCCTATTTGTTAAGGAATTAGATGGTTCAGATTATTTTAATATTTTCTTATTGCTGTAAAGGGATCCACTGTGTCTGTCCCATGCCCTTTTGAACTCCGTCACCGTATTTGCCCCCACCACTTCCATCGGGAGCGCATTCCAAGCATCCACCACCCTTTCAGTGAAAAAGTATTTCCTGACATTGCTTTTCAATTTACCACCTTGTAGCTTCATGTTATGCCCTCTAGTTTGCAGCTTCTCCGTCTTTGGAAGAAGTTTGATTGTTCATTATTTCTCTTTAAGTATTTAAAGCTCTGAATCATATCTCCCCTGTCCCTCCTCTCCTCCAAAGTGTACATGTTTAGGTCTTCAAGTTTCTTCTCATAAGGCTTCTGACGCAGGCTCCAAATCATTTTGGTCGCCTTCCTCTGAACCGTTTCCAGTCTTTTTACATCCTTTGCAAGATATGGTCTCCAAAACTGAGCACAGTATTCCAAGTGAGGCCTCACCAGTGACATACAGTGGCATAAGTACCTCTTCCTGTCTGCTGGTAATACCTCTTCGTATGCAGCCCAACTCCTCCTGGCTTTTGCCACCGCCTTGTCGCACTGTTTTGCCACCTTGAGATCTTCAGAAATAATCACTCCAAGGTCTTTCTCCTGATCCGTACACACCAATCTCTTGCCCCCTATCGCGTACATTTCCCTTGGATTTCTGCTTCCCAAGTGCATGACTCTGCACTTCTTCACATTAAATCTTAATTGCCAAGCATTAGACCATTCTTCCAGCTTTTGTAGATCATTCCTCATGTTACCCACTCCCTCGGGAGAGTCCACTCTGTTGCAAATTTTCGTGTCATCCGCAGAAAGACAGACTTTTCCATGCAGTCCTTCAGCAATATCACTCACAAATACATTGAACAGTGCCAGGCCCAGGACCGACCCCTCGGGCACCCCGCTAATCACCTTCCCTTCATCCGAGTGAGCTCCATTTACCATCACCCACTGGCGTCTGTCAGTCAACCAATTTCTGATCCAATTTACCATCTTGGGATCTATCCCGAAGCTACTGAGTTTATTGATAAGCCTCCTTTGAGGAACAGTATCAAAGGCTTTGCTGAAATCCAGGTAGATGACTTCCATCGCATGCCCCTGATCTAGAACTCAATCAGATTTGTTTGGCAAGATCGTCCTTTGGTAAAACCATGTTGCCTCGGATCTTGCAACCTGTTGACTTTGAGAAAGTTCACTATTCGCTCCTTCAGAAGTGCCTCCATTACTTATCCTGCCACTGAGGTAAGGCTCACAGGCCTGTAGTTTGACACTTCTTCCCTATCACCACTTTTGTGTAAAGGTACGACATCAGCCATTCTCCAGTCCTGAAGAACCTCTCCTGTTTCCAAGGATCTGTTGAAAACATCCTTTAACGGCCCTGCAAGAACCTATCTGAGCTCTTTCAGTATCCTAGGAAGTATCTCATCCGGTCCCATGGCCTTGTCCACTTTCAGTTTTGCAAGTTGTTCTAACACATCATCTTCTGTGAATGGTGTGGTATCTACTTCATTCCCAGTTTTATATTTGGGAGTGACAGGTGGTCCTTCTCCAGGACTTTCCTTAGTAAAAACAGAACAGAAGTATTCGTTTAGCAATTTCGCTTTTTCAATGTCCCTTTCCACAAATCCATTCCCAGCACTTCTGAGTCCTGCAGTTTCACCTCTGATCTTCTTCCTTTCCCCAATATACCTGAAGAAAGTTTTGTCGCCACACTTCACATCTTTAGCCATCTTTTCCTCTGCCTTTGATTTTGCTATCCTTATTTCTCTCTTTGTCTCTTTGAGTTTGATCCTGTAGTCATTTCTGTGTTCCTCTGTTTGCAAGCTTTTGAATTTTACGAAAGCTGTGGTTTTTGCCTTTATTTGAGCAGCCACTTCTTTGGAAAACCAAATAGGTTTTCTTCTCCTCTTGTTTTTGTTTACTTTTCTTACATACTTATCTGTTGCCCCTTTTATTGCCACCTTTAGTTTAGCCCATCGCAATTCCACTTCCCTTATCTCCTTCCACCTGTGAACTCCTCTTTTAGGTACTCGGCCATTTTATTGAAGTCTGTGTTTTTGAAGTTTAGGACCTTGAGCTTGCTATGATTGGCTGGAACCATGGCTTTTATCTCAAAGCACACCGTGTGATGATCGCTGCTGCTCACAGGTGTATTTATTTATTTATTTTTATTTAATAGTATTTATATCCCGCTTTATCCTTGAATCAAAGTGAATTTCACTGCACACCAATCAAGTAGGGTAGTGCGGGGGTGTCGGCATGCAGTGTCTGTGAAGGTAGTGTTCGTGAGTGTGTGGATAGGTAAAACTTGATTTTGGGTGCAATATATACAGGTTGAGCTATCTACATTGGGCTATATATTTTTAGAGATAGTCGGCAAACCCCAGAATCTTAAAGTCTCCTTCCTCTCACAGTTCATTGGCTCATTGACACACAAGATTTTACTTGAATAAAAGAAGTCACCATTGGGAGCTTTCTCAAGATGTGCTCAAATTTTAGCTGGTCATTGATGCTATTCAGTTCTTACCAGTTCCTCAGGTAACTTTGGTCAGATAAAAAGCTGTGCAAATGTAAGAATCAACTCCTTTTAGCCCTAGCAGAAGGTACATGACGTCTTGCGGCAACCTCCCCCTTGTTGGCTTTTTGCTTCTGCCTGGCCATATATAAACCCCTAGGAATTGGGTATGAGGTGTAGTGTTTATGTGCTTGGTTATCTTGGTTGTAGATGTGGGCTTTTGTGATATTTATTTATTTATGTGTTTATTTATTTAACAGTTTTTTATATACTGCTTTCATTCCAAGGCAGCTTACAATAAACAACAGGACATAATCTTGACGAGATTTATTTTACATTTAACAAGGGGGTAAACAACTTGGTGTTAAATATGGGGTTAGTGGCACTGTTTATCCTGCTCTCCATGATTAATGGCCATATTGATCGCTTTGAAAATGTCTCCTTTGGTGCCTGCTAATCACGCTAGGAGCCTGCGAAAGTCAGGGCCGCAGCCACCATTAAGCTAACTAGGTGGTCACCTAGAGTGCCAGTGCTCCGATGATGCCCATTGCCACTATTTATTTATTTATTTATTTTATTTATTTACATTCTCTTATATACCGTGCTATTCTGCATCAGTGCGGTTTACATTGAACAAACTGAAATTACATTGAACAGGGCATTATAACTTGGAGATAACTATTTTACAGGGAACATGGGCTATGGAGGGTTATTGCTGTCGCTGTCTGGGATCTACAGTGTCGGCAATGATATTAAACAGCATGGCAGGATTTATAAAAACCTCTGGCGTTGCGTGCTGTTTGAGCTTCCGCTCCTCTGATTCAGACGTTGTGTTTGCGTGGGGATGGAAGTGGCTAGAGTTGTACCATTGGAAGACGTGATAAAAGCTGTTGGTGCAGCTGGGTTTAAAAAAGGTTTAGACAAGTTTCTGGAGGAAAAGTTCATAAATTGTTATTAACCAGCTAGATTTGAGGAAACCACTGCTTCTCCCTGGGGGCTAGCAGTATGGGCCACTGTTGGAAACAGGATACTGGGCTTGATGGCCCTTACTCGTTATGGCAAGTCATATGTCCTGAAATCACTTAAAGATGCACGTTACTGCTTTTTTTGTTTGGTGAAGGGGAGCATCTGGCAGTTTCTATCTGTTCCTATCAGCTTGCAGTTCAGTCAGAACCATGGGTGGGATGCAGAGCTTTGAGCTTGGGGGATCTTTTTCTCCTATTTTATTTTCCCTTCCAACTCACCCAGCCCTGTTACGGTAGTGAACGTCCTCCTAAACCCACACTCCTCTCAAATGTCCTGGCAGGGCTTATCTGGTTAGCAGCACCTGCCAAATGGATAAGCCTCACTGACCACGACCTTCAGTCCCAGTCATGCTGCAAAATATCACCACAGACTGTCTCAGCATGAACAGGATTGTTCCAGGGCGGACTGGGGGCACATTTATCACCAAGGCCGGGCCAACCATCAAGCAAGCCAGGTGGCTGCCTAGGGTGGCAGCTTCTTTGAGGACAGCAAAGAGCAGAGCATTCAAAGCTTAACAATAGATTCTGACAGCTGGGGGGGGAGGGGGAGCATAAGGTTTGCCTAGGTGGCAAAATCTTGAACCAACTCTGAGGCCGGCCCTGCTTACCACCTGAAGTTAACAGAATAAATTGCTTCAAATATTGGCCTCTAAAAGTTTTGTTTTCACAAACTTCTTCTGATCAGTTGCCCAAAAGCTAGGCAGGGAATATTTCTTTCATCAGTGTGTCCTCCAGTAGGGCTTTGTGCTTCTCGTCTGGATGGATAGAGATTGTTTATTTCCTAGCACTAGCTGTTCTGGAAGTATCCAAACTGAGCAATCAATACATAGTTAATCAGTGCCTGGTTTCGAAAAATGAAGGTCAGAAAGAGGTGAAATAACCATTCGGGGTAGCCATTTGTTCTAGAGTTGAGTTTTTATGTTCTTTTTAAAAATGTATTCCTTCTAATGAGTCATTCAAAGCAGATTTAAGAAACAGGTCGAGAAGAGGTGATTTCTTTTTCTGTTTAGGTTAATACATACAGAACAACCCACCTCTGGAGTTTTAAAAAAAAGGTCACATGCAATAAAATAATTCATGTTATTTCTTATTTCTTCATGTTATTTCTGAAAGTATTAACTTGGCGTTGGCTTGGTGATTTAGTACTGATGCTGTGTGCTAGCAGTGGGATGGAGGTGGGTTTAATTTCAGGTCGCCTGCCTGCTGAGGCTTGGGGATACTGTAGGGGCGAAATTCCAAACTCCTTGGAGAAGAGAGCCCAGTCAGTAGTACACTTTGGCAATGCCTTGTGGGTGGATTTTGAGCCTAGCGGGGCAATATTTAAACTTGGCAGTTAGCGCTTTTTAAATGGCAGCCGCGGCATCTAAATTAAATCTGGATATCCAATGTGTGGATAGTGACTGGAAGTCTGAAAGTATCTGGAGAGTGGTGAGTTTCAGTCTGCTATCCGGATAGCTAGCTTTTACCCTAGTTTCTATCCCGAATCCGCTGTTTGTTGTGTTTGTTTGTCTTCCATAGACTGTGAGCTCTATTGAGCAGTGTGTGTGTACAGTGCTGTGTCCTCCTTGTAGTGGTGGTACTCGCTATCTGCATAGCACTTAGGAGATTTTTGTGGCTGTCCTAATTTATGCAGATAGTTATCTGGACAGCGGCACTTTAGCTGACTGGCCTGCAGCTGAATATTGTCATTACCTAGTTAGCTTCTCTGCTATCCAGCGGACCTGGATATTCAATTCCTGGATATGACCCCCAGCATTGACTATCCAAATCTTTGATTCAGCGGCGATGGCTATCTGCTTTAGCAGCACTTGTCACTGCTGCTGAATATCTGGCCCCCAGGTTTTATACATGAGATTCTTTGTCTGCAGAAACTACACATAGGGCATTTAAAAAAACCACTCGGGGTAAATTTGCAGCTGGCACCCAAGTGCTTAAGACAGCTGGCTAAAACCTAGTGGTTTATTTTAAGCTAAATGTCTGTCTCAACCTGTCTGAAGACAGCAGAAATTAACAATGGTGGTAGCAGGCAGCCCGTGTCTAAAGGTAAAACAAACAATACCCCCACACAACAAAACTAGCACTATATAAATGATCCAAAACCAAGATCACTTGAATGGCAAGCAAAGTGTAAAGTTGAAATACACAAATTAGGAGAGGAATGTCGGGTCCAGCAGACCGGAGAAGAGTAGGCAGTCACTCAACCCCTGGTGTCTGCTGTTCCCTTTTCAATTTTTTATACGTGCATATATAGTGCAACACACAAAATTTAAGAGAGGTTGACTTAGCTTATCATAATGCAGTCTTCCAAACGCTGGCATGAAGATCCAATACACAACACACGTGTTTTAGGCTGTTCTGGCCCTGTCTCAAGTGCAACCTCTGTGTGGTCAAAAGTCGCAGGCATCTAAGACCCTTAAAGTCTTAGATGCCTGCGGCTTTTGACCACACAGCAGTTGCACTTGAGACAGGGCCAGAACAGCCCAAAACACGCGTGTTGTGTATTGTGTCTAAAGGTAAGCACTAGAACTACATTTTGCTTGTATATTAAATTGCACTGTCCACTTAACCAGAAATATGTGTGACTGGGGACCATGCTGGCAGTTATTTACTTAAAAAACATTTATATCCCACCCATCACTAAGGGGCCTGTTTACTAAGGTGCAGTAAAGTTTTGCACCTATTGCATAGCATGTGCCAAAATGTCAGTGTAGTAGATACAAATGCTGTGCGGTAAATGCAGAGGGCATGCCCAGCATCTGCCCTGCAGTTACCATACAGGGCAGACACTTACAGCACGAGACTGCCATCTCTGCCAGGGGATGCAGCTTGGGAGCACCAGCACTACCTGCCGAGACCGGGAACGCAGGCCCAGAGCCAACGTGCAGAGAAAGGACCAGAGCTGTACCCTCTATGTCCTCCCCTGCTGCAGTCCTTCAGACCTCCCCCTCCCCATATTCACCCCCCTCTGTAAAGGTCCATATGACTGGTTCTCCCTATAAGAGGACCTCCCCCTAGAGCTCCCCCACCTTCAGAACCCACCCATCCCAGATAGCAGCCAAGGCAGGAAGCCTTCCATTAACCCCCTTCACTCCTGGCCCCGAAGGCCATTAGATTCAACCTTGCCTGCCCACCACCCATCCCCAGGCTTTACCAGGGACTCCCTAGTGGTCCAGTGGCAATCGAGGCAGCAGCAGTCTGCCTTTGCTCCTGCCCTATCTCCGGTGCCAGTCTTGTGGTACTGAACCCTAGAGGTAACACATTTGGATGCTTAGCAAGTTAAATGGTCCAATTTTATGTATCTAGAGGGGCATATTCAAAAGGGTTTAGCTGGTTAACAGGATCTGCTAACCAGCTAAACTGTGGCGATCCTTCGATCCAGAGAGTACTGAAGAATATCCCCCCAGACCTCAGAAAATATGCCTGGTTAAACTGGGGTGTGGTCTGGGAGGAGTGGGGTGGTCCTGGCAGTGTCAGGTTAACAGCAATATTCAGTCGCTAATAACTTTGTGCGGTGTTAACTATCTGGTTATTGGCTGGATATCGCTGTTGACTGAATAGCAATTGCACTGATTACAAAAGCAGATATTCAGCAACAGATGATGGATAAATTCCACCACTGAATACCCTGTTTAAATTAAAGCATCGGCGGCAGAATATCAGTCCCCTAATCTCCAAAACTTCAGATATAAGTAAATTATGCCTTCATCACTTGCCAGGGAATACATATCTCATTTTGAATGTCGGACTCCATGGGGTATGTTTACTAAACTGCGTTAGTGCGATTCGCGTTAGGAGCCGCGGTAGAGACAGAAACCCCAAATAAGGATATGGGCGGTACATCGTTACCGATAACGCGCGTTACAAGGCGCCATAAATGAACGAGCGCTACAGGGCACGTTACCGCGTGTTAATCTTAAGAAGGCGCGCAGGTAGACAAGCACAGCAACAGAGCTGTAGCACAATGGTTACAACACTGACTGATGGTACAGGGGTCATGGGTTCGCTTCCCCAGTGGGCCTACTGTATAAGGCTGGCTGAGGCAGCACCCTTTACATTTAAGTAGCGATTGTTGAGACATTTGACGTGTATTTTAATTAGTGCTGCCAGCAAACACACCCTCACGGTAGCATAACCTAAGGTGCCGCATAAGGCACCCCATAACGCACGCCATAGGGCACATTATAAAGTGTACTGTCCGCCAAGGCACCCTATAATGTCCCCTATAGGACACCACACAAACTGTCTTCTGTGGTTACCAGGATAGGGTTAACCCACCCGTACCCATGATGCACTGCACATGCAAATCAGCAGTCGACAGATGGGCACAAGATTGGGTATGCACCCCCACAGCACCTCGGCCTGGTAGGGGGGAATAGACCGTGTGTGGCACTGCCACAGAGTAGCCACAGACAGTCACAATGTGCGGGTACTGTGCCCACCCTGAGGTTGAGGTGGGGCGCCCAGCACCAGGTCCACAGCACCTTTCATGGCTGAAAATGCGCCATACTGCAGGTCCCCATCAGTGTGTGATAGGTAGTTCCGTTAGACACACCTAGGATACATCTGTGTCCTGCTGTATGTCTCGGTCATGTCTGGTCCTTATGGGCGATGCTGCACCCAGAATAGTGCATATCCTGTGTTGGTGCCATCATTACCTGGGGGGGGGGAGAGGGCTGGGGGGGGAAGAGAGGGGGGGGGAGAGGAGAGGAGGGGGGGGAGGAGAGGAGGGGGGGGAGAGAGGGGGGGGAGGAGAGGAGAGGGGGGAGGGGAGGGGGGGGGGGAAGAGAGGGGGGGGAGGAGAGGAGAGGGGGGAGGAGAGGAGAGGGGGGAGGAGGGGGGGGAAGAGAGGGGGGGGAGGAGAGGAGAGGGGGGAGGAGAGGGGGGGGAGAGGGCTGGGGGGGGGAGGGAGGAGAGGGGGGGAGAGGGCTGGGGGGGGAGAGGGGCTGGGGGGGAGGAGAGGGGGGGAGAGGGCTGGGGGGGGGAGGAGAGGGCTGGGGGGGGAGAGGGCTGGGGGGGGGAGGAGAGGGCTGGGGGGGAGGAGAGGGGGGGGAGAGGGCTGGGGGGGGGAGAGGAGGGGGCGGGGAGTGGAGTGGGCGGGGGGGGAGAGGGCTGGGGGGGGAGAGGGCTGAGGGGGGGGCTGAGGGGGGAGGGGAAGGGGAGGGGAGGGCTGAGGGGGGAGGGCTGAGGGGGGAGGGGTGAAGGGGAAGGGGGGGAGGGGTAGGGGGGAAGGGGAAGGGGGGAAGGGGGGAGGGGAAGGGGGAGGGGGGAGGGAGGGGAAGGGGGAGGGGGGGCGGGGAAGGGGGGAGGGGTAAGGGGGAGGGGGGGAGGGGTAGGGGAAAGGGGGGAGGGGTAGGAGGGGGAGGGGGAAGGAGGGGTAGGGGGATGGGGGAGGGGACGGGGAAGGAGGGGTAGGGGGAGAGGTAGGGGGAGGGGGTAGGGGAAAGGGAAGGGGGGAGGGGTAGGGGGGGAGGGGAAGGAGGGGGAGGGGAAGGAGGTGACAGGGGGAGGGGGAGGGGGAGGGGGTGGCGGAAGTAGGGAGGGGGAGGGGTGGTGGGAGGGGTAGGTGGAAGGGGGAAGGGGGGGACAAGGAGGGTTGAGGGGGGATGGGGGTGGGGGGGAGGAAGGGAGGGGGGGAGGGGAATGGGGGGAGGGGGGAGGGGGGAGGGGTATGGTTTTACCGCGCCGCGGGATTTTACGATCGTTAACTACAGTTAACGCGCGTTATGTAACGTTAACAATCGTAAGTGCGTCATAACGTGCGTTATGATGCGCTTACGATCGTTAACGTTACATAATGCGCGTTATTTACGATTACCGCAGTTTAGTAAACATACCCCAATATGTTGCAGTACAACAAAAAATGGATGAAAATATTACAAAAATATGGAGAGGGACCTCAATAAATCATGAGCTTATTAAGGCCTAAAGAGACCCTCTAGCATAACAGCCTCAAAAAGCCATGACTAGTATGCTCGAAATCATCATATGTCCTTAAAATGTCATTATAGTGATTGTGCAAAAACCAAATAAGAAAAGTATAAGTGATATGTGATATACATCTACATAAAACAACATTCATATATCCAACACAATTGTGTTTCGATAAGAAGAAAGATTTATCTGCATCAAGGAAAAAGCCCCTATTCTAAGTTCACAGAGCAAAACTCCAGCCAGCTGAATGCGCCTTCATACCAAGAACTCAAAAAGTTTTAAAATGGCAGCTGAGTAGACATAAATCATGATAACCAATCAGAGCAAAGGAGCCCAATCAACTGCTTGATTTAAGCCAAATGGTTCAATTAATTCAAACAATACACCCAAGCATGTTCATGGAGGTCCAGTTGTTTCAGCCTGTTACCTCTGCGCCAGGTCAATGGAAGATAGTCCAAAATGCACCAATAAAAATCAGAAATGTGATGATGAGATTGAAGCCAGGGAGAAACAAGAGGGGAAGTTTCTAAACTAGTGTTAATATGACTTCTGTGTTCATTAAGTCATAAACGTATCTTCCTCATAGTGCAACCAATGTAAAGCAAAGAGCCTGGCTAGATGATCACATATATTACTAGTCATGGCCCTTTGAGGCTGTTGTGTTAGTGGGTCTTTTTAGGCCTTAATAAGCACACGATTGTTTGTGGTCACTCTCCATATTTTTGTAATATTTTCAGCCATTTTTTGTTGTACTGCTAATTTTATAAGAGACATAATGGATGGCATCAATCACGGCAATCCACCTCTAGTGACGTTTCATGCTGACTTGCTCCCCCACTTTCTCCCATCCCCTCTCCCATTACTCAAGCTGGGATAGAATCTATTTTTCAGCAGGCCCCAGCTCTTCCATTACATAGCAATTAGAAAGCATCTGAAAGAATTTAATGAGCATTGAATTTCACAGATACCTTGGCTCCATGTCTTGTATTTAATCTGAACTGGTGTGTCCATCCCTAAGCAATATACAAAGGCTTTATATTGCTGTGATGCAAATTTCCATAACATAAAACGTAGCTAGGAAATTCAGTTCCTAAGAAGAGGCAATGGAAACTCAGGTCGAGGTACACTCAAATGTTCACATAATGAAAGGAAATATATTGCTTCAAAAATAATTATGAAAACATACTTCTGAATATTTTGTGGTATTATTTTTGTATCTTTCTATGTCCTCCCTGTTCAAAAATAGAAGATTAACTTAGTGCTTAAGATAGGTACTAAGAACCAGCATTCAAATTCCACGTCTTCCACTAATTCTTCTTGTGACCTTATATAAGTCACTTCACCCTTAACTGCCTCATGAACCATAGGCAGCAGAATTAGGGGGTTGAGACACGGACCAGTTGATATTTTGCCTCCCACACACCCCAGGAATTGGGTGACTGGGATGGAGGATGGTTTATTTGGTTTCTCCAATCAAAAGTGTATAACTTTTCTTCTGTTCACATATGGAAAACACATACAATTAAATAAAAAATGCAAATCTGAACCCTGTATAGGTTTAGGGTGGCTTCTCTTTACACAGCAAGCCTTCCTTGTTTATAAAACACTAGCTGTCTCTTTGTTCAGCTAAAGAAAGTACAGGTTAGAGGTCCAACTGAAATTAGAGGGACAAAGAAAACCCAGTGTAACCTATTGAGGAGGTTAGGGGATTCTGGCCATAGAGAAATTCCAAGACTGGAGACTCTACTTGGACTCGTGTTTTTCATCATCCTTCCACTTGAGGTGATGGGGCTCCTGATTTATCGCTTCTTGTCAGCAAAGACTTTGAGATCTTCATAATCAGTTTGAACTTGAAGGACTGGAAAGGGGGGCTGTTACTTCTGGAGAGAAATCTGAAATTGTGAGTATATACTTCTGGGAATTTTTCTGAAAGGAATTTTTTTTCTTTTAAAGCTAATTAATCTGTGAACCCACTTTTTTTTGTTAAATCAGTCAGGGCCTAGTAGCAACAGTTTAAGATTCAATTTAAAAACACAGAAGAGAAATTTCTGGTTACCTTTCATACCCAGTAGACAGCTGTAGTTTAAATTTCATAGTCACTCAGGGCCTAGCATCAGCAAAGTACTTTTAGTTTCAAATTAAAACACAGAAGAGAGCTTTCTGGTTAAATTTAGAATCCAGCAGAGAGCTTGTAGTTTAAATTTCATAATAGGTTAGAGCCTAGTAGCAGCAAAGAGCTGTAATTTAAATCAAATCAGAATATAGCTTAGCACAAGAGGCAAAACAAGGTCAATTCTCCTTGAGCAGCATATAAAGTCTTCTAGAGACCTTTACAAAGAGGCCTTCTACCTAGTGGGCAAGCAACCTGTGAAGCTTTTTCAATAGGAGTTAACACCAGCTGGCAGTTCAAAAGGCCATTTTGAAAGACTCCTTCTATCCAAGCAAGGACTGTTAATTACCCAGGAAGTAGGTCACTGCTTACATCATCAGCACAAGCATAAATAGCTCAACCAGAGCTCTGTGACCCTGTCTTGAAGGACTGGAAAGGGGGGCTGTTACTTCTGGAGAGAAATCTGAAATTGTGAGTATATACTTCTGGGAATTTTTCTGAAAGGAATTTTTTTTCTTTTAAAGCTAATTAATCTGTGAACCCACTATTTTTTTTGTTAAATCAGTCATGGCCTAGTAGTAGCAACAGTTTAAGATTCAATTTAAAAACACAGAAGAGAACTTTCTGGTTACCTTTCATACCCAGTAGACAGCTGTAGTTTAAATTTCATAGTCACTCAGGGCCTAGCATCAGCAAAGTACTTTTAGTTTCAAATTAAAACACAGAAGAGAGCTTTCTGGTTAAATTTAGAATCCAGCAGAGAGCTTGTAGTTTAAATTTCATAATAGGTTAGAGCCTAGTAGCAGCAAAGAGCTGTAATTTAAATCAAATCAGAATATAGCTTAGCACAAGAGGCAAAACAAGGTCAATTCTCCTTGAGCAGCATATAAAGTCTTCTAGAGACCTTTACAAAGAGGCCTTCTACCTAGTGGGCAAGCAACCTGTGAAGCTTTTTCAATAGGTGGTTAACACCAGCTGGCAGTTCAAAAGGCCATTTTGAAAGACTCCTTCTATCCAAGCAAGGACTGTTAATTACCCAGGAAGTAGGTCACTGCTTACATCATCAGCACAAGCATAAATAGCTCAACCAGAGCTCTGTGACCTGTCTTGAAGGACTGGAAAGAAAGGGGGGCTGTTACTTCTGGAGAGAAATCTGAAATTGTGAGTATATACTTCTGGGAATTTTTCTGAAAGGAATTTTTTTTCTTTTAAAGCTAATTAATCTGTGAACCCACTATTTTTTTTGTTAAATCAGTCAGGGCCTAGTAGCAACAGTTTAAGATTCAATTTAAAAACACAGAAGAGAACTTTCTGGTTACCTTTCATACCCAGTAGACAGCTGTAGTTTAAATTTCATAGTCACTCAGGGCCTAGCATCAGCAAAGTACTTTTAGTTTCAAATTAAAACACAGAAGAGAGCTTTCTGGTTAAATTTAGAATCCAGCAGAGAGCTTGTAGTTTAAATTTCATAATAGGTTAGAGCCTAGTAGCAGCAAAGAGCTGTAATTTAAATCAAATCAGAATATAGCTTAGCACAAGAGGCAAAACAAGGTCAATTCTCCTTGAGCAGCATATAAAGTCTTCTAGAGACCTTTACAAAGAGGCCTTCTACCTAGTGGGCAAGCAACCTGTGAAGCTTTTTCAATAGGTGTTAACACCAGCTGGCAGTTCAAAAGGCCATTTTGAAAGACTCCTTCTATCCAAGCAAGGACTGTTAATTACCCAGGAAGTAGGTCACTGCTTACATCATCAGCACAAGCATAAATAGCTCAACCAGAGCTCTGTGACCCTGTCTTGAAGGACTGGAAAGGGGGGATGTTACTTCTGGAGAGAAATCTGAAATTGTGAGTATATACTTCTGGGAATTTCATAATAGGTTAGAGCCTAGTAGCAGCAAAGAGCTGTAATTTAAATCAAATCAGAATATAGTTTTCCTCAGCAGCACAGGACAAGGTACTGTGTAGCAGCCCTTTTTTAATAAGTGTTATATCCCTCCCTCCCTCCCCACACCCACCCTCCCCTGGGAAAATCACAGCTTTATAGGTACTTGCACACCTTAAAAGACAGGAGGTGCTCTCAGGTGAAGCTCATTACCCAAATCAGTCATACACCAATGACCTGTGATTAATTAAGCTTCAGGTGAAACAGGTATATTAAACTTCTTAGGTACAGTTTTAGTGGTATAAATATCCATTGCACCCTTTAGTACATATAGAACTTAAAGATCTAAACACAAACTTAAAACTAAGATGCAGACAGCAGTCCAGCAGCGGGATGTGGGCTTTCCAGTCTTTTGCATTGAGTGTCACATGTATGATTTTCTCCCAGCTGGTGAGAGGTCTTACGTGTGCACTAGGTGCAAGGAGCTCTCTGCTCTCAGGGAACGAGTCCGTTCTCTAGAGGCTAGAGTAGCAGACTTGGAAAACATAAGACAGACAGAGAGGTACATAGACGAGACCTACAGGGATATAGTCCTGAAGTCCCACCTCCAGTCTGGCAGCATCCCTGTTGCCATGGAGGAGAGAGGTCACGTGACAGGAGAGCATCACCCTGGTGTGGCAGGAAGTGATCCTGTAACTAGGACCTGTCCTCCAGGTGATGTAAACCCCTCTCGCACCGAGGAGGTTTCTCCAGGGCCAAGTGCCCATGCGGGAAGGGTTAGGACAGCAGTTATAGTTGGTGATTCGATCATTAGGCATGTAGATAGCTGGGTGGCTGGTGGACGTGAGGATCGCCTGGTAACATGCCTGCCTGGTGCGAAGGTAGCGGACCTCACACGCCACCTAGATAAGGTCTTAGATAGTGCTGGGGAGGAGTCTGCTGTCTTGGTACATGTTGGTACCAATGACATAGGAAAATGTGGTAGGGAGGTTCTGGAAGCTAAATTTAGGCTTTTAGGTAGGAAGTTGAAATCCAGAACTTCCAGGGTAGCGTTCTCCGAAATGCTTCCCGTTCCACGCGCAGGACCCAATAGGCAGGCAGAGCTCCGGAGTCTCAATGCGTGGATGAGACAATGGTGCAGAGATGAGGGGTTCGGATTTGTTAGGAACTGGGGAACATTCTGGGGAAAGGAGGGGCTCTTCCGAAGGGATGGGCTTCACCTTAACCGGGATGGAACCAGGCTGCTGGCATTAACCTTTAAAAAGGAGATAGAGCAGCTTTTAAACTAGATAATAGGGGAAAGCCGACAGTCGCCCAAGAGCGCATGGTTCGGAAAGAATGTATCCTTGAAGGATACTACAAAAAAGCAGAGAGGTTCCAAAAAAGAGTAAAGTAGCCCAAATGCCCTCGAGTATGGAGCAGACAGAACTTAAAGATCCCAAATTACCCATGTCTACCAATAGCCAAATTAATATGAATAAAATACAGTCTCTAAAATGCTTGTATGCAAATGCTAGAAGTTTACAAAACAAGATGGGAGAGTGTAGAATATATAGCACTAAACGCGAGGTTAGATATGATTGGAATATCAGAGACATGGTGGAAGGAGGACAACCAGTGGGACACTGTGATACCTGGGTACAAACTATATCGAAATGATAGAGCTGATCAAATTGGTGGAGGGGTTGCGCTCTATGTTAGAGAGGGCATTGAATCAGAAAGGATTAAAGTTTTGCAAGAAACAAAATTTGCTGTAGAATCTCTATGGATTGAAATTCCATGTAAAAAGGGGAAGGCAATGGCAGTGGGGGTGTACTATCATCCGCCTGGCCAGAATGAACAAATGGATGATGAAATGCTCAAAGAAATCAAGGAAGCTAGCAAAAGTTACAGTGCAGTAATAATAATGGGTGATTTCAATTACCCCGGCATCGACTGGGTCAGTGTCACAACAGGACATGCTAGGGAGATAAAGTTCCTAGATGAAATAAATGACTGCTTCTTGGAGCAGCTGGTTCATGAACCGACCAGAGGGGAAGCAATATTAGACCTAGTCCTTAGTGGAACACCAGATGTAGTGCAAGAGATAAGGGTGTTGGGGCCACTTGGCAATAGTGATCATAGCATGATCGCCTTTGATTTAATTAGTGGAGGAGGGATAGTAAGGAAATCCACAGTACTACCCTTTAACTTTCGAAAGGGAGACTATGATAGAATGAGGAAAACAGTTAAGAAAAAAACTAAAAGGAGCAGTTGCAAAGGTTAAAGACGTACATCAAGCTTGGGTGTTGTTGAAAAATACTATCTTGGAAGCCCAGACCAGCTGTATTCCACGCTTTAAGAAAAGTGGTAGGAAGTCTAAAAAATTGCCAGCATGGTTTAAAGCTGAGGTCAGAGAGGCTGTTGTTGCCAAAAAGCATCTTTCAAGAAATGGAAAAAAGAGCCAAATGATGAAACCTGGAAACAGCACAAGCACTGGCAAGTCAAATGCAAGGCATTGATAAGGCAGGCAAAGAGAGAATTTGAGAAGAAGCTTGCTGCGGAAGCAAAAACGCGAAATAAAGACCTTTTCAAGTACATTCGTAGCAAAAAACCCGTGAGAGAGTCAGTTGGTCCATTAGATGATAAAGGGGTTAAAGGAGCACTAAGAGGCGACAAGGCGATAGCGGAGAGACTGAATGAATTCTTTGCTTCGGTCTTTACTGAGGAAGATGTAGGGATGTTACCCACGACTGAAGTGGTATTTAAAGGTGTGGAAGAATTGAAGGAAATATCGATACATCGGGAAGATGTCTTACAACTATTAGATAAACTGAAGAGTAGCAAATCACCTGGGCCGGATGGTATACATCCAAGGGTGTTGAAAGAACTGAAATTTGAGATTGCAGACCTGCTATCAGTAATCTGTGAACTATCATTAAAATCATCTCTAATACCTGAGGATTGGAGGATCGCCAATGTAACACCAATTTTTAAAAAGGGTTCGAGGGGTGATCCGGGAAACTACAGACCGGTGAGCCTGACATCAGTACCGGGAAAAATGGTAGAAACCATCATAAAGAATAAAATTACTCAGCATATAGATAGTCATGACCTAATGGGAGACAGCCAACATGGCTTTAGACAAGGAAGATCTTGTCTTACTAATCTGTTATGTTTTTTTGAAGGAGTGAATAAACAGGTGGACAAAGGTGAGTCGGTTGATATTGTGTATCTGGACTTTCAGAAAGCCTTTGACAAGGTCCCTCATGAGAGACTTTTGGCAAAACTAAAGAGTCATGGGATAGGAGGCAGTGTACTACTGTGGATCAGGAACTGGTTAAAAGATAGAAAGCAGAGGGTAGGGCTAAATGGCCAATTTTCCCAATGGAGAAAGGTGAATAGTGGTGTACCCCAGGGATCTGTGCTGGGTCTGCTGCTTTTTGACATATTCATAAATGACCTGGAAAGTGGAATAACGAGTGAGGTTATCAAATTTGCTGATGACAAAAAACTATTTAAAGTTGTTAAAACCCAGGAGGATTGTGGAAAATTGCAAGAGGATCTTGATAAATTGGAAGACTGGGCATCAAAATGGCAGATGAAATTTAATGTGGAGAAGTGCAAGGTTATGCACCTAGGGAAGAACAACCCAAACTATGGTTACACGATGCAAGGTTCCACATTAGGAACCACCACCAAGAAAAAGATTTAGGCGTCCTTGTGGATACCATGTTAAAACCCTCGGCCCAGTGTGCAGCGACGGCCAAGAGAGCAAATAGAATGCTAGGTATGATAAGGAAAGGAATGGAAAATAAAACAAAAGATATTATAATGCCTCTATATCGTTCCATGGTGAGACCGCACCTTGAATATTGTGTGCAATTCTGGTCGCCGTATCTTAAAAAGGATATAGCGATTTTAGAAAAGGTTCAGAGAAGAGACACCAAAATGGTAAAGGGGATGGAAGGCTACTCCTATGAAGAAAGGCTAAAAAGGTTGGGGCTCTTTAACCTGGAAAAGAGACGGCTGAGGGGAGATATGATAGAAGTTTATAAATTAATGAACGGAGTGGAACGGGTAAACGTAGATCGATTGTTTACCTTATCAGAATATAGAAAGACTAGGGGACATGCAATGAAGCTACAGGGTAAACTATTTAAGACTAATAAAAGAAAATATTTTTTCACTCAACGTGTAATCAAACTCTGGAATTTGTTACCGGAGGATGTAGTAAAGGCTGTTAGTGTAGCTGGGTTTAAAAAAGGTTTGGACAAGTTCCTGGAGGAAAGGTCCATAAACCATTATTAAGAAGGGACCCAGGATATCAATGCTTGAACCAATACAAGCATTGTGGAACCTGTGTCCCTTGGGGAAACTGCTAGGTACGTATGACCTAGATTGGCCACTGTTGGAAACAGAATACTGGGCTTGATGGACCTTGGTCTGACCCAGTATGGCATATCTTATGTTCTTATGTTCTTAACTGAAGTCTTATAGGAGGGTCTCCTGGGATGACAATAAATCAAAATACAAAACCATTTTTAAATGATTCTCTTTTGTAGCTTCTTCATCACCTTGGTTTTAAGGAAAGTTGATCTCATGTAATTTACAGAAAATAAATTATTACGGATCCTACATATTGTGAGCATACTGGAGCAGCATGAGCACTAGCAAGAAGTTAATAAGAAAAGACTTCTTTTTTGAAACTCAATTTACTTTTAAACTTAATTACTGTGTTCAAAGAACCCCAGAAATAGACCAATAGGGCAGCAAGGTAACAGCTGTATCATTCCTGGGAAATCCATATATCCCCTCTCCTTCCCAGTTGTGCTGTTTGTTTTGTATTTCTTAAAAAATGCAATAATCCATCCCCCTCTCTCCTCACTCATGGTAGGAATTTGCAGCATGCCATGGCACCCAAAGTGCCTCTATTAACTTTGGAGAAGGTATTGACCTTAGGGAAGTGCCTCTATATTGACTTTAAGGTGATATCTTCTCTGTTGTCTTTAGAGAAGGTATTAGAACAGGTCTTCTTCCACCATATTATTAGCAATGTTGGAGGAAGTGTCAGTAGTAGCAGGAGGGATTGTTGGCTATCAGGGAACACTTGAACTTACTAGCCATATCCATTATCCCAGTTGCCAGACCTCCTCTGCATCTGAAGAACTGACCTCACAAGAAAAACATGCCACTCATTCAGCAATTTGGAGGATTACAGGCATTCAGATGAATAGAATATTGGTCTACTGGTCTTAAAATGCAGTTATGATAGAATTCCCTGAGGAAAAGAAGATTAGGAAGAGGTCAGGTGTGAAACAGATTTTTCATTTAGTTTAATTTAGTTTGATAAGACAGCAAAGGGGTTTGCAAGATAAATTGAAAAGAAATGGGTCAAGGTTTGTTTGCAGCAGCACATTAATTAGACAAGACAAGATAACTGGAGAAGTTACGATCATGGTGGAAGAACACTAAAGAGACATTTTGGTTCTAGCCATTTGCTATAGATACTTGTTTAAATTGCTTTTTGGAAGGTTGTAAGCCGCTTTGATGTTTATTTGGAAAGCAGCATATAAATGTTGATAAATAAAATGATGCATTCGCACCTCTTCCTCTATACTTTATGCCTCTGAAGAAGCAGACTCTTGTCTTTGAAGGTTTATGCCTGAATAATTCAGTTTAGTCTGTAGGGTGACATCCATCTCTGTTTTGTTTTTCAAAGGCTTTACACACAAAAGTAGCCTGTTACAATATTGCCAGTCCAGTAGGCAGGTAATTATACCAGTATAGGCATAAGTTTATCTGTTGGTTGAAGAGGAGTTCCCAGGGTAGGGTTGGGAAGAGATTTGTACTTATGTGCACACTATTGACAATTTATATGTTATGGAAAATTGTATGTCACAAACAGCAAATGTGAATGTAGGTGCACAGTTTTCCTGAATAATTTTCAAAGTGGGAGCTCATGTGTACTTTTGCTGAGAAAATCCAGCAACGTCTGCACCATAGGTAGTGAAACAAGATGGACTACCAAGGATATGGCCCAACCAACTTTTTGCCCCGCATGGTATCAGCCATTAAGAAGCTTGAAAGATGGGGGTGGTACATATGTACATACTTGAAACTTGTGCGTGCAGTTGTAAAATGTTCCCCAACACAGCTACCAGTCTGGAAAGGTAAATATAACTCTTTACTTTGAATTATTGATGTAGTAGATGACTCATAAGTGTTAGAGTTACAAGAGCACCAGTTGAAGACATGGTCCAGGATAGTGATGGCTGCGAAGGTACTGTGGTCTCCCAATGACTTTTTGGAGGCTCTTGTTGCTCTTGTCTGATTATGCAGCAGGCTTGGTCAATGAAGCCCCTCAAAGTTATCATTATTCAATGAACTGAGAACTGTCTCTTGCCTTGCTGACCCTCATCACTTTCTAATAAGCTTGAAGTACAGACTTGACTTTTGAATTTCTAGTATTTTTAGTTTATTAAATGTAGTCTAAGACAGACAAACTGGTCTGCTAAAGATTCATTTACATCAGCTAAACCCTGCATTGATTTCCATTGAATTGTCTTTGTCATTCATTAACCTATATATGATCTTTCTGTATCTGGTCTGCTTATTGCCGAGTGTTTGTGTGGCAGCCAGTCTCAACAGTAATGCTCTTTGCCCAAGCAGATTTCAGAGTCACTCATAATGAAGTAGGTGATCAAAATTCATGAGCATTTGGACTGAATAAAAGTGAAGTTTTACTGGGTAATAAATGCAAAAATAAAGAAACTGTTCTGAATAAAAGAATAAATTCAATATATGTCAAAAACCTTCCATTTACTTGCTGAAGATTTAGATCTCTTTATCTCTCTAAAGTTGTAGATCCTTCCTCCTCTGTGGTTGACACAACACACATCTCTCCTAATGCAGTGGGATCCTGTTCTCTTCTCTTTGTGGATGTTCCAACTGCTGGAGCCCGTAAGACAACCTTTTACAAGAAACCCCAAACTTCACCTTTTTTCTTGCCATTAATGTGCATTAATTGGAAATGACATGCCATTTTTAGGTTTAAACAACAGGAATAAAACAGAACTTTCTTTTTATTCCCATGTCGTCAGTACTGTACACTATTGCACAATAAGGCACACTACTGCTCAGTAATGTGCACTATTTATCAGTATGTGCACTACTGTGCTATAGTACACACTATTGACAACATTGCTTCTGAAATGAAAAATAATTAAAGAAACCCAAATAAAATGGAAAATGCTGTAAATGACACAGGTCACTAAGGGGGTCATTTTAGAAGCTCTATTTCTGCTTCAAATCACAGAGACATCCCCTGACCCATTTTAGAAAGCCGTGTATATAGACATTCCCAGAGCAAGCACGTTCATGCAGCAAAGGGCTGTGATGGAGGCGTGGCCTGGGAGAAGCAATAGAGATGCACATTGTGGTGCAATTTAAGAATGGCACATGCATGTTGGGCGCTGGTCGTTGAGGTATCCATATCTACACCTGCTTCTGATTGTGAATAAGGTGCAAAAAAGTGCTCATTTCATGGCTGCAATGCTTCCAGTGGGAAAAGCAAAAGTCACTTTCATCACCACAGTTAATATTTTTTGGCCAAAGACACCTTCATGTAAATGCATGCTCCAAACATATTACTGGTCTGTCGCTGCACATCTGAGTATCTTAAATGACAGGCTGAGACGTGCAAGCCTCACAACATAGTTATTCCCCCTCTGAAATACTTCTGCCAACACATCCAAATACTTAGTTCTGCAGCCATGCAATTCGGGACTGTCCACATTTGTGAAATAGCTTATACTCATGCACATACTGTACCTGGCCTTGTTGCCTACGCAAGACTTGTCACCCAAACCAGTTACTAGGATGTTCATCTTTCGGCATGAAAATTTTAGAAGGCCCTTCTATGTGCCTCCCTTCACTGCTGTCACTCCCCCAGATTTTTGGACATTATGCTCTAGACGTCCCAGATTTTTCCTAGATGTCCCTTCTAAAATCCCACTTCACATGTGAAAATATTTAGCCTGCACACCCCTAGTTAGAACCCCTTTGGGTTTTTCTGTGGGAAAGTCCCAAAAATATTGAATCTTCTAATGCTCACTGAGTCATCCTGGAGCATTCGAACAAACATCTCAAAAATCTCAGAACACCAAATCTTCTATTCCACCTGGTGAAGGGGTCTTCTTAATCCTTCTGCACATCCCCTCCTCTTCTCCTCATGTGCGGCTTCTTTGATCAGTCACCTAGACTGAAAAGCCTCTGTCCTCATAGTTCTTGCACTCCATCCTTTAGTGTTGACCTACCCAAGAAGACTTTCAGAGTAAACATTTCTTTCAAGCTCTGTGAATTTGTTCTTCAAAGTTTAGATATTCTGGTCCCAGGATCTCATTCCAGTGAGTCTGGATGCTCCAGCTGTGAACTCCAACCCTTAACTGAATGTAGAAGATCGAGAACTAGTCCACTTTTTTTCCTTTGTCCTTATATCAGTTTGGTGCATCCGGATCCAACTCTTATCAGGCTGCAGGGTGGCAAAAAAAGATGGAAAGCAAAAGTAAAATCCCTCCACCCACAGGGCTTTATACTCTTACATGATGTTATCCCTTTGCACTATCTCCTCCCATGACATTCTATTACTACTATTCATCATTTATATAGTGCTACAAGGCATATGCTGCACTGTACAGACACATATAAAAGACGGTCCCTGCTCGTCATAGCTTACAATCTAATCAAGACAGACAATACAATAGCTGAGAATAAGGGTACAAATAAGGAAAGGTAGGAAAGCAAGGGATCAAGATCCAAAAATAGCCTCAAAGAGGTGAGTCTTTAGCATGGATTTGAAAAGGGAGAGAGATGGAGCCTGACGTACAGACTCAGGTAGTTTATTCCAGGCAGCAAGGTAAAAGGAACAAAGTCTGGAGTTGGCAGAACAAGAAAAGGGCACAGAGAGAAGCAAGCTGGTGGAAGAATGGAGCTCGTGAGGAGGGGTGTAGGGAGAGAGGAGAGAGGAAAGGTAGAGAGGAGCAGTAGAATGAATACATTCGAAGGTCAGAAGGAGAAGTTTGAATTGGATACAGAAACGGAAAGGAAGCCAATGAAGTGACTTGAGAAGAAGGGTTATATGAGTATAATGGGGCTGGTGGAAGATTAGCATTGCAACTTTTCGAACAGATTAAAGGGGAGAGAGACAACTCAAAGGGAGACCAGTAAGGAGGAGGTTGCAATAGTCTAGAAGGAAGGTGACTAGGGAGTGAATGAGAGTTTTAATAGTGTGCTTAGAAAGGAAGGGCAAATTTTGTTGATGTTATAAAGGAAGAAACAGCAAGTTTTAGCAATCAATTGAATGTGTGAGGAGAAAGAGAGGGAGGAGTCAAAGATGACCCCAAGGAAACAGGAAGTAGAAGAGTGTTATCAACAGAGTGAGAGAAAGGAGGAAGGGGAGAAGAGGGTTTAGGGGGAATAATAAGAAGTTGGTTTTGGCCATGTTCAATTTCAAACAGCAGATAGACATTCAAGCAGTGATGTCAGATAGGCAGGCAGAGCTTCAAGCTTGGAGCGTCAGAGAAATATCAGGTGTAGAGAGATAGATCTGAGAGTCATCAGCATAAAAATGATACTGAAAGCCATGGGAAGAGATAAGAGCACCAAGAGACTGGCTATAAAGAAAGAAAAAGAGAGGGCCCAGAACAGATACTTGGGGTATACCAACTGAGAGTGGGATAGCAGTACCACCAGAATAAACACTGAAAGAACGATGGGAGAGATAAGAAGAGAACCAGGACAGCACAGAACCTCTAAAACCACACGAGGACAAAGTGTCGAGGAGAAGGTGGTGGGGAAGCTATTTGCACATATACTCTTCCTTACTACATCCAATGCTCCCAGGGATAGGGCTGCCCCGGCAGCAAATGATCACCATTGCCATCAGATACTGAGGCAACAGGATACCTATGTCAAGGTTGAGGAAAGATGCTGATTTTAAGTCTAGTTTATAAAGGTATGTACTGTATTGTGATGGCGAAGATGGTCAGATTCCCATGGAAATAGAGGGAATACAGGAAATTTCCCCTAGGCAGAGGGAAAAAGAAAAAAAGGCTCACTTTAAAACTAAAGTCAGCATTGAAAAAAACAGTCAGTCAGAACTTGCTGGGCAGAAGCCACGCCCCAGGTCCATAATAGCTAAGGGTGCTGATACAACTCAGCTGGGGGCGGGGTGGAAGGAGAGCAGCAAGTCACATGCTTATAAACCCATGTGGGCAGAGAAAGTTAGTTCACGGCAGAGTTCAGATGCTAGTTCACGGAAGGGTGCACTGAGGAGCTCAGGACGGAGCTCAGCGTTGAACTCAGAGGATAGCTCAAGGAGTGCAGCTGGAAGGAAAGGAGCTGCCAGCATTACACACTTCCCAGGAGAGGAAGGGAGACTGACCCCATTCTCAGAGGAACAGGCTGAAGAGAAACCTTGTTCAGGTCAGGAGCTGTATTCCTGGAGGGGAGATAATCAGGCTGCAGATATCCTGAAACCATATGGCTTCAGTAAGAGCAGAGAGCCATTTCTGAAAGGACGTGTCAGAGGTAAAACTGATTATCTTAACAAACCCAAGTCTCAGGAAGACATAATAGCCAGCAAGCTTTATGCATTGAGCCAGGAGCCAGCATATGGAAAAGTCTTTAACCATGAGAGAGCGAATGTGTTAGAGCTACTACAAAGTTTATTACAGAACCAGGAAGTAATTGAGAAGCAGAGGTATTCTGTTCCCCGAGCAGAAGCACAGGTGTCTGCTGATGAGGACTCAGACCTCTCCGGTTCTATGTGTGAATCAATGGAGATTGAAGAAGAGGTTCCATTAACTGATCCAGAGATTTGTATGGAATGTGATTTGTCACAGGTAGTCGAGTAAAGAACTGTCTTTTGCATCTGCTACAGAAAGGTACAGTTTGTTGGGATTACCTGACCTTTTTAGAGCCAGAAGAGTTTTAATTAGAGTGTTTGCTGTGCTGAGTGAGACGTAAGAATGCCTAACGTTTTAAAGTCTCATGTGCTCTAATTAAGAACCAGGAACAAGCTCTGAAAGTTTGTACAAAGAAAAAGTTTATTCTGTGAGAAGAGTTTTTGCATTTACCTTGAATAAGAAAAAGGAACATTTGTGTTTGAGCATTTTTGAGAAAAAGCCTTATTTGCCAGAAGAAGGATTTTTTCTATTGCTGAAGAAAGCTGTTTTGATTTGTATTTTGTTACTTCAAGTTTTCATGTAATGCCAAGCTTCATATTGAAGTTCTCTATGCCAAGGGAGGCTTAAAAATAAAAAAATATTCCTGTTTGCTTTCAACTCGGCTCCAGCTTTATTTAGCTCACAACTACAGGTGCTTTGAACTACGACTCCCAGGAGCCTTTGCACTGGGTAGTCTCTTGAAAGTAATTATCACACCTTATCCGACGTCAGGCAACTGCCTAGGCTGACGACGGGGCGTGACAGTATGTGCCTACATACCTTTATAAACTAAGTAACCAGAACTATCCCCAGTAGCGCACAAACCCATATTCTATGTGTGTACTTGTGTACTTCATAAAAATGTGTGTACACATCACAATTACACTCCAGCTCCACCCCAAACTAGGCTTCTGGGGATGCCTACATATATCACCTAAAAGTAGGTGCATTCTTTCTGTATGCCTTCTAACTTCATTTCCACTAGAAAATTTTCTATGCATCTGAGGTAATATGTCTCTATTATATCCCTCTTTCTTTCCTCTATTTAGGCTCCTCTTCTATCACTGCTTTGGGCAAAAAGTGGGGCACTGAGTAAAGGTACATCTGGCACATGCTTTGGTTGACTAAGTCTAATGGCCACATTGGAATAATCAGTCAAGACTTGGATACCTAAAGCTGCTCCTCCCTCCCACTTCATCTCTAATCTGGTGGTGGCTCTCAGGTTAAATCCAAGCTTGCTCTATTCACGCATATTTCACATGACACAGTTTGAAAAACTCTCTAAAACATTTTGATAAGTAAAGGCTGAATTTGGAATGCAGCAACCATAATACTATTATTGCATTGATTTTGTAGCTCCATTCTGAAATTGCTTGACCTCCTTGCTTGCTATTCCTCCATCTAGGTCTGACTCTGCATCGCTGTGCGGCCCTTGAGTTTGTTTCCATTGCTTTTTCACCTGCTGAGACATTTCCCCTGGCTATAAGCTTTCTGTCTTTCTTGTATGCCAAATTTAATCAAATACGCTTGCTTAAGAACACCATTATTGTCAGTAACTGTGCAAGCTACTTCTGCATTTCAGCTATTAAAAGACGAGTCCATTTAAATGGCACTTGAAGGCACTTCAGAGGTTCACCTGGGTATTAATCACTTTTAAGAGTATCTCTGAAATTCTATAAGACGCTTCTTGTATTCTTGGGATACATCTGTCACAAATGGCATTGAAGACGACGTCTTATTTTTTCAATGTGTGTTTTGTCATCCATAGCACATTTGCTAATGGGCTTGTTAGAGTATGGGGCCATATAGGATACTCATGCCATGCAAGGTTGCCTTAATTCATCTGGTAATGTATGCTAAAGCAATTTTGCCTGCAAAGAACATTAAAAATGAAATTAGCCAAGAAAAATCTGGAAAAATTCCAGAAAAAATGAAAACTAACCACATTTTTCTCACCTACACACATCACTGTTGGCTAACCATCATAACGTCACACAAAAATTCCAAATGACCTCAGACGACGTCATACTTCTTCCTAAGAAAGCTCTAAGGCTCGGATCCAGCCTAAATCCAGTATCTTCTGCCCTAAGAATGGAACATCCTCCATTCCTCCCCCACAATTTCTTTCCTGCCCCCTGCCACCACCTCAGCCTAGGGAGTAAATGGTTCCAGCATTACTCCAGTATCTAAAGGAGAACTTATCCTCAGAAAGGAGCAGATAAATAATCTTTACGATTGGAAAGGCTTTAGAGCTGAAAAGGAATAACGAGGAAGACAAAGTTTCAGCAACCAGGAAGACTCCTGGAGCTGATCTCATCATATCAGGAAGTTCAGTATAAAATCCAGTAATCCTTTCAACCAGTCAGCAGAGTTTCACAGGTCTGTGGTAGATTTCCATGGACTTTGCCAAGATCCTGCCAGCTTAACAAATCATGGAATTCTAAAACTGAAAAGCCTTATGTTTGGCCCACCCAGTGGGGAATAACATTAGGATAAACTTTCTTTGAAGTCCTCCCACACCCTCCATCTTCATTGTTTCATCAGTCACTCTCCTTTCCCCTCCTGCTTCCTCGTCTCCTGCAGAGGTTCCCAACGTCGGTCCTCGGGGAACCCCAGGCCAGTCAGGTTTTCAGAGTACCTACATTGAATATGCATGAGATAGATCTGCATACAATGGAAGCAATGCATGCAGGTCTATCTCATGCATATTCATTGTGGGTATTCTGAAAACCTGACTGGCCTGGGGTTCTCCGAGGACTGACGTTGGGAACCTCTGTATGGTCTTCAGAAGCTGGATATGTGGCCCCTTTAAATTGATTCCACCTGCTTGCCTGCAGCTAGCTAACATAATGAGAAGGGATGACACATCTTGAGATGGAAATACTTCAAATGGCTGAATGCTGATTTCAGTTCTATTGAAAATGACAAAAAAAAAATACAAATTTAAACATTGAATTTCATTTCTTTGCCTGAGTGCAGAAGTTCTGTTTTGATTAGTCATCGGATTTGGATGGGCTTAACATTTCTTTTGTCTGCCACAGCTGTTCACCACTTGCCTTTTCTAACTGTAATTTCAGTTTACTTTGCTTAAAAGCTTACTTAATGCAGTACTGTCCATATACTTTGGGAGGGACTGGTTGGCATTGTCGACTCACCGAGCAACTTATTAAGCGAGAATGGTACAGTGCTTCCAAAGATAAGATCCATTCAATACCCATAAAACTTGGGAGCAAACTACATAAAGAATAAGAGAAAGGGTCCTGAATGGCTAGAGATACTCACCGAGTTTTACCTTCTGGCACCTGAGAAGTGTGAAGGTTGAATGTGGTTTCGAAATTTTGATCCAAATTAAGGATGTGCATTTGTTTGAAACAAAACGGGAAGCTTCTGTAACTTATTTCCTTATGCTTCAGAAGTTTTTTTCTTTTCTTTTGTTTTAAAATTAGGCCACTGCCTCCATCATTAAAAAAAAAACAACAACTCTCGGGCCTCTTCCCAAACCCTTCAGTCCTCACTGCTCCCAGACTCTCAACTTGATGATGTTGGCAGACCCGACCAGTGCCATTGTTAAATTCTATCATACAAATAAAAGGCGCCAGCCTGGCCATGCTGTGTGGAAGAAACCAGCAATGGCACCAGCCTCTTTCTGACCATTTCTGATGCTGTTTTTAATTACAGCATTGGTGGGACAAGAGGAACTGGGGATTGCTCCTTCCCCATGAAGAAATTTAAATAAGATAAGAGAGTTCACTTTTTAGGTGCATCTTGCTAGAATGATGGTGGCTATTAGGGAGAGTCTGTCCTTCCATTCATACACATGCCTACAAATAAAGATGAGAGCAAGAAGTAGGGTAGTAGTGATGAGATCAAGCCCAAAGTTTATGCAGGGTCATGGCAAAGTCTTCAGTGCTAAGGGGATCCCAAGCCCGAAGGCACAAAAGCTGTAGAAAACTCCTGGTAGTGGTGGCACACACGGAAGCAAGCCAGTGGGGACCCCATTCTCATTGGCTGAAGACAGAGCCATTTCCCGTGGCAATGTGCATGTCAGTGCTTGGTGCGGATCCTACCCACACCAGCTTAAGATGAAGCTGACTTCCATGATGGTTCACCTGAGAACGAGCCAGCCCTGCTAGCTGAAGGGGAAGAGGCAACTTCCTCGTTGGTGGTGGAACTAGCTGCCAAAACTAAAGTGCAAGATAGGTTGCCTGGATAAATGAATGTAAAGGGGAGTGGGGGTGAACAAGAAGGGAAGGGATGATGTGAGGGAGAAGAATAATGACTATGAGGGGGTATGGAAGGAATGAATGTAAGGGGCAAATGGGAAGGGGCATAACTAGGGAGAGGAGGTGTTAAGAAGACATCAGGGAAAGGAAGAGCTAGTAAACACTCTAATGTGAAAGATTTCAGCACCCCCCCCCCCCCACTCTCAATATCACCCAATGTATAGTATAGAAGCAAAACCTACTATCACTGGACGCAATATTAGTTTATCTGCCTACTGTCAAACCTATATAACATGTTCATTTTATAAATTATACACTGAATTTTAATTGATCCATTCAGTATCTTTGAGTCAATGCTGACTCCTGGTGACCCAGCAGCTCCTGGGCTTTCTTGGCAGTGTGACCAGAATCAGATTGTCAGACCTTTCTTCTGAGGCAGTGGAGGGTTAAGTGACTTGCCCAACGCACGTCAGTGGAAATTGTATCTTGGTCTCTTTGTTATCAATTCAGTGCTCTAACCACTTGGCTACTCCTCTACTCCCCATTCAGTGTACATAAAATAAAAATATATATATTGCAGCTAGATTAATCTGAAGGAAACAGATTTGACAGTTGCTGTCCACTGCTATGTGTGTGCTTCAGTTCAACAGATGCCTCGGACCATGTCTTTTACAGGAGTCCCTGCCTGCTATCCCATTGCCGAGCCTACTCAGATCTCTGGTTCTTTCTCCCTGCCCTTCTTTCTCTCTCTCTCTCTCTCTCTCTCCTAGAGAGAGACAGAGAGTTGCACAAGAGAACAAATGCTGTACATACGTGGGAACATAGAGATAGCAACCGATACAAGAGGTAGATTGTGGAGAAAGATGCGCTGAGATGCTGAGCAGACGTCAGAGAGTGATCTAGGGTCACATTCTGAGAATTTTGCTCTGTTGGTTAACTGGTCATGGGATGATGCACTGATATAAGGAGGTTGTGCTGTAGTGAAATGGAAGGTAGAACATACAGTTAGGCAGTGGTTATATAGGAAGAAATGACCTTTGTGTGGGTAAATGCCCTGCTGAGTTGGGATAGATGAATTGTCCACGTTCCTAATGCTGCTGTACTGACAAGGCCGTGAACCAGTTCCTAGCATGTCCTGCTATGCCTAATAGATGCTTTCACAAAAGCTGTTTTCCAGGACGTTATGCAAGCAAAAGAAGTTCAAGGGCAAGAGCGGGAATTAAAAGCTCCTCAGATCTCTGTGGCAACTGCTATAGCCAGATGGCAGGGGCAGGCAATAGCGCTCAACCACAGTCATGTGCATTTGTCCAAACCAGTCAGAAGAAAAGAGGCAACTAAATCCATTTTTTGTACTCTGCAGATGGAGATTTGTCTGTAAAGGTAAATGCCATCAACAGATTTTGGGAGATATTTTAAGTACATGAACCTTGCTGACTTATCTGGAATCTTACATTCTTTATTTCTGATTTTCCAATATCTGTGTAGCAAAAGTGCTTTGAAGGTCATTTTCTCTCTTTCCTGTCAAAGGACCGACGGGGTTTTTTTTGTTGTGTCATAAGAGTTTCTGAGTCAAAAACCAGAGGGAACAAATCCCAACTAGGCAGACTGGATGGGCCCATTGGTCTTTATCTGCTGCCACTTACGGTCGAAAAGTGCTTTATTCTCCTTGTGTCTCCTGCGCTCCTAATATCAGCTACAGATTCGGAGGACTCACCCATTGTCACTAGGAATGTGCATTCCTTAGTGCGCTTTAGGTTCGTAGGTATGCTTTAAAAAATGTACTAAGTAGTAAGAACCCCTCCAATGATGGAAAATCTCCAAGAATTACTATACGGCCATCATAGAATTAGACCCACACTTTAGTTACACTTTTTTGTTTTGTCGGAGCCCACCGGGGGAAGGCTAGAACAGTTTACCTAACCCCTGCCAGACGGTAGACTACTTTTATTTTATATTTCACCCTAGTGTAATAAACAATCACTTATCTTCACGAAATAAGCACTGCTCTTATCCTCCTCCGCGTTGCAGATCACAAAGGTGCACGACGTGCACGTTTCGGGTGTGCGCCCTGTTTCAAGTGCTCCAGTCACTGCTGAATGCCCATGGCCACAAGGACGGCGTTTTTTGTTGCATATCTGAATGGACTGGAGCACTTGAAACAGGGCGCACACCCGAAACGTGCACGTCGTGCACCTTTGTGATCTGCAACGCGGAGGAGGATAAGAGCAGTGTTTATTTCGTGAAGATAAGTGATTGTTTATTACACTAGGATGAAATATAAAATAAAAGTAGTCTACCGTCTGGCGGGGGTTAGGTAAACTGTTCTAGCCCTCCTCCGGTGGGCTCCGACAAAACAAAAAAGTGTAACTAAAGTGTGGGTCTAATTCTATGATGGCCGTATAGTAATTCTTAAAAAATGTACAGCAAGCTAAATTGAGTTAGCATGTGTTAACATACAAATTAACGTGCACTAATATTGTTTTATTAAAATTAATTAATTTATTTACTTATGGTTCATTTGCTATACTGCAAATCAGTAAGAGACCCTACGATCAATGTGGTTCACCAAACCAAAAATTCACAAACAAATAATAATAAGGCCATTATCCAATGTCTGGTCCACAGGAAGCAGATGGAAAAAGAGACCACACCACTGATATTATTCTTATAAAAACCTTTATTTCAAAACCTTTGAGGGTCTTGAACCTTTTTTTCCTATGCTTCCTGTGGACCTGTTTTGTTTTTGCGGAGGTGGGTCCTCCCTTGATGTTTTTCATTATCCAATGTCTAATAATAAACTTCAGGACATAACATAGACTAACAGGAGGAATTGGAAGGGATGCTTGGAGCAACAGTCTCTACCAAAAGACAGTAATTAACCAGAGACACAAAAGAATTACAAAAGGAAACAATCAAGACATACCCAAGAGAAGCAAAAGCCAAGAGTTGTCCAAAAATTCAACAAGAGCATGTTGCATGTAATGCACCAACAAAGCATCTGAAAATCAGGAAAAAATGGCCAAATGAACCAAAACTGCCTCCCCAAGGAAAAGTTTGCTGAGGGGTCTCCCATTGTTGTGGCAGCAGTGGTGGGCTCCCCCCACCCCCATGAGCAAACTTACTTTAAATTGTTTGCCATGCTGCTCTCTTTAAGTTTTGAGGTTTGGCAGCTCTCACCTCCCGCTGCTGGGCTGAAGTCTTGTGGTGTGGCTGTTATCATGAGACTTCAGACTGGCAATGGGAGCTGCTAAGACTCAAAAACTTAAAAGAAGAGAGGAGACAAGCTGAGGCAGCACAGAAACCATTTTAAAGTAAGTTTGTCGCTCTACCTTCACTGCAGCTGTATGGGCCCCCTTCCTGCCTGGGCCCCACCCCTGCATTGCAGGGGCTGCTTGAGCAGAATTTACACCCCTGACTGTGACGCAAAAGGGCAAGGCCTGGGGCAGGGGAGGGAGGAACTGAATTTCACTGCGAAATCCCCATGCACAATTTACAGTGTGACTCTGAACATGCTATAAAAGTGCCTACAGAGCTGACGCACTCTGATTTTTCAAGCGGAATATCCAGAGGAAGTTTCTGCAAATACAAAGTAAAGGCAGACCTGCAAGCAAGCCATGGTGCTCCCTAAATAGGCGAATGTAGTAAGGACAGTGCGAGCGATACAACTTCACAGGGCACAAGGACAGAAAGGGCACTGATGTCAGTGCTGGGGCTTCCAGGACGTGGGTTTCTGTATGCAGTTGGTGGAGGGGGGGGAGCCCAGATTTTGTTATGACCCTGCCTAAATTATCCCTTCCATCAAACTCCCTGTGAAATGCCCTGATTAGAAATCAAAATTCTTGTACACCTGCGCTGTCTGCTGAACACCACGGAGGAACAACATTTAGAAATATTGCAAAACAAAATAGGAAATTTTAACAAAATGTCCTCATTCATTTCACTTTATTTTAAAATGACAAAGAAAAAGAAATGGAATTTTATAGTGTTTTCATTCAGTTTGTTTTAAAATTTAGGCTGATGCCCCCCCCCCCCCATGAAAACACCCCCATCAAATCCCTCCCGGGTCTTATCCTGATCTCCCTAGCAACTCCTCTGGAACCTCTTGCCCCATCCATGTTGCTACTATCTTCATGGGTCAGGAGCTGTATATACCAGGTCTCTCCCATTTCACCAATGCAGCAATAGCAAACGGCAACACTGAAGATATAGGGGTATGTTTACTAAACTGTGGTAATCGTACATAACGAGCGTTATGTAACGTTAACGATCGTAAGCGCATCATAACGTGCATTATGATGCGCTTACGATCGTTAACGTTACATAACGCGCGTTATGCGCTAACGATCGTAAACTCCCGCGGCGCGGTAAAACACCGCAGAAGGTGGAGAGAAGGGGTCAATGGGCGGAGAGTGGGCGGGGAGAGGCTCCCTTCACACTATCGCGCTGATCTGAAGAGCTCAATTCCAACGCGAATGAAAACCTGCCGTTAAATGCACATTACAGGGGAGAGAAACCATTTAAGTGTCAGCAATGTACAGCCCAGGCAGGGAAACCTAACAAAAGTGATGAGTGTGATACATGTGCACAGAACAAAAGGGCACATAAACACTGAAAATGACCCCAACAAACTGGAAAAAGGCCATAACCAAGCTGGCCAATAGTGGTAGCAATGAGAAACATCAACCCCTCCCCCCCCCCGAGTAAACTCCATAGAACAGATATAAATCGTGGAAGGATCTATACCCCGCCCCCATACAAGGTGAATGAGCCCACAGTGATATAGCGCTGCTCAGGTTTTTCCCCACCATCGGACAGGGTTCGTATGGTGTGCACATGTCCCGCAACATCAGGGCGGGCATTTCGGAACGGCAACTGGACAGATGCCGGAGAAGGGGATACAGAGGGCCGCAGGCGGCACATGCTGTGGTGCAGCTGGGCCACATTGCGGACTAGAGCGATGCCTAGGTGGCCCATACGAATGCTGAAGCAGCAGAGCGGCCAGACAGCAACTGCTGAAGGCCCAACATGGGCACGACTGTGTTTCCCACCATGTCACAGGGGATAGTACCCAGCAGCTACCCCCAAGGGCACAGAACATTGGCAGGCGGTGCTGGAGGGAAGCGTGGACACCTATGCAGGCAACCCTACCCCAGAACCCGCACCATAGGCAGCCGCCTACCTGCACACTGGATGGCCTGAGACTGCGCACCACCAGCAGAAGGGCATGTCAGCATGGTGGCTGAGGGATACTGGTGGTGGAGGGGGCAGTGGCAGCTGCCCAGAGCAGACCGTGGCCTAGCCCTGTGTAGGTGGGTGCCATGTACTGCAACAGACGGGCCCTGTCTGACGAACAGTCATGGTATCACCAAGGAATATACTGACTCTGTGACAACAAGGTGATGCAGTGCACAAAACCAGTATATTCAGAAGCAGAGGGTCACAGGTTCAAGTCCCAGCTGTGGTTCCTGCCAACCCAGTCCCCATATTTTACCCACTACTACAACGTGCTAATACAGACAGCACCTTTATTGCAGATGATGTAAACATGCCCAAGACACCTACATTTTACCCTACAGAGTACAGACACCATAACCATGCACATTACCTAGAGCAGAGCCTCCCAAATGCAGTCCTGGAGGGCCAAACACCATCCCGGTTCCATGCTGCCTCTGGTAAAGATGCCTGTGCTGCATTTCTATGTGCCACCCCCATGGTATGCAGATGTATCTCATGCATATTCATGAGGGACAGCATGAAAACCCGAACAGTGTTTGGCACCGCAGGACTGGAGTTGGGAACCTCTGCCTTAAAGCAGCAGCCAACAGGGGCAGACACACCCGCACCCACAGGCCCCATTATCCAAAGCCTCCTGGAGAGGCAGGACTTTGGGCTCTGCGTGCATCTCCCAATACTAGCACTTGCATACCGTAGTAATGCCACCCTAAACCGGGGAATATGGTACACATCTATCAAAAGGTTGCTATGAGTACTGGCAGATAGCAATTCCTAGGTTAAGTACACTTTTCTGAGTGAGCTGCATCGTAGCAACTTTTCTGATGTCTGTGGAGTGTGCTACAGGTCTTGTGTCTGACAGTGTTTACCAACCTGGGGAGTGACTCCTACAGTATTGCGTACCATAGCCATGCCTGCACTGTGCCCAGGACTTGTGTGGTGGCCTGGGCTGCCCAACACCTCTATAGTTGCACAATGCTGGCATAGGTGTGGGAGGTGTGTGTCTGTCTATCCAGTGTGTGGTGGCTGCCAACACCCTCCACAGCCCACACTGCTAGCACTGTTGCCAGTATTGGCCTGCCAATGTGCATAATGAGGAGCAAGGTGCCGTGGGAATAGCCTGGACAGGGTGGCCTAGCCTGGATGCATCTGCACACGGCATAGAGCAATGGCTCGGACATTGTAGTGTCTGGCCACCACCTGCACGGACAGGGTGGCCATAGCATGTCCTTCTGGGAGGTCACTCTCACTCTGACTGAGCAGTGACCATGGCATGGCTAGGTTCCCCCATAGTGCTATGTAACATTTTTCTCATGTGATATTTATGGGTTTCATTTTGGGGCCCAATCACTGACTTAACTGCTTGGTGTGTATGCTGACATCCCCGTTCTGGGTACATGCATTTCCTCCAGGACCATGCACTATGGACTAGCTGGCAGACTGTCTGCAGCTAGTATGTGTCTTGCTGGAACACCTTGCAGGGTGCAGCGGCTGGAGGCTTGCTGCCAGAGAATGTCAGATAATGGTGGGGGGCAGCTGAGCATTTCCAGGCCTGCCGTCTGTCTGCTATTGTGTTATGGATGTGTACCGCTCTGTCTGTTCCCCAGCAGGACTGGGGTTACTGGTCCCCTCTACTGCTGCCATTGCAGGGAGGTAGACTATGGATCTATTGGTGGGTGATCCTGTTTCCCACCTTGAGCCCAGGAGGGTGGGTTGTGTGGTGGTACATAATCTGCCTATGGGTCCATACACCCACCCCCCCCCCTTCACCTACAGCAGGTAACGATGGCACCAACACAGGATATGCACTATTCTGGGTGCAGCATCGCCCATAGGGACTAGACATGACCGAGACATACAGCAGGACACAGATGTATCCTAGGTGTGTCTAACTGAACTACCTATCACCCACTGATGGGGTCCTGCAGCATGGCATATTTCAGCCATGAAAGGTGCTGTGGACCTGGTGCTGGGCGCCCCACCTCAACCTCAGGGTGGGCACTGTACCTGCACAATGTGACTACTCTGTGGCAGTGCCACACACGGTCTGTTCCCCCTACAAGGCTGAGGTGCTGTGGGGGTGCATACCCGATCTTGTGCCCATCTCTCGACTGCTGATTTGCATGTGCAGTGCATCATGGGTACGGGTGGGTTATCCCTATCCTGGTAACCACAGCAGACAGTTTGTGTGGTGATGTGCAGTCCTGCAGCCAGCCAGGGCTTTGTTCACATCCTTATAAGGTGTCCTATAGGGAACATTATAGGGTGCCTTGGCAGACAGTACACTTTATAATGTGGCCTATGGAGTGCGTTATGGGGTGCCTTATGCGGCACCTTAGGTTATGCCACCGTGAGGGTGTGTTTGCTGGCAGCACTAATTAAAATACACGTCACATGCCTCAACAATCGCTACTTAAATGTAAAGGGTGCTGCCTCAGCCAGCCTTATACATTAGGCCCACTGGAGAATCAAACCCATGACCCCTGTACCATCAGTCAGTGTTGTAACCATTGTGCTACAGCTCTGTTGCTGTGCTTGTATGCCTGCGCGCCATCTTAAGATTAACGCACGGTAACGTGCCCTGTAGCGCTCGTTCATTTATGGCGCCTTGTAATGCGCGTTCTCGGCGCGTTCTCGGAAACGATGTACCGCCCTTGTCCTTATTTGGGGTTTCTATCTCTACCACGGCTCCTAACGCGAATCGCACTAACGCAGTTTAGTAAACATACCCCATTATTTCAGATCGCTTTTGAGGTCTTTTCGTTAGTTAATCTTATAAAATTAGATCACGCTTAAAGGTAGTATGGTGCAAATTGGTGTGTACTTATACAGTAGGCATGCACAGGAGTGGAGTTTGGACAAAACATGGGCAGAATTGTAATTTACACACATATTTCATAAAATACACGTATACATGTGTAAAGTACATGCTAACATTTACTCTTGAGCAGGCATAATGTCTGCAGGAGTTATGCTGGTATTTTATAAAAACATGAAAAAAATCCTATGGGACTCTCACTCACTCAAACAGCCAATACAAAAAGAGACAGCCAACTAGAGAAATCTGTCAATATTAATTAAAGGCCTCAGACAGGAGGGGGTGCAAGAGAAAAGTTAGCTAAATAGGCAGTAAGCCTCAAACCAACAACACCCGTTTTCCTCAAATATCATTCATAGGCCAAAACATGTTTTACAATTTTCTAAATGCATTTAAAAACACCAGAAAACACTTAGGGGTATGTTTACTAAACTGCGTTAGTGCAATTCGTGTTAGGAGCCGCGTTAGTGGAAGGAAAGCCAAAAAAGGACATGGGCGGTGGTACTTCATAACCGACAATGCGCAGTTGCGCGCGTTATTACGTGCCGCGCAGCAACGATCGCTACAGCGCGCGCGCTACTGTGCACAAGCTTAAGACAGCGCGCAGACACCCACATACAGAAACAGAGCTGTAGCACAATGGTTACTACACAGACTGATGGAACAAGGGCCATGGGTTCAATTCCCCAGTGTCCCTAATGAATAAGGCTGGCTGTGGCATCATGTGTAACCCTTTGAAGGCCTACTATAATATTTCAATCCACATTCTGCAGCCGGGTTAATGTTTGCACATGTCAGGAAAATTGTACCCGTCGTATCCAATATGTTCCAATAGTGACGTTCCCTCTGGCATGGTCATGTATTATATACCATTTGATAGGAATATATAGGCAGAAGTTGGGATCCCGAAAGTACTGGGCTTGGCCTGGAAAGGGTTAAGTAGTGGGCTGTGAGGAAGTTTAGTTGTACCTGAATAGTGCTGCCAGCAAACACACCCTCACAGTGGCGTAACCTAAGGTGCCACATAAGGCACCCTAGAGGGCACTCCATAGGGCACATTATAAAGTGCGCTGTCTGCCAAGGCACCCTATAATGTCCCCTATAGGACACCATATAAGGCACCTTATAAGGCGCTTTATAGGGCGCCGTATAAAGTGCCCTATAGGGCGCATTATGAGCTACCCTAAGGGGACAGTACCCTGAGGGTGGTCCTGCTGACAGAACTAATATACAATAAAAACAGACAATGCCTAAGACAGCCCTATTGATGAACCCCACTGTGGGATTTGAACCCATGTCCTCTGGCTCCATAGGCAGTGAAATAACCAGTGGGCTAGAGCTGCTAACAAGCAACTGGCTGGCTACAGGAGGACTGCATGGCACCACACCCACATTCTGCTGTGGTTACCAGGATAGGGGTAACCCACCCGTACCCATGATGCACTGCACATGCAAATCAGCAGTCGAGAGATGGGCACAGGATCGGGTATGCACCCCCACAGCACCTCGGCCTTGTAGGGGGAACAGAACATGTGTGGCACTGCCACAGACAGTCACATTGTGCGGGTACAGTGCCCACCCTGAGGTTGAGGTGGGGCGCCCAGCACCAGGTCCACAGCACCTTTCATGGCTGAAATGCACCATGCTACAGGTCCCCATCAGTGTGTGATAGGTAGGTCCGTTAGACACACCTAGGATACATCTGTGTCCTGGTCATGTCTAGTCCCTATGGGCGCTGTTGCACCCAGACTAGTGCATATCCTGTTTTGGTGCCATCGTTACCTGCTGGGGGTGGTGAAGTGGGGTGGGGGTGGTGAAGTGGGGTGGGGGTGGTGAAGTGTGGGGGGGGTGAAGTGGGGGGGGGGTGGGGGGGGTGAAGTGGGGGGGTGGTGAAGTGGGGGGGGGTGGTGAAGTGGGGGGGGGGGGTGAGGTGGGGGGGGTGAAGTGGGGGGGTGAGGGGGGTTAAGGGGGGTGGGGGGGGTTAAGGGGGGGGTGGTGAAGTGGGGGGGGGGTGAAGTGGGGGGGGTAGGGGGTGGTGAAGGGGGGTGTGAAGGGGGGGTAGGAGGGGGGTTAGGGGGGGTATGGACCCATAGGCAGATTATGTACCACCACACAACCCACCCTCTGGGGCTCAGGGTGGGAAACAGGATCACCCACCAATAGATCCATAGTCTACCTCCCTGCAATGGCAGCGGTAGAGGGGACCACACAGAGCAGCACACATCCATAACGCAATAGCAGACAGACGGCAGGCCTGGAAATGCTCAGCTGCCCCCCACCATTATCTGACATTCTCCAGCAGCAAGCCTCCAGCCACTGCACCCTGCAAGGTGTCCCAGCAAGACACATACTAGCTGAAGACAGTCCACCAGCTAGTCCATAGTGCATGGTCCTGGAGGAGATGCATGTACCCAGAACAGGGATGTTAGCATACACACCAGGCAGATAAGTCGGTGATCAGGCCCCAAGAGGAAACCCATACATATATCACATGAAAAAAATGCTATATAGCACTATGGCGGAACCTAGCCATGCCATGGTCAATGCTCAGTCAGGGTGAGAGTGACCTCCCAGCAGGACATGCTGTGGCCACTCTGTCCGTGCAGGTGGTACCGGGCACTACAATGTCCGAGCTATTGCCCTATGCCCTGCGCAGATGCGGCAAGGCCAGGCCACCCTATCCAGGCTATTCCCACAGTACCTTGCTCCTCATTATGCACATTGGCAGGCCAATACTGGGAATAGTGTTAGCAGTGTGAGCTGTGGAGGGTGTTGGATGCCACCACACACTGGATAGACAGACACACACTCCCCACACCTATGCCAGCATTGTGCAACTATAGAGGTGTTGGGCAGCCCAGGCCACCACACCAATCCTGGGCACAGTACAGGCATGGCTATGGTACGCAATACTGTAGGAGTCACTCCCCAGGTTGGTAAACACTGTCAGACACAAGACCTGTAGCACACTCCACAGACATCAGAAAGGTTGCTATGATGCAGCTCACTCAGGAAATTGTACTTAACCTAGGAATTGCTATCTGCCAGTAATCATAGCAAACTTTTGATAGATGTGTACCATATTCCCAGGTTTAGGGTGGCATTACTACGGTATGCATGTGCTAGTATTGGGAGATGCACGCAGAGCCCAAAGTCCTGCCTCTCCAGGAGGCTGTGGATAATGGGGCCTGTGGGTGCGGGTGTGTCTGCCCCTGTTGGCTGCTGCTTTACGGCAGAGGTTCCCAACTCCATTCCTGCGATACCAAACACTGTCCGATGGAGGGGAAAACCCTGAGCAGTGCTATTTCACTGGGGGCTCATTCACCTTGTATGGGGACGGAGTATAGACCCTTCCACGATTTATATCTTTTCTATGGAGCTTTCTCGGGGAGGGGGGTGTTGATGTTTCTCATTACTACCACTATTGGCCAGCTTGGTTATGGTTTTTTTCCAGTTTGTTGAGGTCATTTTCAGTGTTTCTGTGCCCTTTTGTTCTGTGCACATGTATCACACTTATCACTTGTTTTAGGTTTCCCTGCTTGGGCTGTACATTGCTGACACTGAAATGGTTTCTCTCCCCTGTAATGTGCATTTAATGGCAGGTTTTCATTCGCGTTGGAATCCAGCTCTGTAAATCAGCGCGTTAGTGTGAGGGAAGCCTCTCCCCGCCCACTCTCCACCCACTGACCCCTTCTCTCCGCCCTCTCTCCACCTTTTGCGGTGTTTTACCGCGCCATGGAACTTTACGATCGTTAACGTGCAATAGCGCGCGCTATTGCGTGTTACCGCCGTTTAGTAAACATACCCCTTAGCTTAGCAGCACTATCTCTAGTTGGCTGTTTCTTATGCGTTTAGGTGTTGTGGAAGTTTGATCATCACCTCCCCTTCATCGCTTAGTGTTTGGACTCGGTGACTCTTTTTGTATTTGGTATTTTATAAAGACCCATAGAGAGGGATTTTAGAAAGGATGTCCAAGTGCAATCTCGGATGTCTAAGCCAGAATGTCTGAAAAAAAAAAAAAGCAGGCACATCCAGGTGCAGACATGATTTCACAAACATAGTCATGCCTAATTTAGAAGTCTGTGAGATGGGGGAGGGCGTCTATATATGAGGTGTGATCAAAAAGTATTGAGACTTGTTATGTAGCTATATAACAGTACGTTCCTTATCGTTCCTCCAGTTCAGTCCTCCACCTCTGGGTAGTGAACCTCCTCCTGCTGCTTGGAGACTGGGCATGTCAAACTCATGACATCACTGGATATAGCCTGCTGGTCTCTCCCATCAGCCCCCACTGTGTCCAGTCTCCATGCATCAGGAGGACTTAGTGAGCCTAGATGCTGGGCTCACTTGAGGAACGGATAAGGAGCAGTAGTTAGATTGTAGGCTTTAAGATTTTCTTTGTTCACTTTCTTTTGGTTAATTTCCAGATCTATCTCTTTAAAAAAAAAAAAAAAAAGCTGGCTCCCCTTTAGCTCTGCTTGCTTTTTTCTTTGGGTCGGCTCTCCCCTCCTAGACTGTATGGAGGGGAGCCCGGCAGGGGGAAAGACTGATCGGCACGCTGCTGCCCCAGTGCACCGTCGGGCTGGAAACGGCGACATCTGGAGCTAAGCCCTCACCGAGTATGCTGCTCGTGACGGGGATGAGCAGCATAGCGGTTTGAAGGGCTTTGAGCCAGATCGGACAGGCGGAGCGAGTATCCTTGCGGCAGTGATCACTGCAGGAGATGAGCGCCCCTCTCCTCCTCCCTCTACCGCGCAATTCGGCGGCGAGGTTCTCTTTAACTGCCAGCAGCAGTTTAGGTGCCAAGCAGGCCCGAATTCAGTCCCGGGCCATTTCCTGCGCGTCGCAGCCTCGTGGTGGCTGCAGCTCTGCTCGGCATGCTGTCAGTGAGGCAGCTCACGCACGCTGCTGAGGCTCTTTAGAGTGTTGCTACTAGGGTTTGTTTTTCTTTTAAAGCGGGAAAGCCCCGTGTGAGTGAATATTTGGATTTTGGGGGCTTAGTTCAGTTTTTTCTTTGTTTATTGATTTCGATAGCGCTACGGTCGTGGCTAGTCTTACTAAGGCTGAAAGGAGATGTTTTCAGGGAATTAGTGGGGCTAATCTGTTTTAAATTCTTTTACATTATTTTGAGTTAATTTAATTTGGGAACGTTTGTGTGGTGTTTAAAAAAAAAAATCTAAGAGAAACCCATCAGGCCTAGGGCTTCTCTGAAACAGGACAGCAGAGATAGCCCTTAACAAAGGTGTCAGGTGCAGGGATGATTGTTTGCTCTTGCAGAGAGGTTTGCGGAAATTTGCTGTTAATAATGAATCAAAGCAACTATTCCTCCAAGGCTTCATACCTGACCCTATGCATGGGAACCCCCTGTCATCTTGAAGGAAAGATGCTCCAAATGCCCTTGTATTTATTTATCTATTTTATCTAACGGGGTTTGTATTTGATTTGGGATCTTAAAGGTACCACTCCATTAAAAAAAAAAAAGAGATGACAATAAGGGGTTCTTTCATTTTTGGAGAATATTAATTTGTTTTTAGCTAATCCCGTCAAGACCACAGTAGGTGGTCTGTGGCACCCACAGGGGCACAGGCAGGGGCACAGTCTCGGCTGACGGGGTTGGCAAAAGCTGCGCACTCGCTTCTACCGCTATGGAGCAAGAGATCCAAGACAAGGTTGGTGAGGAAGCGCAATTTCTATCTACAAGGGGTGATGGTGAGTCCTTATTGGAAGTGCCGTCAGTGCCCTCTCAGGAAAATTAAGCAGGGCCAGCCAGTTCAGAGGTGCCATTAGGAATCGGGACAGAACTTGGAAGTTTTTCTCCAGACTTAGTGCTCATAATGCATCAAGCATATTGCTTGTGGCAGCAGGGTACGGTGACGGAGCCTTTATGTTGAAGGCACACGGACAGCAATCTGGCTCGGAAAAGGCTGGAGGCAGCCTAGTGAGGCCTCTTAGGAGGCCTCAATCTCTCAAAGATCTGCTCCTGGCTTCGGAGGGGCAGGATACAGAAGACGTAGATGTGAGACTCGAAGCAGAAAGGGAAGACCTGGAGGAAGGGGAAATTCCGGATCCGGAGGATCAAGCGAGGTTCATACGGGTTTTTTGCTCACGAGGAAGAGCTTGCTGCACTTACTAATGAGTCCCTTCAGGCCCTTAAGCTCGCTTCAGTACAGCCTTCGGAAGAGGAGGGTTTAGAACACCCTCTTATTCAGGCAGTGCAGCAAACTCAGGCGGTATTTCCGGACCACTGGGTGGTTGACCGCATGATTCAAGATGAATGGGACATACCGGAAGTGGGATTTCGAGGTATAAGAACTATGAACAGCGGACAAGGAAAAGGAGAGGTTCCATTCCCCGCGTATAGATGCAGCAGTGTCAGCGATGACAAGAAAGACGACTGTTCCGGTGGAAGGCAGTGGCGGCCTTGAAGGATGCGCAAGACCGGAAGGTGGATACTTTATTAAGACAGCTTTTGAGTTTAATGCTCTCTCTATGCAAGCGTCTATTTGCGGAGCTTGGGGGACGAGAGCTTCCTTCAGGTGGATGCAAAGATCGCAGCAACCATCTCAGCAGACAAGGGAGCAAGTATTAGATGTGACACGGCTTGAATCAGATATCCACTATGAGTTGATTAGGCCTCTTGCAAATAGTATGGCTTCCTTGGTAACCACGTGCCGATTCCTGTGGTTAAGAAATAGGGCGGTGGATGTTTCTTCTAAGTAGTGACTTAGTAAGCTTCCTTTTAAGGGGAAGTTGTTGTTTGGTGAAGAACTCAATTTGGTTAAGGTCTTGGGCGAGTTCAAAGGCGGTGGGCTACCGGAAGATAAGCCTAAGCAGGGGAGGTCCCTTTCAGCTGCGCCTGGTCAGTTTCGGGACTTCAGGCGATTTCGGACCTCTCGGCTGGGAGGGCTCCAGCGAGGAAGATTTTCTTTGTTCGCAGCTGCCTCCTCCGTGGCTTCCCAAAAACCACAATGAACATCACCATCTTGTTTGTAACCTGAATGCTCTCAGCCTTGGACCTTGCTCGAATCAGCCAATCGTCGAGATGAGGATGAACTAAGATTCCCTCTTTCTGTAGAGCCGCCGCTACCACCTTCATAACCTTGGTGAAGGTACGCGGAGCCGTTGCTAAACGGAAGGGCAGTGCCAACGACTGAAAGTGGCCCCACGGGAGTGTGAACCTCAGGAAACCTCTGATGAGCTGATTTGAACGGGGTGTGCAAGTATACCTCGGTAAGATCAAGTATCGGACGAGCAAAATTCAAGAGCATAACCTTCGCATCACCTCCAACACCCATTGGCCGGACATTCACTGGCCCCAGGCAGGGAGGAACTCCAGAAGCTGTCCCCTAATTGGTTGAATTCCTGCCTGGGGCTGATGGGAGAGACCAGCAGGCTATATCCAGTGATGTCACAGTTTTGACATGCCCAGTCTCCAAGCTGCAGGAGGAGGTACGCTACCCAGAGGTGGAGGACTGAACTGGAGTTCCTCAAGGAATAACAATTACCAGGTAAGTGTAATTTCTATTTACACCACGATGCTATTAAGTATGCAGTGACCTAGGGGCTTGTTTACAAAGCCGCGGTAGTGGTTCGCGATCGCGATCGCAGCCGCGGCCCCATTGAAATCAATGGGGCCGCGGCTCCGATTACGATCGCAAACCGCTACCGCGGCTTTGTAAACAAGCCCCCTAGTTATGTGCAGAGTGTAGTGTGGCTGCAGCACACCTATACATTTTCTAATCACATGTTGTTTGGTATCGTTCTTCAGCTTTACGTTGAGTGAAAAATTTGAAAAGTGAATTTGCATTAAATTCTGCCAAAAACTTGGAGATTCGTTCAAAGAGACTTATGACAAGTTACAGCAAGTGTATGGCAATGAATGCATGAGTCGTGCTCGAGTTTATGACTGGTACAAATGTTTCCAAGATGGCTGCCAAAGTGTTGACAATGACGCATGTTTTGGAAGGCCATCCACAAGCAGAAATGAAAACAAAGTTGAAGCAATGCATGCCACAATACGCTCAAATTGTCGATTCACTATCAGGGAGCTTGCTGAGGACATGGCCATCAGTTTTGGGTCTGTACAGTCAGGCCCGTACCTAGCCCTGTAGAGGTGGTATAAGCAGCATGGATCAGGCTCCTTGTGTCTTCATAATATTTTATGAACTATAGAAACTATTTATTCTATGTGATGTCCACAGTTATAGTAGTGATGAGCATAAACAAATGCGACAGTGCCAAACATCATTCCAAGGGACACTATATAATGTTAAGATATTGTCAACTGGAATGACATCATCCCCCCCATTCCCTCCAATGAAATTTATTGTCTGCATGGTCAGTGAGCACAATGCAACCATTCACTGTGGCTGGCCACAATAATTGACTACATTGTATCACATGGCATAAGACATTGGTGCCACCATATCACGTGACATAATAAGACAATGGATGTGATGCTTGTTTACAGTTGAGTGCTGAATATTTTTATGTGCTCTTAGACATCCTCCTTGGAATGTGTAGTAGCAGAGATGCAAACAAGCCTGATTTTGATCCCAGTGAAGTTCCCAAGCTTAGTCCTCAAGACCTTCAACCAAATCTGGCTTCGAGGTAGCCAAATTATGTGCAAATCACTCTGTTTCTCAGATACAATATAAGCAAATATACCTCATAGGTGTTCCTTGTAGAATCCTGATTGAGGATCTCCAACAGCAAGCTTGGGAACTGCTGGTCTAATCAAGCACAGAGTATAAGAAGAGCTGAGAAAACAGGATGAGGCTTATGCCATATGCTAAAATAATATTAAATCCATGCTTAAATTGAGATAAATGAAAGCTAAGAAATGGAATATAAATTTCCAGGGACAATAAACATAACTGTTTCACAGAATCAGGTTTGCTAGCGTACTTCCTCTGTGAAAGCAGAGCAAAATGAAAGTGTTTATAAATACTTAATGTTGTAAGGAATCAATTATCCTAATTAATGAAGTCATGATGTAAAATTCCTTAAACTGAGTCTATTAAACCCATTTCACATTCAGCTCACAGCCAAAAAAGCTCTCCAATCATTATTATCCCATTAAAAGACACAAAGTGCTGTTCTAATGGAAAAGGCACTACCACAATGAGTTTGTTGGTCAACTGGCATTGATAAAATAGGAACCAAGGGACTTATTTCTTAACAGGTTTATTCAACAGGCATACCATGGGAAAAAGATGTGTATAAGAAACAAGACAGGTTGGAGAGGTCCATCTCCTCTCATCCCCTTCTAGTTTCTAGTGGGCATGGTTTAAGAATGTTTCAAGTCTAGGGTACCATTCTTTACCATTATATTGCAAAGCTTTGTGGATGGGTAGATTGGGGGTCTTTTTCTGCAATCATGTTCTATGGTTTTCTGTTCATATAGGATTAGCTTGTCTTCCAGAAGTGTGTCTAATCACTGGTTGAATCCAGTTATGTCCTGTGGAGAAGAGCCCTTTGAGAATTTCCCTCCACCCTTTGCTGGGACAAGGCCAGCAAAAGTAAACACAGTGGGTGATTTTCATAGCCATTTAGGCAGTTGGCAGACTTGCAAAGGTGCTGAAAATCCTCTGAGGTCACCACTGAATACTGACACTAGCTGGCTAGAGTTGGAGCATTGCAGGGGCAGATCAGTCAGCTGCTAACAGGTTATCCCTAAGCGGTGAAAGTTAGGCATCTGAAGGGATCTCTTTACTTTTGCCCCTGAAGCTAACTGGGCAGCAACTGAACATTGCTGCTGCCCAGTTACCTTCAGCACTATCCATCTGACCTGGCTACTCAATGTCAGTGGCTGGATATGACCCCCGACATTGAACATCCAGGTGCAAAGTTCAGCAGCATTGGCTAGCCGTTGTAGAAGCGCTAGCCATCGCCACTGGATATCCCTTGTAGCGACTCTATTTCCTAGGTCTTGTGTCTGCTATTTGCAAGTTTACTCCTTCTATTTGACTTTTAAGCCACTTGCAAGCACCATAGGCAGGCTGAAAAGACCCTGTCTATGGACAATTATCAAATGGATCTTCCTCCACTAAAATGGATTAATGCAACACCTCAGTGCCAGTGAAAGTAGATGCACTGTTTCACAGCATGCTTACTTTTGTCTGCTCCAGAAAGGGATGGGTCTGGGAGGTAGGGTAGAGGCAGGAATGGAAAGTACATGTGGGGATTTCATTTGAAATCTGTGTGCATTCTTTATTGAAGATACTCCATGTCTGATATCTGAATTGAGGAGAAAGAACAAGAGAAATTGATAAAATATAGAGACCTTCACATTGAAGGTGAAAAGCTTCGGAAGAAAAAAATCTACTGAAATACCAGTTGTGGTTGGAGTTCTTGGTGCTATGCCTAAGGGACTCCCTAAATATTTACAAATTTTGGACTTACAGAACTTGACTCCACAAATCCTACAAAAGATTACCCTACTTGGAACAGCTTACATCATACACTGATACCTGCATGATTGCTAGGTTCTTGGTTAGAAACCGAATCACAGGATTTAAACCAATCTAGAATGTGTCTTCCAATGAAGAGTCCACTATAATAATAATACAAGTAAAGACAGTATCTTCAGTCAAGGAGGTGCCTCTAACTAGAGAAAAAAGAAAGCCCAAACTGCAATGGCAGTGCTAAGCCTCTGGGACTCCCTCCTTCTCACTCTCTCCAAGGCCTCCCTCCTCTACTCCAATATCATCTTCGTCGGAGATTTTAATGTTCATCCAGATTCCCCTTCCACCTCTTGCGATTCTTCATTCCTTGACCTCCTTTCTGACTTGTCTATTCTCCAGCATGTTCTCTTCCCCACTCACTCCACTGGCCATACCCTTGATCTCCCCCCGTGCTTCCCCCTTTACTCCTTCTGCTCAGTCCTCCTTCTCAGTTCCCTGGTCAGACCACTTCTGTATCCTTTTTCATGTTGCTCTCCCTGCCGCCTTGCCTCCCTGCCAGCCCCCCCCCTCCTCACGTTCCTATCGCATTACGCCTGACACCCTCCAACAATTTCCCCCCTCAGATACCCTCTTCTTGCCCAATTTACACGCCCTCTCCCTTGACCAACAAGTCCGAGTCTGGAATTCTACCCTGTCCTCTGCTCTTAATACCCTCACCCCACGTCAGCTGGCCCTTGTCCTCATCAGCCCAACCACCACCCCTGGTACCACCACAGCCTCCTTCTCCACCTTGCCCACCGCCATCACGCTGCGCACCTTTGGCACAAGTGCCCTTCCAAAGATTCCTTGACCCACTTCCACTGCTGTCACTCCCACTATTGTTCCCTCATACATGCTGCCAAACAGTTCTACTACTCCACTCTTAACTCCTCCTCCTCCAATTACTCCCACCAGCTCTATTCTGTTCTTCAGTCCCTTTCAGCCCCTCACACTTGCTTCTCCTCCTTCCCCCATTGCCCCTCCCGATCCTGCCCTCCTAGCAACCTTCTATAGTGATAAGGTCCAGGCTCTCCGCTCCTCTTTCCCTGCCTGTCCCTCTCCTCTCTCCCCTCCCCCATCCCCAGCTCTCCTTTCTTTCTCCCCTGCATCCCATCCTGTGAATCCTTCCCTCTCTCACAGCTGGTCTGCTTTCCGCCCTGTTTCCCTAGTTGAGCTGACCAGAGCATTTTCCAGTTCTCGTAAAACCACCTGTCAGCTTGACCCCCATCCCTTCTCCTTGATTCAGCGAACCATCCCTTGCACTTTTTCTTCTCATCCTCTCTATATTCAACTCCAGCCTCTCCTCCAGTCTCTTTCCTGCCCCCTGGAAGTACACCATTATCCGACCCATCCTCAAAAAACCTTCCTTGGACCCATCCATCCTAGCCAATTGGTGCCCCATTTCCAACCTTCCTTTCCTCTAAACCTCTGGAGAAACTGGTCTTCACTCTGCCCTCTTTCTCCATCCCTGCCAATCCAGCTTTCACCCAGGACACAGCATTGAAACTATTCTCATTTCTCTTCTCAATGAACTTCACTCTTCTCATGACTAGGGGCTCTATTCTATTGCAGTCTCCCTTGATCTGTCCTCTGTCTTTGACCTCGTGGATCATCAAACACTTCTTGCCCGCCTTTCTGAAGCCGGCCTCTGTGGCTCTGTACTTCACTGGTTCCGCTCCTTTCTGTCCTCCATCCTCTCTGGCCCCTCTTCTTCACCCATCACCCCCCTACTCTGCGGTATCCACCAGGGTTCCGTTATTACCCCTCTCCTCTTTAACATCTTTCTGGCTCCCCTTACCCTCTGATTCAACAACACTGTATCTCTGCGTATTACTACACAGATGATATCATTCTCCTGCACCATAATGATCCCATTACCCCTCTCAACAACAGCCTCTCTTGTGTCAGTGCCTGGTTAACCTCAAATTTCCTCCATCTCAACTTAGAAAAACCCCAAGCTATCTGGTTCACATTCGGTAACCCCATCCCTTCCCTAGCACCCTCCCTTTTCTCCTCCCCCATCCCCCTAGTCCCTGCTCTACATTACCTTGGTGTTACCCTGGCCTCTGCCTTGTCTTTTCATGATCATTTGTCTTCCATTATCTGCCGCGCCTTCTGCTCCCTTCGCCAAATTCATGCTGTTCGTCCCTTCCTCGTCACCTCCTCCCTGGTTACTCTCCTCCTCTCCCTAGTCATGAGCAGGATCGACTATTGCAATATTGCCCTCACTGACCTCCCTCAATATCAGGTACGTAGACGTCAGTTGTTACAAAACACTGCAACCCGTATTGTTACTCATGCCTCTCACACTGACCATGTAACATGGAGTGGAGGAGTAGCCTAATGGTTACGAACACAGGCTTAGGAACCCAGAAACCAGGGTTTCAATTCCCACTTGCCCACCTTGGGCAAGTCACTTAACCTTCCATTGCCTTAGAAAAATCCAAGTTACCAATGTCCCTGTTTAATGAAGTTTCAATGTAAACCACTTTGATTGAAACAATAAAGCAGTATATAAAACCTGCTAAATAAAATCAACACCTCTCCTCATCCACCTCCATTGGCTCCCTATTGCTTACTGGTTTCAGTTCAAGGTTTTAATCCTTGTTTACAAAGCTATTCACACCGGCTCTCCTCAATACCTCTCTAACCTGGTAGATCTCCACACTCCCCAAAGTATGCTCTGGCATATTCATGTTAACCATATGTCTCTTCGTCCTCCCCCCCCCCCCTCGCACATCTGGAATCCACCCAAAACTCTGCCTTCTTCTTCCTCTTACATCAAGTTTGGGTGTTGTATAAAAATACTATCCTGGAAGCCCTGACCAGCTATATTCCACGCATTAAGAAAAGTGGAAGAAAGTCCAAAAAACTGCCAGAATGGTTTAAAGGTGAGGTCAGAGAGGCTGTTGCTGCCAAAAAAGCATCTTTCAGGAAATGGAAAAAAGAGCCAAACAATGAAAACTGAAAACAGCACAAGCACTGGTATACATCCAAGAGTGTTGAAAGAACTGAAATATGAGATTGCAGACCTGCTATTAGTAATCTGTGAACTTTCATTACAATCATCTGTAATAACTGAAGATTGGAGGATCGCCAATGTAATGCCAATTTTTAAAAAGGGTTCCAGGGGTGATCCGGGAAATTACAGACCGGTGAGCCTGACATCAGTACCGGGGAAAATGGTAGAAACCATCATAAAGAACAAAATTACACAACATGTAGATAGTCATGGCCTAATGGGAGACAGCCAACATGGCTTTAGACAAGGAAGATCTTGTCTTACTAATCTGATATGTTTTTTTGAAGGTGTGAATAAACAGGTAGACAAAGGTGAGTCAGTTGATATAGTGTATCTAGACTTTCAGAAAGCCTCTGACAAGGTCCCTAATCAGAGACTTTTGGCAAAACTAAAAAGTCATGGGATAGGAGGCAGTGTACTATTGTGGATCGGGAACTGGTTAAAAGATAGAAAGCAGAGGGTAGGGCTAAATGGCCAATTTTCCCAATGGAAAAAGGTGAATAGTGGAGTACCCCAGGGATCTGTACTGGGTCCGCTACTTTTTGACATATTCATAAATGACCTGGAAAAGGGAATAACTACTGAGGTTATCAAATTTGCAGATGACACAAAACTGTTTAAAGCTGTTAAAACCCAAGAGGACTGTGGAAAACTGCAGGAGGATCTGGATAAATTGGAAGACTGGGCATCCAAATAGCACATGAAATTTAATGTGGACAAGTGCAAAGTTATGCACCTAGGAAAGAACAATCCACACTACGGTTACACGATGCAAGGTTCCACATTGGGAACCACCACCCAGAAAAAAGATTTAGGAGTCATTGTGGATAACATGTTAAAACCCTCCGCCCAGTGTGCAGCGGCGGCCAAGAAAGCAAATGGAATGCTAGGTGTCATAAGGAAAGGAATGGAAAATAAGACAAAGGATATTATAATGCCTCTGTATCGTTCCATGGTACGACCGCACCTTGAATATTGTGTGAAATTCTGGTCGCCGTATCTTAAAAAGGATATAGCGTTATTAGAAAAGGTACAGAGAAGAGCCACCAAAATGGTAAAGGGGATGGAAGGCTACTCCTATGAAGAGAGGCTACAAAGGTTAGGGCTCTTCAACCTGGAAAAGAGACGGCTGAGGGGAGATATAATAGAGGTCTATAAATTAATGAATGGAGTGGAACGGGTAAACGTAGATCAATTGTTTACGCTATCAGAATATAGAAAGACTAGGGGACATGTAATGAAGCTACAGGGTAAACTATTTAAGACAGTGTAGTTGTTGTAGGACGGGAGTGATGTGCTCGGTCCTTGACGCGTCTGTAATGATGCGTACTGTGGTGTTTTGTACCATCTGTAGTGGGTGTAGTGTCTGGTGAGGAAGGCCTTGATATAGTGAGTTTTCATAATAAAGCAGTGGTGTGATGAGTGCCTGACATACCGTGTGGAAGTGGTCTTGATGGAGCATTGGTTTGATTTGTCTGACTGTTTTCAATCGGTGATATGCCTTGTTTGCAGTTTTGTTGATGTGAGATTTCAAGTTCAGAGCTCTTTTGTTATGCCCAGATATTTAACGTAGATGACTGTTAAGTTGTTGGCTATGAGCCAGTCATTCATGTCTTCGAGGCATTTTGTTATTGGTGTAGTGTTTGGTGCCAGTATGTTGACTGGAGCGTACACCATGATGTCATCAGCATAAATGTGGTAGCATAGATTATGGTTCATAATGGTGTTGCATATGGGCTGTATGTAGATGTTAAAGAGCATTGAAGATAGGGCTGAGCCTTGTGGTATTCCCTGCGTGATGGGGAATTGTAGGGATTTCTTTTGATCGCATTTGACTTGTTGCGTTTGCCCTTCCAGGTATGATGTAAACCACTTTAGGGTATTGCATAGTTCTATCTGTTGTAAGCGTTGCAGTAGCTTAGGGTGTGACACAGTATCGAAGGCCACCGAGATGTCCATGAACACTAGCAGGAAGCCGTTTTTTATGTTATCTATGCCTCTTAGGAAATTGTCAAAAAGGGAGGTGAGTAGTGTTTCCACGCCGTGCTGGGGCTTGAATCCATGCTGATGTATGTCCAGAGGGGCATTGATATCTATATGGTCCTGAAGTTGCCTTTGGACTGCTTTTTCCACGACTTTAGCAAGGAATGGCAGGCTAGAGATGGAACGGTATGATTTTGGTTCAGACGGGCTCAGATTGCTATTTTTAAGTATTGGTCATATCATTGCATGCTTTAGGGATTGCGGCATGTATCCTTGTTGGAGTGAATCCTTGATGATTTTTTGAATGTGATGAGAGAGCTGGCTTTTTGTGGCTTTGATCCATGACACTGGGCATGGGTCTGATGTTGAAGTTGTTGTGTTTAGACCAGATATAATGTCTTCTACTTGCTGTTTTGTTGGTATGTTGAAGCTCTCCCATGTTTGATGTTTCTTTTTTATCGTGTAATCATTTGTTTGTTGTGGGGCAGAGTTTGTTTGGCTCATGTTTTTGACTTCATGTAGTCTGCATATTTTTGTGGGTCAAGATGGTTGGTGCTTTGTTGCGTGTCATTCTTAGTGAGCTTTTGGATAATGCTAAAAAGTTCTCTTGGTCTATTGGTAGATTTCATGATTAGGTTGGTATGGTGTTGCTGTTTGCGTTCATTTATTAGATTGTTATATTTCCATTGTTTGTCTCTGTATTGTGTTGGGAAGTTATGTGATTTGTTCCATCTCCATTTTCGTTCTAGTCTTCTTAGTGTGCGTTTTGCAACTCTTATTTCTTGTGAATACCATGGGGCATTGGATCTTTTGCAAGTTTGTGGTTCATTGTTGGTTGGGGCAGATGCTGCGTTGGCTATTATTGTGTTCCACTCTTCTATATTAGAATCCAGGGTGTCTTGTTCCTGTTGAAATTGTGGAGTGATTTCATTTATGAATGAGTCTCTGTCAAATGTTTTGAACCGACTGATTATTCTTTCATCTTCTTTGCGTTGGGTGGGGTTATTCAGGGTCATGATGAATTCAATTACATGGTGGTCTGACCAAGGGACTGGTGTGATTGTTGGTTTTTGTAGTTTTGTTCTGTTCAACCAGTTGTGTTGGCATGAATATCATGTCCGAAGTTGTACCATGTTTGTGTGTTGGGGCGTTAATTGTTTGGCAGTATTTTAGTGACTCCATGGCTTTTAAGAACGATGCAGTTTCTCTGGTGGGTGCGGATGTTAGGTTGTAGTCTCCTAGTACAACTAGAGGTTTGTGTATTCTGTTATGTGCGTATATCGCTTCAATTACTGTAGCTAGGTGTTCAGATGTGGTTCCAGGTGGTCTGTATGTGAGGGAGATGGTTAGGTATTTGTTGGCTATAGTGAGTGTATTGGATTCCATTGTGTTATTGGAGGCGATTGTTTTGAATCTGAATTCCTTTCTGGTGAGTATTAGTACTCCTCCTCCTCTCTTTTGTGCTCTGATGCAGTTAAATGCTGAGTATCCTGTTGGGGTTACTTGATTTAATATGACCTGGTCTGAGTCGTCTAGCCAAGTCTCAGTGATGCATGTTATATCAAGCTTCTTGTCGTGGATTAGGTCAAGGATAGTATTTGGTTTGTTCCTGATAGATCTGGCGTTTAGTAAAGCACATCTGATGTTTGTTGATATGATTGGGTTTGTATGTCTATTGTTTGTGAGGTGGGAGGGTGTGTTACATGTGTCCCTGTATGGTTTATGGGCTGTATTCTTTGCTTGTTGACGTTCTTTGGCTATGTGTGATGGTGGTGTGCATCTAGATTGGGTAGTATGTGGGTTTATCAGTGGTATTTGTTCGTTTAGTCTGATGCTGTATGTGCAGAGTGCAAACATGTGGAGGAATATGAGGTAGGCCATAAAGTGGTGGGTAGTGGTGTGCATTTTATACCGTGTATTTGCTGACCTGGGTTGTAGTTTGTTGAATGGGGTAATGGGCTTGTTTAGCGTGAGCTGTTTATGAACCAGGCTATGTAAATTGGATAGCAAGTTCTATGCAATTAATCTACAAACAGATATCTCAGAGGGAGTGGGTTAAAGTATAGGGAGCTGTGGTACATATGTCCTTGCCTGCCTCAGTTTGTCAGTCTGCTTATTTTTTAATGCACAGGGCACACTGGACACCTTTAAAGAACTTCAAAAGTGCAGGTGAGGGTGATGGTAGATGGATGTGTAAAGCGGATGTAGCACAGTTCACATGATGTCAAATTTGGGAATATCCAGGTATTTTGGCAGCTGGTGTGGCGGAGGAAGTCTAAGAATCATCTTCAGAGTAATTATGTTCAGATCTGTGGAGCTAACAGTACATTTGCCTGAGAATCATGCCCCTCTGCTAGATTTTATATTAACAATTGCTTTGAAGCTTCTGTGACATTTACTCTATGGTAGAATACCTTGGGGGGGGGGGCATATTTTGCAGTGGCGGCCAACTTGAGTAAAGCGGCTGGCCCTCAGCACTTTAGATTAGACCTAGATATTCAATGCCAGAGTTATATCTGGCCACCTGCATTGAATATCTGGTATGCCAGGCTAGTGGTTTAGCTAAACGGACTGTGGCGATTTTCAGCCACTGCATGGTTAGCTAAACCAGCTAAAGCTAGAACAGCCTTTATTTTTCCTAACTTTAGCCAGTTTAGGTTAAATGGCTTTTTTTGTGCCTTCAAGTCAGTGCTGACTCCTGGAAATCCAGCAGCCCCTGTTTTTTTTTTTTTTGGCAAAGTATGACAGGAAGTAGATTGTCAGGCCTTTTCTTCTAAGGCAATGGAGGGTAAAGTGACTTGACCAAGACCACAAGAAGTGTCAGTGAGCATCAAATCCAGATTTCCTGGGTAGAAGGTTGTTGCTCTAACCACTTTGCTACTAGCCACTAACAAGATAACCTAACTCACTGCCTTGACTCCACCCTAGCAATGTCCCGACATTAGCCGGCTAGCATCGGGGGTCCTCCTTGTCTGGAACAGATTGTAAACTCCATGGTTCTGCAAGTAGAAGGAGATCTTCAGTGGCACCAAATGGTTTAGTGCTGATGAATATCTCTCTGACCGGATTTAACCAGTTAGCAGGTCTGCTGACAATCACTTTGACTATGCTCCTCGTTGGATTTATATGGTAAGCACGAATGAGCGGCCTCCGAGAAAAGGGGCATGCTGGGTAAAGATTGTACCGGTGGCAAAGCTTATGTGAAACAGATAAGGCCAAGGTTTTGTTACCTATTGTTGGTTTTACTTTTTGCTAACTATTCAGTTTGTAAATGTTCAGTAAAGATATTTGAACATAATACAACTCTGTCCAACTTTATTCCTCCATCCCATGTAAGGGTCAAGGAAGCTGACTTACAAACTAAAGAAACAATAAAATACCTTGGAGTCACCTTGGACCAGCGTCTAGATATGAAACATCACATAAGCAATATAGTCAAAGCTGTATATTTCAAAATCCGTTCGCTCAGGCATCTGCGATCTCTATTGGACCCAGACGATTTCCGGATTATATATCAAGCGCTAATCCTACCACACTTCGACTTTGCAAATCTTACAAGGTCTCCCTCAATCTACACTGAGCCCATTACAGCTGGCCATGAACGCTGCAGCAAGGGTGCTCTACGGAGCCTCCAGAAGTGACCACGTGACTCCTATTCTCAAGCAGCTGCACTGGCTCCCTATCCATGGAAGGATCATCTTTAAAACCCTACTACTCTCATTCAAGGCAATCAATGGTATTTCATCTTCCTCACTCACAGAACCTATCCACACAGTGCCCCCCAACAGATCCAGAAGAGCAACAGCTGTAAACCTACTAATAACCCCAAAGGCATTGACAAAATGCAACATGACAACGGCAAACAGAGCTTTCAGTTTCTATGTCCCCAAATGCTGGAATGCGCTACCATCCGACATTCGGGCCATTGTAGACCTAACTCAGTTCAGGAAGGCACTCAAATACCACCTTTTCCTCCAATACTATTCAGTCAGCAATGAAATCTAGGTATCCCCACCTAAGAAATAACCACATATTTTCCTTATGTTAGTGTTACTCCAATCTTGTTCCGTGTAATTATTTCATGTATATAGTTCACCCCTGTTATCCAAGTTTGTACTCCCGTTCTATGTAAAACCAAACAGCTTGTTGTTATGGTCATTGTGTTATAATGTAAACCGCGCTGATACCGAATAGTGCGGTATATAAGAAATTGTAATAAATAATAAATAAATAAATTAAGCCGCGAGTAAATGAAATGTTTTAGAAGATGTTGGCATAGGACTAGCATTGACGGTGCTGGTGCGGTCCATGGATTTTCGAAGCTGCAGTGTAAAAGAGGTAAATACAGCTGCGTGTATTTTTCATTATGTTTTCATTCATATGGTTCTGCAAGTTTTATGCCAAGTTAATCACGGGAGTAGTTTATGCTGTTTACTTCCTAACTGTGATCTGTTAGCATATTTAAAGCCTTTGAAGAACATGGGGGGGGGGGGTTGGGGGATATTTTGTGTGATTTCAGCACACATGAAAGGTGCAAGATTGACAGTGCTGGAAATCTGAAAATCCTGTACAATAAGTGGAGTAATTTTATAAAGCATTCTGCACTTATAAAGCACGTGCTGTGAATGGCTGCTTTGAAATCTTAATCCCTCATTCTCCTGTACATGCTCATATTTTTTTTTACCATTCCCATGCTAAATGAAATTCCCACATTCTTTTATTTGTCCTCTTCATCTGGAACAGATTGTAAACTCCTTGGAGTATGAACCTTCTCTTATGCACAGCCCTGCGTACACTATTAGAGTTTAAAATTGTTCACAGGTAAATATGTACAAAAAGTAAGCACTCTGCAAAACTGAACCTACTTTTACATGATCCAGGGCACGTTTACCGAGAGTCGCACCATTAGCAAGCAAGTGGCCGTGAAAATGAGCACAGGGGTAGCACTCGACCCGTGTTAGAAAATGGAGGTGTACCCGGCCTATCACCATGTTGCTAGCACAGGCTGCACTCCACCCCCACGCTCCTACTGTTTGGGGCGATCAGCGTGGGTGCACTTAACACCATCCATAGAAGTGGCAGGAGGTGAATCTACGCTAAGTGCAACATCACCAGCAAGCACGCACCAAAATCACCCACACTACCTGCAATATGCATGCTCCATCCCCAGAACCACTCAGTCTCTGCTACAACCCATGTGACTCAATTAGCGCGGGATTTTCAATGCATCTGTACTTTTAGTACACGGTATGTTTTACCACGACACATATGGCATGCTCTGAAGCCTGCATTACCCAGTAGCACCCTCTAGTAAACATGTCCCTCTGTGCATAAGCATTCCCAGCATGTAGTTTGAGCAGAGCTGGAATAGAACTACAATGTCCTGTACATATGCGTTTTTATGTGCCTATGTCAAGCCTATTTTATAAAGTAAAGTGCATGCATTCTTTAGGCTGTAAAATAAGGGCAAAAGTGGTTGAAAAAACACATTCATTTAAGCTGTGAGCACTTATACCACTCCTAGTATTTTATAGTGTGTACTTTTATGCTTTGCTGATGCTCCACGAGAACTCTACCGCTTTACACACCCATAGCCAAGCTACATGTAATCGGGCCGATAAGCATATTTTCAGAATAGCGATCATGTCAAATGCAGGCATAAATGCCCAACTGTGTCTTTTTATGGAGCTGAGGAGTAGCCTAGTACCCTTCCTCCTGGCATGCCTTCAGTAAGTAACTTTACCATCCATTGCCTCAGAAGAAAAGGCCTGGCAATCTATGGCCATACGTTGTCCAAAAACCCAGGGGCTGCTGGGTCAACATTGAGTAACAGCACTTACAAAGAACGGTTCTTTTGTTAATACAATGCCTAGATTTAAGCATGTTCTTGTGTCAATTTAGGTAGTGTTTTATAAAATTACCCTCATCGAGTCCATGAATTCATTTACACCTACAGAGCAGCTATAAATTTGTGCGAGAGATTTTCTGCACCGTTGAGATCATTGCATGAGCTTTGTTTTATGAAGACACATAGGTTGAAAATGCATACATCTGTAGTCTTTTCCTTTTGGATTGTAGAGACAATGGACATAAAAAAAAATGTATGTTGACCTTGATATGTATTTCTCTTTGAACGTTAATAACAAAAAATTAAAATATAAAGACACATAGATGTCAGTTTTGTCTTCAGGAAAATGTGATATATAAATTTATAATATATAAATAAATAAATAATGCAGGTGCCTTTTAGGACTTTTCATGATGGCGCCTGTTATTTATTTACCGAAAATATTTTAATACCAGCTTCCCGGCCCCAAAGGAGTTGCCCAAAGCAGTGTACAATTCATAAAACAAACAATTTTAATAGATTGTAACTTTGCAAACTGCTTTGAATGACAGAGATCAGATAAGGTGGTTTAAAAAAGTTTATAAATAAATAAATATATAAAGCATAAACATTTAGAACAAATTATATGAAAAACACACACATTGAAACTATTCAACATAACACACAATATAAAACCCCAAAACACTCATCAATATCTTTGCTGGCATTAAGCTCTGAGGGTGGGCCCTACAGGAACAAGCAAATCTTCACCTTTCTTCAAAAGCCTATATTGTTGTGTTCAGATCAAAGGGCAGCTGAATGTTTATTCCATAGCAGTAGTGCTACGACAGAAAATTATGAAATTGGCCCCCACGTCTCGCCAGAAAAAGCCCAAAACAACTATTGTAATGATAGTGCTGACTAATGTCTCTGAAACACAATTTTATGTAACCAGTCTTTAGCGGTAGAATGGAAGCTGCTTACCACTTATATTTTAATCCAGTCCATGTTTTAATGCCTCCTGCCATCTGTAGTTCACACTTTGCTTGGACCTTAGTCGATGCCATGTTTTCTAGCTCCATGTTTCTGTAACTACCCTTGAACCCCCCCCCCCCCCCCAATTGCTCCCTGCCTTTCTTTAGGATAATCATGAATATCAGATTCTTATGAGGATATACAGAAAACCTGATTGGCTATGGTGATTCGAGGACTGACTTTAGAAACACTGAACTAGTTCACCAGGTAGCCATTTAAGGGTCCTTTTACTAAGCGCTACTAACTAGTTAACATGTTATAATGTGCAGAAACTGGCCTCGGTGAACTCTAACAAGTGGGTCAGCTACTGACCGCAAAAAGGCATGCAAACTGGTGCTCACATGCTAATGTGGAGAATGGGTGAGTTAGAGGTGGACAGTTAACATGGCAATTGGTGCAGGTGCACCTACCAACACTTCTATGGTGTTATGTTGCAGTACTCAGTCATGCGTTAGCTAATGTGGAAGCTTTGCATTTAACATGCATTGGTAAGGCACTTTAAGTGCAAAATCTTAGTGGGCTTTAATAAAAGGGCCCCTTACTCCATCCTGTTTTAGATCATTGAGAGAGAAAAACTGGTGTGTGTGTAGATGCCTGCATATTTGATAAAGCAGGTGCATATATCACAACTCCACCCAAACTATGTCCTCTGGAGGACAGGGGGTAGATATTCAACGGTAGTGGCCAGTGCTTTTAAAGAGGCTGGCCATTGCCACTTTAACTTAAATCCAGATAGTCCAGTCATATTCTGCCACAGGAATTCAATATCCGGGTTACCAGGTTAGCGATTTAGATAACCGGTTGTCTGTGACATTCAATCGATAAGCACTTATCCTTAAATGGTAGTTATGAAAGCCTCTTAACTGCCCAACTTTACCCAGTTAAGGGTAACCACTTATTGACTGAACATCACAGATGACCGGTTAACTTTAGGTATCCCCCCTACTCTGCCCCTGGAACGCCTTGATGTAGAGCTCCCAAGTAAACCCACAATACGCTACCTGGATGTCACGTTAGATCAGCACCTTGATTTGAAAGCGCACATAAACAACACCGTCAGTGCCATATACCACAAGATCAGGACACTACGACACCTAAGACCCATGCTGCTGCCAGAGGACTTCCAAACAATTTTCCAAGCGCTTGTAACACCCCATTTTGACTATGCTAACGCCATTCTGCACGGTCTCCCCAGGAGCACTCTAAACCCACTACAACTTGCGATAAATGCTGCTGCCCGCATCCTCTGCAGGATATCCAGAAGAGACCACATAACCCCAATCCTGAAAGACCTACAGTGGCTACCGATCAACTGCAGGCTCACATACAAAGTGCTACTCCTGACCTTCAAAGCCATCAACAAGATATCCTCCTCCTCCCTCACCGACCTCCTCACCCTCACCCCCAACAACAGATCAAGAAGGACATTAGCCACCAACACATTGGTAATCCCCATGGAAACAACAAAATGTTCTCAGGCAACAAGGAACAGATCCTTCGCGTTCTATGCCCCGAAGTGCTGGAATAACCTCCCTCCCAATATCAGAGCGATCATGGACTTCACCCAATTCAGAAAAGCCCTTAAACATCACCTATTCCTTCTACACTACTCACAGCATAATGATGCATCCCCAACTCCCACACCCCAGCCCACACCAGCAGCACCCCCCACACACCTATGCAGACCAGGATTATGGTAGACCCCAACCCAACTACCGGATATGACAATGATGTTAAACAAATGTATATGTAATAAGACCGTGATGTTAAACAATTGTAAATATAATAAGACTGTAAAATTGTAAATAACTGACAAAATCTGTACATAGTTTTTAGACCCAACCACGCCATTATACAGCATTGTGACAAAGGTCTAACCTGTATATAGTTACCCCAGTTACAACTCCAAGTTCCTGTGCCTGTTCAATGTAAGCACAAGGCAGGTCCATCCTGCACTGTACAAGAAATGTTAATTGTAAACCGCACTGATATTAAAGAGCGCGGTATAGAAAAGCTTTTAAATAAATAAATAAATAAAAGTAAATAAAATGTTAGACCCGATGTTAGCACTGGGGCATTTAGATGGGTTAGGAGGAGATATTCAGTGGCATTAAGGTGAAATTAGACTTACCTGCTAATTGTTGTTCCTTGAGGAACTCCAGTCTAGTCCTGAACCTCTGGGGTTTATGCTCCTCCTCCCGCAGCTTGGAGACTGAACATGTCACTCTTTTGGAGATGCCCATATAATAGTTCAGGGACCGCCTCCTTGCTCCAGTAACCTATTGACAAAGCAGACTCACCAGAGCAATAAGTAAGTAGATAACACCACCTTAAACTTTATAACGGTATAACTATATAACTCTTACAGAACTAACCAATCACACAGCAATTTACCAGGCAACTGCTATTGATTTTCCTGCTTAGGCTTGCCTCGCTCTCTCCCTAGGGCGTCCTAGTAGACACTATGAACACTGTGAAGCCATCTCTCACCCCCACTCCCCGAATGAACCGCAGCCCTGTAAGCCGCTCCCGCAGCCTACCGATAAACCTTACCTTACTTCAGGCTACCGTCCAACACACTACAACTGGGAGGGATGCGGGACTAGACTGGAGTTCCTCAAGGAACAACAATTAGCAGGTAAGTCTAATTTCACCTTCCTTATCGTCCCTCCAGTCTAGTCCCGAACCTCTGGGGATGTAACACAGCAGTGAATACTCTCACCAGTAGTCCGCCCGTAGCTTCAGCCTACGGGGTAGGTAGCCTGGAGACCTTTCATTGAAAGGTTAAAGGTGTAGTTGTGTACCTTTTCAATAAGTTGTAGTCGTGAATCGAGTGGTTCAGGCAAAGACAAGCTTTTAATTCCCCTCCCGGGGCGGATTCAAACACAAAGTAACATAGGAACAGAAAACCATACATTCTGGCACAAGGTAAGAAAAAGAACTTATAACAGCTTCCAACTTAAATCACAAATGGTACGGTATTCATTGCATACAGTCCCTTGGTATTAGGAAATAAAGTCGTGTGCTTCTCAACTGCCAGTTGATCAGCTTCCTCGAGGTATCTGGCTCAGCACAGTGAAATCCTATCATTTGTAACTGTTAACGTACAATCCATTTGAGTATCAGACAACTCTTCATCTGGAGGATCAATTAGCATTGACTCAGGCTGGCTATCAGCTGAATACAACTTCTGCCTTGTATACAACGCTTCCAGATTATTCTCTGCTGTCTGTTCCAGAGGCTTCCCTATTATTTCCTCTAGGAGATAAGGATCAGCTTTACTATATCTCTTGGCATAGCTTAGAGGAGAGTCATATTCTTTATAGTTCTTATGAGAGAAATTCTTATAACCACTTTTACAAGGATTATACAGCCTACCTTCTGGCTTTGAGGCAGGAGAAAGTCCGTGCACAGCTCTCTCAGGATGGGGTTTAAACCTCAGAGGTTTTTCTCTGCATTCTGGCTGCTCACCCTCTTCTTCTGACATACAAATGTCTTGCACTGTATATCTTTCACTCCTTGGAGCTTGTAAGTGCTTCCCAGCTATCCTCACTGGTAACTTCTCCCTTTGGGTGCCTTCACCATAGGATAAATACCTGGAGTTTTGGTCAAAGGGTTTTTGTGCCCTGCTCCTCCAGTTATTCCTGTCAGCTGCTTTCTGTCTCTCGCTCTCACATTCAGAATCAGAATCCACTGAATCACTTACATACGTTTTCCTTTCACACTGGGACAGATGCTGCTTCCAAGAGCCAGACCTCAGCTCACACAAACTTTCCAGCTGGTTCTGTTCTCCTCCGTCTTCCCTGTTCTCTCTCTCATTCCTCGTCCTCTCCTTGCCGTTGCTCTTCCCCTTGCTGTTGCCCTTCCTCTTGCTGTAGCTAAACTCTAATGAACGTTTCTTATACTTTGCTTGGGAGCTAATCTAGCCCTTCCCCCTCCCAGCTGAAAGCTATTAGGCCCAGGAGATGGGGATTGTTTGCTAGCTGGGCGGGGTTCCTGCCCTCGTGGCTGGGATTGTTTGTGTTGCTCCTGGCAACTGGGAGTCCTGAGCTTATCCTTCCTACCAGAAACAGCCCTACTGTACTCAGGTTCCTCTGTTTCTATATCACAGGATGTCTCTTCCCCATTACATATCCCCCCCCCCCTTAAGATATTACAGGCTGCAGCTTCCGGAGTCTGCCAGCTTGTAATCCTTCTTAATGCATCAGCGTTGCCATGTAGTCTTCCTGGCCTATGCTGTACCTCGAAGTTGAAGGCTTGCAGGGCTAAATGCCACCTTGTCAAACGAGTATTGTTATTTTTCATCTGGCTGAGCCATTTTAATGGAGCGTGGTCCATGACCAGGAGAAATCTACGGCCTGTGAGGTAGAACCTCAATGCCTCCACAGCCCATTTTATAGCTAAGCATTCTCGTTCCACTGTGGAATACTTCCTTTCTGCACCAGATAATTTTCGGCTAAGATAGGTGACCGGATGCTCTATCCCTTCAAACCTTTGGGACATGACCGCCCCCAACCCGGTCTCCGAGGCATCAGTCTGCACTATAAAGGTTAATTTAAAATCAACCCCTTTCAGGACTGGAGCTCTACAAAGCTTCTCTTTAAGAGATACAAAAGCTTCTTCCGCTTCCGGGGTCCATTTCACAGAGTTGGGTGCATTCTTTTTAAGCATGTCTGTGAATACAGCGCTTTCTTCCGCAAACTTGGGAATAAACCTGCGGTAATAACCGATGAGGCCTAAAAAGCTACGTACATGTTTTTTGTCAGATGGTCTGGGGAAATTCCAAACGCTATCGATTTTACTCGCTAGAGGCTTTACCAGTCCGTTCCCCACCACATGTCCTAAATACTTGGCCTCTCTGCTGGCAAATAGACACTTTCCAGGGTTTAGGGTTAACCCGGCTTTCCGTATGGCCCCTAAAACCGCCTCTACCCTGGATAGGTGTTCTTTCCACGTGCTGCTATAGATGACAACGTCATCCATATAGGCTAATGCGTAGTCTTGGTGAGGTCTTAACACCTGGTCTACTAGTCGCTGGCACGTAGCCGCTGCGCCGTGCAAACCAAACGGCATACGGCGGAACTGGTACAGCCCCACTGGCGTGCTAAACGCTGTCTTGGGTTTCGAGTCCCTGGTCAATGGTATTTGCCAGTACCCTTTTGTTAAATCCAGTGTGGTTAAATATTGCGCCTGGCCCAAGCGATCCAGCAAGTCGTCAATTCTGGGCATTGGGTATGCGTCGAATTGCGATATGTTATTGACTTGTCTGAAATCTATACAAAAACGGAGGGTACTGTCGGGTTTTGGGACTAACACAATGGGACTCGACCAGGGGCTTCTGGACTCCTCCACTATTCCCATCTCCACCATTTCCTTTACTTGGGATATAACTTCGTTCTTCTTGGCCTCGGGTAACCTATACGGCCTCTGTCTCACTACTTTCCCTGGTGTTGTGATAATCTCATGTGCCACAATATGCGTCTCCCCTGGCACCGTCGTTAAGACGTCTGAGAACCTTGCCAACACCGTAGCCAACTCCTTTTTTTGTTGTAGGGACAGATCCACGCCAATTATTGGCTTCGGATGTTCCTTCCAATCGGCTGGTTGCGGGCTTAGGTCTTCTTCCCTTTTTTCATCAGCCAAAGCTGTCAGGCTTTTTACCTCCCCCATTCCGGTAGAGCCGAAACCACTCGCTCCCTGACTTGTGGAAGTCAGCGAGGGTACCTCCACTACCACTGGACAGCCTACTCGCTCACAAATTAGTTGGGCGATCCTATCGCCTGTTTTCACTTTATAGTCCTCTTTACTGAAGTTAAAAAGTAGGACTTTTACCGGTCCTCGATAGTCAGGATCTATTACCCCAGCTCCCACATCTAAAAAGTGCTTAACTGCTAACCCCGACTGCGGTGCTATTCTCCCATAACACCCTTCAGGTATTTGTATTTGCAAACCCGTGTCAACTAATGTTCTCCCCCCCTTTGGGACTACAATATCCTCTATGCTAAATAGGTCGTAGCCTGCGGAGGCTTCGGAAGCCCTCTGCAGACTTTGGGCCTGAGGAGATGTCTTAGTAAATTGCAAAATAAACTTCTTTTGCTGTACGGACTTATCACGTACCTGTGGGTGAGGTTGGACACTACCTTTACGGGGTCTCTCAAATAAGGGAGTTGAGATTTTCTTGGCGAGGGCTTCTGTCTTAGGGATCCCGGGCTGCACGCTACCCGTTCCTGGAGCTTCTACAAAGGCCAGGTCTTGTTTTACCCTAAGGCCTTTCTCCATCTCCTTGTCAAATGGAGGCCAATCACGCCCTAGAACTACATCGTAAGGGAGTTTCAGGACTACTGCCACTTGCACGTCTTCGTTAGTGCCTAGTCCCTGTACTGACACTTCATACAGAGGGTAATACGAGGCTGCCCCATGTACGCATCTCACTTTTACTCTTCCATCTGCTGGGCTCCGGGCGGATTGGTCATGGTCAGTGATGGTCTTCCACAACTTCTGGGAGACCATACTCTGGTCTGCTCCGGAGTCCAGCAGTGCCAGAGCCTCTACCCCTTCCACTCGGACCTTCAGCAGAAATCCCTCCCCTAGGGGTTTCTCCTTTCCTGACATTAAGGCAGTGCGTATTGTACAATCTTTGCATATGTGTCCTAGCTGACCACAATTATAACACTTTCTCCTAGAAAATTTGTTTACATTTTGGTCAAGCACATTCCTCTTAGAGGATTTTTCTAGGCCCCATAGCTTATCAATGCCAGCCACCTTTAACATATTTTTCTTAGAGGTCCCGGCTAACTCCGCCTCAAAGTATCTGTCAGTGAGGTCAGCCGCTTCCTCGGTGGAACTGCATTTCTGGAACACTAGGAAAGCTTTTACCTCAGGCGGTACAGCTTCAAGGAACTGCTCCATAATTATGGTATCTACCAAAGCTTCTACCGTCCTCCTTTCAGGAGTGAGCCATTTCAGCGCTAGACCCTTTAATCGCTGAAATAGTGCTTTTGGTGTTTCTGTAGGCCTAAGCCTAGCTTCCCTGAATAAGCGCCTGTAGTGCATGGGAGTCAAACCCAGCCTGTTGTCACAGGGTCTACCTTGGCAGCGTACTGGACTGAGGTAGGCAACCCCAATAATACCCGGAGTCAATGGACGAGGATTCAACTCCCTTTTATTGTATATTGTGGTACTGTAGACCCCGTGCAGTCAGAGAAAAGTGTTTTAAATTCAGAAAAAAGACTCCAACACAGGATGCAACATTACGAGGAGCCAGATAGGGGGAGCAAGAGAGACTTTCTAAGGCCTAGGGAACCACGCCCCAGAGCTTATGACGTAATGCCTACCAGCATCCAATCCAGGAAAGGAGGAGTTCCTTTTAAGAAAGGCTGGGAGGATTGGAGAGGGAGAGAAAAAGAAGCAAGAGTCTTAGCTGAAGGACCAGAGCCAGCAGACTCAGCAGAACTCAGAGAGGAGGTTCTTTGCAAGGAGACCGGGAGTAAAGCAGGTACACTTTCCAAAGAGAGAAGGTACCAAGAGGAAGCCAGTCCTGGAGAGAGAAGGACTAGGGCAACCGTTCCTGGACCAGAGTTGGGCAGAAGCCAGCAACCTGGGAGGCAAGGTATAAAGAATTCCCCAGAGGAAGAAAAAGGGGTCTCCATAAGAAATAACACTCCTGACTCAGAGAAGAGAAGGTACGGGTATGACTGTGGGTTAACACCACCCGAGGGCCGGCTGGAGAATAGAAGGCCTGCAATACGAGCCAGGCCAGATTCCAGCCGGACTAGGCCTCAAGCCTCAGCTCGATTGGATCAACCAAAAGAAAAAGGTAATCCATATTTCTCTGATAATAATTGCTATAACCTTGAGATACAGAAAGCACAGGAGACAAGGGAGAGCTGTCCCTACCGAACTGTTTGTAAGACAGGATGTAAACTTTTATCAAGCAAAAGACTTTTTAATAAGAAGCCTTTGGATAGAAGAGGCTGTTCTCACATTGAGAGGGCACAGGACCAAGGTTTAACCTTGAGCCCAGAACATTGGAAGCTGGTACAAAACTTATACGAAAAGCCTAAGGATAATCTACCAGACTTTGCTGACACGGCTTCAGAGCTCTCATACTCTGAACCAATGCAGGTGGAATTTATTACGGACCCATCAGACACAGAAATGGATTGTAGTTATTGCAAGGTTGGAAGCCTAGAGTCCCTGACCAATGCTGAAAGCTATAACTTCTGAACCAGGCTGAGGGTTTGATATATATAATCCCTGTGAACATAACTGACTGTAATGCAATAATTGTTTATTTTTCTCTTAACCTGAATCAAGGTCATTTTGAGTTGATGTAGATTCTAAACATTGAACCTTTTTGCATTGAGGGAAATAAATGCCTTTTTTCCCCTCACTCGGACTTTGTGTTCCTTTTTGGGAGATTTTGGTATACGGAAGGCTACTGGGACCAAGATACCTAGACCCCGCATAGAAGAACCAAACCCAAACCTAAATATAACTCATGTCCACCCGACCTACCTTAGCAACCTTTGGCCACTAGGGCGGCGGTGCGACAATATACAGTCTCAGCACTGGCATACAAAATGTCTGAGCCCAGGGCTCAGAAAAATGACAGTTTATATACTTTTCTTTTCCAGTCTAATACAGGCAAAACTCCTCATTGGCCACAGTGGCCCACTTACTCTCATCCAATAGACATCTCTGACCGGGCCCAGGACTCGCTCCCCCTGCTTGGGTCTTACTAGCCACGGGTCAGCAACTAGACATAACACTAAACATAATACTTCTGCTAAAGTATACAGTATATTTCACTACTCTTGCAAGGTCAGTTAGCCACAAAGATAGTGGAAGGCATATCAGAAGCATTCTCATCAAAAGCAAAACAAAGCGAGGCCAAACAAAGCAAGGTTAAGACGTGTTTCTAATAGCTACTGGTGATTTCTGTAATATTCCAGGCACATATCTCTAGCCCTGGCTCAAAATTCTAAACAATCAAAATGCTAGACAAAATATTCTTACACTGTTCAGCTTCTCTACTATATTTTCATCCTAATTACGAGGTCAGTGCATATCTAGCAAAGATACAGTGGAGGACATTCCTACTATAGCAGACATCTGGCTTACTTAAACAATAAACAGTAAAAGTTTTAATTCTCTTATCTCCAGGAGAGCAGAACATGTTATCAAACCAGAATAGAACAGTATTTCTTTCTAACAGCTAACAGCATTCTATAATTTTCCAAAATCAGCAATAACATTTTAAAGCAGGAGAAAAAGGGCTTCAGCAATAACATTTTAAAGCAGGAGAAAAAGGGCTTCAGACCTAGCTCTGCTACATGCTAGGCCATCGCCTATCACATTCCCTCCTTTTGATTATTCACACCCACAAGTGAGGAAGGGTGAGAATCTAATCACACAAATAGCAATAATACTTCAGACCATAGTAGAGGGATCACTGTGTGGTACAGGCTAATAATCCCATGAGGCTAATATATGTGCCGCTGCTTTGCGGTCAATAATACTATCGATAATAGAGTTCAGCATGCGCAAGCATAAGGGCAGGAAACATGGGATACATATGCAAATAGCCACAATCAAGAATACAAGTATAACAAGTGTTTTCAGGCCACCTAGGCTGGAAAACCAAGAACCAAACCAGCCATCTAGTTGCAAGCCATGCCATGTTTGGACTGGGACATGCGTTTGCTTTCTCATGTGGTTGGCTATGTCTTCTACAACCTGTCCTTCATTATCTATTTGTAAGCAGCAGTTTGTTAAATTCAATTTTCCACAAACTCCTCCTTCAGCTGCAAGCAGGTAATCTAAAGCTAAGCGGTTCTGGTAAATGGCTGTACGCATCTGTGTGGCTTGTTTGGCTAACAAAGTTAGTGCTCTACTAGTTTCATTGGTTATAATTTCAACAACAGCTTGCAAACGTATAATACGATCTAACATATATATAGGGGTGCGGTAGCCCCAAGAACCATCTGGTGCTCAGGTAGCTGGGCCATAGTAAGAAACAATGCGCTCTGGTGGCCATTCTTCAGAGGATGCATCCCATTTGTCCCATTGGCCAATTCTCAGAGCGTCACGTGTCTGTCGGCTTTTATATACAGGGAACCCCAATTGTTCTCCATGGGAAAGGGGCAAAAGAAAGAAAGATGGCCGTATTGTTCCAAGAACACACGCTCCTCCCCAGTTAGCAGGGAGTTTAGCATATGCTCGGGTGCCACAAATCCAATATAGTCCAGGTGGAGCTTGCCAAGTGCTGTGTGTAGCCAGATCAGTCCATATCCTGGCCAAATAAGGAAAGATGATCAGAGGATTAGAAGGTTCTGGAGTATTGGCACCTGACCACCAAGAAGTCATTCCCGTAGTGGCATTATAATATTTCTGGTTCAGGCAGACCAATTGTCCTACCAATGCAGTCAATTGCGGTCCTGCTCGTACAAAACACAGTCTACCCACTATGGAGTGGGCTAGGACCCATTCATTGGTAGTATTGTGTACATCAGTCTGGTTATCTGGCACAGAATAGTTCAGTTCTTGTGCTTCCCAAGGCCACTGGTCTCCCATTTGAGTTCCTCCACAGAAGAGACAGTCCGAGACATGGAGGCTGGATGCCACAGCTCCAGCCAGTTCAATGAATAAATTCTGCGAAGTGTGGGGAACAACAAATTCTGCTTTCATGGCCTCATGGAAGGTATGATGTATGCAATATGGTGAGGAAACATGAGTCTTTACATTCATCTGGATGTATATGATGGTTCCAGGATCAGCTCCACCTCCTGCTACGCGCAGGCCAAATCGAAATCCTTGCTTCCACTGGCTGGGATCGAAGATTTGAAGTCGTAGAGGATTGCAAGCACTTTTCTTGCACTGTTCAGGTTTCAGTAAAGGTAATCTTTCTAGCAGCGCTTTGCAATTGTCTCCAGTCTGTCCTGTAGGGCTACCAGACTAGGTAGCATAGTACACACAATCCCATTTCGGACAGAAGTAATCTGCTTCCGTTGATCTGCTGTAGGTTGTTGGGGAATGTATCCCAGTGCATACTCCCTAGTTGTACGCACCTTCAGGACACATATATTTCTCATCATAATAGTAGGCTTGCTCCCATGATCCGCACCTGTAATAATTATTTCTGTTAATCAAGTCACAAGCATCAAAATATAGGTACGCAGGTTGATTGGGATCAGAAAGTTGACTCGTAGCATTGATAAGGGTTCCATCTTCATCATTCCATCTTAATTCTAAGACGGAGTAAGATGGATTCTGTCGTGGTGTAAAACAAGTACGAGTCTTTCCCTTAGTGCAAACATTCAGTTCGGTACCATTATAAATACACCGGCTGACTATGCCAGTGCAAGTATAGTAAGAGTGGTAAAGTAGAGTCTGGGTGACTTGCATTCCAGTTTGGGTGGTGGTTATACAGGCTGCACAAGGGGGCAAGGCAAGAGTGGTTCTTAAAAGTCCTAGGGCTACCGCAAGAAGGAAATAGCAGCAATTGGTAATCATCATGATTATAGTCTCTGATGATTACTGTAGTAGATGATGGTTGATTGAGGTTGATAGGGTCTGGAATGTAGTTAATGCAGAACTGAAGAACGTCTCTGTGATGTTCAGAAACAAGTTGGCAATGTTCTCTACGATGATGGATCTCTTCTTCGCAGTGTGATTCGCAACGGTGATGCAGGATTAGCGATCGAAGTCCAGGGGCGACTCTCAGGAACTGTTGCTGGTTTCACTCGACTGTGGTGGATCCAGGAGTCGATCTCTGCCACTTTCACTGCTGTTGGGGTTGATAGCAAAACGATATATGGGCCTTTCCAATGAGGCGCCAATGGTGTCTTCTTCCACTCTTTTACCCACACCGAGGCTCCAGGCTTGAAAGGGTGCAAGGGTTCGGTTAGATTGATAGGCAATTGGTCCTGCACCCAGGTATGAAGACCCTGCAAAACAGAACTTAAAGCCAGCAATTCTTGCCTAGTGATTTGCGCTCCAATTTGATTCATATCTCCCCTTATCCCCTGAATTATAGGCGGGGGCCTCCCATACAGGATCTCAAATGGGGATACTCCTAATGGCGTGATGGGTGCTGACCGTATTCGGAGAAGGGCAATGGGGAGAGCTTGGGGCCACTTCAGGTGGGCTTCCTGACAAAGTTTGGATAACTGAGACTTCAGGGTCCGGTTCATTCTCTCTACTTTCCCTAAACTCTGGGGCCTATATGCTGTGTGTAACTTCCATTGTATCTGCAGGGCATGGGCTAGCTGCTGAGTTACTTGTGACACAAAGGAGGGCCCATTGTCAGACCCCATGGTCAGTGGTATTCCGAATCTGGGGATGATCTCATGAAGTAAGGCCTTAGTGACTTCTCTGGCCTTCTCAGTTCTGGTGGGAAAAGCTTCCACCCATCTAGAAAAGGTACAAACTAGGACTAACAAGTAGCGATATCCATTCGCTCGTGGCATTTCTGCAAAGTCTATTTGGATATTTCCCATGGGGGTAACTCCCACTGACTGAATTCTTGGGGGTAGGACAGGACCTTGGCGGGCATTTTTTTTGGCACAGGTCACACAGCTTCGGGCTACTGAGGTGGTTAAAGGTCCTAACAGTGAGATATAGAAATATGGCTTCAGAACTTCGGCCATCTTAGTTTTACCATAGTGTGTGGCCTGATGAAAAGCTTGGACAAAAGCAGGGCCTAATGCTTCAGGAATTACAGTCATACCAGGGGTTGAGTTCCCTTCGGGCGGTGGCAACACAATCCACCCAATGTCGGATAATTTTCCCCCCTCCTTTTGACAGTAATGGTCCATCTCCACTTTGGTATATCTGGGGGTCCATGCACTAAGAGGTACTGGAAATATGGCTGCTTGAATCGCGGCATTTGGGGTGGTAATTTGTCCTGCAATGGCTACTTCTCGGGCAGAGGCATCAGCAAATCTGTTTCCTCGGGACACTTCTCCATCTCCAGTCTGATGGCCTCGGCAATGCATTACAGCAACGTGTTTAGGGGCCCAAACTGCTTCCAACAAAGTCAATATTTCTGGGCCATACTTGACAGACTTGCCTCCTGAGGTGATCAATCCACGTTCTTTATACAGGCCCCATGGGCATGTAGTGTTGTAAAAGCATATTTAGAGTCTGTATACACATTCAGACTGATTCCGGCCCCGATTCTGAGTGCACGTGTGAGGGCTATCAATTCAGCCTTCTGCGCTGAGGTTCCTGGAGCTAAAGCTGATGATTCTACTACCATGTCCAGAGTCACCACTGCATATCCAGCACATCGCTGTCCTTCAATTATGAGGCTACTCCCATCCACGAAGAAAGTTCTGTCTGGGTCACTCAAGGGAATATCAGTCAAATCTGGGCAACTTGAATATACAGTATCCATTACTTCTAAACAATCATGGTCAGGAGGGCCTGGCCCAATTGGTAATAGGGTAGCTGGGTTCAGCGTTTGGCTAACACTCAATTGCAAGTTAGGATTCTCACATAGCATACTTTGATACTTCAGCATTCGGGCGTTGGTGAGCCAATGGTTTCCTTTGTGCTCCAGCAGGGTTAAAACAGAGTGTGGTACAGTGACTTGAAGATTTTGTCCTAAGGTGAGCTTGTCAGCTTCGCTCACTAAGAGGGCTGTGACTGCTACAGCTCTCAGGCAAGGTGGCCAGCCTTTGGCAACAGGATCCAATTGTTTCGACAGGTAGGCCACAGGTCGCTGCCAAGACCCAAGAGGCTGGGTCAAGACTCCCAATGCATTTCCACTTGATTCATGGACATACAGACGAAATGGTTTCTGCACATTCGGCAGGCCCAAGGCTGGGGATGACATCACTGCTGTTTTCAGTGATTTAAATGCTTTATCGTGTTCTGGGCCCCATTCCAGGGGAGATCGTTCCATTCCTTGTGTGACTTGGTACAAGGGCTTCGCCATGAGCGCAAAATTTGGTATCCATATGCGGCAGTAGCTTGCAGCTCCCAAGAAAGCTTGCACCTGTTTCCTAGTAGTGGGGGTTGGGATGCGGCATACTGCTTCTTTTCGCTCAAGTCCTAACTTCCGGGTTCCTTAGGACAGATGGAACCCTAAGTATTTCACTTCTGTCTGGCACAGCTGCGCCTTGGCTCTGGAAACCTTGTATCCAGCTTCATTCAAAAGGTGCAAGAGATCACTTGTAGCTTGTATACAATCAGATTTGTTGTTGGTGGCTATGAGCAAATCATCTACATATTGGAGCAAAATTCTTTTTCCCGGAGTTACAGAGTAGCTTGACAGATCTTGACTGAGGGCTGCACTGAAGATAGTGGGTGAGTTCTTGAATCCTTGTGGTAATCGAGTCCAAGTGAGTTGCCCTCGTCGTCCTGTGGTAGGGTTTTCCCATTCAAATGCAAACAAAAGCTGACTGGCCTCTGCCAGGTGTATACAGAAAAAGGCATCTTTTAAGTCCAAAACAGTAAAGTGAGTGGCTTCTGCTGGAATCAGTCCCAGGAGGGTGTAAGGATTTGGTACTACTGGATGTATGGTTTCAACTGGACTGTTCACTCGACGTAGATCCTGCACTGGGCGGTAGTCACCTGTCCCAGGCTTCTTGATTGGGAGAACGGGGGTGTTCCAGGGTGATTGGCATTCTCTTAGAAGTCCATACTGCAATAATTTCTTCAGGTGGCGATGAATGCCTTCAATTGCTGGTCTTGGGAGGGGATACTGACGCACATGCACTGGTTCTGCTCCCGGTTTCAAAGTAACAAGCACAGGAGCTATATTCTTTGCTAGGCCAGGTGGATTATTCTCTGCCCATACTCCAGGTGGGGCTGCAATGCTGGTAAGTATACAGGAACTTGCTGTTTTGGATGGAGGTAAATAGAACCGCCATTCTTCTTCTCGGGGAACACCATCAGGCCAGCAGTCTTTGAGTTTATAGTCATTTCCATTTTTCCCCCTTCAACGAAAGATATCTGTGCTTGTAGCTTTGCAAGCATGTCTCGGCCCAAAAGGGGAACTGGGCATTCAGGCATGTACAGGAACTGGTGTGTTATCTGCTGCCCCCCTAGTTCACAGGCGCGGTTCTGCAGGAAAGGTCTTGTGGTTCTAGTTCCAGTAGCTCCCACAATTGTAACAGATCGAGAAGACACAGGGGCCACAGGCTTGGCTACTACTGAATGTTCAGCCCCCGTGTCTACCATAAAGTCCATATGCTGGTCTCCAATCTTTAATTTGACCATAGGCTCCTGGAGACCCAAGAAGAACTTGGAGCCCGGTCTGGCCTAGTCCTCATCATCCATGAAATAGCCCTCGGCGACTATTCCTTCCATGGCAGTCTCATTCTGCTGGGTCTGTTGAAACTGTGCACGCTGCATCCCCCCTCGCTGCTGGAATTGCCCCCCCCCCCCGCGCTCCTGGCGCTCCCACGTCCCCTCCAGGGGGTGGAGCCACGTTTCGGGCACGTATCCTTCCAATGTCCTTCCTCTTTACAATAAGCGCACTGATTTGCGCCTAAGGGGGGCCGAAGGCTCCCTCGGCCTCTTCCTCGCCCTCTGGCTCTTCTGTTAGGATATCCTCCTCCGCGTCCTTCCACTAGTGCTGCAGCGAGCAAATCCACTTTTCTCCTCATCCTTCTGTCACTTTCCCTTTTACATTCTTCATCACGATTCACATATACTTTTTGCGCGACTTCCATTAGCTGTGCTGAATTCATGCCTGCAAATCCTTCTAATTTCTGCAGTTTTCGCTTTATGTCTCCCTGGGACTGACTCACAAAAGCAGTATTCACCATGCGTAAATTTTCATCGGCTGCTGGGTCATATGGGGTGTAAAGTCTATAGGCTTCAGATAATCGTTCATAGAAAGCAGCCGGACTCTCATCTGGGCGCTGAAGAACTTCTGCTACTTTCCCAATATTCATAGCTTTCTGACCTCCCTTCCGCAGGCCCTGTAGTAAAGCCTGGCGAAACCGGGTGAGGGCTTTTTCTCCCCGCATCGCTATTTGGGTCCCACTTGGGATCTTTGTTAGGAAAATCTGCAGCTGCTGCCTGCTGGAGATCTAGATTCTGGTCTCTCCCAACTACAGGGTTCTCCTCCAACCATTTAGTGGCTGCCCGCACTATCCGTGCCCGCTCCTCCGTAGTAAAGAGGGTAGCCAGGAGCTGGCAACAATCAGACCAGGTGGGCTGATGGGTTTGCATAATACTAGTCATTAACTCTGTCAATTCATGGGGCTTGTCAGTATAGGAAGCATAATGTGTTTTCCAGTTTAATAAATCTGTTGTGGAAAAAGGCACATAAACTAAACTGGTTGGTCCGGGCACAACCTGACCCTCTTCATTTTTGAAAGGTAATCCTGGGACCTGCCGCAGTAGCATTTGGCAGGCTTCTTTCTGGCCTTTTTTCTGGCCTTTTTTCCGGGATCTGAGGGCGTCCCGCAGCTAAGTGGATCTGGAGGTGTCTTTGCTACTGGTATCTGGTCTGGTGGATGGCTCTGGACTGGCATCTGACTCTCCACTAGCGGATTCCTCAGGGGTGACTGCTCCGCATCAGAGTACTGCTCAGGACTAGGGCTGCGACTTCTATGAGGAGGGGTCTGTTCTTCAAGCTTTGGAGGTGGATGCTCAGGGGGAGGCACTTCGGCTGGAGGCACGCTTGCCACCTCCGGCTCTACTCGGGGTACTGGCGGGGGTACTCGGGGTGGAGCTGACGGGACTGGGGTATACAGAAAGGCAGGTGGATATGCTGGAACCTCTGGGGGCTCTGGCTCTGCATAAATCGGAAGCTTCTCTGTCCTAGCAGGGACTCTTGTGGTAGTGGCTAACATAATCCTTTTCTGTCCCTCACTTCAACTCTTCATCCAGGGGGGCTGCTTCTCACATATGCCTAACCAGGAGTCTATATAGGAAAACTGTTCAGGACTATAGCTGCGTACTATCTTGTGCACCCGGGACACAGTTTGGATATCAAAAGTACCTTCTGGTGGCCACCCGGCATCTAGCGCTGGCCACACTCTGCTACACAATATTTCTAAACGGAGTGCTGTCATTTTGATCCCATAATCACCACTAAAACCTTTCTTAAAATTTGTGATCATACAGTTTAACGGAGTTTGCACAGACTCTGCCCCTCCCATGATGACGCACAACGTATAAGACAGCAAACAGAAAGGGTAGGTGGAATGGCTACGGGTAAGGGGTCCGTGTAGCCCACAGAACAATAAGGGGGACAAACAACAGACGCTTCCTCCTGTTCGCGACTTGAACGCGGTTGCCCAGTCAAGAACTGCGCTACTGAGGAGTCCGCTCTCGCTTGGCCTGTATTGCAAAGCCTCTCAAACACACTTCACACAACCAAACATGCTAGCATTTCCCAAATTCCAAAATTCCCGGGTTAACTGACTAAACCAGAATTACTGAAACAGAAAGGGCTGATGGGTTCGCCCCGCGCACTACTTGCAGGGGTACTAGGATCGCCCGTGGAAGTTGATCAGACTTCCCTTTACCTTACCAGATTTGTCTCGAGACTTTCCCAAAGCTATCTGACTAAAAACCAGAAAAATCAGTACTCACCGGATCCGGTAGCTAATGCGCTGCGCAGCCCGTTCCACCTGGGGCTGAATCCTGGACTCCCCTCAACCAGGGTTCGAGGTGTTGGCCAGCTGGACCCGGCAGGCCGCCAAGGCAGGGTGGAACCCTCCGATACAAGGGACCGGCGGCGCCTGGGATCCTCTCCGCTGTCGGTCGGCTGCGGTCCCAGCCGGACCAAACCTAGAGGCGGTAATACGCGGTAATATTCGCTTGCGTTCAATTCGTATTACGTTTTCCCGGCCAACGCACCAAGAAACTGTAATAGCAAAGGGCCCGCAACCCCAATAATACCCGGAGTCAATGGACGAGGATTCAACTCCCTTTTATTGTATATACAGTCTCAGTACTGGCATACAAAATGTCTGAGCCCAGGGCTCAGAAAAATGACAGTTTATATACTTTTCTTCTCCAGTCTAATACAGGCAAAACTCCTCATTGGCCACAGTGGCCCACTTACTCTCATCCAATAGACATCTCTGACCGGGCCCAGGACTTGCTCCCCCTGCTTGGGTCTTACTAGCCACGGGTCAGCAACTAGACATAACACTAAACATAATACTTCTGCTAAAGTATACAGTATATTTCACTACTCTTGCAAGGTCAGTTAGCCACAAAGATAGTGGAAGGCATATCAGAAGCATTCTCATCAAAAGCAAAACAAAGCGAGGACACAGAAAGCAAGGTTAAGACGTGTTTCTAATAGCTACTGGTGATTTCTGTAATATTCCAGGCACATATCTCTAGCCCTGGCTCAAAATTCTAAACAATGAAAACGCTAGACAAAATATTCTTACACTGTTCAGCTTCTCTACTATATTTTCATCCTAATTACGAGGTCAGTGCATATCTAGCAAAGATACAGTGGAGGACATTCCTACTAAAGCAGACATCTGGCTTACCTAAACAATAAACAGTAAAAGTTTTAATTCTCTTATCTCCAGGAGAGCAGAACATGTTATCAAACCAGAATAGAACAGTATTTCTTTCTAACAGCTAACAGCATTCTATAATTTTCCAAAATCAGCAATAACATTTTAAAGCAGGAGAAAAAGGGCTTCAGCAATAACATTTTAAAGCAGGAGAAAAAGGGCTTCAGACCTAGCTCTGCTACATGCTAGGCCATCGCCTATCACAGGTTGGACATAAAAACATTTAAGGTTGGGTTTAGCCAATATCTTACAGGGCCCAGGGACTTTCAGCCCTGGTAGCTTCCTTTTTCACCAAAATCCCAAAGAATACCAAAAGGTCTGAGTGGAGGGAAAACAAAAGGCATTTATTTCCCCTTTCATGCAAAAAGGTTCATATGCTTGGACACAGAACATCAAACACAAATTCCTTGCTTCAGGTAAAAGAAAAAGAAAACATTAAAGCACAACTGTTATCTTCACAGTAAATGGTATAGCAGGCAAACAAACAGTCTTAATTCCCAAGACAGAGCTTAGTGGCTTAGTAAGGACTCCAAGTTTCTCCTAGGACAAGCAGGATGAGTCAGCCACACTTGGTGACGTCATCCGACGGCGCCGAGACGGAAGTACTCTCCATAGCTCAGAAGGGCTTTTGCCCTTCTGAGCATGGGCCAACTGGCCCTGCCCCCTGGCCCGCCCCTAGCTAGCCAGTTTCAGTTCTTCCGCCTTGCCTGCAAGACGGACTTTGATATAGCAGGCAAACAAACAGTCTTAATTCCCAAGACAGAGCTTAGTGGCTTAGTAAGGACTCCAAGTTTCCTGTCCTACAGAAGCTACAGTCCATCTCGGTGTCTGATGCAAATTCCACCTGCATCGGTTCCCCTTCTGAAGTCTCTGAGCCTAAGTCAGTACTTGTTGGTAAGTTGTAATAAGGCTTTTTACATATCTTCTGCACAACCTCCCAATGCTCAGGATTGAATACAGGGCGTCGGTCCTGCGCCCACAGATACTGGGAACTGTCTTCCTTTTGCAAGTGTTTTGTCTTAGCTTTCTGTAAAGCTTGGTCATTAACAAGTCTCTTAGTTGGTGCGTGTTTCTTGCACCTTATCTCATAAGCATTCTCACAAGGATAATATTCCTGTGCTCCCTGTACTCCCCACACATCAGCAGTTTGTACCCTGCTTTTAGTTAAATATGGGTTACCTTTTCTTCCCGGCTTGTCTGCTCCAGGTGCGGTTTGAGGCCTGCTCCAGTTGGAATCCTGCCTGGCCTGAGTAATAGGCCTTGAGCTCTCCAAGCGTCTTTCTGTTAGCTTTAGACCACAGTCACAGCCACGCCTTGGCCTCTCTGTACAACAAACACTCACTCTGGCTGGAGTTGTCCCACCTTCTCCACGGGGTCTCCTTTCTTCAAGCCAATGCGGCTGCTGCTGCCTCCTGTGGAACCGTGGTTCAGGGATTACTGCTCCTTCTGGATATCTAGCCCATTCACTCGGATGTCCTGCCCAACCTGCTGGTTCTGCTGGTTCTCCTGGCAGTCCTCCTTTCCCAGGCCGTCCTGCCTGTGCCTTTCTCCAGGGCTGTCCTGTCTCCTCAGGATATCCTCCTTTCCAGGGCTGTACCACTTTCCCAGCCTGTTCTCCTTTCCCAGGCTGTTCTGATTCCGATTCCGATTCTACCTGTTCTGCTCTCCAACCTTCCAAACTCCCTTTAAGAGGCACTCCTCTCTTTCTTGATTGGAAGCTGGCTGGCATTACCTCATGACCTAGGAGGTGTGGTTCCTCTGTTCCTCGGAGGTCCCTCCTGCTCCCCTTATGTGGTTCCTCGCAATATTGCAGGTTGTGCTTGACTTTTCCTGCATTTAAAACATTTTCTTCCCCTCTCAGAGGGTCTGCAGCATCACACTGTCTCTTACAGCATTTTTTACATTCAGGTAATTGGACACCTGATCAGCGGGCATTGTTTTGTACGCTGCCAGTGCCTCACCTGACAGAGACATAGCGAACCGGACAGCCCACTGGTCAGTTGGCCAGTTAGCTGACTCTGCTATTCTTTCAAATGCATCAGCAAAATCATCAAAATTATCATTGGCTTTAAATTGTCCCAATGCTAGTGCACCACAATTAGCAAGTCCTACCCCCACTTGTACTGAGGGAATAGTCTCCTCTTTGTCCACAGTCTGCTTCAGCAGAGCTCCCAGTAGCTCAAGAAGTGGCTGCTGCTGTGCATTCATGGCGGCTACAGTCTTTTCTTGGGTCACTCTGGCTAGTTCACTCTGCGCCTTCCACTGAGCCTCCATCCAGCTCTTTACGTCCTGGGGATCCATCTCAGGTTTCTGTATCTGCAGAAATAGAAGAAAACAACAGAGGCCCACCAAGTGCGGTACCAAAAAAATCTTTTCTCTGCCTCCCACCTATAGCACAGATATGGACACTTTCTCACCAATCCTATTACACCCGTGCCCCCTTACTTGTACCTGAGCACGGTGCAAGATCTTGCCTTGAGAAAGATATCCTGGGTGGCTCCAAGTCAGGTCTGTATCCGAAGTCCGGTCCGTGCTTTCCTCTTTTCTTCAGGATAGCCGAACTTCTCCTGATTCACAGGTAATCCTTTTCTTCTTTAACAAGCTGATATTTTTTTTCCCTTGATACTGTCCTTGTACTGTGTTTTAAAAATCCGTAAAACTACGCCATTTCCTGTCACCAGTAGTCCGCCCGTAGCTTCAGCATACGGGGTAGGTAGCCTGGAGATCTTTTATTGAAAGGTTAAAGGTGTAGTTGTATACCTTTTCAATAAGTTGTAGTCGTGAATCGAGTGGTTCAGGCAAAGACAGGCTTTTAATTCCCCTCCCGGGGCGGATTCAAACACAAAGTAACATAGGAACAGAAAACCATACACTCTGGCACAAGGTAGGAAAAAGAACTTATAACAGCTTCCAACTTAAATCACAAATGGTATGGTATTCATTGCATACAGTCCCTTGGTATTAGGAAATAAAGTCGTGTGCTTCTCAACTGCCAGTTGACCAGCTTCCTCGAGGTACCTGGCTCAGCACAGTGAAATCCTATCATTTGTAACTGTTAACGTACAATCCATTTGAGTATCAGACAACTCTTCATCTGGAGGATCAATTAGCATTGACTCAGGCTGGCTATCAGCTGAATACAACTTCTGCCTTGTATACAACGTTTCCAGATTATTCTCTGCTGTCTGTTCCAGAGGCTTCCCTATTATTTCCCCTAGGAGATAAGGATCAGCTTTACTATATCTCTTGGCATAACTTAGAGGAGAGTCATATTCTTTATAGTTCTTATGAGAGAAATTCTTATAACCACTTTTACAAGGATTATACAGCCTACCTTCTGGCTTTGAGGCAGGAGAAAGTCCGTGCACAGCTCTCTCAGGATGGGGTTTAAACCTCAGAGGGTTTTCTCTGCATTCTGGCTGCTCACGCTCTTCTTCTGACATACAAATGTCTTGCACTGTATATCTTTCACTCCTTGGAGCTTGTAAGTGCTTCCCAGCTATCCTCACTGGTAACTTCTCCCTTTGGGTGCCTTCACCATAGGATAAATACCTGGAGTTTTGGTCAAAGGGCTTTTGTGCCCTGCTCCTCCAGTTATTCCTGTTAGCTGCTTTCTGTCTCTCTCTCTCACATTCAGAATCAGAATCCACTGAATCACTTACATATGTTTTCCTTTCACACTGGGACAGATGCTGCTTCCAAGAGCCAGACCTCAGCTCACACAAACTTTCCAGCTGGTTCTGTTCTCCTCCGTCTTCCCTGTTCTCTCTCTCATTCCTCGTCCTCTCCTTGCCGTTGCTCTTCCCCTTGCTGTTGCCCTTCCTCTTGCTGTAGCTAAACTCTAATGAACGTTTCTTAGACGTTTGCTTGGGAGCTAATCTAGCCCTTCCCCCTCCCAGGTGAAAGCTATTAGGCCCAGGAGATGGGGTTTGTTTGCTAGCTGGGAGGGGTTCCTGCCCTCGTGGCTGGGATTGTTTGTGTTGCTCCTGGCAACTGGGATTCCTGAGCTTATCCTTCCTACCAGAAACAGCCCTACTGCATTCAGGTTCCTCTGTTTCCATATCACAGGATGTCTCTTCCCCATTACAATACTTTAACGGGAGGGACCTGCTAGACCAGCCTGAAGCACCGCCGATCGAAACCTAGTGTCCCCTTCCACTTGAACATCAATCCTATAATGCTTGACAAAAGAATTCAATGGCAACCACTTCGCCGCCTTACAAATATCCACTGCTGGCACGAAACTAGACTCTGCCCAGGAAGCCACCTGTTCCCTAGTCAAATGAGCTCTTAATCCTTTCGGAACTGCCTTGTCCTTTAATACATATGCCGACGCAATGGCCTCCTTCAACCACCTTGCAATGGAAGCCTTTGATGCCGGTTCGCCTTGTCTCGGCCCCCCAAACAAGACAAACAATCTGTCCGTCTTGCGGAGCAGAGCCATTCTTTACAAATATTTGCATAACACAGGACCAAGATCCAAGCGGTGCAGTTGTCCTTTGGACTTGTCCTTGCTACTCTTCTCGAACACCGGCAAAGACACCACCTGATTCACGTGAAACACCGACACCACTTTCGATAAGAAAGAAGGCACTGTTCTCAAAACTACTTTCTTTTCGTAAAATGACAAAAAAGGCTCCCTACAGGACAAAGCTTGTAACTTCGAAATTCTCCTTGCCGAAGAAATCGCCATTAAAAATACCACCTTAAGCGTAAGATCCTTCAGAGTCCCTTTTGCCAATGGCTCAAATGGCTCCTGAACCAACGCTTCCAGCACTAAATTGAGATCCCAAACCGGAACCTGTGCTCGGCAAGGTGGCCTCAAAAGTGATACCACTCGTAAAAATCTCTTAACATCCGGATGCGACCCAAGCACCATCCCTTGCACTTTCCCTCAATAACACAAGAGCGCCGCCAACTGAACTCTTAGAGATGCCGCCGCCAGTCCCTTATCGAAACCATCCTGCAGGAAGGAGAGAATTTGGGGAACGGAGGCCCTTAATGCCCTCAGTTGCCTCTCTTCACACCATGACTCAATATTTTGCCAAATGTGGACATATGCCATAGAAGTAGACCTACGTCTAGACTTTAATAATGTAGAAATTACCGCTGTTGAGTAACCCTTGACTGTTAACCTTGCCCTCTCAAGAGCCAAGCCGTAAGTGAGAACCGATCTACCTGAGGCATATTTAATGGCTCCTGCACTAGCAGATCTCTTCTGACCGGCAGCTTCCATGGACGCTCCACCAGAAGTTGCATTAAGTCGGCATACCATGGTCTTCTCTGCCAATCTGGCGCAATTAAGATCACCTGATCCTTGTTTCGCTCTATTCGCTGCAGAACTCGACTTATTAACACCCACGGTGGAAATACGTATAGGAGCTGATCCTCCGGCCACCTCTGTATCAGAGCGTCCAAACCTTCTGACATCCTTTCTCTCCTTCTGCTATAGAATCTACCTTTGCTGACCGGAACGTTGCTATTAGATCCATCACCGGCGACCCCCAGCGATGTACCAGTAAGTCGAAAACCTCCTGATGTAGAACCCACTCTCCTGGGTCCACCTTGACCTGACTCAAAAAATTGGCTGTCACATTGTCCACGCCTGTCACATGAGCTGCCGATAATGCCTCCAGATGCGACTCGGCCCAACCGAGGAGCTCCTCCGCCTCTTCTTCAAGAGCCATGCTACTGGTGCCCCCTTGTCGGTTGATGTAGGCCACCGCTGTGGCATTGTCCGACAGCACTCGAATCGCTTTCCCATGCAGAAGCTGCTGAAAGGCCTTTAGCGCCCGAGTGACTGCCCTTAATTCTAATCTGTTGATTGACCAACTCTTTTCCAGTTCTGTCCACTGCCCCTGGGCAAACTGCCTGTCGAAGTGCGCTCTCCAACCGAATAGACTGGCATCTGTCATCAACGGTCTCCAATCCGGAGCCTCCAGAGCAATGTTCCCTCTAATTTTCTGTAGGCTGTGAGCGCATAAAATATCAGCTGTGCAGCTTTTGAAGGAAGGTTAAATTTTTGTGCGCCACATAACGACACTCAGAGTTATATACTTTAAAATTTGACTACACGTCAGAAAACAGTATGTACACCACATTGATTGCACTAGAAAATATTGTAGAACTTGTGAAAACCCTAAATACACAACAACTTTTAAATTTTAAGACGTCTGTGTTGTTTTCTATCAGAATCATAACCGTAATTTTTGTGCGTTTTGTTGTAAAGTATGTGTGCTCGCTTGGAGAGGTATGTGTGTGCGCACACGCGCACAGCTTAGAGGGAAGAGTGCTCCAGAGGCATCCCCTTCTCCAGACACCCCGGGTCTAGCCACCACTGGAGAGACTGCCTCGCTTCCAACAGGCAGGTCAGCCTTTGCGACAACTGATCGGACTGATGCGACCATCTTCTGAGCAGAGCTCTCTGCAACGGTCTCATGTGGGCCCTGGCCCACGGTACCACCTCCAGAGTGGCCGCCATTGCTCCCAACAGTTGCAAATAATGCCATGCCGAGGGGGCTCGTCTTTCCAGGAAGGCTTGGATGAGCTGTCTTAGTTCTTGGGCCTGGAGATGCGGCAGGAACACTCTGCCGCTCCTTGTATCGAAGCGAGCCCCCAAGTACTCCAACTCCTGCGACGATGTCAACCTGCTCATTTCTACATTGACTACCCACCCCAGGCTCTGCAAAAATTGAAGCACCCGGCGGGTAGCCAATTCGCTTTCGCTCTTCGACTTTGCTCGAATCAACCAATCGTCTAAGTAAGGGTGTACCAGGACTCCTTCCTTGCGCAATGCCACCGCTACCACCACCATGATCTTGGTGAAGATTTGCAGTGCCATTGCCAACCCAAACAGCAATGCCTGGAACTGGAAATGTCCTATGGGGATTGCAAATCTGAGGAACCTCTGATGCTCCAACCGAATTGGAATGTGCAGATACGCCTCCAACAGGTCTAAAGACATGAGAAATTCTCCCTGTCGCACTGCCACGATGGCTGATCTCAGTGTTTCCATGCGAAAGTGCAATACTTTGAGACACCTGTTTACGCCTTTGAGATCCAGGATTGGCCTCCAGGTTCCTTCCTTTTTTGGCACCACAAAATATATGGAGTATTGACCGGATTCGCACTGGTCCGCCGGAACCGGCACCACCGTGTTGAGTGCCAACAACCTGTCCAACGTTTCCTGAACGGCCAACTGTCCTGAACTCATCCTGCATGGTGATTTTAACGAAGGCGTCTAACACTGGCCATTGGAACTCCAAAGCATATCCCTTCTGAATAATCTCCAACACCCACCGATCTGACGTAATCTGGGCCCAGGCAGGATAAAAATCCCTTAGTCGACCCCCCATGGGCACTAATACTGCCTGGACCCCCCTCGCTTCATTGTGACTTCTTGAGGTTCAAGGACGAGGAGGCTCCAAAACCTCTACCTGCCCCTCTGAATCCTCAAAATCCCTGGGCTCTGTACTGAAAATGCCCTCTCTGAAACTTATCAAACCTTGATGGACGAAACCGCCGAAACTCTCTCTGTTGACTTTTGGATGGCGGAAGCAGACGGGCCTGCTTCTGCTTGTCCTCCGGCAACCGTCCACCCTTAGACTCGCCGAGGTCCTTTACCAACTTCTCCAAATCCTCCCCAAAAAGGAGCCTACCTCGAAAAGGGAGCTTACTCAGCCTCGCCTTAGAGGCACCATCTGCTGCCCAACTACGCAGCCATAGATATCTTCGCGCCGCCACCACCGACACCATACTCTTGGAAAGTCCTCTGATAAGATCATACTGCAAATCCGCCAAATAAGACGCCCCTGACTCCATCCGGGCCGCTTCCTCGACTTCCTCCTCTACCTGCAGTCCCTTACTTCTTTGGGACCATCAAAGACAAGCCCTTGCCACCCATGCTCCACAAATGGAAGCCTGCATGGAAAGCGCATTGACATCGAAGACTTGCTTCAACAGCGTGTCCAGCTTCCTATCCTGAACATCTTTAAGTGCGGCACTTCCTTCCACTGGTATCGTCGTCTTCTTAGTAACCGCAGATACCGCTGCATCCACCTTAGGAGATTTAAAAAGATCCCTATCCGGTTCTTGTAAAGGATACAGGCGAGTCACCACTCTGGAGCCTTTCAGCCCCGCCTCTGGCATGTCCCATTCTTCCTAAATCATTTCCCTAAATATCCTATGTATTGGGAAAGCCCTCTGGGACCTCCTAACTGCCTGCAAAAGCGGATCCTCCAAGGTGGAATCCTCCGCCTGACCCACTGATGGCATGTTCAATGCCTTTAACGTCTCCGTGATAAGCGCTGACAACTCCTCTCGCCTAAATACTCTAACAACTCTCGCCTGGTCCTCTTGTTCTGCTATCTCACCTTCTTCCAAGTCTTGCTCCATCTCTGAGTCCTCCAAATTCTCTGATTGATCCTCCAAGATCAAGGCCTGTTCTGCTCTCTCCGTACTGTCTCTAACTACCTTAGCCTTCTTAAGTGGGGCGCTACACGCTCCTACATCTATAGGGGTCCCAGGGCGCTTCAACCCCAACTCTCTCTGTGCTGTAGCTACCGCCTCTCCTCCCTTAGTCCCTCCCAGGGCCTGCTGGAGCAGCGCCATAAAGTCTTGTGAAAATATCACCGTCAAACCCCCCCCCTGGAAAAGGGGCTGGGCAGTAGGGTCATCTGGTGCCGAAGAAGGCCCTGGCAATGGCTCCAGGGGCCATGTGGTCAGCGAGAGGGGGTCAGGAGAGACAGAAGAATCTGTCTTTTGGACCTCCACAGCTTGGTCCTCTGCCACTTCTCCCGATGCCGCCTCTTGTGCACAAGACCTGCACACCCCCTCCTCAGAGACTGACCCTCTTCTGGCCCCACAGAGATAACACTGAGGCCTAGAAGGCATGATGCTTTCAGTGAAAAACAGCTGGGCTTTAAATCTTCTTTTTTTTTTTTTAAAGGAAAAGGCTCCGAATCGCCACTGTAGCAATTTCCCCTCAAAATAGCTAAAATAAGCCGCAATTAAACTCACTTTCTGTTCCTGACCGCAGCCGTCTAGTTCTGCCCGGTTTCCCGTGCAACCGCCCTGAGGCTGAGGCCTGCCGGGACCTGAAATACCTGCCCGCTACCTCGCCGACACACCAGTGAATTTCCTGCGGCTCTTACCTCAAACCTCGCCTCCGGACACGCCACCCCTAACCCATGTACTCAACCCTGCTTTGCCGGGTTTCGCACCGGGGGGGCGAGCCGCTTCAGGTCCCGTCTCAGTAGCTCTCGTCACCGCGGCTACGGGAGATGCCCCGCGGTGCACAGAAATACGAACTGCGACTCAACGGCTCCTCACCCGATCGCAGGGTACGGGAGTCAGAGACCCCACTACGCAGTCCCTCACTCTTCCCTGGAGGAACCCACCGGCTTCCAGGGACGGGGGAGATGGGGGGTAAGCTTTGCAGCCCTTCACAAATTCAATGCAGGGAATCACAGTCCCTTGGCTTATAGCTTTAAAGGGATCTCACCCTTTTTTTCTTCTTTGTTTGTTGTTCTTTTTTTAAATTAAGCTACCTATCACTAACTACTCTACTGCCTTAACCATTCCTCTCGTGAGCCCTGAACCTCTTAGGCTCATCACTCCTCCAGCTGCTTGGAGACTGAACTACTGGAGCAAGGAGGCGGTCCCCGGACTATTTATATGGGTGTCTCCAAAAGAGTGACGTGTTCAGTCTCCAAGCTGCGGGAGGAGGAGCATAAACCCCAGAAGTTCGGGACTAGACTGGAGGGACGATAAGGAACTGGGTAAGTGCCGCTGAATATCCCGGTGAGCGGCACTTATGTGGTATGCACATCTGAAAACTGCATAAATGTCTTTGAATATAGCTCTTACATGTAACAGTATGTGTGCTATTGTTGGCATGTACTCTTATATGTGTATACAGAGCCATGCAATTCTACGAAAGCCCTTCTCCACATCGAAAAGGAAACCCCTTCTAAAATGACCACACAAATGTCGTTATTTCCTTGTCATTTTAAAAGAATTGCACATCCCTACTGGTGAGTTAAAGCCGAACAGCTCTCTAGCCTTCTGCCAGTCTGCTCATCTGCTGATTTCTTTTGTCTAAGGCTTTCAGCATAGTGTGTATTGATAATCGGTAGAGAGTGATTTCAGCTCTGCAGGTCCCTCTCTCTTTTCTTTCCTTGAATGCAAAAGTCAAGCAAACCTCTTAGGGCAATTCTTAAGCAGAAAACAAAGGGGGATTATTGGATCATTTCATCCTGTTTAAAGTTATAGTTTGTGTGATGATAAGAGTAAACAGACACGCTTCACACAGAGTTAATCTTAGCTTTATTTAGCTCTGGAAATGCTGCCTGTTGATATTTAACTTTAATTGGATATTATTAACTTTCAGGGAAGACGAATTTAAAATGGTCCTAGAATATCACAGCCAAGCAAATTTAAAATGGCCCTTGGCTATCACAGCAAAGTCGAGTGAGATAAGCAAGAGTTTGCATTGACCTTAAATAATATTAAAAATATATCCTCCTCTTATTCAAATTTTTTTTTTCCACAAAATATTTCAAGCTGTTTTCACAAGTGCTAGTAGCTCTGAGGCTTGCAATAAAGGCCCGTGTTCTGTAAAACTGAGGAACAGGAATGCTATTTGGCTTTCTCAAAGGAAGATTTACTACTGCTGTAGCAGAGGGGATTGACATAACCACTCCATGTATACCAACTTACAGGTTAGCAGGAAACATGTATCAAGATATTTTTCATTGTGTCTCATTTATTGTTTTTGTTTTGTTTTCATTTTGCTTTGGTCATTTACTGCATGCTAATTTAAAAAATATTTTTAGTTATAAATTTATCAAAATAGTCATACAAACAAAACAGAATCATAATAAAACAAATGTAAACTTTATCCCGTAAAGATTCCCCATTAGGTGGGCATGGAGAGCACACTGTGTTAGTGCAGGGGTGCATATCGTGTGCTGTCAATGTTGCAGTTAGTGCGGGTGCACTTAACATCACCTCAGTGGGTGACATTAAGTGCACCTGTGTTAATTGCGAAAGCCGCTGCCACGCGTCAGGGTATGTTTCATTGTGGTAACTGCTGGTTTACCGCTGGGAACACGCTGGGTATGTCCCCAACAGCGCATGACCGTTGCACTTGCTGGCTATTAATTTTTACTCAAAATGCACAATAAGGGCAAAATCGTACCACACCTTAGGGGTATGTTTACTAAACCGCGCACACGTGCGCGGCGCACAGTAGTGCACGGTGATGATGCACTTAAGTGCCCCGCACGCGTGTGCGTCACACTAACGGGTCCGTGCACGTGTGCGGTGCGCTGATGTGCGATAGAGGCGGGGAAAGGCGTACGGAGGGCGGAGGACGGCCCCCGAGGGGCGGAGAGATGGGGTCAATGGGTGGAAAGAGGGAGGGGAGAGGCTCCCCTCACAGGAACGGGGCCAAATATACAAGTGAAAACCACCGCGAGTGAAACACTCGCGGTAGAGTGCATTTAAAGGGAAGAGAAACCATTTCCGTCAGCAATGTAGAGCAAAACCGGGGAAACCTACAAAACATGAGCAGTGTGATACATGTGCACAGAACACAATTGCAAATAAAACTTGAAAATGACCACAACAAAATCCTAATAAATGATAATCTAGCTGGGCAACATTGATATCAATGGGCAACAATAAGAAACACTCCCAGGAAAGCCCCAAAAAAAAGAAATGATTTTTGGAAGGGTCTACGCTCCGTAGACCCTTCCAAAACTCATTTCGTGTTTTGGAGTTTGCCTGGGAGTGTTATTAATGCTGCCCATTGATATCAATGTTGCCCAGTGTGGTTATGTGTGTTTTCCCCATTTTGTCAAGGTGAATTTGAGGTTTATTTGCCCTTTTGTCCCCATGTAAGGTGAATGATAACATTATGCAGAGCAGGGTTTCTGACTCATCAGGCCAGGTTTCCTATCTCCTGGGACTGCACTGTCTCTGTGGCCACAGTGTGGTGCAACAGACACAGCCAGTGCCTGTAAGACCAGAGGGTCACAGGTTCAGATCCCAGCTGGGGCTCCTGCCAACCCAGTCCCCATAGTTTTACCCACCACTAAACAGTGATAGTAAAGACACTCATTTATTGCACAGAACATAAGCATGGTTCAAACACCCATATTTTACCCTACACCGCACACAAACCATAACAATGGGCATTACCTACAGCCGAGTCCCCCAAATTCAGTCCTGGAGTGCCACAACTCAATCAGGTCATATGCTTTCTCGCAGATAAGGACATGTCTGCATGTTGGCGGAAGGGTACAGGTGGTGGAGGGGGCAGTGGCTGCAAGCCACAGCAGACAGTGGCCTAGGCCTGTGCAGGTTGGCACCGTCCACCGCAACAGACAGGCACTGTTGGATGTACAGTCATGGACTCCCCAGGGAATGCAGCATACCTGTGGCTACACAGTAGTGCAGTGCACACAGACAGTGTGTGCAAGAACAGAAGGTCACAGGTTCAAAGGCCAGCTGGGGCTACTGCCAATCCTGTCCACATATTTTTCCCACAACTAAACCGTGATATTAAGGACAAAACTTTAATGCTGAGAACATCCGCATGGTTAATATGCCCATATTTTACCACACCAAACATAGGCGCATTACCTAGAGCAGAGTCTCCCAAATGCAGTCCTGGAGGGCCCCACACCATTCAGGTTCCATGCTGCCTCTACTAAAGATGCCTGTGCTGCATATCTATGCACCGCCCCCATGGTATGCAGATGTAGCTCATGAATATTTATGAGGGACAGCATGAAAACCCGAACAGTGTTGGGAACACCAGGACTGGAGTTGGGAAACTCTGCCGTAAAGCAGCAGCCAACAGGGCCAGACACACCCACACACACACACACAGGCCCCATTGGCCAATGCCTCCTGGAGAGGCAGGACATTGGGCCCTGCCTGTATCTCCCAATACTAGCACTTGAATACCTTAGCAATACCACCCTACACCTGGGTATACGGTACACAGCTATCAAACGTTTCCTATGATAACTGGCAGATAGCAAGTCCTACGTTAAGCACATTTTGCTCATTGAGCTCCACTATAACAATCATTCTGATGTCTGCGGTGTGTGCTGCAGGTCTGGTCTCCAACAGTGTTTACCCCCCTGGGGAGTGACCCCCAACAGTATTGCGTACCATATCCATGCCTGTACTGTGCCCAGGACTGGTGTGGTGGGTATGGCTGCTGAACCCCTCTATAGTGGCACAATGCTGGCATAGGTGTGGGGGTGGCTGTCTGTCTATCCAGTGTGTGGTGGCTGCAAACACCTTCCACAGCCCACACTGCCAGCACTGTTGCCAGTATTGTGCTGCCAATGTGCATAATGAGGAGCAAGGTACCATGGGTATAGGCCGGACAGGGTGGCCTGGCCAGGGTGCATCTCCACAGGGCATAGGGTACTGACTGGGACATTTTACTGCCCGGCCACCACCTACACAGACAGGGTGACCTCAGTATGTCCTGCTGTGAGATCACTCTCACCCTGACTGTGCAGTGACCACAGCATGGCTAGGCACCCCCATATTGCTATATAGCTTTTCTCTAATGTGATAGGTATGGGTTTCCTTTTGGGGCCCAGTCACTGATTTATCTGCTTGCTGTGTATGCTGACATCTCAGTTCTGGGTGTATGCATCTCCACTGGAAACATGCACTATGGCCTAACTAGCAGGCTGTTTGCAACTGGTGTGTGTCTTGATGGAGTGGTATGCAGTGGCTGATGCCTTGCTGCAGGAGAATATCAGATAGTGTTGGGGTGCAGCTTACCATATCCAGGCCTAATGTCTGTCTGCTATTGTGTTATGGATATGTATAGAGTTGCATTGACTGCCCTGTGGGGTGTATGTCCCTCAGCAGGACTGGGGTTGATGGTCCCCTCTACTGACACCTTTGCGGGGAGGATCGCCCTCTGCCCTGGAGGAGGAGGGGTGGTGGTGGTGGTGCATGGCCCACCTGGGGGTCCATGGGGGGGGGGGGGGGCTACACCTGACTGAAATGGACAGAGATATCCAAGGTGTTTGTGCAGAAACCATGTATCTGAAACATTAACACTGCTTTGGACCTCCGACATGGCCTCTTTCAGCCATGGAAGGTGTTGTGGACCTGGTCCTGGCCGCCTCATCGCACACTCAGGGTGAGCACAGTCCCCGCACAATGTGACGGTGTGTAGCTACTCTGTGCTAGTAAAACACACGGTCAGTACCATCTACCAGGCCGAGGTGCTGTGGGGGTGCACCCGGTCACTCCCCCCTACCAGGCCGAGGTGCTGTGGGGGTGCATTTCCCATCTTGTGTTCATCTGTGGAGAGCTGATTTGCATGTGCAGTGCATCATGGGTACGGGTGGGCTAACCCTATCCTGGTGGCTGCAGCAGACTGTGTGGTGACGTGCAGGCTCTCTGCAGCCAGCCGGGGGGGGGGGTGCTAGTAGCTATAGAGCTGTAGCTCCATGGTTGTGTCACTGCCTGTGAAACCAGAGGTCATGGGTTCAAACCCACAGTGGGGTTATTTGATAGGGTTGGCCAAAGCATTATCTTTTGTTATGTACATCTTTGATGCCAGCAAAAACACCCTCAGCGTACTGTACCCATACGGTGCATCTGAGGGTGCTTTATAGGGTGCCCTATAGGGCACCTTCTGGCTCCCGTCCATATAAGGTACACTATACATTATCCTGTGATGCAACCTATAGGGTGCCCTATAGGGGACATGTTAGGGTGCCGTGGCGGACAGTGCACTTTACTATGTGCCTTATAGGACGCCTTATGTTGACATGCTTTGAGAGTGCGTTTGCTATTAATGATAATTAAAATGCCTCCTAAAGCAAGCTTCTCCATAACATGCATTGCCCCAGCCAGCCTTGTTTATTGGGCATTGTGGGGGATTGAACCCCTGATCCCTGCACCATTGGTGCATGCCTTGACCATTGTGCTGTGGCTCTGCTCTGCTGTTTGCCCATCAGCGCGCCGCCTTATGCCACCCCATATTGAGATGCCTCCTAGAAAATTAGCACGCCACCTTATGTCGCCCATTATTTCACTGCCTCATAAATTAATGCCTCAGCCAGCTGTCTTTATTGGGCTCTGTGGGGGATCAAACCCCTGCTTCTTGCACCATTGGCATGTGCCTTAACCATTGTGCTGTGGCTCTGCTCTTCTGCTTGCTCATCAGTGTGACACATATGCCTCCCGCGCAGCGGTCTGATGCGATAAGGTGCGGGGCGCACAAGGGCGCCACGCACCTTAGCGCATATGTAAATTCCGGCGTTTCTTCTTTAGTGGGGAACGCCCACTCCTTATATGGCACCCGCACACTACCGGGGCCCACACATTAGCGGGGTTTAGTAAACATACCCCTTAGTAAAAGGGACCCTAAAATTTTTAAGGCTAATGAATCAAATGCATGCTAATGGATGTATGTCCTTTGTCCTGTTGATTATCCACAAAAAGTTATTCAAATAATTTTATCTGTATAGCTTGCTTGCTTGCTGATTCACTGAATATTGGTCTGTAGGTTTGCAAATCAGACCCTTTGAAATGCCACTGATGCCAAGTTCCTAAATTTGTCGAATTAAGGCATGGAAAAAAGTTAGACATATGAGAACCCATTCTAATCGGAGCCAACCCGGACATCCAAAATCAGGACAGGCCATATTTGCACCCGATTTACACTCGTGGGAGCTAGATGTTCCTGCAGGAACAGAATTGAGAGCAAAGCACCTGGATGGGCAGGACATGCCCCTATTCTACCCCGCTGCACGTCCAGCTCCCACCCCGTCCAACCCTCTCAATACTCCTGCATGGAGCCTCGGTGCCATGACGTCCATCTCCATTGGCACTGGGACACTATGCAGGAGCCCCGCTGCCCCGCACAACAGCAAAAGAGCTTTTCCCCTCTGCCTGACTCCCAGAAGGGCCTGCCAAGGTTGGGATCGGGCAGCGGGGATCCCCCTGCCCTGCTCACCTGGTCGGGGGGGGGGGGGTGTCCTGCCGTGATGGCCACCATCCTCATGGGGAATTATTCCACCTCCAAGGTGGAATAAGTCCCCCGTTTAACTCCTCAACCCTGGACATACAGGTCACGACCGGAATTGGCCCTGTATATCTGGCGTCATGGGCCTGTCTCCGCTCTTCCCATGCTTCTCCTCTGGCCCACCCCCTCCCTTCCCCATCCAGAGATCCCCGCAGATCTCCTCTGTACATGCGGGGAGTTTTGGGCTTGGCATCGAACAGAAGCGTTTGGCAGGGGATGTACATCCAGACTAGACGTACATCCCCGCTAAACACTGCATGGAATGACCTCCAAGAGGGATAATTTGATAAGTAGCCACATAAAATTACATGTCATCTATGTGTGTAGATTATGAATTTTTAGTGATTCCCATTCGCAAATGGACCTTTACATGTGGAATTCAGTTGGTTGCTATTTATAAGTATGCACATAAGGTCAATGGAGCATCCTTTTGCTGTGGGCTTTCACATAGATAGAGTACACAGTTACAAATGTATTTTATAAAATTTAGACATACGTAATAGAGCTGGTGTAAGTGCTCATGCCTCAATTTAACAAGTATTTTCGAAAACTTAGACCCCTTTCTTATAAAGTATGTGTGTACTTTCCTTTACAAAATACCCACAAAAGCATGCATTGACTATGTGGGACTTCAAAAAATTGCCCTCAGCATTTATTTTCAGCACTAGTTGGCTAAATTAGGTTCCTCAAACAAAAAAAAATGAATTTCAGGCCAAAATTTAGGAAGACTTTTCAGCTCAAAACTTAGGTACCTAAATATGCCTGAAAATTTCCCTCGATTTAGGAGTCTAAAACTCCTTCAAAAAAATAGAAAGACTAGGCGACACACAATGAAGCTACTATGTTGCACATTTAAGACTAATCGGAGAAAGTATTTTTTCATTCACTGCATAATTAAGCTCTGGAATTCGTTGCTGGAGGATGAAGTAAAAGCCATTAGTGTAGCTGAGATTAAAAGAGGTTTGGGTAAGTTTCTGGAGAAAAAGTCCACAAACCATTATTAAAGTGGACGGAGGAAATCTGTCATGAAATCTGTCTTGCTTTTGGTAACCTGACAGGTACCTATGACCTGGATTGGCCACTGTTGGAAACAGGATATTGGGCTCCATGGAGAAGTATCAAGTGCAGAGTCAGATAGCATTCAATTTCTGGACAGATGTAACCAAAGAGTTCAACAACTAACATCCAAAAGTACCGGGAGCAGACACGGAAACCAGACAAGGAAATTTAGGATTCATGAACCAGTCCCAGCAATCCAGGAGTCAGGGACCAGGCACACAAGATGCTACTCCAGCTATGCACTTACTTTACCTCTGACCCCTTTAAGATGGTGCCTGGGACTCGGAGCATCGGGCCACTGGCAATATTTTTTAACAAATAATGCAGCTTGCAAAATTTAACATAAACAGTGTTATTTGATTTGCATGATAATGAGGTGATTTGCATGCATTTATTTGTCTGCTCTGCATCTAGCACACATTATGGTAAAGTAATGTGTTTTTACAGCAAAATAAAACATGATTTTGTCTTAAGTGGCAGATATCGTGTTATTCCCTAACCCCCTAAATGAAGTACAGAGGACTTTTTGATAATAGACACCTCTGGAGCTACTGTTCCATTCTTACATTTCACACTGTTACATAAAATCCCGATGGTACATTTTTGGCAAAATATTTTGCTTGCGCATTTTTTCTTGCGTTGATTTGCTTTCTTGACATTGCAGTAAACGAAATCCCATACAAAAACTGGCAGGAAAGCGGTCTAAGGGTTTTTTACCCAGAACTTTAATCTGGCCCTTAAGGTGTCCTTTATACACTTCTAAAGAATATCTTCAAATGTATCCTGCTCTGAAGAGGCTTGTGCTTTAATCCCTCTTCGGTAGATTCTGTTTTTCTTGAACATTTATAGATTCTTACCATTTTTTAAAATCTCAGCAGGATTTTCTTTGAATTTTATGATGTGATTCTCTTATGAGGATTTCCTGCTGCTCACAGAATCTGTGAAACTAAAACCGAAAACAAATTTTATCAGTATAACTGAATGGTTGTTTTGTGTTCACCTAAAACATACTTAATACGTCTTTTGTAAAGCAGATGCATATGGGTTATTCTGTTGTACACTTGTTTGGCTTCAAAGAACATAGTAACATAGTAAATGACGGCAGATAAAGACCAGTATGGTCCATCTAGTCTGCCCAGTAAGATGGCAAGAGTAGGTGCACCTGCCGTTCTGTGCAGGCCACCCCTCCCCATGTCTTTGTTTAGGGGTGAACCCACTGCTCCATGTAGTGTAGCAGCTGATAAGCATGCAATAAATAATACCAGGAGTCAGTTCAAAGATCCAAGCCAATTTATTGTGCACATGGCTCAGTTAGTCAAAGCTTCAAAAAGGACTGAGCAAAGTTCTTACAGAAACATATTCATTTATACATTTTTTTCAGCTTGATACATGCAGACTTTCTATTGGTTCCAACGCCCCCTGCACTTGTCCAATCAGATATCCTTTCTGGGCTTAGCTCCCTGCTCCCCCTTCCTGGACTGTTCTAACAAAGGTACAGTTTCTAGGTTTGGATACGTCTCTACTGCAAGGTTGTTTCTGGCTCTAGGAATGCATGTATTGAAACATTTCTATCTTCACAGCACAAGAGAATAATGAAAGATTTATGCATTCATGAAAACTTCTTATTAAGCAGTTTTAAAACAGTTTTCTCAAACTTTTACAGACTTTGGTTCTTTACTGAGATGGGGTTTGGAATCAGGGCCTAACTTACAGGCCTTCCATATTTGCAGGATATTATAGGCCATAGCCTGCCACATTCCCCCCTTTGATTATTCTCACCCGCAAGTGAGAAAGGGTGGAATTAAATCACATATTATACTTGCTTGAAAGCATCATTTTGGGGTATAGGGTAATATTGTCACATAGCTAAAACTTTTGTAGCTGCCTTCCTTTCTACAATGCTATCAATGGCTGCTGACTTTACTCGACTGTGATGAATCCAGGGTTCAAGCTCTGCAACTTTAACTGCTGTTGGGGTTAATAAGATGACAATATAAGGTCCCTTCTAATGCGGTGCCAATGGTGTCTTTCTCCACTCTTTGATCCTCACCGAGACTCCAGGCTTGAGAGGATACAGGGGTTCTGTTAGATGGATGGGCAGCTGATCTTGTATCCATGTATGAAGACTCTGCAAAACAGAACTTAAAACCAATAGTTCTTGTCTAGTAATTTCAGATCTAATCTGTTCCATATCTCCCTTTATTCCCTATACAATAGGCGGGGGCCGTTAGCAATAGCTACCATAAAATGATCACATTTGATTAAATAAATGGAGGGAGGATAGCAAGGAAATTGCAATAGCATTTAACTTTCAAAAAGGAGACTATAATAACATGAAGAAAATGCTTAAGAAAAAACTAAAAAGAACAACTGCAAAGTTTATATCAGGCCTGGGCATTTTTACAAATACTATCTTAGAAGCCCAGACCAGATGTATTCCATGCTTTAAAAAAAGGTGGAAGGAAGGCAAAATGACAGTCAGCATGGCTTAAAGGTGAGGTCAGAGAGGCTGTAATAGCTAAAAGAGAATCTTTCAGAAAATGGAAAAAAGAACCAAATGATGAAAACAGGTAACAAAAACTGCCAAGCTAAATGCAAGACATTGATAAAGTAGACAAAGAGAAAATTTGAAAAGCTTGCTGTGGAAGCAAATACCTGTGAGAGAGCCAGTTTGACCATTAGATGATAGAGGGGTAAAAACTTACCCATGCCAGAAATGAGATTTAAAGGTGATGTATCAGAGGAACTGAAACAAATCTCAATAAATCAGGAAGATGTAATACAGCTAATTGATAAACTAAAGAGCAGCAAATCACTTGGACTGGATGGCATACATCCCAGGGCACTGAAAGAATTAAAATATGAAATGGTAGAACTACTATTAGCAATCTGTGATCTATCATTAAAATTATATTTAGTACCTGAAGACTGGAGAGTGACCAACGTAATGGCAATTTTTAAACAGGGTTTCAAGGGTTATCCAGGAAACTACAGACCAGCGAGCCCAACATCAGTATTGGGCAAAATGGTAGAAACCATTGTAAAAAAACAAAGGGCCCAATATTCATTTAGGTTGGCTATGTGCTTCTATGGCACAGAGCTGTCTTTACTCCTCACCTCCAATGCCTGCCAATCAGCAGCCCTTTCCAATGGCTCAAAAACTGCCGCTTCTGAGGCGCATACCAGATCGGGGTAAGCAGCGGATGCCATCGGAGGGAGTGAGCAGGAGCTCCTCCTCACCTCCAATGCCTGCCAATCAGCAGCCCTTTCCAATGGCTCAAAAACTGCCGCTTCTGAGGCGCATACCAGATCGGGGTAAGCAGCGGATGCCATCGGAGGGAGTGAGCAGGAGCTCCTCCTCACCTCCAATGCCTGCCAATCAGCAGCCCTTTCTAACGGCTCAAAAAACGCCACTTCTGAGGCACGCCCGTGCCTTGCGGGCCCGCGCCTGATGGCTTCACCAGAGGGCCCTTTGGCGTGGCCCTTAGGCATGGGTCCGTGGCGTGTGAGTAAAACTTACATTATAATTTTGGGCTTAACTATCATGCTGCTATATCATGGTTGTAACCTGCTGTTTTCCTTCCTTCTTGTCTCTGTCCTATCTTATAAATGGCGCTCTCTTTGTATTTTCTGTAATATTTGTATTGTAAACTGCTCTGATGCTTCGGCCTGAGCAGTATATCAAATGTAATTAAACATTACTAACCTTTAACCCCAGATATTCAATGCCAGGGTCATATGTGGCCCCGGCATTGAATATCTAGGTTTGCCGCACATGCCCCAAAGCCAAAGAGGCTAACCGGGTAGCGGCAATATTGCATGCAGCCTGATTAACTCCTGCGGCTAAAAGCTAGGCAAATTAAAAGCTTGCCTATCTTTTAGCCACAGGTTGCTAATCGGTTATCGATTGTCGCCACCTCCGCTCCTCCCTGGAACGCCCACAACACACCCCGATGCTAAGCGGTTAGCATCGGGGCATGTAGAGGAGAAGATCGGGGATATGTAAACCGTGTAAATGCCTTTCAAATATCGGGCCCAAAATTACTGAACATGTTGATCATGGTTTAATGGCAGAAAGCCAACATGGATTTAGCCAAAGAAAGTCTTGTCTCAATCTCTTATATTTTTGTGAAGGTATGAATAAACAGGTGGATAAAGGTGAGCTGGTTGATACAATGTATCTGGATTTTCAGAAATCCTTTGACAAGGTCCCTCATGAGAAACTCTTGGAGAAATTAAAAAGTCATGGGATAGGAGGCAATGCACTATTGTGGATTAGGAACTGGTTGAAAAATAGAAAACAGAAAGTAGGGTTAAATGGCCAATTTTCTCAATGGAGAAAGATGAATAGTGGAGTACCCCAGGGATCTGTGTTGGGTCCACTGCTTTTTTTTAAAATTAGTAATCAGGAAGATGTAATACAGCTAATTGATAAACTAAAGAGCAGCAAATCACTTGGACCGGATGGCATACATCCCAGGGCACTGAAAGAATTGAAATATGAAATGGTAGAACTACTATTAGTAATCTGTGATCTATCATTAAAATTATATTTAGTACCTGAAGACTGGAGAGTGACCAATGTAATGCCAATTTTTAAACAGGGTTCCAAGGGTTATCCAGGAAACTACAGACCAGCGAGCCCAACATCAGTATTGGGCAAAATGGTAGAAACCATTGTAAAAAAACAAAGGGCCCAATATTCATTTAGGTTGGCTATGTGCTTCTATGGCGCACAGCTGTCTTTACTCCTCACCTCCAATGCCTGCCAATCAGCAGCCCTTTCCGTGGAAGCAAATACCTGTATATTTGCAATTGTTTACAAAAGAAACTCCCGAGAAAAGAAGGATAGAAATATCAAAAACATAAACTTCAGTATCCATATATTCACCAGTCAACATTCAGGGAAAATCAATGCCCTAATGAAATAAACACACAAAATTAACACCCCATTAACCAGCCACTGCAATTACTCATTAACCCAATTACACTATTCCATCTAACAAAACAATTCAAGTAACAGCTTGATCTGATTCCACTGCGCGTGACTTGAGGAAGTCCTCCAATTGCGTAATATCAAAGAAAACATAACTAACCTTCCCTGACGTCACCAGACATTTGCAGGGAAATTTGAGAAAGAAAGTAGCCCCTAGGGCAACTACTTGAGGCTTCAAAGCCAAAAAGGCCTTACACCTCATCTACGTCTGTCTGGAAATGTCGGGAAAAATATTTACCTTTTGCCCACAAAACAGTTCATTTTTCTTTTGAAAGAATAAATGCTAAATCACATTTTTACCCATTTCTGAGTTAAATGATACAAGGAGGGTTGCCCGAGTAACAATCTCATCAATAGGAGACTCAATATAGTCAGAGATATTGAGGGTATCAACACAACTATATGAGTCCACCACCTCCCCTTTCACTTTAGAGTACTTAGCCACTCTAGGTAAGTAGTACAAATTATTCAAAGACAGTGAGGCCCATCCCTGGCATCCTTTAGATATTTTTGGAAAAGTATTAACACAGATATATAGTGAGTTTTAGGAAAGTTGAGACAGCGGAGATTTTTGACCTGAGCAGCATTTTCTAAAAGCTCTTGCTGTCCATTTAGCACCAAGCTATCTTTAGTTGTTGAAGTAGCAACTCCTTGTACTGTGAGAACCTGTAACTCAGCCTTCTGAAGCCAAGAGTCTAACGCGGCAAAGTACAAATCATGTTGGGCAAGCTTCTCCACTGTATCCTTAGAGAAATTAGCAAAGTGAGCAATCGTAGTAGGAAAGGAGACTTCCATCTGGGCAAGCACAGTCCAAATGTAAGATAAAGAAACTTCTACTAGCTGTACACCTGAAGTAACTTCAGCTGATATAATGCTCAGGGAACTGGGGACCCTTGAGGACTGAACTACCTGCGGCAACAGAATCATCGCACCAACCCTGAGAAGACCCTATCTCTGGCGCCACCCTGGCCTACAAAGACTCAACTGGTATAGATGAGGGCATTGCAAGGCTCCCAATCACATTGCCAGACAGAGGGGTTGAGTTATCTTCCCCCACATAGAACAGGATAGAGACTGAGGAAACATGGCCGTCAGTAAGGGAAAAAGCAAGATCATCCAGGTATTTAGCCATAACCACAACTTGTTTGTCCATAGGACCAGCAGCTTTAACTGTCTTTGATGACTTTGTAGTATTCACATTGAAGGTTCTCTTCTTCCGCTTACCCATTCCACTCGCTGTCCCTTCTTGTCACTCCTCGTTGCTCCGAAGGGGCTCCAAAGGGGCAGGATGTGCCCCTTTGGACATGCCAGCAGTCGCATCCTGTGGCATGGGTCTGTGCTTTAAGGCCCTCACTGATATCATCTGCATGCCCGGCAATGATGGACCTGGCAACACAGAAGGCAGGGCTCCAGCTAACTGCCTGACGCCAACTCACAGCGCTGACTCCAGAAGCTGATGTGATCTCGAGCAGCGATCTCCCAACCACTACTGCTCGGGTCCGCGCTTTAATGCCCCCACAGATGTCATCAGGGGGCATGGATATGATGGACCTGGCAGCACAGGAGGCAGGGCCCCAGCCAACTGCCTGATCACCAGCAAACAGCGCTGACTCCGGAAGCTGATGTGATCTCAAGAAGCAATCTCCCGGTCTGCTGCTTTTTAACATATTTATAAATGATCCGGAAATGGGAATAATGAGTGAGGTGATCAAATTTGCAGATGACACCAAATTATTCAAAGTTGTTAAAACACAAGAGGATTGTAAAAAGTTGCAAGAGGACCTTGATAAATTGGAAGACTGGGCATCCAAATGGTAGATGACATGTAATGTGGACAAGTGCAAAGTTATGCACGTGAAGGCCAATTCCATAATATGCACGTCCGGCCTGCAGACATGTCCAAATCAAAAACAGGCGAGATTTTACCCTAATTACACAGCTGTGGTATAGACTTCCCAGTGGTTCCGGAATCGGGGACATAGGCATTTCCAGCATGGCACAAGCAAACCACTATGGAGAAACGAGACATGGTTATACCCAGCAACGGTTTGGACATCCCCGTGCTCACCGTATTCTGAAATGATGGCCATTTCCGATCCTGCCTGTCTCTGCCATGACCATGCCTCCTCTGTTAAACGTGCAACTCCTAAACTGCTCCTCTCACTGACAGTGTTGTGCTGATGCATACTACACATAAATACTGATGACACATAAATGTTGATGCAAACTAGACTAGATATATGAGTACTAGTCTGTTGCTTGCCCAGAGCGGTGCAAGGTAATCTCAGTGCACTCAAAGATATAATAACCGCCAATAGAAAGTGATATGTTTGTCATGACATACCTTGCTTCAAAACATACATGGCAGTAGAAGAAATCTTTAGTTATTCTTTCATTGGTCATCTCTAAAATCGGTCTTTACAATGCTAAGTATGGACACTTACCAACCTCAGAAAAACCTCTCCATAAATGTGCACATTTTTGGAGACCAATGATACATGTAGACTGTAAGCCCTTCGGGGATGAGGGATTATATACAGTAACCGAGGTATCCGGATGCCCCGACCCATCATGCCACCACCACACCTTCCCCCCCCCCATAACCCCTCTCACCTCCCACCACCCCTTGAACCTTTGACAAAGACAAGCAGACATCAGAGAGTGGTGCAATTGCTTGGTCGCAGCTTTTATTTAAAGGTATTAAACACCGACCCAACATGGGCCCAAATCAACCTTCATAACAATAACCAAAACACCCCCCCCCCCAGCCGTTTCTAGCAAAGTGGTGCATCATCCACACCCCCCGATTCCCCCTACCGCCCGCCTCGCCGTCATTAGCAAAGGCCGGCTCCAGGGTTGCCAATTTCAGGACAGAGACCCCCAGCCGGGGCGTCTCCCCCAACGAAAAGAATAGTGCCGCTCCTGTGGAAAGCGGCATAAAGCTGAAATGCCCCGCCGGGTCAGCGAGCACCTGCTCGCCACCCCGCCACCGGCGCAAAGGTAGGCTACTATCCTTGCGCTGCCCCCACCACCGAAAGCTGCGACCAGCACCAAGACTCCAATGTCTCCTGCCAATCATTTAAAAGCAGGTCCCGGCCCACCGGGGCAAGATGAACCCCCTTGAGCCGATAGAGGCCGGCACAGGAAACATCCGCCCAAGGGTGCAGGACCTGTCGCCCCCCCGTCTGCTGAACCCAGCGTCCAATCTGCCTGTTAATCTTAACCAGGCCCCTCGAGCAACGCCGCTGGGTTCAACAAGCCGGACGGGGCACAATGTCTGACCAGAATAATAGCCAGCCCCGGGAGGAGTTCCCGCAACTGAGCAATGTCTCTCTGTACAGTCCGGATGAGCTGCCGGCAAGACCAAGCCACCAGGTCATTGCCGCCGAGATGGAGTAGCAACCCCCACCGGCTGCCGCCGCAGTCCGATCTCCGCCTGAACCCGAGTCAAGAGCTGCTCCCAATGCATGCCACGTTGACCCATCCAGCAAAGCCACACTCCAGACGTGGCGAGACCAAGATGGGCACCCAACGGCCGGACTGCCGCCCGACGCTCCGCCCAGTAGACGAAGGAGTGCCCAATCATCCACCAGTCGCCGGAGCACACGCCACCGGAAAGCAGAAAACAAGCGGACTGCCACCAGCAGGCAACTCTGAAATAAGAAGAAGACATTAGTAGCCCCCCCAAGCCCCCTCCCCCACCCCGGGACCCTAGTCCTGCCACCCGCAGGCGCTAGACCGCACCCCCGGGAGCTGCCGGGCGCACATACCCAGCATAAGCCCCCGAACGCCACCTGCCAATGCGCTGGATCACCTGACCATCCAGACCCGCAGCCGCCGCACTAGTCTCCGCCCCGATCCGGAAGGAATGCGAAGCATACCGGCGGTCGGCACAACCCAAGGCACGCAGCACCAGACGCAGCACAGCCGTGAACTGGAACTGAGTCACCGGGTTGCAATCCGCGTGGATGAAAAAATTAGCCACACGCCGCCGGCCGCCGCTGAACGTAGGAGCACAACGCGCGAACCGGGCAGGATAACAAAGGAGGAATGGGACTTAAGAGGACCCAGCTACCCTTCCCAGACTGATCTGTCTTCGAACGCGGTAGAAAAAATCCGAGCCTGTTCCGCGTCGACCCGAACGTGCGAAACTTCGATCCCGCCAAACGCCCCACGCCGGGCGGAGCGAGGAACCAGCTCGGATACCCGAAACGCACCAAAGGAAGCCGTGGTGAACAGCGCATGAAACAAGATGGCCTCAAAGCCAGAGGCCACCAGACGCGGCAAAACCTCGCAGATTCGCAGTAACAGCTCGTGCGACACCGGGAGCCGCCAGTCACGCGACGCAGGATGGACCCGGGCCCAGCCCGCCAGCCACCGCCGAACCAAAAAAGGACCTACGAGGGTTACCCAACCAGCGGCCTTGCAAAAGAAGGAAAAAACCCCGCCAATGCTCTGCCGACCACCGACCGGGCCCAGCCCTCCTTCTTAGCTGACAGAACAAACCGGCCGACCAGTCCGTCAGGAACCACCCCCCCTGACCAGCCCTGCGCACAAAGGAACGCACTCACCCGAGAGTAGCCCCGTCGGTACGACGCCCAGGTACTGGAGGCCACCGACGCGGCCAATAAGGACATCACTTCAGGGTCCCAACTGTCCAGAGGTGCTCCGGGACCCGTGAGGCCAGCTCGTCCGCCCCCGGGGCCAGTCGCCGGAACAATACCCACTGAAAACGGGATAAAGCGTCAGCAATGGAATTCTGGGCGCCCAGCACATGCCGTGCTCGAGCGGTGACATTAAGACGCAAGCAGGCCAGGACGAACACCCGCATCAGCGCAGCTACACGCGGACAACGAGGCACGCGCCGGTTAATGACCTCCACCACTGCGGCATTGTCACACCAGAACACTACCCGCCGGTTGCGCAGCTTGTCCGGCCAGATCCAGAAAACCGCCACGATCGGGAAGAGCTCCAAGAAAGTGATGTTCCGAGTCAAACCGGAGCGGACCCAATCCGCCGGGCAAGGCCCCGCGCACCAGGCACCATGACAGAAAGGACCGAAGCCAGAACCGCCAGCCGCATCGGCAAACAGCTGCAGATCGACACTCGAGGGTTCAGGCAACTGAAGCACGGAGCACCCATCGAAACCCACGAGGAAGGCATCCCAAACCCGTAAATCCTCCCGCATCCCTGCAGAGACCCGGATCCAATGATGGGGAGACGGAGGCCCACCATTGCCAGAGATACGCGCCGGGCAAAGGGGCGCCCCATGGGAAGGACGCGGCAAGCAAAATTGAGGTGCCCAAGCAACGACTGAAGGACCCGGAGGGAAACCTTAGCGGCGGAGCCGACCGAAGCCACTAGATCACGCAGCCACTGGACCTTCGGCGCCGGCAAACGTACAACCTTCGCGACCGTATCAATCTCGATGCCTAAAAAGGTGAGGCAAGTGACCGGCCCCACCGTTTTTTCCGGCCGCAATAGGAATACCAAAGTCGACGGACAAGCCGAGGAAAGTCCGCAGGAGAGCGGAACAAGTAGTAGTCCACTCCGGCCCGACAAATAGGAAATCATCAAGGTAGCGGACTATGCTAGAGACCCCCGACTGCCGCTCGACCACCCAATGCAAGAAGGTGCTAAAGGCCTCGAAATAGGCACAGGAGATCGAACAGCCCCGAAGGAAGCGTAACGGACTGAACAGAGCTCGCGGGGTATGCGGCCGTTGACAGAATCGCCCGGAGGGCAGGTTGTGGATCAGCCTGAACCTACCCGCCTCCTTCTTGGGGACCACCCCCAAGGGCGAAACCGTGAACGGGGAAAAGGGGGGCACCGAAAATGGGCCCGCAACCCTACCCAGAGCACACTCCTCCGAAATCTCCCTACGCACGAAATCACCCAGTGCGTGCACCGAAGCAGCGTTCTGGAGCCCACCCCATGCGGACGCGCCCCAAACCGGGATACGGAAATCCCCCCGAGAACCCCTCTAGAAGCAAGCCGGCCGCCTGCCCATGACGGGACCGCCCATACTCCGCCAGCCGTGGACGCATCGCCTCGATCCGCATGAGAGTAGGGGCCAGCCCCCCACCCCCGACCTCACTTACCCCCAGAGGGAGCTCCCGCGACCCCCTTCCGGCTACACTTAGCGGCAGCGTGGGCGCCCCCTCACATGGAACAGGCATGCTTAAATTTGCAGTCGGGGAACGGGCAGGACGCCTGTTGAAGCACCAGCAGATGTCCCCCCCACGGGACTGAGGCGGGGCCGAGACGGGGACTCAAAAGGAACGCCCCGCCGCCGGAACAGGAGCGGAGCCCCCTTTGCCAGCCGCAGCACCCGCTCCCCCGACTCGCCCCTTCGCGGACATCTAGGTCGACCAAAGATTGATGTCCTTCGTCTCCCATGACAAGTGACAAATTTCCTCCATCTGATCCCGAAACTCCTCATCATAATTCAACCAGGCCCACCCATCGTGAGCCTGGGAAGCCGCCAAGATGTGTCGGCATAAGCCAGTAACGCCCCATACTGCCCCGGGAAATAGTGACCCCAGACACTCGCAAGCCGCAAGAAGGCACGAGTCCAATTGAGCGTATTCCGGGAGGCCTTGCGGACCCTACCCGCCTTTTCGTCCTCCCGACGCTTCTTCCTGCTCTCGCCAGAACGCTTCTGACCCTCGAGCAGGCAGAAGATATCGATGTACCGACGACGCTTGGTTTGCCGGTGCAATTTACACGGAATGCCCTCCCATAACTCTGCACAGCGGACGACGGAGGCCCCAGCACCCGCCCCGGCATCCGACGTCCCAGGTACCAAACCACGGGAAGAGGTCGAGGACGACGTCGAGGAGGAGGAAGACAAAGACGCCCGCCAACAACGGCGCCCCCGCCGGTGCTTAGCCCTTCTTTGCCACAAGCAACCCGGGAACGGAAACAAGGGCCCCTCCCACAGCCCCACCGGAGACCCCCGCATACTCACCCGACCCACCGGAAGGGTCCACCGGGGCACTCCCCGGAGACAGCCCAGACGCCTCCGAGACCAGCACAGCCGCGGGACATGAAGGACCGGGACCAGCCCCCGCGGCAGAAGCAGCCATGGATGTCGCAGGAGTCGAATTCCGTGGGACCTGCGAAGAAAAAGAAGAAAACCCAGCAGCCAGAGCCGCAGGAGTACTAGGCGCTGCGCTCGGCCCGGCGCCCCAGCCGTGCGCCGAGGACCCCAGCCCACCGGCATCCCAGGCCGCCGTACTCCCAGCCGCCCCGCGGCCATCACCAAACCAACCACCCCAGCCCCCCCCCTCCCCAGTGGCCCAAACCCCCCCAGGGGACAGCCCCGAAAGCCCACAGGCCCGGGGAAGGGAGGAAGCCGGGAGGGGGAGGGGAACCCAGCGGGGCAGGAATGAGGCCCACCCCTCTAAGATATGAAATAGGGTGGAAAATAGAGGGTAAAGTGACTTGCCCAAAGTCACAAGGAGTACCAGTGGGAATCAATCCCAGATCTCTAAGGCACTAACCTGTTGCTGTAACCACTAGGCTACTGCTCCTACAATTGGCCCAGGGGTAAGGAAGAGCTGCAGGGCGAAGCAACTAGCTTCCCCCCCCCAGCAAAGACCCCCGGCCCCCCGCCGGGACACGCACAGGCCACCGGGGAAGAGGAGCGCCGGTCAGGCGTCGACCACGTGGCTCCCCAACGGGAGAAGCAACATGGAAAATCCCTGGCTAGAGGGATTATAATGAATTTTCCGTAGTGTAGGGCAGAAGGAAGGGACGACGCTACGCGAGCCCCCCCCCTTGCCGAACGAACGCAAACCCCCCGCTACCCGGAGGAGAGGCCTGTATCCCCCGCAGTGCAGAACAAACCTTCCGGCAGCGCGAGCAACGAGGAAGAGGGAGAACGCCAGCCGGCGCTCCCCCGTTGCTCGCGCTGACCCCGCCCCCTGACCGCCCGCGCGGTCCAATCACCGGGCTCCACCTTCCAGTGTGGAGCCCGAGTGCGGAAGCCCCACCCACTGCAATCCGGGGCAGAACTCCCCCCACCTCCCCCCCCAGCAACAGGCCTGCCATGCGGTCGGGCCCCGGGAACCCGGTTACTGGGCCGGCCGCGGGACCGGAGCCCGGCGGCACAGCCCGAATTACTTGTTTGAAAACTGCCTAAAATGTGTTTTCAGACAGGCGGTATATAAATGCCTTAATAGAATAGAATGTTTTTGGGCATGTTTTAGGGCTGTTTGCATTGTTGAATGCTCTTATGCTGAGAGGAATATGTTTTGACATTTAGCTATGGAGAACCTTTTTGATTTTTTCTGCCCTATCACAATGGCACCTGGTGACGCTGCGGTCATTCATATAGTCAAAGTACTGGCCAGGCATTCATGTCCCCGCTGAATTGCAGTTGAGCACATCAGATCCTCCCGTGCAACCCTCAAAACATACACACACACACACACACACACACAAAACACACACACACACTCTCACTTTCAGTCACAAAAAACATAATTTTGCCAAAAAGATGCCCTGAACCTGTAAAGAACAGATGGTATAACAGAATAGCATGGAGTCCCAGGACTAAAAATATGATCTCCATTTCTCACCCAAACAAGAATCCTTTCCATACTCACTCACATACTATTCCTATATCAACAGTCCCATTTTTCAGGACACGGAATTGTTAGGGTCCCCTAGCTTAGCACCTTAGCACAAACAGCAAATGTCAATATGGTCAGAATAATAATGATTGCTTTTAATATTTCTTTCAGGGTAGTTATTAATACCTCTTTAGTTACAAGATTCCTACACCTCTGATTTCTGTTCTTTATAAATGCATCTTGTGCTGTTTTTCCATACTGCAGTCCACCAGTTTAGAACAGACTAGTCACCACCTTTATACAAACACAGCAGAATATTTTCTAAGTATTGGCCTTATTCCATGTCACTAGAAGGTTTAGCGGGCACATCTGCGGGAACCCTGTTCTGCCCCTCCTGGATACGTTCTGAGATCCCCATGTGAGTGAGATAAATGTCCGTGGGCACTATGTACTGGAATACTCTCATACTCTCATATTCGGCAAATAAACATCCCTGGCACACGTACAAGCCCTTATTCAGTTTCTGGAATGACCTCCTTAGGCAAGAACAACCCAAACTACAGCTATATGGTACAAGGTTTCACATTAGGAACCACCACTCAGGAAAAGAATTTGGGCATCATTGTAATTGGATGTCACCATGGATAATACATTGAAGCCCTCAGCCCAGTCTGCAGCAGCATCCAAGAAAGCAAATAGAATGCTAGGAATCATAAAGAAAGGAATGGAGAATAAAACCAAGGATATGATAATGCCTCTGTATCATTCCATGGTGTGACCGCACCTTGAATGCTGTATGCAGTTCTGGTCCTCATAGCTTAAAAAGGATATAGCAGAATTAGAAAAAGTACAAAGAGCGACAAAAATGGTAAAGGGGATGGAAGGATATCGCTATGAGGAAAGGCTTAAAAAGTTAGGGCTCTTCAACTTGGAAAAGAGATGGCTGAGGGGAGATATGAGAGGTCTATAAAATAATGAATGGAGTAGAACAGGTAAATGAAGATCGATTGTTTACCACTTCAAAATGTAGGAAAACTAGGGGACACAGTGAAGCTACATTGTAACCCATTTCAGATTAATATGAGAAAATATTTTTTCACTCCATGCATAATTAAATTCTGGAATTCCTTACTAGAGGATGTAGTAAAAGCTGTTAGTATAGCTGGGTTTAAAAAAGGTTTGGACAAGTTCCTGGAGGAAAAGTCCATAAACCATTATTAAGGAGGACCAGAGAAATCCACTGATTACCCCAGGACAAGCATTGTGGAAACTGTGCACCTTTTGGGAGGCCACTGTCGGAAACAGGCTACTGAGCTTGATAGACCCGTGGTCTGACCCAGTATGGCATTTCTTATGTTCTTATATTCTTTCTGAGCAAGTTTGAGTACAGATGTTCACAGATTCATACTTACAGTATAAGTCTTGAAAGCTTAAATCAAATAATGTTGAAAACAAGAACTTTGATTGCTCTGAATAATTCACAGCTGTTAGTATTCGCATACATCCAAATCAAGCTGTGCAAATCTTGATTTTCCTGCTTCCCTCTGAAAAAAATATTTAATCTGAGTAAGAGTAAGACAAGTAATTGCAAATCCAGGAGTGGATTTGTATTGGCTCAGAAGCGGGTTGGTCATTTCTGTGAGTCATGTTTACTAGACATCGCTACCTGTTAACACAACAGATAGTGCACGTTATCTGGGCATGTTAAAAGATAACGCAGGAAACTTGCAGAGAATGCAGATAAAGTCATGAATTCAAGTGTTTAAATTTATAAAGTAGTGACATAAGTGGTGGGATTTGCATGACAATTCTAGGCGCCATCAGTATGCCAACCTTAGGGCTGGTATAAATGTCCGCACCTAGATTTTTAAGGAACATGCATAAATTATGGTATTTTATAACTTATGCATGTAGATTTGTGCTCTGTCACATGCCCGCGGTCAAAGTATGCATATACTTCTAGAATAACGACCGGCTGTAATACGTGCGCAAAGGCCTCTCCACACGCATAAGTCACTAAAAATATTGATGGCATGTAATTTTATGCTGCTCCTTATATAATAACCTCCTAAAAGTCCATAAAGTAAAATAAAGACCAGATCTTTCTATTCTGCCAAAACAGAACCTCCTGACTACCTTGTTTGCTGATCTAATTCTTTGAAGAGGTTTTTTCTCTTGTTTTGCAAATGCAGTTGCTTCCTTCCCCGTGTATACTAGTGGATTCTCAGCCATTCCTTCTGCTCGTTGCAATGCCTGTCCAAGTTCAATAATGGAGAAGGATTCCAGTCATCTACTTTCATACTATTGTCTGGTGTCTAATGTAATGTTTGTGTGAACCGATTCTTGGATTCTTGTCTTTAACGTTTGGCCTATCTCTCCAATGTAGCATGGTTTTTCGCATTTTCTGCATTGACTAATACTTTAGAGGGGGAGCACGAGTAGACTCCTCTGCTGCAGGGATGGTGCCCACCTCAATGCACCCCCCCCCCCCCGCCCCCGCCACCATTGCCGCCCCTCTCTGGGACACACAGCAATGAAAATGGCATTAAAACTGTAATGCAGAGCTTAATTGAACTCTTGGATGACGCATCGTAGTTCCTATCCTCTATGACCTGCCGCTTCTACCCGCTCCAATGCAGACTTCCATTTTGAATGGGGGGGCGAGTTCAGGTAAGTGCTACATCATGCTTTCGATGCCATTTCTTCCACTGTGGGTCCTGGAGAAGGGCAGCAGCGGCACATCTCCAGAATATTGGCACTCTAGGCGACCACCTGGTTCACCTAATGGAAGTGCTGGCTCTGCTGTTATGTTGAATGTTTTTTCCATGTGGGTAATTGTGGGGTCTTGTGATCTGGGCTAGAACAATTTTCAGCTTGCTAAATTGCAGGGGGTTGTATCATTCTCTTCTTTTTGAGCTTCTGTTGGGAGCTTGTTTTTCACTAATTTTTGCTTCAGTTTTGGTGGTTGTCAGAAATTCATCCTCCTGGTGTAGTGGCTGAAGGAATGTAGGAATAGAACATGTTGTAAGGGGACCCCCTACTCCTTTTCTCAATTCTAAATGCTGGCCAAATTTCTGCAAGCAGGGGTTTGTTTTGGGTGTTCAGCATCTGCGTAAAAGATTTAGAATCCTCTTAGTTCTTGATGCTAAAGCTTTGCCAGCTACTGATGGTTTTGGAGCCAAAGAGCAAGGAACAAAGATCATTCTGAGTCGCACAGATGCTTTAATGAAATCCCAAACATGTGGTAAGACTTAACTCACTGCACATGCAGGTCATGAGGCCCCTGCAACAGGTTAAAGCAGAAAATTGGAAATTTCTTTAAACCAATATTGATTGATTTCTCTATAACTCTTTTACGAAGTTTAACAGAGTAAATAGTATCGATCACTGGTGCGCAAAACCCTGCTGCTAAGAACATTGCTTCTCAGCTGAGGCCGTGGTCTCTAAAAATTAAATTATAGTTATTGTTCTGCTTGCAGCATTTGTTATGTATCATGACAGATGGCCTTCTAAATGATAGCAGATTTTTATTTCATTAGGACACTTAGTGAAACAATCAATAATGTTTCTTTCACCTTTCCTGTTATAAAATGCAGGAGCACGTCGACCTGAGGCAGCCTTAATAACATTTTCTTAGGATTCGGTACACAGCCGAATCGGGCTTTATTTACAATAATTTTGAATTCATTTTCAAGATCATGGTGCAGCCACACGTTTAGTCTCGTGTGTTGCCTTTGCCTGTTCTGCCTCTTTAGAGAGTGGGATATTATAATGTAGTGGTTCCCAAGAAGATCCCTCGAGGTTCACCCGAGCTTTTCAGAATATCCAGAATGATTAAGACTGAAATATATCGGCCTATGGAGGAGCATTCAAACGTATCTCTTGCGGGGATGGCTTGTGAACAAGGCTGTTTGGGGAGTCACCAAGGAGCAAGTTGAGAACCACAGCTGCTTGCTTGCGACCTCCACAGTGGATCCTAAATGTTGTACTGTGTAGGGGGTACTACACGCGATTTAAAAGGGAATTACATTTTGGGAATAGCAGTGCCAAAAAAAACTAAATAGTGCAGTGTCCAAAAACTAAATAGTGGTTTTTGCATGAAAACATGGGCTAAATTTCTTCTAGCTTTGCTTACTGAAACTATAATAAATCTGCTAAAATGGCATTCAGAGCGTTATTTTATAGGAAGGCAACTAGTTAAAGTGTATTTTAAGGTACCTATATTAAGCTTATTGTATAAAGAAAAGTAGGGCACCTGTTTTTCTTTAGAAATTACTAACATTGGGCATAACCCAAGCCTACATTTCAGATGTGGATCTTTACACTGGCCCTAGAGCTGGTAAATGCTTGTGCCTATATTTTTCATGCACATATATTATAGTAATTTGTAATATACTTGTGCATTCTGCCCAAGCTCTACCCCTGTGTGCCCCCACTGGCAAAATATGTGCCATTTTGTGAAACCATATACTTTTGCAATGGTTGGTACCACCAAAGTAGGTACGTACCTTACTGCTTAAAGTATGTAAGTATGTACCCCCTTATAAAATTACCTTCCCCATGTACATGCTTTGCACTACAGTTTTGGATAATTGACCCTCCCCCTATTAGTGTGCATGCTAACTTAAATACTGCAGCATCAGCAATTGTTCATATTAGACAAAAGAAGAGGCCAATAAAGTTTTCAGGTTGATGCCCACGATGAAAACCAATATGTGGGCTGGACATAATGCTATGGGCTACTCCACCTAAAAAATTAAGGGGTCAGTATTCAAAGCATTTTAACCACTTAGCGGACCTGCAGATAGTGACGGATAGTGTTGCTGAATATCATCACAGACTGCATAAAAAAATAGCCAATTAAAACCAGGTGAAGTGTTTGGGTGGATTGGGAGTGGTGCTGGACACAATCCGGTCAGTGGTGATATTTGACCGCTAATCGGATAGATTAACTGGTTAAAGTTAGGTTCTCAATAGCTGCCCTAACTAGTTTTCACTATCCAATAAGTGGCCGATGGCAAACCAGATATTCAGCACCAGATGCCAGATAAATTCTGGGACTGAATATTCAGGTTTAATGAAAGCGGCGGCAGCTAGGTGCTTATAGTTTTATAGACACCACTGTTTCCATCAAAAATGGCTATATACAAACATCTATATACAGGGGATGCAGCCGCCTTCACGAGTCCAGCTTCTGTCCTTCAGATACAAAAAAGTCCATTGTACACAGCCACGACGGGTTAAACACCTCAAAATCCTGACTGAATCCTTCCAACAAAAAAAGATTACTACTCCAAAATCATCTCCAAGAAGATAGTTTCTCCACTTAAAACACCCAGAGAAAACCTACTACAGTACAAAGAAATGAAAACCTTAGAGAGCGTCCTCCTTGTAGTGACATATAATCCATAGCTGGAAAAACCATGAGACCTACAGCTGCTACTCCAGGGGGATGAATTTCTAAAACAGAGATTCCGTGCTCCACCATTGTTGGCTTTCTGCCAATCACTTACTCTGATGCAAATATTAGTGAAAAACGAGCTCTCCACAGAAGCTCAAAAAGAAAAGAATGACGCGTACAAACCCTGTAGTATAGCAAGCTGCAAATTGTGACAGCCTATACCAGCGGACTCCAAAATTAACCACATGGGAAAAACATTCAACGTAAGAGGAGACTACTCACGATCCTCCTCCAAAGTAATATTGTATATTAATCAAGCCAGAGAATGTGAAAAAGGATTCTATGCTGGAGAGATAGGCCAAATGTTAAAGACAAGAATCAGTCACAGAAATTAAGGTGACAGAAAACTCTTCCATACCCATGAAGTAGCTTATAAGCAACACATAGCCAACACTGTAAGAGCGATCTATTTCAAGATTAGATCCCTTAGACACCTACGCCCTTTACTCGAACCAAGTGACTTCCGCACCATCTATCAAGCCCTCATTATTCCTCATTTTGATTATTCAAACGCCATCCTACAAGGACTCCCTCAGACCACCTTACATCCCCTGCAACTTGCCATGAACAGCGCAGCGCGGATTCTCCTCGGAGCGCCAAGAAGAGAGCATATCACACCCCTCCTGAAGCAGCTACACTGGCTCCCCATTCATGCCAGGATCAGTTTCAAGACCTTAGTGATGACATTCAAGGCCATCCAGGGGCTCTCCTCCTCTTCACTACGTGATCTCATCCAATCACCCACACCCAACAGACTAAGAAGAACCGCAGTAGCCAACATGCTAGTGATACCGAGAGACATGACAAAATGCTCCAAAGCAACTTCGAACAGAGCCTTTAGTCTATGCGCCCCAAGTCTCTGGAACTCCCTACCACCACACATCAGAGCAATCCCTAACTTGAGCCAGTTCAGGAAGGCCTTAAAACACCTTCTCTTTATCAAATACCTCACTGACTGCCCCGAACCGCAGCCACCAAGTATGACCAATACCCGATAACCCCATCTGACATGTATATAGTTACCCTATTCAATGCTCTGCATTTGTATATAGTTTACCCTGTTATCCAAGTTACTTGTTCCTGTTCAATGTAATGACCTGACTTTTGTTTATTGTCGGATACCGTTTGTTTTATGTAAACCGCGCTGATCGCAAATAGTGCGGTATATAAGAGATGCAAATAAATAAATAAATTATAAGAATCATATATGCTGAAAACCCCAAAAAACCCACACGGATCACAATAAACGTCTCACTAAATATAAATGCGCCCCACAAATTTACTCAAATATGGTCCATAATTAATGCAAGAAATATGCAATAACATCAAAACAATATATTATTTCTACCAATATTGTATCAATTCTGTTCAAAAATTCAGTATCTTGCACATTACCTTCACAAATACTGTACATATCCACATGCATCCTAAACAGAAACAGAGCCCACAAAATACAAAAAAAGGGGAGGAGGAGGTGTTTACCACCCTCTTCATTCACACCAACATTCCTCACATTAATACTAAAATAGAAAACAAACCAACAAGTAACCTTTATCCACTTCATTAGATCATCCATAAATGTATATCCAAAAGAATCCACTTTCTCTCAAAACATTAAAGTGAATATACTGTTGCAGTTTTCAAAGATGTTCTCCACATAAGAATGAATATACTCTTCCAGTTTTCAATAATGTTCTCCACAGAACCTCCACTCATCCAGTTCTCTATCTCCAATAAATCCCAATTCAAAAGAGCAAGTCACTTGGAGTCCACAGTCAAGAAGTAATGTGAAAAGCTCATAAAGTGAGAAAAACTCTCACTCCTTTCACATAATATCTTCAGCGATATTCCACAACTTCAATACTTCTGTAGACATAAAGCCATTCATTTCTGCGGTCTCCAAGCCCAATCACTCCAAATTAACAGATATAGCGATATCCAACCCTGGCTATTGGTTTCACCGACAAAGTGATCGCTTCCTCAGGGAGTTTCCTGCAAACTCTAGAAGAAATATATAAGATGCACAAAATATACTGCAAATCATAATTCATTATTACAGATTAACAAATAACACAAAAGGGTACCTACCCATCAAGCCTCAATTCCAAAGTTCACTGATTCTGTTACTCACATCGTGCATGCACACCTCAGAAATTCCCCAACACTTTATAGATAAAAAGATCCCTTAACGGAGCTCAATAAAACCATGGCCAATCAATAGCCTGATTAAAGCCATAAGGGGAAACTGTTTGCCAATGAAAGCTGTATTCCTGTTCCCATCTATACAGCAGATGCCTTGGGGCCTTCCCACCTGGAGCCACTTGTTCAATTACAAAAAAGCACAACCGATCCAAATCATGGCCCTTTTCAATCCATTACAAGACTTAAATCTTAGGATCACTAGGATCCTAAGGTTAGGATCACTTCCGCTTAGGATCACTTCCGCTCAGTGTGCCAGACCATTATCACTGCTATACTGGATTACGGTAATTCACTATACCAAGGTCTCCCTAAGCAGAATATCCACCTCCTCCAAATCTTGCAGAATGCCTCTTTGGAGTCAAGAGTGGTGCCAAAGGACTGGAGAGAGGCACATGTGGTCCTTTTACACAAAAGCGGAAGTAACGATGTGGTTAAAAACTACAGGCCTGTTAGTTTAACTTCAGTGGTGAATAAATTATTGGAAGCGCTGCTGAAAGAGAAAATAGTGAAGTTTCTGGAGTCCAGCGGATTACAGGATCCGAGGCAGCATGGATTCACCAGAGGCAGGTCTGGTCAGACAAATCTGATTGATTTCTTTAACTGGGTGACCAGGGAGTTGGACCAAGGGAGAGCCTGTGTATTTAGATTTCAGTAAAGCCTTTGATACCATTCCTCACAGGTGACTTATAAACAAACTGAGCACCCTAGGGATGGACCCTAAAGTTACTGCTTGGGTTAGAAATTGGTTGAGTGGGAGGCGACAAAGGGTACAGGTAAATGGAACTCACTTTGAGGGGGAAGGAGGTTACCAATGGTGTGTCCCAGGGATCTGTCCTTGGTCAGATTCTTTTTAACATCTTTCTTAGTGATATAGCGGAAGGGCTGTCAGGTAAGGTTTGCCTCTTTGCAGATGATACCAAAATCTGCAATAGAGTAGACACCCAGGAAAGTGTAGATAACATGAGGAGGGATCTAGATAAGCTTGAAGAATGGTCTGAGATTTAATGTTAAAAAATGCAAGGTCATGCATTTGGGCTGCAGCAATCCAAGGGAGCAATATTGTATAGGGGGTGAAGTACTTTTGTCCACTAAAGAAGAGCGGGACCTAGGCGTGATTGTGTCTGATGATCTTAAAGTAGCTAAACAGGTAGAAAAGGTGACAGCAAAAGTTAGAAGGATGCTTGGGTGCATAGGGAGAGGAATGGCCAGCAGAAGAAAGGAGGCGATTGTGCCTCTGTATAAGTCTTTGGTGCGACCTCATTTGGAGTATTGTGTGCAATTCTGGAGACCACACCTTCCAAAGGATATAAACAGGCTGGAGCCAGTACAGAAGGTAGCTACTAAAATGGTTGGTGGTCTTCATTATAAAGCATATGAGGACAGACGTAAGGATCTTATTATGCACACCTTAGAGGAAAGACGGGATAGAGGTGATATGATTGAGACATTTAAATACCTCCATGGCATAAATGCACAGGAGGAGAGCCTCTTTCGATTGAAAGCAAGCTCTGCTATGAGGGGACATGGGATGAGGGTGAAAGGGGATAGATTCAGGAGTGATATGTGGAAATATTTCTTTACAGAAAGAGTTGTGGATCCGTGGAATAGTCTCCCAGTGGAGGTGGGAGAGATGAGGACAGTATCTGAATTCGTAGAAGCATGGGACAAACACAGAGGATCTCTAAAGGAAAAAAGGGGACTGTTGTAGTGGTTTATATGGAAGGACAGACTAGATAGGCCATGTGGTCTTTTTCTGTCATCATGTTTCTATGTTTCTATCACAGACACTACAAGAAACGAGCACATCACGCCAATACAACAATTACACTGGCTGCCAATCAATGCCTGGGCAAGGTTTAAAGCAACCCTAAACATATTTAAAATCATTCACCACTGTTCAGAAGATGCTCTTCAGAAATTAATAATCAGAGACTTCAGCACAAGATCCAGGAGAAGCAACAAGGCGAACATGCTCGTCACACCTGCAGGATAACAAAGAACCAATCACCCCACATCCAGAAGAGTGCCTTCACTCGCAGCACCCACACTATGGAACTCCCTTCCGGAAGGAATGATAGCCCTGGGTGACATCAAGGATTTCTGCAAGACACTGAAGACTTTCCTGTTCACAGAGTACCATGGTCATTTAAAATAAGGTAACATAGAAACATAGAAACATGATGACAGAAAAAGACCACATGGCCTATTTAGTCTGTCCTTCCATAACAACTACAACAGTCTACTTTTTACCTTTAGAGATCCTCTGTGTTGGTCCCATGCTTTTTTGAATTCAGTTACTGTCCTCATCTCTACCACCTCCACTGGGAGACTATTCCATGGATCCACTACTCTTTCTGTAAAGAAATATTTCCGCATATCACTCCTGAATCTATCTCCCTTCACCCTCATCCCATGTCCCCTCATAGCAGAACTTGCTTTCAATTGAAAGAGGCTCTCTCCCTGAACATTTATGCCACGGAGGTATTTAAACATCTCAATCATATCACCTCTATCCCGCCTTTCCTCTAAGGTGTACATATTAAGATCCTTAAGTCTATCCTCATATGCTTTATAATGAAGCCCATTAATCATTTTAGTAGCAACCCTCTGCACCGACTCCATCCTGTTCACATCCTTTTGAAGGTGCGGTCTCCAGAATTGCACACCATACTCCAAATGAGGTCGCACCAAAGACTTATACAGAGGCATTATCACCTCCTTTTTTATGCTAGCCATTCCTCTCCGTATGCACCCAAGCATCCTTCTAGCTTTTGCCGTTGCCTTTTCTTCCTGTTTAACTACTTTAAGATCATCAGACACAACCACGCCTAGGTCCCGCTCTTCTTTAGTGGACAAAAGTACTTCACCTCCTATACTGTATTGCTCCCTTGGATTGCTGCAGCCCAAATGCATGACCTTACATTTTTTAACATTAAATCCCAGCTGCCAAATTCTAGACCATTCTTCAAGCTTAGCTAGATCCCTCCTCATGTTATCTACACCTTCCTGGGTGTCTACTCTAGTGCAGATTTTGGTATCATCTGCAAAGAGGCAAACTTTACCCGACAGCCCTTCCGCTATATCACTAACAAAGATGTTAAAAAGAATCGGACCAAGGACAGATCCCTGGGGCACACCACTGGTAACATCCTTCTCCTCAGAGTGAGCTCCATTTACTTGTACTCTTTGTCGCCTCCCACCCAACCAATTTCTAACCCAAGCAGTAACTTTAAGGTCCATCCCTAGGGTGCTCAGTTTGTTTATAAGTCGCCTGTGAGGAACAGTGTCAAAGGCTTTACTGAAATCTAAATACACCCAGTGCTCTAACCACTAGGCTACTCCTCAGGAGTGGAGGAGTAGCCTAGTGGTTAGAGCACTGGCTTGGTAACCAAGCAACCAGGGTTCAATTCCCACTAGCACTCCTTGTGGCCTTGGGCAAGTCACTTAACCCTCCATTGCCTCGGAAGAAAGGCCTGGCAATCTACTTCCAGTGACACTGCCAAGAAAACCCAGGAGTTTCTGGGTCACCAGGAGTCAGGACTGACTCAAAGGCACACATTGCATTGTAAATACACCACATCTAGAGCTCTCCCTCGGTCCAACTCCCTGGTCACCCAGTCAAAGAAATCAATCAGATTTGTCTGACAAGACCTGCCTCTGGTGAATCCATGCTGCCTCAGATCCTGTAATCTGCTGGACTCCAGAAACCTCACTATTTTCTCTTTCAGCAGCGTTTCCAATAATTTACTCACCACCGAAGTTAAACTAACCGGCCTGTAGTTTTCAACCACATCCTTACTTCCGCTTTTGTGTAAAGGCACCACATGAGCCTCTCTCCAGTCCTTTGGCACCACTCCCGACTCCAACGAGGCATTGAAAAGGTCAGTCAGTGGAGTTGCTAGAACGTCCCCAAGTTCCCTCAGTATTCTAGGGTGTATCCCATCCGGTCCCATCGCTTTGTCTACTTTAAGTTGAGCTAGTTTCTCACGAACACAGTCTTCTGAAAATTGTTCAAGATGTCCCTCGCTTCTGTTCTTATTTGTGGGTGTTTTCTGAGGTCCTGCTCCTGGTTCTTCATCTGTGAACACAGAACAAAAATATTTGTTAAGCAATTCCGCTTTATCCTTATCAGCTTCTACATATTCCCCCCCTGCACCCCTTGAGTCTGACAATACCACTTTTGCCCTTCCTCTTCTCACTAATATATCTGAAAAATGTCTTATCCCCCCTATGTTCAGCGGACACATTGCTTACAATGAATTAACTGTAAATAGTTTGTATATATGTATATAATACTATCCGCCCCCTATCTCACCCCCTCTCCTACCCAGTCCTATATAATTGTACCCACACAAGTTACACTGTAAACCACTTTGATTGAAGGATAAGGTGGTATGTAACACCTTTAAATAAATAAATACATAAATAAATGGTCAACCAAAGGGGCTTTTCTCGGCCTTCTACGCAGGGCAGAACAATGTTCAACCAATTATGTTCTAATAGGCCTAAACATTTTTCCAATCTATAGCAGGTTACACAGGCAAAGTATTGAGCATACTACCTGGGATATATCATAATTTGAGTTCACTTGAATCTGATGTGTAAAACCCAAAACAGGATGTTGAAACTATGAAATTTAAAGAACCAAAGGACATATTACATATCTTCCACGTTTCTTATGGCCTCAATTGTCACAAGACTCTGTACATATATGCCAGTCAAGGCATGAATGTATTAATCTATCCTGCAAATTCCATCCCCGTTGATATGCTGCTACTACTACTACTACTACTATTTAGCACTTATATAGCGCCGAGCACGCAGCGCTGTACGGGTGTGACATGCATATAAAGATATACATATAATAGACAGTCCCTGCTCATCAGAGTCGGGCTCATCCGAGCTTACAATCTAATACTCATCTGAATTTACAATCTAGTACAACAATACAAAGCGATAGTCAGTTCGGTGCAAAGCATAATGTGGTCTGTGTAATTCAGTCATGGGAGAATGATGGGAATCAGGTTGGGATAAGGGTTGAAGTCAGGATCTGAAGGCAACAGTGAAGAGGTGGGTTTTCAACTTGGATTTGAAGAGGGCCAATGAGGGTGCTTGGCGTATAGACATAGGTAGGTTGTTCCAGGCGTAGGATGCAGCGAGGTGAAAGGAGCGAAGGCATGAGTTAGTTGTGCGAGTGAAAGGCCTAAATAGAAGTAATTTGATAGCAGAGCGAAGTTCCCAAGAGAGGGGATGTACGGGGAGATAAGGGATGAGAGGTATTGAGGGGCCGCAGAGTGGATGCATTTATAGGTCATTATGAGAAGTTTGAACTGTATACGGAATTGGATGGGGAGCCAATGAAGTGACTTGAGAAGAGGAGTAATGTGGGCATGGCGAGACTGGCGGAATATTAGTCGAGCAGCATAATTTTATATAGATTGAAGGGGAAGGAGATGATTCGCGGGGAGACTGGCAAGGAGCAGGTTGCAGTAATCTAGGCGAGAGGAAATTAAGGAGTGGATAAGCGTTTTGGTAGTGTGTTCAGAAAGGAAGGGGCGGATTTTGCTAATGTTGAAGAAGAAGAAGCGGCAGGTCTTAGCTACGAGCTGGATGTGTGTGGAGAAGGAGAGAGAGGTGTCAAAGATAACCCCCAGATTGCGGGCTGAGGGAACAGGGAGGATCGTAGATCCATCCACTGAGACTGAGAAAGGGGAAAGAGGAGGGGAGGAGTTGGGGGGAAAGACGAGGAGTTCAGTCTTAGCCATGTTCAGTTTCAAGTGGCGATGGGACATCCAGGCAGCGATGTCGGAAAGGCAGGCTGAGATCTTGGTCTGGATTGCTGGAGAGATATTATGTATAGAGAGGTAGATTTGGGAGTCGTCAGCGTAGAGATGGTACTGAAAGCCATGGGAGGAGATATTTGCGCCAAGGGATTGGGTATAAAGGGAGAAAAGGAGGGGGCCCAAGACGGATCCCTGTGGAACACCAACATGGAGCGGGGTGGGGGAGGAGGAGGAGCCCCCCGAGCATACACTAAAGGAGCGATGGGAGGGGTAGGAGGAGAACCAGGATAGGACGGAGTCCTTGAAGCCAAGCAAGGAGAGGGTGTTAAGGAGAAGATTATGGTCAACAGTGTCAAAGGCCGCGGAGAGGTCGAGGAGGATGAGAACAGCATAGAGTCCCTTAGATTTAGCCAGGAGCAAGTCATTCGAGACTTTAGTAAGGGCCGTTTCAGTGGAGCGTAGGGGCCGGAAGCCTGATTGTAGTTGGTCCAAGAGGTCATGGGAGGCAAGGAAGTCAAGGCAGCGGCGGTGGACTGCTCGTTCTAGTAGTTTAGAAATGAAGGGAAGGAGGGAGATGGGTCGATAGTTAGAAGGGCAGGTGGGATCGAGTGAGGGTTTCTTGAGGAGAGGTGTGACAATAGCATGTTTGAAGTCGACTGGGACAGTTGCAGTGGAGAGTGAAAGGTTGAGAATATGAGAGATGGATGGAACAATGGTGGGGGAGATGGGATGTAGGAGATGGGTGGGGATGGGGGTCAGAGGAACATGTGGTGGGTTTGGAGGAGGAGAGGAGGAGTGCAGTTTCCGCTTCGGAGATCGTAGGGAAGGAGGAGAGGGTAGCAGAGGAAGTATGGATGGGGGAAGAGAATTGGGGAGGGGGGGAGGTAGATGAGGGAGTGGGGAATTGGAGGGTGATCTTGTGGATTTTGTCGTGGAAGTAGTTGGCTAGGGTTTGGGCAAGAGGGAGGGAGGGACCGGGGGTGGGGGCACCTTGAGGAGAGAATTGAGGGTATTAAGGAGGCGGAGAGGATCAGAGGCGAGGGAGTTAGTCAGATGGATGTAATATTCTTGTTTGGCAAGTGTTATGGCTGACTGGAAGGAGCCGAGCATGAATTTAAAGTGGATAAGGTCTTCCAGAGAGCGGGATTTAGCCCTGGCGCGTTCAGGAGAACGGGCACATGTGCATACATAGCGGGTTGTGGGTGAAAGCCAGGGCCGGGGAGTAGAACGTCTGACAGGATGAGGGGTGGGTGGGGCAAGAGTATCAAGAGCAGAGGATAGTGCAGCATTATAAGAGGATACTGCCTCATCAACCGACTTGGAGGACACAATAGAGGAGAGAGATGGAGAAATGGTAGAGGAGAGAGTCAGGGGATCAATATTATGAAGATTTCTAAATAGGTAGGAGGAGACCGGACGAGATTGAGACAGTGGAAGCTGAAGATTAAAGGTTAAGAGGTGATGATCAGATGAAGGAAGGATTGAGTTGTGGAAGTTTGAGGGAGAGGAGTTAGAGAAGAGTACCAGGTCCAGGCAGTGGCCGTGTATGTGGGTGGGGGCAGTGGAGCAGAGTTGTAGGTCAAACGAGGAGGTGAGGGCAAGGAACTTTAAAGTATGGAGATCAGAGGGGTTATCAATGTGAATATCAAAGTCGCCCAGAATAAGAGTGGGGGAAGAGGGATCGAGGAAGGTGGAGAGCCAGGAGTCGAAGTCGGTAAGGAAGGTCGATTTGGATTTGTCGGGTGGACGGTAAATAACAGCTATCCGGAGGGGAAGTGATGAGAAGAGGCGAATGGAGTGGACTTCGAAAGAGAGGGAGGAGTGTGACTGAGGCAGAGGGAGAGGTTGGAATTCGCAAGAGGGAGAAAGTAGAAGCCCGACACCTCCACCGCGACCAGTGGTTTGAGGTGTATGGGAGAACTGGTAGCCCCCGTGGCAGAGAGCAGCAATGGATGCAGTATCGTCTGGGAGGAGCCAGGTCTCAGGGCAAGCAGGTGTAGTGCTCTAGATATGAAGAGATCATGCAAAAGAACAGGTTTCTTCGAGACTGAGCATGCATTCCATAGGGCATATGAGAACGGGAGAGTGGAGGGAGAAAGGAGAGGGATATGGATAAGGTTAGATAAGTTATGGGAGGATTTCTTTCCAAAGTAAGACGGCGGTCTAGTGGGGCCGTTACGTGGGCAGCTATTACCAGAATGGTAATGAGATCTAGAGGGGCCAGGGTACAGGTGGGTGTGACTATCAGGTAGGATTCATGAGGATCTATTTTTAGAGTGAGACAGAGACAGAGCTCTGGAGGGGGTAGGGTTTGGGTTAACATCTATGTATGATTGGCGTGAGTGAGGGAGGGTGGGTGGGGAAAGGAGTGGGATATCGATGAGATTAGATAGGGTATGTGAAGAATTCTTCTTAGGGTGAGAAAGAAATCGAAGGGGGCTGGGGTTAGGGTTGATATTACCTTATGAGAGGAGGAGGAGAAGTAGGGAGTGGTGTAAAGCGGAGGCAGTACAGCGGAAGCGAGGGTTGGGTTGCCTTAAAGAGAGAGGGGTTGGTTGAATGAGGGGGAGGGTGTGGTGAAGCTCGAGGGCAGATGCAAGGTTAGAGGACAGGATGGAGGGGGAGGTGAAGAAGGAGGAGGGAGAGTAGGTGGGAGAGGAGTGAGGGTGTTGGTAGGAGGGGAGGCATTGGGGAGTAAGAGGAAGAGAAGGACAATGTAGTGTGGGGCCATAGTAGAGGAGTAGTGAGGGCTATGAGCATATGTTATCTTCAATGCAGTGGGTGGCTAAGGATTCTGGACACTATGACACTAAGCAATATATATTGAGTTGCACGCGGGGGCATACTACGCAGTGTGAATTACTAGTCCAGGTAGTAGGAAGACTGTAGCCTGTGCAGCAAAGTTGAATGCAGGCAATGGGCAGCAGGTTCAATGCAAACAGTGGGAAGCAGGTACAAAGCAGACAGTGGGAAGCAAGTTCAATACATACAATGGGAAGCAAGTTCAATACAAACAATGGGAAGCAAGTTCAATGCAGGCAATGGGCAGCAAGTCAATGGGAAGCATGTTTAATGCAGGCAATGGGAAGCAAGTCAATGGGAAGCATGTTTAATGCAGGCAATGGGAAGCAAGTTCTATGCAAACAATGGGAAGCAGGTTCAATGCGAGCCATGGGTAGCAAGTTCAATGCAGGCAATGGGAAGCACGTTCTAAGCAGACTGTGGGTAGCAAGATATAGGCAATCGATGGGAAGCAGCAAGTTCTATGCACGCAGTGGGAAGCAAGTCCTGGACACTATGACACTAAGCAGACTGTGGGTAGCAAGATCTAGGAAATCGATGGGAAGCAGCAAGTTCAATGCAGTCCATGGGTAGCAAGTTCAATGCAGGCCATTGGAACCAAGTTATATGCAAATAATAGGAAGCGAGTTCTAAGCAGGCAGTAGGAAGGAAGATCTAGGCAGTCGATGCGGAGCAGCAAGTTCTATGCAGGTATGGGAAGCAAGAGCAATAGCAGGGCGCCTGGGGCTGGGGTTAACGGTTTGCGCCAGGGCGCTCTTGGTCCTCGCCTAAGGGCCAAGCCAAAGGGCCCTCTGGCGAGGCCCTCAGGTGCGGGCCCGCCAGGCGTGGGTGCGCCCGATGGCACCCTCCAATTCAAAGGGCCGATCGCCCACGTGATCCGCGGCGTGCTGCTTCTTGAAAGAGGGCCGACTGCCCGCAGGGATCTCGGATGCGCCCGATGGTGCCCTCCAATTTAAAGGGCCGATCGCCCACGTGATCTGCGGCATGGTGCCGCTTGAAAGAGGGCCAATTGCCTGCAGGGATCTCCGGTGCGCCCAATGGCACCCTCCAATTTAAAGGGCCGATCGCCCACGTGATCCGCGGCGTGCTGCCACTTGAAAGAGGGCCGACTGCCTGCAGGGCAAAACACGGGGGAGCAGAAAACACAGGGTGAACTTTCAAAATATCCCAATGCTGACCAATAATTCTACATGCAATAGATCCTACTAAAGAACATGGTAAAATGCAAACCGGAGCTTGTTCACACTCCTTTACTCGAGGAGTCAACAACAGGTCTCGGTTCACATACTTGGTCTGTCTATACGCTCACTGTAAAACATGATATGGATAACCCTTTTGCAAAAAATGAGAACTCATCCTGCGAGATTGTATCAAAAAATCATTAGATGTAGAACTTAAACACTCCAATCGGAAGAACTGGCCAACAGAAAAATTAACCCATTAAGTGTTTAGGCTGAAAACTTTTATAATCCAATAAACTATTTTGATCAATATCTTTTCAATAAATAGATGTCATAAAGCCCTGCCTGTGTTTAGAAATCAAAATATCCAAAAAAGTTAAAGAAGCCAAAGTGACCTATGGTGTAAAAGTCAAATGGGAATCCAATTGATAGAACCAAGAAAAAATTGATCCAAAATCCCTGAACCATCATACCACAACAATAAAGATGTCATCAATAAACCAGATCCAAATGACAATATGTGCTCAAAATTCAGAAGGATATATAAACTCCTCAAATGACTGAACATGTAAACAGGTAATAGATGGGGCCACCGTGGTCCCCATTGCTACTCCACAGACTTGATGATAGAAACTATTATCAAACTGAAAATAGCTACGTTTCAAACCAGGGTTAACATCCATGCTAAAACATCCCTTCTTGCAATAGACAAATCATCGACAAATATTGCAAAGTAACATCAAATGCTACCTGCTGAGGAATATTAGTGTAGAGTACAGATATATCCATGGTGACCAAAAGCAATAATTGTTCCACACGCTGAAAAGCTGACAACAAATTTATGACACAAGTAGAATCCTTAATATAGGAAGCTCCTTGCTAGACCAATGGACGCAAAAATTGATCCAAATAAATTGACAAGGATTCCAATACAGATCCAATGCCAGTAACTATAGGTCTTCCCAGAAGATGGATCAAGCTTCAGCACTAAATAGAAGCTGGACACAGCAGGACACTTTACTGTTAGAAAGTCAAACTCTTTTGGTGTCATCAAATGTAGGGTCAGAGCATGTTCCATAAGATCCAAAATTTCACTCTGTATATCTTTTGTAGCATCACTATCTAGTCTTCTCTAGAACACCTCAACCCCCAACTTGGATAAAGCCATGCCTCAGACATATAATCTTCTCGATTCCAAACCACCACACCCCCTCCTTTATCAGCAGGTTCTACAACAATGGCCTTATCCAATGCTAAAGAGTTTAGTTTAAAGCATCCCATTCCTGCATCATTAGATTATGTTTACACTTATATTTCTTAGGCTCAGTTCTAGCCACTTCATGCATCAGCAATTTCTCCAAAGCAAGAAGATTGGGTTCAGTAGGTGTGGAGGACTTCAAGTACATTTAATGGGGAGACGAAAACTGCCTTCCCCTCGTATCTTACTCTACACTCCTGCTTGGGAGCTCTGCTTCTCTGGCAGATCCCTTTTATCTGTACCCTTCTTTGCCACTGCCAACTCCAGACTTTGTTCATTCCACCTTACTGCTCCATATGCCTGGAACAAATTACCTGAGTCTGTGTGTCAGACTGCTTCTCTAGTCCTACTCAAATCCAGGCTAAAAACCCACCTCTTTGAAGCTGCTTTTGGATCCTGATGCTCCTCACTCTCTTGTCCACTGCTTATGTGTATCTTACCATACTCTAGTCCTCAGTTTCACTATGGGCCCGATTCAGGAAGGTGACTAGCGGGGCTGTATGTCCTGGTGGGACGTGCAGCCCTGTCAGCCATCCTGCCCGAATGCAAGGACAGTCTGAGGATCTTGCCCATAGTATTACCACCACAAAGGCTGGGGAAGGTGTGGGGGGAATGGTACTAAAATAAAAGCATATAAAATCCCCAAGTTAAAAAAAGAAACACCCCAGATCTTTTTTTAAAATCTGCTTTCAATTTCCAGCAAATCATATGTTGAATTTTTTTTGACAAGGTTGCACTGCTCTTGTACTTGCTTAGACCCAGTGTCCTCCTTTCCCAATGCCGTACTACTACTACTGATCATTTGTATAGCATTACAAGACATACGCAGCACTGTGCAGACATATGTAAAGATGATCCCTGCTCAGAACTTACAATCTAGTCAAGACAGACAACACAACAGCCAAGAACAAGGATATATTTAGGGGATAGGGGAATGCTTAAGGAAGCACATAGGAGACTAAGCGGATCAAGATACAAAAGTGGCCTCAAAGAGGTGAATTTTCAGCCTGGATTTGAAAAAGTCAGAGATGAAGCCTGACATACAAACTCAGGTAGTTTGTTCCAGGCATAAGGAGTGGCAAGGTGGAAGGATTTAAGTCTGGAGTTAGCAGTAGAAGAGAAAGGCACAGATAGAATCCATCTGCTAGAAGAACAGAGTTCCCTAGGGGTGCAGGGAGAGACAAGAGAGGAAAGGTAGTGAGGAGCAGCAGAATGAGTGAACTTATAGATCAGTAGGAGAATTTGAACACGATATGGAAACAGATAGGGAGCCAATGAAGTGACTTGAGAAGAGGGGGTTTTATGAGCATATCAAGGATGGTAGAAGATTAACCGCACAGCTGAGTTTTGAACAGATTGAAGGGAAGAGAGATGATTCAGAGGGAGACAACAAGTAGAAGGTTGCAATAGTCTAGATGGGAGGTGACTAAAGAGTGGATAAGTGTCTTAGTAATATGTTCAGAAAGGAGGGGACGAATTTTGCTGATGTCATAGAGAAAGACATGATAGGTTTTAGCTATCAGTTGAATGTATGTGGAGAAGAAGAGGGAGGAGTCAAAGATGACCTCATGGTTATTGTGAGCTAAGGAAACAGGGAGGAGTACAACATTATTCACAGAGATTGAGAAAGGAGGAAGGGGGAGGGGGGAGGAGGATTTAGGAGGGGGGGGGAGCGGGGAATAAGAAGCTCAGTTTTGGCCATGTTCAATTTTAAATGGTGGCAAAAGATCCAGAGAGCAATGTCAGATAGGCAGGCAGAGATCCAGGCCTGGATTGCTGAAGAGATTTCAGGTGTAGAAAGATAGATCTGAGAGTCATCAGTGTAAAAGTGGTACTGAAAACCATGGGAGAAGATAAGTGCACCAAGGGACTGGGTATAGAGAGAGAAAAGGAGTGGACCCAAGACAGACCCTTGGGGTACACCAACTGAGAGCAGGGTAGCAGTAGAGGAGGAACCACCAGAACAAACACTGAAAGTGCAGTGGGAGAGATAAGAGAACCAGGATAGCACAGAGCCCTTAAAACCAAGCAAGGACAAGATATTGATGAGAAGGTGGAGGTCAACAGTGTCAAAAGCAGCAGAAGGATGAGGATCGAGTAAAGGCCCTTGGATTTTGCCAGGAACAGACTGCTGAAGACTTTGGCAAGATCAATTTCAATAGAATGGAAAGGATGAAAGCCAGATTGAAATAGATCTAGAAAGGCTTGAGAGGAGAGAAAGTCAAGGCAATGGCAGTGAACTGCGCATTCAAGTAGTTTAGAAATGAAAGGGAGATGGGTCAATAATTAGGACAGGTAGAGTCTAGTGAGAGTTTCTGGAGGACAGGTGTAACCACAGCATGCTTGATGGCTGCAGGGATAGTTGCAGTGGAAAGCGATAGGTTGAGAATCAGGGCTGGCAGGTTCATTAGGTGAGCTAGGTGGCCGGCCCAGGTGGGCAGTGACAGTGGCATGGGTGGGCAGCAGTGATGGTGACACACATGTGTGACCACCGCTGCCCCCCAGCTGCTGCCAATTCCATTTGGGGGGGGGAAATGGGCAGCAGCAGTATTTCCAAAAGCGGTGGCAAAAGCAGCCACTTTTGGAAATACTGCTGCTGCCACTTCCCATCTCCCCCTCCCTTGATGGAATCGGTGAAAGCTAGGGAGGCAGCAGTGATGGCGGCAGCTGCAGGGGCAGCGGCAGCAGCTGGGGGGCAGCAGTGATGGTGTCAGCGAGGAGGCGTGACATCAGTGAGGGGGGGGGGAGGATGGGCGGCAAGGATTTCTGCCTAGGACAGCAGAAACCCTTGGGCCAGCCCTGTTGAGAATATGAGAGATGGATGGGATGACAGAGGAGGAGATGGAGCTTAGGAGACAGGTGGGAATAGAATCCGAAGAGCAGGTAGTGAGTTTAGAAGATGAAAGAAGATGTGTGGTTTCTTTGTCAGAGATCTTAGAAAAGGAAGAAAGAGTGGCAGAGGTTGAGGGGAAGAGTTGGGAGTGAAGGGGGGAAGAGGGGATGGAGCAGACCTCATGGGGAATTTGAATGTAATCTTGTGGAATTTGTCATGGAAATAGTTGACCAAAGTTCAGGCAGACAGGGAAGGAGGGGTCAGAGGCAGAGGCCTCTTGAGGAGAATTGTAAAGAGATGGCAAGGGTCAGAGGCAAGAGAGTTAGTCTGGTGGACAAAATAGTCTTGTTTGGTGAGTGCTATGGCTGACTGGAAAGAGGCAAGCATGAATTTGAAGTGTAGAAAGTCTGCAAGAGTGTGGGTTTTGAGCCAAATATACTCAGCTGAGCGGGCACAGGAACGTAAGTAGTGGGTAGTGGAAGACAGCAAGGACTGAGGTACAGTACGCCTCACAGGACATGGCATAAGAGGAATGACAGCATCCAGTGCAGAGGAGAGTGCAGCGTTATAGGAAGCCACTGCCTCATCAACAGACTCAGATGACATAGTGGAAGAAAGAGGTGATGAGGCAGTGGAGGAGAGAGCCAATGGGTCAATAGCATAAAGATTTTTAAAGAGGTTGGAGGAGATAGGGCGAGGTTGAGGTAACCGGTGATGAAGAGTGAAGCTTAGCAGGTGATGGTCCAATAAGGGAAGAACTAAGGTACAGACGTTTGAGGGTAAGCAATTAGAGAAGACAAGGTCAAGGCAGTGGCCTTGCTGATGAGTGGGGGCAGTAGAACAAAGTTGGAGGTTGAATGAGGATGTAAGAGAAAGCAGCTTTAAAGCATAAGGGTCAGAGGAATTATCAACGTGAATGTTAAAATCCCTGAGAATAAAGGAGGGGGAAGATTAATCCAGAAAGAAGGAAAGCCATGAGTCAAAGTCAGCGATAAAATAGAGGTGGACTTGTCAGCGGGTTGATAAATAACAGCTATCCAGAGAGGCAGTGGAGTAAAAAGGTGGATGGAGTGGACTTCAAGGAGGGAAAGGAGTGAGACTGAGGCAGGAGGGGTTGAAATTGGCAGGAATGAGAGAGTAGAAACCCAACACCAATACCATGATTAGTGGGAGGAGGCATGTGTGAGAATTGGTAGCCGCCATGACTGAGGGAAGCGATGGAATTTGAGTCTTCTGGGAGGAGCCAGGTCTCAGAGCAAGAAGATGGAGAGTATTAGAGATAAAGAAATCATGAATAAAGGTAAGTTTATTTGAGATGGAGTGTGCTTTCCACAAGGTGCATGAGAAAGGGAGAGGAGGGGAAAGGAAAGGAAAGGGATATGAATAAGATTTGAGCAGTTGCATGAGGATCTGTCCTGAGAGTGTGACAAAAGTCTAGGGTTGGGATTGATATCTCCAGATGAGAGAAGGAGAAGGAGCAGAAGAATGCAGGGCAGAGAGGAGGTAATATGTCAGTAACGTTGATTCTACGATATGCTGCTCTGCACGCTCACTCGTGTAGTTACTCCTTTACCCGTAAGCAGGAAGATAACACTAACTTTTAGGAAAACAAGAATCCTTCTATTGCTGCTGCATGTTAACATGCAGAGCAAGGGACAGCAGTGAAAAAGCAGTCAAGATGAGAGAAGGAGATGAAAAACTGCAAAGCTTTAAGAAGTTCCCTAAAAAGACAGATCTGGCTGATAATATACCGCTGGTTGGACTTCATAAAGCTCACTGATTAGATTCGTAAAGTTACTTCAGAGTTGTAGGCAGTGTGGATTGATTTTCCTGTAATGGTCTTTTCAATGTGAGCAGTGGTGCATACAAGATTGGTTTCAACCTCCCCCTCATGGCACATTGATTTCATGTGATTAAACATGGATAGAAGGCTTAAGCTGTGCTAAACGTACTGCACAAAATGACAAGAAAGAACCTCAGTCGCTTCAGAAACTGCCGAGAGAACCTTAAGGGCAAAATAAAGGATAACTAAACTACGTCTATGGACTGTAATGATTTTTAATAACTTTGATGTACCTTCTTAACAGGGCAATCAGACTATGCAGGTCTATGCATTAAGACCCATGCAAAATACATTTTACTATGTTAAACAATTTACAGGCAGTTACTAACATGCACTATTATGTACTGCACTAATACCATTAACATAAGTTATTGATAATTAGGTCCTATTGCATAAAATGGGACCTGCAATAAAATAACAGGTGTCAATGGCATTAGTGTGCATTAATGCAGTGGTGCACATTAGTAACTCTGTCTGCTAACGTGCGCAATAAAACAGCATTTAACAGCTGATGCACTCTGGTTTTTGCATGAGCCTAGCACATGAATACTCTTAGCATGTGTGCTATCCCATAAAGGTGTAGCTTCCATGCACCTGGATGACAATTTGAGAACAGGGGCCTAGGTTTAGAGGGGAAGAAGGAACCTGTTGTGGCCCAGTTTTATAAAGACACATAGGAGCCAATATTCAGAACATTTAGTGGTCGGCCAGTGGGAGACTGTTGGGTTACAGGTGCTGAACACAATATTCCGCAGTACTCTCCAAATAGTGATGCTGAATATCTCCACAAACAGCCCCGGCACCATCTGATTAGTGCAGGTGCAGCCCATGTGTACAGCGAGGATGGTGTTGGCACTATCTGGATAAGTATGACTTTATCTGATTATTGGGATTTTCAGTCAGTGCTTATTAGGGCAACTTAGGCCGGATGAAAAACATTCCTAAGTTGCAATCTGGATAAGTGCCATCTGAAAATCCTTCTAACCATAAAAGCACTGTTCAATCCAGATATTCAGCGACACACTGCCACTGAAGGTCCCACTAATATTTAAGCACCACAGCTGACCGCCATGGTATTTAAATATCGGCCCTTTTGAAAACTGGGCCAATAAGGCACCTAGCGCAAACCTAGCAGCTTTTGTAGCTCCATTGAGTTTGCCAAGATTTAAACCTGCTCAGGAGCAAGTGTAAATGCTCACATGAAGAGTACACGAGCAAGCATGCAGATCAGCGCATCTTAGAATCAACGGTTGTACTTCGTAATTCTGCCCACACTTTGCCCAGGCTGCACGCTCTGCAATGCCTACAGTAAAAGTTTATACGTTCATGGTACTGCCCGTATTTTTTGCACATGAGATCATTTCATAAGATCCATTTTGCGTATTATATTGCCACATATATGCGCTAAAATTACATTATAAAATTACCCCCTTAGTAAAATAGTGTCTCTGCACTACAAAGAATGAGGCTGCAACAAAAATAGAGTGTACATGCTAAACTAAGCACACACACTCCTTTTTTAACACATGGCTCTTCTTATGTTGATCTAGTTAAGTTTAGAAGAAGTTTGGATGTCCTTCGTTTCATTCTCTATTCCTTTGGGTAATAATTCCTAATGTTCTGTTTGCTTTTTTGGTCATCTCTGCATACCACCCAGGAAAAAGATCTAGGCATCATCATCAACAATATGTTCAAATCTGTTGCTCACTGTGCAGTGGCAGCCAAAAAACAACTGGATAGATAAAACAAAAAATATTACACCACCTCTGTATCTCTCCATGGTGTGATGGCACCTTGAGTATTGTGTGGAATTTTGGTGCTCACATCTCAAACAAGATATATTGGACTTAGAAAAGGTACAGAGAAGGACAACCAAAATGATAAAGGGGATGGAACGATTTTCCTATGAGGAAAGGCTAAGGAGTTTAGAGCACTTCAACCTGGAGAATAGATTCCTGAGGGGAGATATGACAGAGGTTTATAAAATCCTGAGTGGAGCGGAATGCAGATCATACAAAGACTAGGCAATATGCCATAAAGTTGCTAAGTAGTACATTAAAAACTTTAAGGAGAAAATATTTTATTTTCTCTCAATGCATAACTGGGCTCTGGAATTCGTCACTGAAGGATGTGGTAAAAGCTGTTAGTGTAGTTTGGTTTAAAAAAGGTTTGGACAAGTTCTTGGAGGAAAAGTCCATAAATCATTATTAAAGTAGACTTGAGTAAATCCACTGCTTATCCCTCAAGGTAAGCAGCATGAATTCTATGTAATTTTTGGGATTTTGCCAGGTATTTGTGATGTGGATTGGCCACTGTTGGAGACAGGATACTGGGCTTGATGGACCTTAGGTCTGAATCAGTATGGCAAATCATATGTTCTTATGTTCTTGCATTTCTAAGACATGTCCATAAATCATTATTTAGCCCACAGGCTTAGGTGGAGAGAGCACCACAGAATGGGCTTTCATCTGAGTTCTCAAAAATGATTCTCACCTGCCACTCTGGGTCAAGTCTGACCCAGCTTTGTACTTAGATTCATAATGTGTATGTACAAAGAATATTCTCCCTACAGATCAAAGAAAATGACTCTACTGGTAGGTGAAAACTGCCATTTTCCTGTGACTTCCATTTGTACTTTCTATTATGTTGGACAATCTAAAACAAAGTAGAAATAGCCTAGTCTAACAGCAGCATTATATTCTTTTATAGGCATGTTTCACTCAAGATACAACACATGTTGGAGAGGGTTCATCTGTTTGTCCATCCACCTGTGCTTGTACAAACAAACCTTTGCATTCCCATTCAGATAGGAAGAGCCACTATGGCATCTGTTGGGGGGACCTGACCCCATCTGACACAAGATTGCAGCCTCTGCTGACGGTATGCAACCCCTGCCAGCACAAGAAGTCAAGAGAGCCACCGTAGTATTCGCTGGTGGGGAGAGCCGGGGTCCCCTTCCTTATCCCCACCTTATGCCAACCTTGTCCTGCATTGCTCATCTCATCCCTTCTCTCTACTGTTGCCCCCTGACTCTGTCCTCCTCTCAAGCTGCAGTTGCATCTAAGTAACCACAGTGTGGAAATGAATCTTATACCAAACAACAGACTTAGGAGGACCAACACACAAAATACCTTTACTATCCCCACTCTGAAAGTGATGAGAGGCCAATCCACATCTAACAGAGCCTTCTCACTCTATGCCCCAACCATTTGGAATGCACTACCTGAGAACATACAAGCCATTACTGACCTAAAAGAGTTTCAAAAGCATGTCAAAATTCATCTCTTCCAGGAATATTTTAACAGTTTTCTTACCCCACCAAGCATACTCGTCACCTACTTGCTGACTGTTATTGCTTGTTAAACTATCCCCAACACGATATATAGGGGTATGTTTACTAAACCGTCTTAACGTCGCAGCGGTGGTATTATCGAGCGATAAGTGACGTTATTGTGTGATAATGTAACATTATTGTGCGATAACGTCACTTATCGTTGCGATAATGCAGCGGTGGCGTTAAGGCACACTAACGCTGTGAAATCCGGGTCTGAAGGGTGGAGTAAGGCTTCCCAAAGGGCAGAGAGAAGGGGTCAATGGACAGAGAGTGGGCGGGGAGAGGCTCCAGGCATATTAACGCTGTGAAATCCGGGTCTGAAAACTAACGCCAGTGAAACCCTCGCGTTAGGCACATTTGCAGAAAAGAGAAACCATTTAAGTCAGCAATGTGCAGCAAAGGCAGGGAAACCTAGAAAAGTGATAGTAGTGATACATGTGCAGGAACCAAAAAGGCAAATAAACATATAAAATGGCCAGAACCACATCTAAAATCCCAATAACCAAGCTTGCCAATAGTGATATTAATGTTAAACATAAAGCAACACTACTGACAAAGCGTACAAATTAAGATATCATGTTTGGAAGGATCTATGCTCTGTCCCCCTACAAAGTGAATGATCCCACATTGAAATAGCGCTGATCAGGGTTTCTGTCATTTATATTGGGCAGGTTTGTTATGGCGTGCACATGCGCAGCAACAGCAGAGTGGGCACGTAGGAAAGTGCAACTGTACTGATGCAGTAAATGGGATACAGGGGGCTGCAAGCGGCACATGCTGTGGTCCAGCTGGGGCACAGTGCGGGCTAGGCAGATGCCTAGGTGGCACATAGGAATGCCGAAACTGTAAAGCAGCAAGACAGTAACTGACAAGGGTCCAACATGGGCACGAGTGTGTGCCCCATAGTGTCATAGGGGATATTACCCAGCAGGTACCCTCAAGGGCACATAACACTGGCAGGCGGTGCAGGGGGGGGGAAGGGGGGGAAGCGCGCATGTCCATGTAGGCACCCGTACCCGAGAACCCACACCATAGGCAGATGCCTACCGGCACACTGGATGGCCTGGGACTGTGCACCACCAGCACCACCGGCATAATGGCATGGCAGCATGGTGGCAGAGAGTTCCTTGTGGCGAAGGGGGCAGTGAAATCTGCCCACAGCAGACCATGGCCTAGCCCCATTTAGGTGGGTGCCGTGCACTGCAACAGACAGGGTCTGTCTGACAAACAGCCATGGTATCCCCAGGGAATGAACTGTCCGTGTGGTGCAGTACACACAGCCAGTGGTTCAGGAGCAGAAGGTCACAAGTTCAAGTCCCAGCTGTGGCTCCAGCCAACCCTGTCCCCATATTTTACCCAGTATTAAACCGTGGTAATAAAGATGGAACCTTTATTATAGATCAAATAAACATTCCTGAAACGCCTACATTTTACCCTACAGAGCACAGACACCATAAACATGTGCAATACCTAGAGCAGAGTTTCCCAACTGCAGTCCTGGAGGGCCAAACACCATTCAGGTTTCATGCTGTCCCTAATAAATATGCCTGTGCTGCATTTGTATGCGCTGCCCCCATTGTATGCAAATGTATCTCACGCATATTCATTAGGGACAGCATGAAAACCTGAACAGTGTTTGGCCCACCAGGACCGGAGTTGGGAACCTCTGCCTTAGAGCAGCGGCCAACAGGGGCATAAACACCCACACCCACAGGCTCCACTATCCAAAGCCTCATGGAGAGTCAGGCTGTTGGGTCCTGGGCAGAGCAGCATCTCGCAATACTGGCACCTGCATAGCTTAGCAATGCCGTCCTAAACTTGGGAACACGTTCCACAAATATCAAAATGTTGCTATGATTAATGTCAGCTAACAAATCCTAAGTTAAACACAATTTCTTGATAGAGATTCATCATGCAACCTTTCTGATATCTGTGGAGTGTGTTTCAGTTATTGATTCTGACAGTGTTTACCACCCCGGGGAGTGACCCTAACTGTATTGAGTACCATAGCAATGCCCGCACTGTGCCCAGGACTCGTGTGGCGGCCAGGGCTGCCACAAACCTCTATATTTGCACAATGCTGGCATAGGTGTGGGAGTGTGTGTCTGTCTATCCAGTGTGTTGTGGCTGTCTACACCTTACTGAGCCCACATTGCTTGCACTGTTTCCAGTGTTAGCCTGCCAATGTGCATAATGAGGAGCAATGTACTGTGGGTATGGCCCGGACAGGGTGGCATAGGCAGGATGCATTTGCACAGGGTATAGGGCAATTGCTGAGACATTGTAGTGCCCGACCACCACCTGCATGGAGAGGGTGGCCACAGCATGTCATGCTGGGAGGTCACTCTCATCCTGACTGAGCAGTGACCACGGCATGGCTAGGTTCCCACATAGTGCTATACAGCATTTCTCTCAAGTGATATTTATGGTTTCTCTTTTCTGGGGCCCCCTCACTGACATACCTGCATGGTGTGTGTGCTGACATCCCAGTTTTGGGTGCACACAGTTGTTCCAGGAACATGCATTATGTACTAGCTAGCAGACTGTCTGCAGTTAGCATCTGTATGGCTGCACCACCTTGCAGGGTGCAGCAGTTGCACACTGACAGCCCTTTGCTGGTGAATGTCAGATTGTAGTGGGGTGCAGCTGAGCTGACTGACACTATCTGCCAGTGGCCCTGTCCCAAATGCAGATCTTCAGCAGCTGTCCGTTTGCCACCAGGACTGAGGTTGCTGGTCCCACAGCCTGTCCTCATGTACCTCCACTGCCCCCCTTGCAAAGGGTGAGAGTGCGGGTCTGTTGGAGCAGATCATGTCCCTCCTTCCCCCAGAGAGGGCAGTTTGCTAAGTACATTGCTGCCATGTGAGCTCTGACACACCCCTGCTCCCTAAACAGGTGACCACAGCAAGCACAGTAGATATGCACTATGTTGCGTGCATCATGGTCTACAAGGGCCAGAGATAACTAGCAATTACAAATAGACACAGAGACCTCCTAAATATATCTGCAACAAATACCTGTCACACACTGGCACTGAGAGAGACCTGCAGCACAGCCCACTTCAACCAACCTGGGTACTGCAGACCTGGTGCTGGCCACTCCACCTCACATTCAGGGTGAGCACAGAACATGCACATTGGCATGGCCTGTGGGTAATCTGTGCCAGTAACATGCATGGTCATTCCCCCCTACCAAGCTGACGTGCTGTAGAAGTGCATACCCCATATGGTAAGCAGATGTAGACTGCTGTTCTGTATGTGAATTGCATTATGGGTACTGTTGGTTCTATCCTATCCTGGTAGCCACAGCAGACTGTTTTATGGTGACGTGCACTCTTTCTGTAGCCAGCCATTGGCATGATAGTTCCCATAATGATGTAGCACAATGGTTAATACAATGACTTCAATAGCAGAGGTCATGAGTTTGATTCCTCTCTGTTCCCCTTTTTTTTATGGCTGTCCTACACAACTACATTTCATTCGTGTAACAGTCATATCTGTGCAGATCTGTGCTGCCGCCACATTATACCCTCATCACTGTTGCCATCCATCCTTCTGTCTGTCTATGTGTGTGTGCCAGCTGTTTGGCGTCCTGCCCTAATGTGCAGGCTGCTACCCCATGTCCTGCACTGGCACACTTTTCTGCATTGTGGCTCTTCATACTTGCCTCTCCTGTGTCTGCTCTGCATGGCACTGCTCTCCTCTGTCCTCCTGTCATTGCACTTATCCTGCCACCTCTACTTCCTCTGGTGGACACGTATCCCCATCCTCTGCCACACACTGTCATTGTTGCACTGTACATTACCATCACCCTGTACATCGGTACAGCTGCCCCCGATATGTTTGTCCACTTTACCTGCTGCCACATGGGCTGCACGCAGATTTGGCTGGTCCATGAGCTTCGTCATCTACTTCCTTCCATCACTTGTTCATTGCCTTTCCTTGGTGCTCTGTGCAGTGTTATGATTACATCTGTGTTTGAGCCATACATTTCATGCCTGTGACTTTGGGGCACCTTTGTGCCCCTGGGCACCATCTCCTGTGTCACCTTGGCATCCCTGGGGCATCTTTTGCGGCACCTTAGGTTTGGCCAGCTTATGGGGCACCTTATGTGCTGCCTTGGAGGGTACCAACCTTTTCTGCCACCCTCTGGGGCACATTATGACCTGCCTTGGATGACGTGGTGCTTTATGATGTGCCTTATGGTGCACCCTAAAAGGTGCATTAGGTTGCGGCACTGGGGTGAGGCTTTTTTGGCTGGCAGTGCAAATTGTTGGAATGTGTCTGACTGTTACAAGCAGGAAAAGGGCTTGCCTCAGACAGTCTTTTAACTGAGCCCACTGAGGGATCAAACTCATGACCACTGCATCAGCAATCAATGTATTAACCAATGTACAACACCTCTGTTGCTGTGATTGCAGGTCAGCGTGCCTAATTAAGGCTAATGCACGTTAATGTGCCATGGTTCCCTCCATCGCACGATAACGGACTTTACCGCGCAATAACCCAAAATGCTGCCTTAAGACTGGAACGCCCACTACCTTATATGGCATTCGTCACAGTAAGACTGCAACTAATGCCGGTAAAATTAAAGATGGTTTAGTAAACATACCCCATAGGCTACACAAGTTTTTCCTTACCCTATGTAACATCCACAACCACCAATCCTATGTGTTCGATGTGATATTACCATAATCTCTGTATTTTATTATTGTTCTCAAGTTTATATAACATTGAAGCTATCAGATTTGTATGTTCTATGCAATTTTATAAGTTTGTGAGTTACTAGTTACTCTGTAACCTGCTTTGACTATGAGAAAAAGCGGTCTATAAAAACAACTAAATAGATAAATAAATAAATCTTAGAGAGCTTGCATCAACTCTAGACTCTGCTCTCTCTGGAATTTGTTACCAGAGGATGTAATAGAAGCTGTTAGTGTAGCTGGATTTCAAAGAGGTTTGGACAAGTTTCTAGAGAAAAAGTCCATAAGCCATTATTAAAGAGAACCAGGGAAATCTACTGTTTACCCATTAGACAAGTAGCATGGAATCTGACAGGTACTTGTGTCCTGGCTTCACCACTGTTGGAAGCAGGATACTGGACTTGATGGGCCCTTGGCCTGATCCAATATGGCATATTGCTGCTTCATCTCCAGCAAGCAGGCTTCTAGCAGGCCTTTTAGGTCCTTCTAGCAATCCTCCTGGCTTAGTCTGCTCTCTAAGAAGAATCATGGAACAAACCTTTGTTACTCTCTCTTCTCTCCCCCCCCCTAGCAGGGAGGTTTATCTCTGGGATTCCCCTGTAAGTTAGGATGAGAGACCCAGTCATCCCAAAGTCCAAGTTTGTTAGTATCCCCTCGAGGCTGAGGTCTGCCCCCACTTCTAGGCAACTGCCCCATCCCCTGGGTCCAAAGCAGCCCTCACCAGGGTCTTTTGTAACAGCACAAAATGAATGATATGCAAATTATCAGGAATATGCATACGGCATCTTCCCAACGTCCTTCATACGGACATACATAATGAATAATTTCCCCCTTCCTTTAAGTCTCGGATTCAATTAGGGTGCATCCCCACGTAGCTGTCTGTTGCTACTACCACCCTAAGTCTGGCAGGTTATCTTCTGGCTGAATGTCCATGGGTGTTTTTTCAGAGACTAGCTGTAGCTCATTTCCCAGCTCCATCTCCTCCTCCTCCAATCAGGGATCCCCTTGATCCTCCCTAAGGAGGTCTACCTCCATGGGGGTCTGGGCCAAGTCCCTCACCTCCCTCTCATCCCAGGTGTTGTCAGGGAGTCGGGCCCTATGTCTCCTGGCCGGAAGGGAAGCAGGGGCTCGGGCCCTTTCTCGGCCCTGGGTGTACTTGTCCGCTGCTCTAGGGGCCCCTTCCTAGATGGGCCCATATCCTCAGAGCAGGGACTGACTGGGCTCCCCCAGGACTCTGGCGGTGATGGTACGTACACCCCATCACACATATCTTATGTATGTTATGTTCTTATGAAGTTTGCTTCAAAAGGGGCAGACAAGGCATTCCTAGGACAGATGTGAGTACTCTAAGGCCCGTCACTATGCTGAGTTTACTTTAGATACACCCACAGCTCAGGAAGGAGGATGGAGTTAGGGTAGCAGCAGCACGAAGGGATGATGGGGACAAATACTGGTCTCCACAGGGGGATGCAGGAATAGGGAAGAAGAAATGCTGGCATATTTGGGGAAGGGAAGGAAAGATGCTGGACTTCTGGGGGAGTCAGGAAAGGGAAGGGGGATGGTGGACTACCGGGGGGGGGGGCGTAAAAGGGAAGGTGAAATGCTGAACACCTGGTCAGGGGACAGAAGGAAACATGCTGGACATGGATGAAGGGGTAAGTTGGGGAAGGGGAGATGCTGTACTGGGCAGGCATTATGAAAGGGAAGATACTGGACTATGGCAAGGAGGGCTGCATGGCTGAAGGTTTATCCAGGCCAACCGCCTCCCTTGGGTTACGCTTAAGGAGAGCTGCTATAGAACCTAAGAACTCCTGCATCTGCTGGTGGGGACCCAACCTCCACCGGAACAAGAAGTGGGGAGAGCTGCTACAGTGATGAAGATCTGTAATGTTTGCTGGCTAGTGTCATGTCACGGGGAGATTCTCATGTGTCTGCCTCCAGCAGAGAAGTTGTGGCAATGATGAAAAAGGCTGTTGAGGAGAAAAAGGTTAGAAAGAGGTGTGAGGTGGGGAAGGGAAGAGTAAAAGGAAGAAGGGGATAACATTGAAAGGAAGAGGAGGAGAGTGAAAGGGGAATGAGAATGGAGAAGAGGGGTAGAAAAGATAGGTGAGAGGGTGTCCCAAACATATCCTCACCCATCTCACCCCCATTCATTAGTCCTCACCCAAGCATACTCCTCCCCTCGCAAAACACAGTGCCACATACCCTTTACCCCACCCCTCATAACCACACACCCCATCTCTAATGCGCACATATACACACCACTCACTCCCATCCCTCACAAATACACTCACAGAGATACTTCTCACTCCATCCCTCACCCACACATACACCACTCACCCCCACTTCTCACCCCCCATACCTTATTCCACTCCTCACATTCATTCAACCCTACTGCTAACCCTACCCCCCACTCTTCATAACCACACCCCCCACTCCTCACAGACCCACAAACACATACACACACATACAAAGGCAGATACAGATACACACATGGATACTTCTCACCCCTATCCCTCACCCAGAAACACCCCCCTTTCCCCTCCCCTCCCCTCCCCTCCCCTCATATTCCTCTGTTTCTACTTCTATCCCTACCCCACACCCCCTCATCTCCACCCCTCTCATAGACAAATACAAATTCATTCACCTACCCTTACACTCTCAAGATAGACACAAATATACACACAATACCACTCACATAAATTCCCCCCCCTCCCCCACCGCAGACAGTTATACATCCCAACAGCTGTGGCACTCTTATGAAACACACTTTAGTATCCCACTAATTCCCCCACTCAGAAATGCATAAGTTTTCAGACTGGCAAAGGGGAAATGGGCTACTGTGCTATAAGTGTGCACTTTTCAACTTGTATCTATTTCTATTTTTAGCAACTCTCCCCAAACCCACTTCCTATCTACATGAGAAATGTGCTTTTTCCTAATTTTTTCGTACAGCCATGCAATGAAATAAAGTCGGCCGCAGGGTTATCTGGCAGCAGTCTGAAATGGGGCCCAGCGGGAGAGAAGTGACTGTTGGCAGGAACATGGCCAAGCGACCCCCCGTAGGGAGGCTGGCCCCAGTCCTCCCGTCAAAATGCCTGATTAGTCCTCCCTGGTGCAGGCTGAGTGTTTTTTGCTGTCTCCTTTCACGTTCACAGGACTTTTGCTTGTAGGATGCGTGAGAGGAATACGGCTGTTGTTTATAGTGGGGATGCTGCCATTTTCGGTAAGATCCGTATTGGCGCTTGGATGATGAAAAGGAAAAAGGCTTCTGCTGGTAAGAGTTCTTGCGGACAGGCCATTCGAGACCTTCGTCTGCAAGGGTCTGTAGTGTCGTGCAGCAGTCCTTCAGCGCGTTGACGGTGTCGTTGACCTTCTCCCCGAACAGGGTATCTCCCGTGCTGGGGGCATCGGCAATGTGATCATGTGTGTCCTCTCGCAGGCCTGAAGCTTTGAGCCAGGTGAGGCAGCAGGCGGAAATGGAGGTAGCCGCAGTGCGGGCTGCTGCATCAAAGGAATCAAAGGCTGCCCGCACCTGATGTTTCTTACACTCCTGTAGGTCTAGAAGAGTGGCTCAGGCAGCTGCCTGCAATTCCTGGTTGGAGGAGGAAATGGTCGCTTTGAGCTTCTCCACCAGGGTGTCCTGGTACAGGGCTTGTTGAAGCTGATGGGCGGAGACTCTGGCACATAACATTGATCCCTGGAAGGTCTTTTTTCCGATGTCATCGAGGAGTCTTAGCTCCTTGCCAGGCGGGAAGTTGGATTGCGTCCACATGGACATTGATTGTTTGAGGGCGGACTCCACGACTATGGAGTGGTGAGGGAGTTGTGTCTTGTCAAAGCCTGGAGAGGGCTGCACTTGGTATTTCACATCCAGCTTCTGAGATACCGGCGTCCCTGAGGTGGGGTTCTGCCATAGGGCAAGGAGGTTTTCTTTTAGCAGAGGGTGCACTGGAAGATGCGCAGAGGGACGCGGAGCCTCCAGGAATTTCCTTGCGGCTTGAGTTTCTGGATGTTGGTCAGTCGAAGGGCAGGCGCTGTGGAGACCCAGGGCGTCCGCGACTTTATGGAGAAACTTGGGGTATGTAAGGTCCTCAGGGTTGCTGTGCGGGTCTGCTGGAGGTGCGGAGTGCTCTTGATCTGCTGTTGGGGAGGGTTCCCTTGAGGCTACAGGCTCTGGGGGAGCGTTGTCCTCCTTGTTGCCACGGGCAGGTCTAGAGTCTGGCGCGGAGGCAAGGGGGGAGCCCTCTGGTGGGGCCATGCAGGGGAGCTCGCTAAATGCATGGGGAGCTCCTGCAGCCAGGTCCATTGAGGAGTGAGCCCACTGCTCAAACAGGTTTGAGAGGAAAGTGATAAATTGTGTTGGTGTTTCTGGTGCAGGGGGTCTGGGGACCGAGCTGGAGGCCTCCGGGTGTTGAGGGAATCCGTGTTGCCTGGGGGATACAGCTACCTCTAATGGTTGCGGAGATCCAGGCTGTCTAGGGGCGGAAACTGCACTGTAGTCCTGCATAGGGTAACATGGGGATGCATACCTGCTGGCTGAAGCATGGTAGGAATCGTGTCCGCTGCTGTCCCTGCTGTCCCAGGAGGGTGAAAAGCTGGAAGGACTGTGGTGCCGGCGGTGACTCCAGTCTCTTCGCCGGTGCTGTTTCCGGTCTCTGTGGGGGCTACTTGAATTGCTTGTGCTGTTGCAGCTGCACTGAGACTGGCTCCCCTAGCGTCGGCGTGGGCGGGAACGACGCCTCCGTGCCAAGCAGGATCGCTGGTGGTGGGCGTGTCTGCACCGAGACCGGCTCCTCCCATAATGATGCTTCTCTTGGCGCTGACCAATGGCACCGTGGTGGGTGGGGTTAGGACTGATGACATCATTCAAGATGGCCGCCGCCATGGGACCCTCGTGTGTAGCTGGAGTCTTCATTGCTTCGGGGTGCCGGCCGGCCAGGAGAAAGACCCCGGAGGGGGAGGGAAACTCTGGAGCAGAGCAGCTGCAGGAGGAGGCCCTGGAAGGCACACCTGGAGCTGCTGAGGCTGCTGGCGTCGTCAGGAGCAGCTGAGGGAGCATAGTCGGGGGCTGCAAAGAGGCGGAGGCACTGGCAGTGTTCAAAATGCTGCTAGGAGTTCCGGATGGGGCAGAAGACGACGATTCAGGAAACAGTTCACGGAGCACGTTCTTCCTTGATTTTCTTGCCCTTGGGGACATGCGGGCGCAGTGTGTGCATTCCTCTGAGAAACTCCGAGGCACCACAAGCATCGATCATGAAGGTCAGTAGAATTCATCTTTCTGGAACAGCCAGGGCATTTTTTAAAACCCAGTTGTGGCTGTTTTCCAGGCATCTTGATAGGAGGTCAGAATTGTGGAGAGAGAAAATATACATCTTGCTGGCAAGGCGGAAGAGGTAAAAGTGGCTGGCTAGGGGCGGGCCTAGGGGTAGGGCCAGTTGGAACATGCCCAGAAGGGAAAATCCTTCTGGGCTAGAGAGAGAGACTACTTACGGCTTCAGCGCCGTCGGGTGACATCACCTGGTGTGGATGACTTTATCCTGCTTGTCCTAGGAGAAGGTCAGCAGAAGGCTTTCCTCCTTTTTGTTTCTTTATTTTGGTTTGCTTTCTTTAGCTTTTTCTAGGCGTCTGCCATTGAGGGTCTATCTCTGTCTTCTTTGGCCATCCGTATCCACAGCTTTTTTGATCATGGTAAAAATGATCATCTTCTGCCCAGCTAAAAGGGCATGTGGGCTTTCGTTTTAGTCTCAGATGCCAACAGCGGTTGGTTCTGATCAAGCTGGAAGCCGAAATGAGAGGGTAAAAACTTCTGGGTCAATTGAAAAAACAATATTTAAAAATATTAAAATACTTCTGTCTGTATATGTACTATTATATAGTCTGCAGTTATGTAAAAATTCTTTTTTAATCTAAGTCATTAGTGAAGGATTTTAAATGCACATCCCATGGCAGATAGTCAGTGCTAGATCGGAATATGCTGTGGGAAAGGCTAAATACGATTTGACTCTGACGTATGGTTTTGTTGCTTTAGACTACGGGTTTTATTTACATTCAGCCATTGTAAAGAGATAACAACTGAGGGTAGACTGATTACAAAGCTATAAATCTATCAGAGCTCTGAAGTTATTACAAATTGCTCATGCTTTGCTCTGGTTCTTTATGATATTATCAAAGCCTCTCGATTGATTTAGGGCCAAAGAATCCATCTATTCTAATTTGTTATCCTGCACATATAAATTACTCTGGAGTCTCTGCTCCTTTCTTGAGCTCTTTCCAGGGATGGAGGGTTACAAGATTTATCAACAGAAGTATAGTTTTTGGGAGTATTGAGGCGATGCTCCCCAAAATCCTTCAGGTGCTGGTGCAGAATTGGCTCCCCTCCCCTCATTGCTAATATGACCTCTCTAGTTCCTGGCACCCTAAACTGAGCACTTATGTTTATTTAGCTTCATTCAACAAGATGATTGCCATCCTTAAAGGATGAGTAGCCTAGTGGTTAGAGCAAATGTCCAGTATCCAAACAATCTGGGTTCAACCCCCACTGGTGTCCCTTGGGCAAGTCACCCTTCATTGCCTCAGGTAATAGCTCAGGGGAAAGGGAAATGCCTTGAGCGATCATTGGAAAAGTGTGCGTTAAATAGGCTGTCCAAGGGCTACTGATGTTATGAAACTTGTATTGGAGGCCATTAAAATGGCTTGCCCCAGGCAATTTGAAGGTAGTTTATATCCCCCTGCATGGCTGTGACCTGTTGCCGTGTGTGCATAGGCAGCCTATTATATAAAGTGAGGTACATGAATGACTCACTTTAAAAATACCAGCGTACCAATGCGTCGTATGCTAGACGTGTCAGTTACAATATCTCATGCATATACATTGTGGTTATCCTGAAAACCTGACCGGCTAGATGTGTCTTAAGGACTGGGTTGAGAACCACTGCTCTATAGCAATACAAAATAAGATTTATCCATTTGCTAGTTTTTGTGAGAAGGAATTTGGTGGTGCAATCTTCTTTTCAAAATTTAAAGAAAAAACAAATTCTTCAACTCCATGGGTGGATAAAGTAGTTCAAAATATATTTTGACAAGAAGTCACGTACATTCTCCTTTAAGAATAATATTTTCAGTTTAATGGTCATCTGCTTGACAAGGATGTTATCTTCAACAGGAATCTCAGAATCAGTCTCTGACATATATACAGTCACCCTTTGAAAAGATTAAACAAAAGCTTTTCCTACATTGCATGAATGCATGAGGGGGTAATTTGTCTTGATCTGCTGCAAAGCGTTCCACAGCAAAGTGCATTAATGGCGTTAAGTGGATGTCATTTCTCCAGAGCAGAACAACAACCTTCTGTCACATCAAATGCATTTGCCATGCCGTGACACCCTCATGTCGGAAAAAGGATATGCGCAATAGACAGCAGGGAAAGGGGCTGTTTGCCTCTTCATCCCATTTTCCGATAGGACTCTAATACCTTTGGGGCATCCAGCTGGAAAGTTATGCACTTATTATTATGCTGACATAAAACCCAATGTTGTGCAAGACCAAAAAGAAAGTTTGTTTGGTCTTCGTTTTAAACAAAGGGGGACTATGCCAACATAACATAAGAGATGCCATCAAGCCCAGTATCCTGTTTCCAACCATGTCCAATCCAGGTCACGAGTACCTGTCAAGTTCCCAAAAAGGTAGCAGATTCCACAGTGCTTATCCTTGGGTAAGCAATGGATTTCCCTGCTCCTCTTTAATAATGGTTTATGGACTTTTTCTCCAGGAACTTGTCCAAACCTTTTTTAAACCCAGCTAGTTCTTCTGGTAATGAATTCCAGATTTTGATTACTCGTTGAGCGAAAAAAATATTTTCTCTTATTAGTCCTAAATGGGCTACATTGTAGCTTCATTGATTGTCCCCTAGTCTTTCTACTTTTTTTTAACGTTTTAAACAATCTTTATTCAAAATAAAGTAAGCATACAAATCAAGTCCACATCAAGGAGAAGTCACCTGATTAATAAAACAAACAAAATTATCAAGGCAACAGGATCCCAAACTATAGTAGCCCAATTAACATGGAAAGAAAAGAAAAGTAATATCTCATGAAGATTCCTTACTGATCAAAAACGCCTCAAGTTGGCCGACATCAAAGAAAACATACTTAATGCCCTCTAACACCAAAATACATTTACAGTGGTATTTCAAAAAAAAAGGAAGCCCCAATGGCTAGAGTCCGATCTTTCAAGGCCAAAAATGCTTTCCTCCGAACCTGGGTAACCCTACTCACGTCCGGAAATATTTGTATAAAATCCCCACAAAAAGCCTGATTTTTCTTTTTAAAGTATAAACCTAAAATCAAATTCTTATCCTGTAATGAGATAAAGGAAACAATCAAGGTAGCACGCTGGGGAATTAAATCAATAGATGATTCTAAAAACTGAGAGACGTCTAAGGTCTCAATGCCATAGGGATTCCCTTCCTGTACAATATCTGGAGAAGAAGTCTTAACAGAGGAAAGTGTAGAAATATAATAAAGTGAAGAAAATTTAATAGAACCCACGTCATCAATTAACAAAATCGCCTTAAAGTATTTTTGTAACAGAATTAATGGAGCAAGATAGTGAGTACGAGGAAAATTTAGAAAACGCAAATTTTTTGAACGATTAGTATTCTCAAGAGCTTCTAACTGATGGTGGACTAAAACACTATCCTTAATAGAAGAAGAAGCAGCAGCTTCTAGTACTGTAAAACGACCCTCCAATTTAATCAAAGACTTGTTACATTTGGAATACAATGCTTCATGCTCAGAAAATTTCTGTACCACTTCTGCAGAGAACCGCTCTATTTGGGAAAAGGAAGCACGGAAAGATCCTTCCATACGCGCTACCAACTCCCAAATATCTCTTAAGGAAACCTAAGCAGGTGCAGCTACTTCCAGTGTCCCAGGGGAAAAAACCACCGGAGAGGGCATCTTTACCTTCTGTTCTCCCAATGCCATTAAAGATGAGGCTTCCTGATCGCAACGAAGATTTTCCCCGGCTCCATCCTCCCGGACAGAAAAATCCTCCAATACCTCTTTCTTTCTGGGTTGGACAATCCCCAGCATATTAGAGGAAGAATCAGACACTGTACTCACAGACTCCCTCGACTGATCTTTCTCCGAAGGAAGAAGCTCCAGGACCCAGAAGATGTTGATCCATAGGGCCAACAGTTTTTCCAACCTTAGCGGGGATAGCTGGAAAAACCTTCTTCCTCCGTCTGCCCATGAGACCGTGTAGAAAGCTCCTCAAAGCTCCGAAGGGGCTCCAAAGGGGCGTGGCCTGCCCCTTTGGTCACGCCCCTTCGGGCACGCACCCACGGGTACGCGCCCGCGGTTCGCGTTCCGCGATGGGCCGAGGCTGAAATACCGGCCCAAAAGGGGTGGGGTCTCCAAACCCCTCCTCCACCCGAAACGCCGCACCGGGATCCAAATCAGCAACAGGCAACTGTCTCACCAGCCAGCGACGGGCCGAGGCTGAAATACCGGCCCAAAGGGGGAGGGTTCTCCAAACTCCTCCTCTACCCGAAACGCTGCACCGGGATCCAAATCAGCAGCAGGTAACTGTCTCACCAGCCAGCGACGGGCCGAGGCTGAAATACCAGCCCAAAGGGGGTGGGGTCTCCAAACTCCTCCTCCACCCGAAACGCCGCACTGGGATCCAAATCAGCAGCAGGTAACTGTCTCCGTCTTTCTACTTTTTGAAGGACCAATCGATCTACGTTTACCCATTCCATTCCTGTCATTAATTTATAAACTTCTATCATATCTCCCTCCAGCTGTCTCTTTTCCAAGCTGAAGAGCCCTAAACGTTTAAGCCTCTCCTCATAGAGTTATCCTTCCATCCCCTTTACCATTTTGGTGGCTGTTCTAAGTACCTTTTCTAATTCTGCTATATCTTTTTCAGATATGGCAGCCAGAATTGCACACACTGAGCGTACTCTAGGCCATTGTTAAAGTGGACTAGGGAAATCCATTGCTCACCCTGGGATAAGTAGCTTGGAATCTGTGTATCTTTTGGGAACCTGACAGGTACTTGGACTGGGGACCTTTAGTCTGACCCAATATGGCATATCTTATGTTCTTATGGCTGCAGCAACATCCAAGTGAAAACATCTGCAAATAAATGTTAGTTTGGGCACGTGTGAGGCTGATGTAAAATCGACAAAACTTCGTCCCTCATTTAATCATAGAAGGAAGAGGAGAAACGCATGGGGCTGCCCATCCACATGTAATGGCAAGTGCCATTTTACAAACATACATGTGGGAAAAATTGGCCGGGTAGCATGTGTAAGTACAATGCATATATCGGCACTTACACATATATCTCGGCTATTTTAAATACCTAGACATGTAGCTGCTCTTAATCACAGAGGACTCAATGTTTACCTCATTAGAATGTGAAAAGAAAATAAACATTGGAGGAATAAGAGAGATATCCTACTTAATCCCTCTTATAAAAGGTAGGCCAAAATGAGCATTTTTCAAAAACCTATTTGTGGCAGGGAGAAGATGCAAATCTGGGCATGGAGAATTTTAGCATTAAACATGAGTGTCCTATATGAAATGTGCGATAGACATGTAACTTCCCAGCATGTTTGTGACATACTCTATGTAACTTGGACATGATGGAGGCATATATGTATAAATTCAGACCCTTCTAATGTGGATGTGGTTTGTATGTTTAAGTGTTGGCACATACACGTGCAAAATGCAAATAAGTCTTCTAAAATAATCCGCTTTATGTTTGTGATGTTGTTGCTATGTTTATATGTTTTTATGTTTTTAATATTACTGGAATGTTTTCTAACTTTTGTTGTATGCTGTTTTGAGTGATACTTAGGTATGGAATCGCAGTAAGAAAAGCAAAACACTAAGGTTCCCTTTTACTAAAATGCATTAGGATTTTGCATTTTGTGTGTGTCTAGCATGCAAAATAACATGCATTAGGTGCAAAGCCTCCATGGTAACTGTTAGGAGTGTGACTAGCATGTTTCTCACATGTTCTTGTTGAGGTGGAGGTAATTGTACCCATGCTAACTGCAACATTAACAGCATGTGATATGTTATTATTATTATTATTATTATTATTATTATTAAGCATTTATAAAGCGCTGCAAACATACGAAGCTATGTACACACGAATAAGAGAGACAGTCCCTGCTCATCAGAGCTCACAATCTAGTCAAGACAAAAAATTACATAATACAAATTACAGATCAACAGGACAAAGTATACATTGTCATGAAGAAGTCCCTTCTGAGCCTATAAAGATAGGGCAAGATGAGGATTTGCTTTCAGAAACTGACAGGCAGTCTGAGCACATGGCTCAGTGTTTGCAAAGAAGAAGTAAACAAAGAGAGTCACGAGCTAGAAAGACACACCCCTGCAGTGACGTATTCCCTAGCTCAGGAGGTAATGAGGTTCACCTGTTTCAGGGCAGGGCACAGCTAAGCCCTGAGAGTTACAATGATAAAAAGTGGTCATTAGCTTGGACCAAGCAGAGCCAGAAGCAGAACCAGAGCCAGAGGGGGAACTGGAACGAGAGCCAGAAAGGAAGCCAGCAAAGGAGCACGCTGACTAGAAGAAGTCAAAGAGGAGTGAGAACCAAGGGAGCCATATTCCTGAGGCCAGAAGGAAGCAACCCAGGACAGGGGTTGTCTGGTAAAGGCAGGAGAGAGAAGAATCTTCCTGAGAGGCAGGCTTGGCACAGCTCACACGCTCCGAGGAGAGAGACAGGCTGGTTGGAGAAAAACCAGTACGTCTGAAGGGAAAGTTAATAGGCTGAGAGGCAAGCAAACACAAGCTGTGTTTGAGAACCAGTCTAACCCTGCAGAGTGGAGAGTTCCTTCAAAGCCAAAAGGTAGGCTTAATAATTCATATAAGTTTGAACCTAGCTATAATGCAGTTCCCTATAGTTACCAGAAAGTAACAAACTCCCTGGACAAAAACTACAGCATATATGTTAGTTTACAACCCTGCTCAGGAGAGCGTTACAGAGAGAAACCACGTGAGGTTAGAGAAACCGTTTGTTTCAAAGATCAGGATAGCAGCTTACGACACACCCTGCTATTCCTGATGCTGAGGAAATGCAGATAGACTCTGACCATAATGAAATAGAGGATGATCAGATGGACTGTACATTATCTTTGGCTGACCATGTGAATTCCCTATGCTGAACAGTGTCTGAGAGAGACGGTAAAAGAAGCAGAAGAAAAGGGAACATTTTCTTTGCTAATTGAAGCTGTTGTGGTTTTGTTTTGTATCAAGCACTGCACGTTTAAAGCCTGAAGTTGACAAGGCTAACTTACCTGAGTTCATGTATAATTTCCTCAAGCCAATTGTATGGCATGTTTTGTCCTGAGTTATTCACTTGCACTTAATCTGCTGGGAAGGGGAAAATAAATTCTTGTCATTGCCTGAAACACTCGACTGCAACTCGTCTGTGCTCAAAGGGTAAAGGGACTTACATTCCCTGAAGGCCTTGCAGAGTTAAAGCAAGCCCACACTTTCTGAGGCAGGAACACCACAGGCAGACCAAGTCTCAGCGCCCTAGGCATTGGGCTGGCCACTGTGAGGGTGACAACATCTAATGTTAGAGAGAGCAAACACAGCCGGCCTAGCAGCTCTCCCAGGAGGGAGAAGGCTGCCGACACCTCCAGGGCCGCCCATGATGCCTCAGCCCACTCCTGCTGCCCAATCGGGGCAGCCCGGAGCATTTTAAAAGGAGTGCCGGCCCCATCGCACACCCTCTCCAGCCTAGCACCTCTCCCAGGAGGGAGAAAGCTGCTGACACCTCCAGGGCCGCCCATGATGCCTCAGCCTGCTCCTGCTGCCCAATCGGGGCAGCCTGGAGCATTTTAAAAGGAGCGCCGGCCCCATCGCACACCCTCTCCGGCATAGCAGCTCTCCCAGGAGGGAGAAGGCTGCCGACACCTCCAGGGCTGCCCACGACACCTCAGCCCACTCCTGCTGCCCAATCGGGGCAGCCCGGAGCATTTTAAAAGGAGCGCCGGCCCCATCGCACACACTCTCCGGCCTAGCAGCTCTCCCAGGAGGGAGAAGGCTGCCGACACCTCCAGGGCCGCCCACGATGCCTCAGCCCGCTCCTGCTGCCCAATTGGGGCAGCCCGGAGCATTTTAAAAGGAGCGCCGGACCCATCGCACACCCTCTCCGGCCTAGCAGCTCTCCCAGGAGGGAGAAGGCTGCCGACACCTCCAGGGCCGCCCACGATGCCTCAGCCCGCTCCTGCTGCCCAATCAGGGCAGCCCGGAGCATTTTAAAAGGAGCGCCGCAAGGCGCACCCACGCCTGGCGTGCCCGCACCTGAGGGCCTCGCCAGAGGGCCCTTTGGCGTGGCCCTTAGGCGTGAGCCCCTCCGTACCCAGAGCATATCCAACCCAGCAGGCCCAGACTATTAACCCCGACATCCTCGAAGGATCGCTCCACTGCCTCCATAGCGGATGCATCTCTACCGAGCAAAAAGGAAGAACACACTCTGGACCACGAGGTAGACCATTGATTTAAAATGACTCTCCCTCCTACAATCCTATAATCAAACTGAACCCTGATCTGCTATCTTGAGCCCTTTTAACCCATATTGCCTTTGCAGGAGCTCCCTGTATACTCCTCCTACCCAATGAACACCCTGTTGTAATGTTGTTTGCCAATCCCTAAAAACCTCCCTCGCTTGTCCTGCCTGATTTCTCATAGTGCTGATACATTGCTTATACATTGCTATTACATGACTATGCCCTGACTGTTTCACTACTGATACATTGCTGTTACATTGTTGATACATTGTTGTTACATTGATGATACATTGCTGATATATTGCTGCCCCAACTGATACATTGTTAATACATTGTTGTTACATGGTTCTGCCCTAACTAGCACACCGCTGTTACACTGTTACACCATCCACCCCCACAACATTGGCCTAAAACTGCCTTTAGTGTTTGATCTCTGTAACCCTTTACCTAGACTTGCCGGCCTCGTGCCTAGAGTAAGTTTCCTACATAGGCCACCCTGAAAATGCACCCAATTCTGGCTCTAACCCTTATCCTCCTTATCTCCTGGTCCCCCAATCTATCGCATGCCTTTAACCTTGGCACCAGTCACATCCCTATCCTCTACAACAATGGGAGAAGATGGTCCTAAATCCCCCACCACCCCACGCCAAAAACCAATACGTCCCATCCTCACCTACTACACATCCCCTTGCAGAACCTTAAGAAAAAACAAACCATAAAACACAATCACCAACACTTACTCAAATGTGCACTTACAAATGCCAGATCCATACGCTCGAAATGGCCTGTAACCAATGACCTGATCTCCCATCATGACCTCGATATCCTAATGATAACTGAGACATGGCTATCCGACTGTGACAACGTTCTCATCATCCAGATGTCAGCACCAGCTTTCTCTATCTACGCCTGCCATAGGACCAACCAGAAGGGAGGCGGTACACTCATCCTCGCCAAATCCGAACTTCAATTCAAACTAAGCAACGCCTCCAGCACAACCCACCTAGACATGCTCACCATAGAAAATGATCACTGCACAATCAACCTACTGTACCGAGCACCAACATCTTCACCAGATGACCTTCCAACAATAATTGACCTTGCCTGTAACTCAAATAACCCACGCTCCCCAAGTTGGTTAATAGGAGACTTTAACCTGCCTTCCCTGCAAGATGCACAATCATCAGCCTTCCTTGAAGCAATGCATGATCTGGGCTACGAGCAACTCGTCGACTCCCTACCCACAGTAAGGGGAGTAAACTTGACCTGATCTTTGCTCCCCAGACCGCTATCAACTCAACCCATCACCTTGTGATCTCAATAACTCCAGTACCCTGGTCTGACCATAACCTACTCACATTTCCATACCCACCAACTACTACAGCAATAGCGGTAACAAAGCACAGGCCCCTCCTAGAACCACGACAACACACTTTCGGCCCCTCGCTAAGGATGAAGTCCTTGAGAAGGTCTTACCTCTCCTTACCAATGCATCCCTTGAACCAGATGTATTGGTATCTAACAGGGATGATGCTCTCAGAACTGCCGCCTGCCTCCCAACCTCTAGCAAGAAACCAAAGAAACGTGAACACGCACCATGGTACTCTGAAGACCTGAGAGCATCGCTCCTCCACTTCCGCAAACTCGAGAGACAGGGGCACCATACCCAGACCTCCGAGGCACTCTGCGCATACTCCTCACACCTACAAACACATAGAGCAAAAACAATGGAAAAAAGAAAACATTACCATTCAGATATACTGAAACGGTCGATGAACAAACCACATGACCTGTTCAATATTGTGAAATCCTTAACAGGTGACCCAGCACTTGTTCAACCACCCATGCCCCAGCCACAGGACTAATCTAAGTATCTACAGTTGAAAATGATCCAGACTAACATGAATACAACCTCTACAACCCTCTCCACCCCACACGAAACTTCCCATCCAGCCCCTTTGCTTAAGTTCTGTGAGGTATCCAATAAAGAGATCCAAGACATCATCTCCTCTATCAACCTCACCACTGCTCCCAACGACCCCTGCCCAGCCAGCTGGATTAAAGAGTTGCGCCACGACCTCAGTCCCGCCTTAAGCAGAATTCTGAACCAATCCTTCTCAACAGGATCCTTCCCACAAAGCCTAAAGCATACATCAATCCGTCCACTGTTGAAGAACAGCAGACTCGACCCTTCTAAAGTCGAATCTTTCAGACCAATCTCGAGCATCCCCCTGCTTGCCAAAATTATTGAGAAGGTGGTCCAGCGACAGATTCAATAGCACATTGACACTGAAGCACCACTTGACCCATCCCAACACGGCTTTAGGGAAGCACTCGGTGTTGACACTATCCTCACAACCCTCTTTAACAACCTAGTCACAGGAATTGACAACATCCACCAAGGATTTGTTCTCATCTTTATGGACATCGCTGCCGCTTTTGACTCGGTGAACCATGAGATACTACTACTCCGTTTCAAGGAAAAAGGGATATAAGGCTCAGCGCTAGCATGGTGTAAATCTTATCTGGCCAACAGATGGCAACAAGTCAGAACAGGCTCCACCACCTCAGAGCCATTTCCACTGAAACAAGGTGTGCCTCAGGGTTCGTCCCTATCTGCACTGATGTTTAACATCTACATGCAGACAATCTGTGCCCTAATCTGCTCTTTCAATGTTCAATGTCTTGCCTATGCAGATGACATCCTGATGTACATTCCGTTCAAGATCGATCATCAAGACTTCTCACCAATATTAAGATGCTTCGATGCAGTTGCAGACTGGCTTCTATCACAGAACTTACGGATTAACCACAGCAAAACTGATGTCCTATTTGTTACAAGGAATCAGAAGTTCACGCCACCTTCCTCCTTACAAGTCAACAATGCTGAGTTGAAAACCAAACCCACAATTCGCTACCTAGGCATTACACTCGACCAGTGGCTCGACATGTCAACTCATGTGAAAAACACCACGAAAGCAATATACCACAAGATCTGGACTCTATGATATCTCCGCCCCTTACTTGACTTCACCGACTACCGAACAATCTTCCAAACCTTGGTACTCCCACATCTCGACTTTGCTAATATCATTCTCCATGGTCTTCCTCAGTCAACACTAAACCCACTACAACTCGCCATGAACTCAGCTGCGAGGGTACTTGTAGGATTATCGAAGTCAGTCCACATAACGCCAGTCCTGATGAACCTCCACTGATTACCTCTGTAGGCTAGAACCCAATACAAGGTTCTAGTCCTGACCTTCAAAGCCCTAAAGAACCAGCCTCCCACGCCCATCAGTAAACTTATCCACTGCACGCTGACTAACAGAAACAGGAGATCCACATTGATGAATACGCTCGAAGTCCCGAAGATACTGACAAAATGCACAAAGACAACTGCCAGTAGGGCTTTCTCCATATTTGCACCCAGGGCCTGGAATGCCCTCCCTACTGAAATCTGAGCCATCACAAATCTAATGTTATTTAGAAAAGCCCTCAAATACCACCTCTTCCTGAAACATTGCAATGCAATGTGTGCCTTTGAGTCAGTCCTGACCCCTGGTGACCCAGAAGCTCCTGGGTTTTCTTGGCAGTGTCACCGGAAGTAGATTGCCAGGCCTTTCTTCCGAGGCAATGGAGAGTTAAGTGACTTTCCCAAGGCCACAAGGAGTGGTAGTGGGATTTGAACCCTGATTGCTTGGTTACCAAGCCAGTGTTCTAACCACTAGGCTACTCCTCCACTCCCCCTGAAACTAATTCTGGAAAACACATAGCCATTCCCCCGCCCTACCCAACCCCCCCCCCCCCATTGCTCAGCCACCCAAGGAGAATGGTTAATCAGTTCTCCCACTGCCCCCACCCCTGACTCTTGAACATATGCCATGGTAAAGACCCTTACATTCTCGGATTCCCTTATATGTCTCTGATAAAGTTCCTACATAAAAGTGTACTATATTTGTAATTAGTTCCCCCCCGTTACTTCCATGTTTTACTTCCCTGTTCATTGTAAACTCAATGTTCCTTTGGCATTGTAGTATGTTTTGTTCAACTGTACACCACACTGATTATAATAGCACGGTATATAAGAAAATGTAAATAAATAAATATATAAAATAGTCATATCACAACACAAGAGTCAAGAATGAAAAGCAATAGTGAAGAGGTGGTATTTCAACCTGGACTTGAGGATGGCCAGGGAGGACGCCTGGCGCACAGAGACAGGAAGGCTGTTCCAGACGAAGGGTGCAGCAAGGTGAAAGGAGCAAAGTCTAGAATTAGCAATACGAGTGAAAGGCATAGATAAAAGAAGAGCGAAGTAACCGAGAGGGAGTGTAAAGAGAGATAAGAGACGAAAGGTACTGGGGGGCAAAAGAGTGAATACATTTATAGGTCAGTAGGAGAAGCTTGAATTGGATATGGAAACGAATGGGGAGCCAATGAAGTGACATGAGGAGAGGAGTGATGTGGGAAAAACAAGACTGGCAGAAAATCAGACGAGCAGCAGAATGTTGAATAGACTGAAGGGGAAAGAGGTGGTTTGCGGGGAGGCCGGCAAGGAGAAGGTTACAGTAATCAAGGCGGGAGGTGATGAAGGAGTGGACAATCATTTTAGTAGTGTTAACAGAGAGGAAGGGGCGAATTTTGCAGATATTGTAGAGAAAGAAACGGCATGACTTAGCAATGAGTTGGATATGTAGAGAGAAAGAGAGAGAGGAGTCAAAGATAACACCAAGGTTACGCACACGTTAACTGCAGTATGTTCACCACATCCGGTCTCTGCCCCTAACCTGCCCATTTGGCACCCTAACATGCGATTGGCAGTTAGCATACGAATTGGTAACCTTTAACTGCCATGCCCCTTTGGTAATGGATACTGCATGCAGTTAACATGCACCCAACTGCTAGCTAACTGCATAGCACACTGAAATAAAACAGTCCCTAAGAAGGTGATGTTATAAAGTTACCGCACATTTTTCTGCGTGTATTGTAAGCCTATTTTATAAAACCGAGTACTCGCATCCTAATGTTATAAAACAGGGGTGCAGGTAGTGAGAAATGCACAGCAAATCTAGGCACGATCACTTATGCCCTCTCTATGGCTGCCATGCATACTCATGCCTAGATTTCTCAAGAACATGCATAAATTATAGTATCTTATAATTAACGCAAGTAAATCTGCACTCTGGGCCACACTCTGCCCTTGTGTGTGCTCACGGTGAAAGTACATGCCATAGGCCCAAAGTGCATACTCATAGAATAGTGTCCGGCCTAAATATGTGTGTAAAGGCCCATTTTTATGTGTAAGACACTGAAACTAAATGATTTACATGCCTTGATGGTGTGTGCATCTTTAAGCAGCGCCTTATAAAATTAGTCCCCTCAATGCATCAAAATGCCTCCTTAAACCTGCTATAGAAGTAAAAGGGGAATCTGTTTATTGAAATGCAAGATACTTTTCCTTTCTAGACATTTATCAACCAATCAGACTGCCAGATTCTGTCAAAGCCTATGAAACAACAGATGAGGCGGGTTGTACCTGGTTTCCAGGAGCGGTTCTATTCATCTTCTTAATGGGTCTCCACCTTTCACTGTAACTTTTTCAAAACTTAATTGAGGGTGTCTGTCTATTGCAAAGAGAGAAATCTAATTCTCTTCATTATAATATTAAGCTGTGAAAGCTTTTTAATGTCTTGTCTTAAGACCATTTCAATAAGACATTGAATAAACCGAGGAGTGAACAGCATCAAGGTAAATCCCCTTTTTCACTGTCACTGACTAAAGTTTTCCATCAAGGACACAGGGAAATCTAAGTCATTCATTTTCAAGGCGATCATAAATAAGATTTTTATAACTGGAGATTTATTTCTTTGCCTTTTAGGGGAGCTTGTACAGTAACATAAGAAGTGAAGAGTCATTGTGAAATGCTCTCAACTCCTACATTCCTCAAAAACCAAAGTAACTGGATGGCTCCAAATCAGCTCAGTAAGGGCTCATTTTGGCTAAAATAAAAATTCAGTGTCTATTCTAGCCTTGTTGTGGCTCATAACTAATTATGCTAAATCTTTCAGGTCAAAATTTGGCCAACTATATCAATGCATGCCTTGTGGGTCCTTTGAAGCAGCAGCTGTCCCCTCCCCTACCAGCCTCTCACCTCTGCCCTCCTTGGGAATATCGCTGGAGCTATCCATACAGGGAAGGATATATCCTAGTTGTCTGCCATTAAGCATAATTACCAGCAGAGCTGACTTCAGAGTTGGTTCAGGGTGTTGTGCTCTAGGCAGACCTTAAGCTTAACACCCCACCCTAGCTATCAACATTTGCTTAGCTTTGAATGCCCTGCTCTTTGCCGCCCCCCAGAAGTTGCCAGCCCAGGAGACTGCCTGGTTTGCCTAATGTTGAGCAGGCTCTGACTACTAGTTGTGTTCTTAGGGGTATGTTTACTAAACCGTCTTAACGTCGCAGCGGTGGTATTATCACGCGATAAGTGACTTTATCACACGATAATGTAACATTATCGTGCGATAACATCACTTATCGCATGATTACATCACTTATCACGCGATAACGCAGCGGCGGCATTAAGGCACACTAACGCTGTGAAATCCGGGCCTGAAGGGTGGAGTAAGGCTTCCCAGAGGGCGAAGAGAAGCAGTCAATGGGCGGAGATTGGGCGGGGAGAGGCTCCATGCACACTAACGCCGTGAAATCAGGGTCTAAAAAATAGCGCCAGTGAAAACCTTGCGCTAGAGGCACATTTGCAGGAGAGAGAAACCATTTCAGTCAGCAATGTGCAGCAAAGGCAGGGAAACCCAGAAAAGTGATAGTTGTGATACATGTGCAGGGACCAAAAAGGCAAATAAACATATAAAAGGACCAGAACCACATTTAAAATCCCAATAACCAAGCTTGCCAATAGTGATATTAATGATAAACATAAAGCAACACTACTGGCAAAGCGTATAAATTAAGATATCATGTTTGGAAGGGTCTATGCTCTGTCCCCCTACAAAGTGAATGATCCCACATTGAAATAGCACTGATCAGGGTTTCTGTCGTTTAGACTGGGTAGGTTTGTTATGGCGTGCACATGCGCAGCAACAGCAGAGTGGGCACATAAGAAAGGGCAACTGTACTAATGCTGTAAATGAGATACAGGGGACTGCAGGCGGCACATGCTGTGGTCCAGCTGGGGCACAGTGTGGGCTAGGCAGATGCCTAGGTGGCACATAGGAATGCCGAAACTGTAGGGCAGCAAGACAGCAACTGACGAGGGTCCAACATGGTTACAAGTGTGTGTCCCACAGTGTCACAGGGGAGATTACCCAGCAGGTACCCCCAAGGGCACATAACATTGGCAGGTGGTGTGGGGGGTGGGGGGAAGCGTGCATGTCCATGTAGGCACCCCTACCCGAGAACCCACACCATAGGCAGCTGCCTACCGCCATACTGGATGGCCTGGGACTGCGCACCACCAGCACCACCGGCATAATAGCATGGCAGCATGGTAGCGGAGGGGTGCTGGTGGCGGAGGGGGCAGTGGCATCAGGCCACAGCAGACCATGGCCTAGCCCAGTTTAGGTGGGTGCCATGCAATGCAACAGACAGGGTCTGTCTGACAAACAGTCATGGTATCCCCAGGGAATGAACTGTCCCTGTGGCAACAGTGTGGTGCAGTATACACAGCCAGTGTGTTCGGGAGCAGAAGGTCACAAGTTCATAGTCCCAGCTGTGGCTCCTGCCAACCCTTTCTCCATATTTTACCCAGTACTAAACCATGGTAATAAAGACGGAACCTTTATTACAGATAAAATAAACTTGCCTGAAACGCCTATATTTTACCCTACAGAGCACAGACACCATAAACATGTGCAATCCCTAGAGCAGAGTTTCCCAACTGCAGTCCTGGAGGGCCAAGCACCATTCAGGTTTCATGCTGTCCCTAATAAATATGCCTGTGCTGCATTAGTATGCGCCACCCCCATTGTATGCAAATGTATCTCATGCATATACATTAGGGACAGCATGAAAACCTGAACCGTGTTTGGCCCACCAGGACCGGAGTTGGGAACCTCTGCCCTAGAGCAGCGGCAAACAGGGGCATAAACATCCACACCCACAGGCTCCACTATCCAAAGCCTCATGGAGAGTCAGGCTGTTGGGCCCTGCGCACAGCAGCATCTCCCAATACTAGCACTTGCATACCTTAGCAATGCCGCCCTAAATTTGGGAATATCTTACACATATATCAAAAGGTTGCTATGATTAATGGCAGATAACAATTCCTAAGTTAAGCACAATTTGCTGATAGAGCTGCATCATAGCAACCTTTCTGATATCTGTGGAGTGTGTTTCAGTTTTGGTTTCTGACAGTGTTTACCACCCCGGGGAGTGACCCCAACAGTATTGCGTACCATAGCCATGCCTGCACTGTGCACAGGACTGGTGTGGTGGCCAGGGCTGCCAAAAGCCTCTATATTTGCACAATGCTGGCATAGGTGTGGGAGTGTGTGTCTGTCTATCCAGTGTGTTGTGGCTGCCTACACCTTACTCAGCCACACTGCTCGCACCGTTTCCAGTGTTAGCCTGCCAATGTGCATAATGAGGAGCAAGGTACTGTGGGTATGGCCCGGACAGGGTGGTCTGGGCAGGATGCATCTGCACAGGGCATAAGGCAATAGCTGGGACATTGTAGTGCCTGGCCACCACCTGCACGGACAGGGTGGTCACAGCATGTCCTGCTGGGAGGTCACTCTCACCCTGATTGAGCAGTGACCACGGCATGGCTAGGTTCCTCCATAGTGCTCATAGTATTTCTTTCAAGTGATATTTATGGGTTCTTTTTTTCTGGGGTCCAATCACTGATTTATTTGATTGGTGTGTGTGCACACATCTTCTCCAGGAGCATACACTATGGACTAGCTAGCAGACTGTCTGCAGTTAGTATGGGTATGGCTGGAACACCTTGCAGGGTGCAGTGTCTGGAGACTCGCTGTGCTTGCTGTTGGAGAATATCAGATAGTGGTGGGGGGTAGCTGAGCATTTCCAGGCCTACTGTCTGTTTGCCATTGCCTTATGGATGCGTACAGATCTGCATAGACTGCCCTGTAGGTTGCCTGTTATGGAGCAGGACGGGGGTTGATGGTCCCCTCTACTGCCACCATTGTAGGGATGTAGAATGTGGACCTGTTGGTGGGAGATCCTTTCTCCCACCCTGAGCCCCAGAGAGTAGATTGGGTGGTGCTACTTAATCCGTCTATGGGTCCAAACACCCCTCTTCACTTAAATCATGTGATCATGACACCCACACAGGATATGCATTATTCTGGGTGCATCATAGCCCACAAAGGCTAGACGCGACTGAGGTATATCCTAGGTGTGTCTGCAAGGACTACCTATCACACACTGGCACTGATGGCAACCTGCAGCATAGCCTATCTCAGCTAAGCCAGGTGCTACAGACCTGGTGCTGGGCGACCCACCTCACCCTCAGGGTGAGCACAGTACCCCCACAATGTGCCGGTCTGTAGCTACTCTGTGCCAGTAACACACAGTCAGTTCCCCCTACCAGGCCGAGGTGCTGTGGGGGTGCATACCCGATCTTGTGATCATCTGTAGACTGCTGATCTGCATGTGCAGTGCATCATGGGTACGGGTGGGCTAACCCTATCCTGGTAACCACAGCAGACAGTTTGTGTGGTGACCTGCAGTCCTTCTGTAGCCAGCCAGGGGCTTGTTAGTAGCTATAGAGATGTAGCCCACTGGTTACTTCACTGACTGTAGGCAGAGGTCATGGGTTTGATCCCACAGTGGTGTTATTTGATAGGGCTGTCTGAGGCATTTCCATTTTTTAATTTAAATTAGTGCTGCCAGCAAAAACACCCTCACAGTGCTGTAACCTTAAGGTGCCTCATAAGGCGCCCTATAGGGAATATTATAAGGTGCCTTGGCGGACAGTGCACTTTATAATGTGCCCTCTGGAGTGCCTTATAGGGCGCCTTATGCGGCACCTTAGGTTACGGCACTGTGAGGGTGTGTTTGCTGGCAGCACTAATTTAAATTAATAAAGAAAATGCCTCAGACAGCACTGATTTAAAGTAAAGGGTAATGCCTCAGACAGCCTTACTCATTAAGCCCACTGGGGGATCAAACTCATGACCCCTGTTTCATCAGTCAATGTATTAACCATTGTGCTACACCTCTGTGGCTGTGTTTGTAGGTCAGCGTGTCTAATTAAGGCTAATGCGTGTTAACATGCCACAGCTCCCTCTATCGCGCGATAATGGACTTTCTCGCGCGATGACCTGAAATGCTACCTTGAGACTGGAACGCCCACTACCTTATATGGCATTCGTCACAGTAAGACTGCAACTAACGCCGGTAACATTAAGACAGTTTAGTAAACATACCCCTTAGTTTGTACTCCACCCTCATGGATGGATGAGTATGTGAGTACGCAATAGCCCCTATTTATTTCATCCAGCACCCCCCTCCACATGTTTAAGCACAAGGTCCTACAGTAATTCAAGTGATGTAAATGATGGCAGATAAATAATAACATGACCCACCCACTCTGCTCACTTGACATTTATTCAAGATCTGCATTTCATGTTAGCCAGATTATGCAAATCAGCCTGGTTCTTGCATCAGATGAATGTAACAATAGCTCATGATTATTTGGGATGGAATTCCTGACAGAGAGACTTGCTTGCAGCACTCCAGAACGAGATTTCACCATTTCTTTCTACACCTGGTCTATTAAAAGGACCTTCTTAGTTGGGGGGATGCATTGAGATTTTTATTTTGTTTTGTTTTGGATTTTTTTTTAAATTTTACTCATATATTTTGTTTCTTTAAATGGAAAAGAAAAAGGGAAAATCAAAAGCAAAAGTAATTATTGTTGGATCCAGGCTAATTGCTACTTAAAATTAAATCCAGCCAGTCTAATTTTTTTTAATTGAGCTTTTGCAAATATACAAATTAAAATAAACAATACAAGTAGCAAATAGAAATATAATCCTCCCTCATCAAGGGGGGGGGGAGGGGGATAGGCAAATAAGCACCAGCCCACATCAAGGGAAGAGAGATGGACAATAAAAGAAAAGTAAGATAACAAAATAAGAAATAAAGGGGGTAGGGGAAGAGCCCCACCCCCCATAATCAACAATAGTGAACTTATTTCTAACTCCAGTTAACCCCAAACTTATCTACCAAAATTTTCTCTGAGTAGCCTCATAGAAATAATATTTATTTCCATACCAAGTTATAATGCACTTGCATGGAAAATGCAAAAAGAAAGTTGCACCCAAACCCAAAACCTTAGACTTCAAGGCAAGAAACGACTTCTGGCGAAGTTGAGTGTTCCTAGGCACGTCAAGAAACACATTCAACTTCCTTCCGCAAAACATAACATCCTTATATTTGAAGAAAAGTTTCAACACCTTAATCTTATCTACTACTGAAACAAACGTCACCAATAAGGTGGCCCTCTGGGACATATCATCTGATGAATCTTCAAGGAATTTAGTCAGATCTCGACTAACATTAGACAGAACATCCAAAACCTCCCCCCCCCCCCCCTCCAGCATACTCTTTACAAAGCTTAGTAGGCAATTAAAAACATTTTTGAACAGGGACGGAATCTGACAATAACAAAACCTCTTTGAAATATTTGTTCAACAGAATTTCAGCAGATAAAAGGTGCCTTACCGGGAAATTAAGAAATCGTAAATTATTAACTCTAGACAAGTTCTCCGGAGTTTCTAATTTATAATGTAAAGATGAAGAATCTTTAATAAAGGAAATACTGCTCTGCTGCAAAGAAATCAGCTGACCTTCCATTCTAGAAACATTCTTGCCCACCTCTGCAATCCTATTTACTTCACCAAGTTTCTGCACCATCTCCTAAGAGAAGGAGCAGAGTGATGATACAGTACTAGAAAACTTAGAATCAATATTAGAAATAGCAACCCACAGGTTCTTCATAGAAACATCTTGAGGTGGTAGCAGAGCAGTCTCCCATATCATGCAATACAACTGGCTTCGGCAGAGGACCGGGTACTTGGGAAGGGGCCATCGACCTAGGAGAAACCTCCAAGACAGTTGATGACAGTTGCAGTTCGGGAAACAGTGGAGGAGTCCTTTCTGTGGAGCTAAGAGAAGCTCCCTTGCAGGAGAGCTGCGAGGCAACATTAGTGTCAAAGGGGTATGTTTACTAAACCTTCTTAATGTGCGCTCTGTGACGTTACCGCGTGTTAAGGTACCTTAACGCGCGTTAATGGTGCTTTATCAGGTGCTCAGGTACCTTAGCGCGCGTTAACGCTCGCAGCGGCGCAAATGAGCACTGAAGGCGGGGAAAGGCTCCCGGAGGGCGGAGGAAGGCTCCCCAGGGGCGGAGAGAAGGGGGTCAATGGGTGGAGAGTAGGAGGGGAGAGGCTCCCCGCACACTAACGATGTGAAACCCGAGGCTCAAAACTAATGCCAGTGAAACCCTGGCGTTAGAGCTGATTTAAAGGGCAGAGAAACCATTTCTGTCAGCAATGTACAGCAAAACCAGGGAAACCTACAAAAAAGTGATAAGTGTGATACATGTGCACGGAACAAAAGGGCAAATAAACAGTGAAAATGACCCCAACAAAATATAAAAGAAACATAACCAAGCTGGGCAATGGTGATATTAATGGGAAACATCAAAAAGCACTCCCGAGAAAGCTCCAAAAAAAAAGATATGAATTTTGGAAGGGTCTACGCTCCGTCCCCATACAAGGTGAATGAGCCCACAGTGCAATTGCGCTCATCAGGGTTTCCCTCTCCATTGGACAGGTTTCCTATGGGGTGCACATGTTCCACAACAGCAGGGTGGGCATGTCGGAATGGGCAACTGGACAGACGCTGAGAAAGGGGACACAGAGGGCTGCAGACGGCACATGCTGTACTGCAGCTGGGCCACAGTGCAGACTAGGGTGATGCCTAGGTGGCCCATAGGAATGCTGAAACAGTAGAGCAGCCAGACAGCAACTGATGAGGGCCCAGCATGGGCACGAGTGTGCTTCCCACAGTGTCACAGGGGATAGTACCCAGTAGGGACCACCAAGGGCACAGAACAGTGGCAGGCGGTGCTGGGGGGAAGCGTGGACACCTATGCAGGCACCCCTACCCCAGAACCCACACCATAGGCAGCCGCCTACCCGCAAACTAGATGGCTTGAGACTGCGCTCCACCAGCACCACCAGCAGAAAGGCATGTCAGCAGGGTGGCAGAGGGGCACTGGTGGTGGAGGGGGCAGTGGCAGCTGCCCAGAGCAGACCATGGCCTAGCCCTGTGTAGGTGGGTGCCTTGCACTGCAACAGACAGGACCCGTCTGATGAACAGTCATGGTATCCCCAGGGAATGTACTGTCTCTGTGGCAACATGGTGGTGCAGTGCGCACAGCAAGTGTGTTCAGGAGCAGAAAGTCACAGGTTCAAGTCCCAGCTGTGGTTCCTGCCAACCCAGCCCCCATTTTTTACCCACTACTAAAACGTGCTAATACAGACAGAACCTTTATTACAGATGACGTAAACATGCCCAAAACACATACATTTTACCCTACAGAGCACAGACACCATAAACAGGCGCATTACCTAGAGCAGAGTCACCCAAATTTATTTATTTATTTATTTATGCTTTTCTTCTATACCGCTTTTTCCCAAGATCAAAGGCGGTTTACAAGTAACACAATGAACAGTTTACAATTAACATAATGAACATGGTTTTACATGGAACATCTTGTTTTTTCAAACTACGTACAATTAACTTTTCGTAAACAACAACAAGTAACATGGAATATATAATTATGCAGATGTTGTAACTATTTACATTAGTTAAATATTTACATTATTCAATTGTTAATCGTGGTTTTAATATACTAGGGATTTCTAGGGATTTTAATACACTGAGGATTCTAGGTTGATTTTTCTAAATGCGATGTGGTTTGTGGCTTTTTGATCTGAGGTTATGGAGGATTTTTTGGAGGTGTGGTGAGGGTGCTGGAGGGGGTTCATTAAGATTTATAAAGTATTCTTTAGACAGATATGTTTTTAGTTCTTTCCGGAATGTCTGTAGGTCTTTTATTTTGCGGAGGCTTAGAGGGAGTTTATTCCATATGGTGGGGGCTGCATATGAGAATGCTCTTGAGCTTGTGGTTTTTTTTGTTTTTTTTCGAATTGATTTTTTTATGTCTAGTGAGTGAGTTGCGTTTTGTCTGCGGGTTCTATGTTCTTTTGGAGTATGTAGTAGAGTGGTTAGATGTGAGGGTGATATGTCATTGATAAGTTTAAATGTAGTTAATAGTATTTTGTATGATATTCTGCTATTTATGGGAAGCCAATGTAGTTCAGCGAGGATGGGAGTTATGTGGTCAGTAAGGCGTGCTTTTGCTGTTACTCGAGCACAGATGTTTTGAGCTCTTTGGAGTAAGTTGGTGCTTGTGAGGGGGAGGCCGATAAGTAGACTGTTACAATAGTCAAAGTGTGGAGTGATGAGTGTGCTGATAACAGATCTGAAGTCATGTGTGTCTAGTATTGGTCGTAGGTGTTGAATGGTCTTAAGTTTATAGAATATGGTTTTTACAGTTTGCTTTATGTGGGGGAGCATACTAAGTGTGTGGTCTATTATGATGCCTAGGTATTTTACTTCCTTTTTGATTGGGATTGTTGTGTTGTTAATTGTTATTGTTTCAGGGAGAGTAGTATCTGGTTTTCTTGTTACGAACATTGCTTCAGTTTTTTTTAGGTTGATGCTGAGGTTATTATTTTCTAACCAGTTATTTGCTTCGTTGATGCAGTCCAGTAAGTTCTGATAGGTGGGATTATTTGTGCTTATTGGTTGAGTGAGCATGATGTCATCTGCGTATATGTAGTGGTTGACTTTATGTTTTTTAAATATATTTGTGATGGGTTGCAGATACAGGTTGAAAAGAAGGGCCGATAGGGCCGAACCCTGTGGAATACCTTGTCCTTGTACAAATGGTTCAGAGGTGTCTTGTCCTAATTTAACGCGTATTGATCGATTTGTGATGTATGATATAAACCATTGTAAAATTGTTCCTCCTATTCCTAGACTTAGGAGTCTGTTAATGAGGGTGTTGTGGTGGACATTGTCAAAGGCACCAGCTATATCAATGAATATGAGGATGTAGCCTTGGTTGCATGTGTCAGTGCCTTTTATGAGGTCATCCATGAGTGTTATAAGCAAAGTTTCGACCCCGTGGGATGGGCGGAAGCCGAATTGGTGTGAGTCTAGTGGTGCATGTGAGTCAATAAAATCTTGTAGTTGGAGCTGTATGATTTTTTCTATTACTTTGGCGATAAACGGTATGCTGGCTATGGGCCTGTAGGAGTTTGGGTCTGTAGGATTGAGTTTATTATTTTTTATTATTGGGCGTAAGGATGTGAGTTTCAGGGCATCTGGCATGATGCCCTGGGATAGTGATTGGTTCACTATATTTTGTATATGGTTAGCTAATTCTGTTTTGGTGTTTTTTATCCATGATACTGGGCATGGATCTAGGGGGGAGGTGGTGGTGTTGATCATTGATATGATATTGAGGAGGTGTTTTTTTTCAATGTCATGAAAGGTTGTCCATTTAATTGTTGGTTTTAAGTCTGTGGATATAGTTATGATTGTATTAGATGATTTGTTTTTAATTTGTTAGCAAAATGATTTGCAAGAGTTTGTGCGCTTATTGTTGACTGTTCAGGCTCTGATGTTTGGGTTTTTGTTAGTGTTTTTATAATTGCAAATAATTCTCTCGGTCTATTGAGTGCCATATTTATGACTTTTGTGTGGTATTCTCTTTTCGATCTGTTAATAGTGTCTTTGTATTTGTTGAGAAGATTTAAGTAATGTGTTTTATTATCGTTGGTTTTAGATTTCCTCCACTGTTTTTCTTGTTTTCTTAGCTGCTTTTTCATATTATAGAGGTCTTTGTTGAACCATTTTTCTGACTTTCTTTTGTAAATTGCTTTTGGGGACCTTGAGTTGGGGTTGCTGCTTCTTTTATTGTTGTGTTCCATTGGTTTATTATAGTATTGATTTCTGTTGTGTTATTTGTGAGGTTAGGTAATACATTGTCTAGGAAGGTGTCTTTGTTGAAATGAGTAAAGCGAGAATTATAAGGTGTTGGAGTAGTTTCGGTGTTGTTGTATGATAGTGTGAGTAAATTGAAGGTTATTAGATGATGATCTGACCATGGTACTTCTGTAATAAGAGGTGGGGATTGTAGTTGGTGTTTATTAAATGGGGTGGGAATGAATACAAGGTCTAGAGCGTTACCTTTTGTATGTGTAGATGTTTGTATAATTTGGTTGTAACCCATTTCTTTCATGGATTCCATAAAGTTGATTGTGTGTTGTGGGTTGAGTGATGGTAGGTTTAGATCACCTAATATAACAAGTGGTTTTCTCTGTGTAGCTGTACATGCAAGTTCTAGAATGGGGGTGAGATTTTTGTGGTCTGCTGTGGGGGGTCTGTAGATGAGGGACAGTGCAAGGGTTTTGTTTTCTATATTTATGATGTCCATACCATCTATGTTATTCACATTTTTTAGTGAGTATTTGAGCTCTTTTTTGGTGATGATTAGGGCCCCGCCTCCCCTTTTTGCTTCTCGATGGCAGTTGAAAAGATCATATTGATGTGTGTTGAGTTGGTTTAGGAGGATTGTGTCTGTGGGTGCGAGCCAGGTCTCTGTGATGAGAAGGATATCAGGTTTTTCATCGGTGATTATGTCATTAATTATTGGTATTTTATTTCGTATGGATCTTGCATTTATGAGGATGAATTTTATGATGGTGTTTGTTTCGGGGGATCTGTTTATGGAGGGCCCAACACCATTCAGGTTCCATGCTGCCTCTAATAAAGATGCCTGTGCTGCATATCTATGCACCGCCCCCATGGTATGCAGATGTATCTGATGCATATTCATGAGGGACAACATGAAAACCCGAACAGTGTATGGCACACCAGGACTGGAGTTGGGAACCTCTGCTGTAAAGCAGCAGCCAACAGGGGCAGACACACCCACACCCACAGGCTCCATTAGTCAATGCCTCCTGGAGAGGCAGGACATTGGGCCCTGCGTGCATCTCCCAATACTAGCACTTGCATACTTTAGCAATGCCACCCTAAACCTGGGAATACGGTACACAGCTATCAAAAGGTAGCTATGATTACTGGCAGATAGCAATTCCTACATTAAGCAGTTTGCTGATTGAGCTCCATCATAGCAACCTTTCTGATGTCTGTGGAGTGTGCTTCAGGTCTGGTGTCTGACAGTGTTTACCACCCTGGGGAGTGACCCCCAACAGTACTGCGTACCATATCCATGCCTGCACTGTGCCCAGGACTGGTGTGGTGGCCAGGGCTGCCAAACACTTCTATAGTAGCACAATGCTGGCATAGGTGTGGGAGTGTGTGTCTGTCTATCCAGTGTGTGGTGGCTGCAAACACCCTCCACAGCCCACACTGCCAGCACTGTTGCCAGTATTGGCCTGCCAATGTGCATAATGAGGAGCAAGGTACCATGGGTATAGCCCAGACAGGGTGGCCTGGCCAGGATGCATCTGCACAGGGCATAGGGCAATGGCTCGGACATTGTAGTGCCTGGCCACCACCTGCACAGACAGGGTAGCCACAGCATGTTCTGCTGGGAAATCACTCTCACCCTGACTGAGCAGTGACCACAGCATGGCTAGGTTCCCCCATAGTGCTATATAGTATTTCTTTCATGTGATGTACATGGGTTCTCTTTTGGGGCCCAGTCACTGACTTATTTGCTTGGTGTGTATGTTGACATCCCTGTTCTGGGTGCATGCATTTCCACCAGGAACATGCACTATGGACTAGCTAGCAGACTGTCTGCAGCTGATATGTGTCTTGCTGCAACACCTTGCAGGGTGCAGCAGCTGAAGGCTTGCTGCAGGAGAATATCAGATAGTGGTGGGATGCAGCTTAGCATATCCAGGCCTAATGTCTGTCTGCTATTGCTTTATGGATGTGTACAGAGCTGCATTGACTGCCCTGTAGGGTGTCTGTTCCCCAGCAGGACTGGGGTTGATGGTCCCCTCTACTGCCACCACCATTGCAGGGAGGTAGAATGTGGATCTGGTGGTGGAAGACCCTGTTTACCACTCTCAGCCCCAGAGGGGTGGGGTGGTGGTAGTGGTACATAATCTTCCTATGGGTCCATAAAGGCTAAACCTGACTGAGAAATACAGATGTATCTAAGGTGTGTCTGCAGAGACTACCTATCTCACACATTAGCACTGCTGGGGACCTGCAGCATGGCCTATTTCTGCTCTGGATCTGGTGCTGGGCACCCCACCTCACCCTCAGGGTGAGTACAGTACCTGCACAATGTGACGGTACCACACACGGTCAGTTCCCCCTACCAGGCCGAGGTGCTGTGGGGGTGCATACCCAATCTTGTGATCATCTGTAGACTGCTGAATTGCATGTGCGGTGCATCATGGGTATGGGTGGGTTAACCCTATCCTGGTGACCACAGCAGACTGTTTGTGTGGTGACATGCAGTCCTTCTGCAGCCAGCCAGAGGTTTGCTAGCAGCTATGGAGCTGTAGCCCACTGGTTACTTCACTGCTTGTGGAGCCAGAGGTCATGGGTTCGAACCCACAGTGGGGTTATTTGATAGGGCTGTCTAAAGCATTGTCTATTTTTAATGTACATTAGTGCTGCCAGCAAACCACCCTCAGGGTACTGTAACCATAAGGTGCCTCAGAAGGCGCCCTATAAGGCGCCATATAGGGCACCCTATAAAGCGCCTTCTGAGGCACCTTATGGTTACAGTCCATATAAGGTATCCTATGGAATGCCTTTTAGGGTGCCCTATAGGGGATATTATAGGGTGCCGTGGCGGACAGTGCACTTTATAATGTGCCCTATGGAGTGCCTTATAGGGTGCCTTATGCGGCACCTTAGGTTACGGCACGTGAGGGTGTGTTTGCTGGCAGCAATAATTAAAATACACATAAAATGCCTCAGAAAACAATACTTACATGTCAAAGCTGATGCCTCAGCCAGCCTTATGCATTAGGCACACTGGGGGATTGAATTCATGACCCCTGTATCATCAGTCAGTGTATTAACCATTGTGCTACACTTCTGTTTCTATGTTTGGATGTCTGTGCGCCTACTTAAGATTACCGCGCGGTAACGCGCTTAGCAGCGCTTTGCCCGATAATGTGCGCAGCAGTGCGCGTTATCGCGCGCTAATCCCGTTTTGCTACTTTAGACTGAAACGCCCACTCCTTATATGGCAGCCTGCACACTAACGCCAGGCGCACATTAAGAAGGTTTAGTAAACATGCCCCAAAGTGTTTGTCCAAAGGCTCCACTACTTTGCCTGAAGACTGTGCAGCAGGAGTTAATTTGGGCAAAATCTTTGCCTTCCTTTTACCCATACTATCACTGCAGATAATGCCATAGCCAAGGAAGTGCACAGTACCTGATGTTGCAGGGGCTGAGATTCTTAAACCTTTGTTGGGTCTGCAAAGGGGCGTGTCTAGCTCCTTTAGACACACCCCTTAGGGCTACGGCCCAGAGGACCTCCTGGTCGGGTTATGTGCTCCCTCAGGCCCTCTTACTCAGCCAATCTAAATTTTAAACAATCCCCTGGGTCTTATGGCCATCCCGCTAGACTGGTTTCAGCTGCAAGAGGCTAATCCAGATCTGGATCTGTTTCTGCTGCTTTCATGGACTGGTTCTTTCTTGAGAAATTACAACTACAAGCCACAGATGCATTAAGGCAAACTCAGCACTGGAGCAGGCTGTTGTGGCTGAGCTGGGTAAAATGACAAGCCTATTAGTCCGCCAAAAAAAATGTAACCGTTAGAGAAAGGTTTGTGAGTTGATTACGTTTTTGGGAGTTTATTTGGAAGGGGCCTATTATCTGCAAAATGCACTATCACTATCAGCCGGGTAGGTTGTTGAAATCTAGTCCTTGAGATTCCAGATTTTCGTCAGGTGCAGTTAAGGAGATGATTTTATTTATTTATTTTATTTATTTAACAGTTGCTTATATACCGCTACCTTCCACAATGAGGCACATGTACTGTGCCTCATTAGGAGCCTTGTAACGTATTTTAAGGAGTGTTGAAAGCTGTGGAGAGGGATCTGTGGCTGGCAGCACAGATCTGCAAAGATATGACTGTCACAGGCAAGCAAAATATCTGCCCTGGACAGGAGGGAACAAACAGGAATTGAACCCATGACCTCTGCTTCCACGGTCATCAACGTAACCAGTGGGCTACAGCTCTATGGTGTCTAACAAACTGCTGGCTGGCTACAGAAAGAATGCTGGTGACCACACAAGCTGTCTGCTGTGGTTATCAGGATAGAGTAGACCCACCCATACCCATGATGCACTGCACATGCAGATCAGCAGCCTATGTCTGATCACAAGATGGGGTATGCGCCACTATAGCACCCCAGCCTGGTAGGGGGAGCTGACCGTGTGTGTTACTGGCACAGATTAGCTACAGACCGTGACAGCATGCGGTTCCTGTGCTCACCCTGAGGGTAAGTGGGGAGCCCAGCACCAGGTCCGCAGCACATGGCATGGCCGAAATAGGCTGTGCTGTAGGTCCTCATCAGTGTCAGTGTGTGATAAGTAGTCCTTGCTGACACACCTAGGATATACCTCTGTCCATCCATATTCCCCAGTCATGTCTAGCCCTTGTAGACTATGATGCACCCAGAATAGTGCATATCCTGTGTGGGTGCTATGGTCACAGAATACATGAAGGGTGGTATGCAGACCCTAAAGTGGATTATATGAGCACCACCCAACCCACCCCTGTGGGTCAGGGTGGGGAACAGGATCCACCACCAACAGATCCACAGTCTACATCCCTGCAATGGTGGCAGTAGAGGGGACCATCGACCCCAGCCTTGCTGGGGAACAGATACCCTACAGGGCAGTCAATGCAGATCTGTACGCATCCATAAGGCAATGGCAGACAGACAGTAGGCCTGGAGATGCTCAGCTGCCCCCCACCACTATCTGACATTCTCCATTAGCAAGCCCAGTGAGCCTCCAGCCACTGCACCCTGCAAGGTGTTCCAGCCATACACATACTAACTACAGACAGTCTGCTAGCTAGTCCATAGTGCATGTTCCTGGAGAAGATGTGAGCACACACACCAAGCAGTGATTGGGTACCGGAAAAAAAGAACCCATCAATATCACTTGAGAGAAATACCCTATAGCACTATTGGGGAACCTGGCCATGCCATGGTCACTGCTCAGTCAGGGAGAGAGTGACCCCCCCACCCCCAGCAGGACATGCTGTGGCCACCCTGTCCGTGCAGGTTGTGGCCTGGCACTGCAATGTCCAAGCCATTGCCCTATGCCCTGTGCAGATGCATCCAGGCCAGACCAGGCCACCCTGTCCAGGCTATACACACAGTACCTTGCTCCTCATTATGCACATTGGCAGGCTTACACTGGCAACAGTGCAAGCAGTGTGGGCTGAGGAAGGTGTTGGCAGACACCACACACTGGATAGACAGACACACACTCCCACACCTATGCCAGCATTGTTCAACTATAAAGGCTCTTGGCAGCCCTGGCCACCGCACCAGTCCTGGGCACAGTGCAGGCATTGCTATGGTATGCAATACTATTGGGGTCAATCCCCAGGGTGGTGAAGACTGTCAGACACCAGACCTGAGACACACTCCACAGACATCAGAGAGGTTGGTATGATACACCTCAATGAGTAGATTCTGCTTAACTTAGGAACTGCTATCTGCCAGTAATCATAGCAACCTCTTGATATATGTGTACTGTATTCCCAGGTTTAGGGTGGCATTGCTAGGGTATGTAAGTGCTAGTATTGGGAGATGCACGCAGGGCCCAACATCCTGCCTCTCCAGGAGGCTTTGGATAGTGGAGCCTGTGGGTACCGGTGTGTCTGCCCCTGTTGGCCGCTGCTCTAGGGCACAGGTTCACAACTCCATTCCTGGTGGGCCAAACACTGTTCGGGTTTTCATGCTGTCCCTAATGATATACATGAGATACATCTGCATACAATGGGGGCGGCGCATAGAAATGCAGCACAGACATCTGCATTAGAGACAGCATGAAACGTGAATGGTGTTTGGCCCTCCAGGACTGCAGTTGGGAAACTCTGCCCTAGGTATTGTGTATGTTTATGGTGTCTGTGCTCTGTAGAGTAAAATATAGGCGTTTAAGGCATGTTTATGTTATCTGCAATAAAGGTTCCATCTTTATTACCATGTTTTAGTAGTGGGTAAAATATGGGGACTGGGTTGGCAGGAACCACAGCTGGGACTTGAACCTGTAACCTTCTGCTCTTGAACACATTGGCTGTGTATACTGTACCACCATGTTGTCACAGAGATAGTGCAGTCCCTGGGGTTACCATGACTGTTTGTCAGACAGGGCCTGTCTGTTGCAATGCATGGCACCCACCTACACAGGGCTAGGCCATGGTCTGCTGTGGGCAGCTGCCACTGCCCCCTCCACCGCCAGTACCCCTCTGCCACCATGCTGACATGCCCTTCTGCTGGTAGTGCGCAGTCGCAGGCCATCCAGTGTGCCAGTAGGCGGCTGCCTATGGTGCGGGTTCTGGGGTAGGGGTGCCCGCATAGATGTCCACGCTTCCCCCCAGCACCGCCTGCCAATGTTATGTGCCCTTGGGGGTACCTGCTGGGTACTATCCTCTGTGCCACTGTGGGAAACACACTTGTGCCCATGTTGGGCCCTCATCAGTTGCTGTCTGGCTGTTCTACTGTTTCAGCATTCCTATGGGCCACCTAGGCATCACCCTGGGCCACACTGTGGCACAGCTGCACCACAGCATGTGCCGCCTGCAGCCCTCTGTATCCCCTTTTCCAGCATCTGTCCAGTTGCCCATTCCGACATGCCCAGCCTGCTGTTGCAGAACATTTGCACGCCATAGAAAACCTGTCCAATAACAAGGGGAAACCGTGATCAGCGCTATTTCACTGTGGGATCATTCACCTTGTGTGGGGACAGAGCATAGACCCTTCCAAAATTAATATCCTTTTTTTGGAGCTTTCTCGGTAGTGTTTTTTTATGTTTCCCATTCATATCACTATTGGCCAGCTTGGTTATGTTTGTTTTACATTTTGTTCAGGTCATTTTCAGTGTTTATTTGTCCTTTTGTTCTGTGCACATGTATCACACTTCTCACTTTTTGTAGGTTTCCCTGGCTTTGTTGTACATTGCTGACTGAAATGGTTTCTCTCTCCTGCAATTGTGTGCTAACGCCTGATTTTCAGTTGCGTTAGGATTCAGCCCTTAATTCCTCTGCGTTAGCGTGAAAGGGGCCTCTCCCCGCCCACTCCCTGCCCATTGACTCCTTCTACCCGCCCTCTCTCCACCCTTTTTTGCACTTAACGCGGCCAGGAATGTTAAGGCGCCTTATCTTTTGTGTGGTGGAAACGTTATGCCAGAGAAGAGTGGAATATAGGATAACACAGAGAATATTAGAATATAAGAGAATATTGGTTATATGAAATGTGTTACTATAGAATGATGTATATGTATGTGTATGGCTATTGATTCCACTTTTAGATGTAGGAGAAGTTTCTGTGGACTGTTGATGGGTTAACTTTGGAATGCATTCTAGCCCACAATTATGGTCAATTAGTATTCCTGAAGTTTTCTGAGGTCTGCCTTTTCCTGGTTTTTCTTCTTTGCTGAATGAACAATACTATGATATGGTAAAGTGCTTTATGCACAGACATGGCCTGGTGCAAAATTGCTCACGTGATATGTGGTTAAATCTACATGCACACAGCCTGATGTTTGGTGAGGTGTTACCGAGAACAGCATTGGGGTGGAGTCTGCAGTTTCACACTTTTTTGAAAATTCATGCACCTGCATGTAAATGACCCCCGAAAAACTGTGCATCCCAAAGAGCAGGTATGAATTCAAGCACGTTGTTTTCCTGGGGTAATGTTGAAAGTTGAAGAATGCATGAACTCAGAACCGGTGTAACCTTTAGGCATGACCAGGCAGCCACTGACGACAGCTGCTTCTGAGGTGTGAGAAAGAGCAGCAGCAGTTAAAGTAAAACACTAGATCCTGACAGACAGACAAACGCAAAGAGCCATTGACACATTCTGTTACCTGTAGGGAGAGCGGGTGCACACATTCACACATAGTAACTACTACATCGAGCATTAGCAGTTTATTTAAAAGACTGAGATCATACTCCACATAACCTGGCTTAGGAGTGAGCTTCATGACAGTCATGGGATTCACAAAACTAACCCATTTGGAGAAAGTGCCCCTCAAAGTTTAATATTTAAAATTATGGGTTCTTAATTTTCCTGTGGTTGGTCTGCTTTCTCCCATGGAGCTATTTAAAATGTACTTATGTTTATGTTTATGTTTATTTAGATTTGATATACCGCTCAGGCCAAGAGGCATTAGAGCGGTTTACAATACTATATCATTCAAGGAAATAAGAAAAGAACGCCATTTATATGATAGGACAGAATAGAGGACAGAGACAGTCAAACAGATAAGAGATGGAGAGGAACACAGAACAGCAAGATACCACAATATATAGGCACCACAATCCAGCTTATGCTGTCAGTGTAACCTCCAGCAACAGACGCCACGGACCAACGCCTAAGGGCCACGCCAAAGGAATACTTTGTTGTACTCCAATTTTTCAGTCCGCTGTCTCCTCCATAAATATTATATACCTCAGAGTATTGCTCAAGTACCATCTGTGGGAGACTCACATGAGCCGGTTAATCCCGATGATTTGGGCTTAACTCAATTTTTTGAGACTACTTTGGGCAATGTATCCCAAAGAGGTACTTTATTTGTTTCCTTTTTCTCAGAGAGTTTAAGAGTCGCATTGGGAAGTTGTATTTCTTAACGAAAGCTACTCCCTTTTGTGGGTCACCATTGATGATATTTCCTGACATTGCTCATACCACTCACAGTTGAAACCTAAGGTACTGGCTCTTGGAGGAACGATTTTTTTTTAATTTCCCTGTAAGTGCTTAGTAACACGTTCTGGCAACGGCTATGTATTTGTTCAGGCTTCTCACCTTGAACAACTTCTTTTGGATACGTAGTTTACCTTTGAGATGTTTCTCTTTATTTGCCTGGTGTAGTTAAAAGGGGTTCAATATATTTTTGTTTTTTTTCTTGACCTCCGTGTACTCTCTCGATCATCTTTCGTAATGTGGGTTTGTGTAAATTCTTTTTTTACTGGTTCCTGATGTTTGTTTCCCTGTATACTTTGATGAATTTGCTTTTCTTGTAAGTTGCTTATTGTAACTGTTTAAAATTTAATAAATAATATAAATTAAGAAAATAATAATATTTAAAAATATGATGCCCAAAGATGCATTTATACAGGATTGTTGTGGGAGGGATGGTGTTGGGATGACCCTGATTACTGAGTTTAATTATCACAATCTCCCTGGGGGAGGGGGAAGAGCAAGGGGGCAATAAGGATGAAGGTTCGCTTAGGGCATCCAATATTCTTGCACCAGCTGTGCATGTACATTTGCCCCAAAACTCCACAGAGAAAAGTGTGCATGCACCTTTTTCCAATGTGTGACGTTGTAAAATGATTTACTTCCTTAGCTAGAGTTAGATGGCAAAATGTAGAGGTCCAAAAAAAGTGAGTTCTTTAGTGGGAGTAACTCCCTGATAGGACACATTGAGCTAATTTTTGCTGCAATTAGGTGACTTTTCACCATTTCTAATTTCCTTTGCCAGGCATTTGTACCTCTGGTCATTTAGTGAAGGCATCCATGCTGATATGCTATTGAAACTTGATTCATCCCAAAAAACATTTCTCCTATTACTCTGATCCTTATGCGGTACCCAGGTGAGGGCACCTTACAAAAATGAGAAGCATAATCCAAAACAAACTGGAAGAAAGTAGATGTGATAGCGGGAAATAATAATTCAGAGTTGATGCAAAATTCGGACCAGATGCTTGAGAACTGAGAGAACTAGCTGGAAAAGATACTTTTTGCATTTAGGTCAAAAGCTGTTGGGTAGGATGCATTTTGGACACCTATTCCACAGAGGGAGACAGAGAAGAGAGAAGCAGCTTGGTAACAAAACTCGCTTAGTACAGACAGAGCTGGCCAGTATAAGATATTGGATCCACCAAAAAACAGCAAACCGCCACGTAGGCGCCTAGGAACCAGTAAGAGACGTGGCAGGAAGTTCTAAAATTGCCTTTATTGTTCCACGGATAAGGTGTGCCAAACCCAACACAGGCCGCGTTTCGTATACCACTTCCTCAGGGGTTAAGGACCCACTAAAAAACATTCATATACATGGTAAATACGAAATAAAAACACAGCAAATAAAACATATATGCAAATACATAATAAAACATATTCCATCACAACAAATAAAACAATAAATACATAAATAATTATAATGCGATAACTCATTGATAAAATACATATGATGCAATAAATACTTGATAAAATGCGGATTACAATAACAATACATCAATATAAAGAGGCTAACCTTAAGATGCTTGTACCAAAAAAATATAAGATAGTAAAAACACAAATAAAAAAGGAAAGAGATGAGGAGGATTAAAAGGATGTGCCATAGGCACTGATCATTACATGAGAGTAAAAAAAACTACTTACTACGCTTAAAAGAAGGATAAAAAATAGGGGAAAGGAGTGAATCAGTAAAGTCCCCCGAAAATCAAACGGCATCATTTTTATAGTAGTTTTGCAAGATGCCGTTTGATTTTCGGGGGACTTTACTGATTCACTCCTTTCCCCTATTTTTTATCCTTCTTTTAAGCGTAGTAAGTAGTTTTTTTTACTCTCATGTAATGATCAGTGCCTATGGCACATCCTTTTAATCCTCCTCATCTCTTTCCTTTTTTATTTGTGTTTTTTTATTTGTGTTTTTACTATCTTATATTTTTTTGGTACAAGCATCTTAAGGTTAGCCTCTTTATATTGATGTATTGTTATTGTAATCCGCATTTTATCAAGTATTTATTGCATCATATGTATTTTATCAATGAGTTATCGCATTATAATTATTTATGTATTTATTGTTTTATTTGTTGTGATGGAATATGTTTTATTATGTATTTGCATATGTTTTATTTGCTGTGTTTTTATTTCGTATTTAACATGTATATGAATGTTTTTTAGTGAGCCCTTAACCCCTGAGGAAGTGGTATACGAAACAAGGCCTGTGTTGGGTTTGGCACACCTTATCCGTGGAACAATAAAGGCAATTTTAGAACTTCCTGCCACGTCTCTTACTGGTTCCCAGTATAAGATATTGGGCACTCTAGACAACACTTCAACCTTAAACTTCCCCCAAGAGATTGTGATCATTAAACTCAGTAATCATGATCACCCCAGCACCATGCCTCCCACAACAATCCTGAAAGAATGCATAATTGGACATAATAGGGCTCATTCCATCCTGGACGTCCAGCCCCTCTGTATGTCTGGTTTGAACCGGACATACAGAGGGGCTCGCGATTCTGATCGCAGGAATGTCCATCCCCGCTATTTGTGGCACAGAGTAACCTCCTATGAGGGGAATTTTAGAAGGGATGTCCCAGTGCAATCTGGGACATCCAAGCCAGAATGCCGGAAAGAAAGCAGACGCATTCAAGTGCACACATGATTTCACAAATGTAGATGTGCCTGATGTGGTTAGCACAAATGTACTGACGGGCACCTCAGTGGGTAGCATTGACTGTACCTGTGGCAATCATAGCCAGATCCCTTAGCACCGGGGTGTTGCTGAACCCCCACTATCTGCATGGGGACATGCTGGGCATACCCCCATTCCTTAGCATGGTCTGGCTCCACCCCCCATGCTAAATTTTGGGCCTACTGCACGCTGCAATACTGCACTTTAGTAAACATCCCCTAAGTGCTGTGTTATCCCCTACTGCTGTAAATGATGTTTTTGCTTTTAAAGCTGGTATAGAAAGCAAATACTCCTAAACCTAAACGTAAGATTAGGAGACAGATCTATTCTATTCCTTTCAGTCTCTCTAATCACTTGACTCTTTCCATTATTCAAGAAGGTCCTGTAGGAAGAGCCCCAGAACTATCAGCCTCCAGTTCATGCTTCTTGGCCTTTTGTAGTATCAATGTGGCACGGACCAAGTAGCATCATGAAGTGACAAAAATCACCAGTGCTCTTGTAGTGTCTCATACCCCATGATCGCTGGCTTAGTAGCGAGCATCCAATGTCCCTGCAAAGCTCACACAAATTCTTTCAGGAGCCCACATCATCAGCGTACAAACCGGGCAATATGCAGTGAGAGCCTTTCAGGGGGAAAAGTCACATCTTGAGCTTCCTAATCAATTTTCCCTCTAGGGTAACCCGGCAGTATTTAATTGATCTTAACCAGAGAACTAAGCTGATAAGGATATTAAGTCACAAAAAAGTGTGCACAGGTAGCCCTACTATTGAAAAGTATTAGTTAAATCCAAATCCCTTCCCTTCCCCCAAGGTATTTTTTCCACGCAGATAAATATCTTACTTTGCTTCAATTAGCTTTCCGTCTGTCTAAACTGAGAGAAAAAATACTGCTCTCCTTAAATTCCAGCTGAATGCTACCATGTACCTCAACTCAGCTTCAACAGACAGCTCACCCCAAATAATCAGCCTGAGTTCCAGAAAGAATGAAAGGACTGAAAATCATGCCTAATTTTGTTGCAGTTTGAGAGCTGGATTGGCGCTTCATTATGTGACTATCAAGTGTACCAAAGCAGAAAGATTTTAATGATATATAATTATGCAGGTACGCTTTGCATGAAAAACAGCCATCCACAGACTTTATTCCTTCTCACTTTGTGCTAGAGACTTTAAAATAGCCTTTAACGGGAGAGGAATGGCTGTAAGGGAAGCTGTCTTTCCCTCGGTTGTTGCTTATCCTAGCTATGCAAAGTAGCAATGGTTCCATATCTCACACTGAACGAATATGCATTTATAAAATAGACTCTCAGAAATGACCCTATTAATGCACAAAGGTTTTCGAACCTTCTCTGAAGAAGGTGTAAATGAGGTGCACATACTTGATTCATGAACCCATGTATTTTACAAAAATATATCTGTACATTACAGCCCCACCCCTAACTCCAGCCAAACTCTATCCCTGGGAACACCTATGTAAATATTCAGCCGTGTAATTTTAGCCAAGTCCTTTTCTGCATGCAGAACAGGTTTTGCGCATAGAAAACCCTTTATAAAATTATCCTCCACATAAAGTTATACTGCTATTTGTGCAGTCCAGCTTGGACAGATAAGTTATGCAGTGAGCGTCTAAATACCGCCACCCATTGGATAACTTAGGGGTATGTCTACTAAGTCGGGCTAATGGTTAACCCGGGCTATCTGCACCTTGGTCCCATGTTATTCAATGCGACCTAGGAGCAAATAGCCTGGGCTAACCATTAGCTTGGTTTAGTAGACAAACCTCTTAGTCCTGCTCATGGACCACCCCAAATCATGCCCCAGTTTAAAATGGATATCTGGCCATTTAGCAATTTAGGAGGTAAGTTACTAATATGCCTTGAGAGAATGATGCATGAATTTTCTTTCTTAATGTATGGTAAATGGAAAAATTGTGCATTATTTTACCAAAATGCATGTTTATTTTTGGAATGTCTCTAGAGCATGAGTCAATAGATTCACAAGGCAAAAAATCCAGGAAGAGTTTTCCACAGAGATCAAGACCAGACAGGGAACAGGAAATATTACTAGAAATATAAGACACTGTGATGAACAGGCTGGCTAGTCCCACTTCCCAAGGAGCCATCATAGCTCCTCTTGGAAGAGCAGTGCCTTCTAAACTAAGGGGTATGTTTACTAAGTAGTGGTTTCTGTGCAGTATCAGAGTCTTGGCTCCATTGAATTCAATGGGGCCGTGGCTCTGATATCGCATGGAAAGCCGCTACCACTTCTTAGTAAACATACCCGTAAGGGTCACTGACAGCCATTAATAAAACCTCTAGTAACCTTTCAGGTTTTTATTGTTGTTGTTGTTTGGACAGCAACCCCAGCCACCTCCTAATTAACAAAATTGCCCTGAAATGAAAATTTATAAAACCAAAATGAAGCAAAATGAAATGTCCGAAAATGACACAAAAAACTAAACAATACAAGGAGAAATAATTTACCACATTTTTAATATTATGAGGCAGTTCATTCCAGAGGCTTGGTACAGCTCCAGAAAATGAGCAGGATTTTATTTTTACTGACCCAAGTTCTCTAACAGAAGGCAGAGTTAAATTCAATATTGAACTTGATCAAAGATTTTGAGCAAGAGCATATCTAATTCATTTCTCCGTAAGATATTTTAGTCCAATACCATGAATAGCTTTAAAAGCTGAACATCATGTTTTAAACTTTATTTTAAATTCCTCTGGCAATTAGTATAAAGAACATTATAAAGGTGTCACTCTTTCTCTACTTCTACTAAACATAGGGGTATGTTTACTAAACTGCGGTAATGTCATTCGCGTTAGGTTCTGCGGTAAAGGTAGAGATGCCCATATAAAGGCATGGGCGTTGCATCATTACAACAAGCTGTAGCAGCTAATGCGTGTTACAAGGCGCCTTAGACTAACAAGCGTTACAAGGCGCCTTGTAAGGTGCCCAGTAAGGTGCCATGTAAGGTGTCTCAGAAGGCGCCCTATAGGGCCTCCTAGGCTAAGCGCCATATTAGGCACCCTTGGACAAGGCACTGCAGAAGGCACCCTGGGCTATGGAACCATAAGTTAAGGTGGCCTAACAAGGTTATGGTGTCCTAGGCTAGTGTGCCCTAGGGACTGCAAGGTGCCTCAGGATGATATGCATGACCTGTACAGAACAGAGACAGATGTAGCCCTAGATAGAGCACTCAGGAAAGGCAATGAACAGGTGAGTGAAGGAGGGAGAGGTGGGAGCCGCTGGACCTGCCATATCTGCGGGCATCCCATGTGCCTGCCAGTACTGATGACAAACATGGTGGGGCAGCTGTACCACAGCACAGGGTGTTGGCAATGTAAAGTACCGGAAAAACAGTCGGTGGCAGACGATGGGAATACGTGTCCCCCAGTGGAGGCAGAAGTGGCAGGATTGATGGGTGGACAGAGGAGTGGTGGTGCCATGCAGATCAGGCACAGGTGAGGCAAGCATGAAGAGGCGCAATGCAGGAAAGGGTAGCAGTGCATGACATGGGGTGGCAGCCTGCACTGGCAGACAGGACTCTATACAGCTGACAGATGCAGATAGATGGACCGAGGGAATGTTGGCAATTGTGGCGAGGGTATTATGGGCTGGAAGCACAGATCTGCAAAAATATGACCTCTACAGGCATGCACACTATTTGAGTAGGACAGGCATGAGAGGAGGGAACAATGAGGAACTGAACCCATGAACACTGCCAAGAATGGCATTGTATTAACCAGTAGGCTATACCTCCATGGTGTATGTCACAGCAATGTCTGGGTACAGAAGGACTGCAGGTCACCGTACAAACTGTCTGCTCTGAGTGCCAGGATAGGGTAACCCCACCAGTACCCATGATGCAATGCACATGCTAAATAGCAGTCTACAGCTGATTACCAAATGGGGTCTGCACCTCTCCGGTACCTCAGCTTGGAAAGACGAACTGACAGTGCGTGATACTGGCACAGAGTAGCTACAGACCATGCCATTGTGCAGGTTCTGTGTTCACCCTGAGGGATAGGATGGGTGCCCAGCACTAGGTCCGCAGTACATGTGGTGCTAGAGATAGGTCCTGCTGTACATCCTTATCATTACCAGTGTGTGACAGGTGTTCCTTGCAATGCAGCTGAAGGTAATTTGGTGTCCATCTGTATCCTGCAGTCACATGTGGCCCTGTGGGACCAGCCACCAGACAGGTTAGTGTGTACCCTGTGTTAGGGTCTGGCTGACATGGCAGAAGGGTTCTTAGAATTGGATGAGGTGTGTGTAGCAGTGCCTTTATAGGTCACAGTGGTATACACTACATACCCCACATCACCCTTTTTGTAGGTAAAGAACAGGTGCCCCTGCCCCAGGGAAGCAACCTCCATCCTGTTTGTATGAGACAGCCCTCCAGGGTTGGTGGGCCAGAGCCATACTTATGACTGGGGCAGTGGCAGACCAGCAGCAATGCTGGGGTTAAGCCTGGAAAACCCCAACTGCCTCCCACCACTGTTTGCCAGTCACTAGCAGACAGCACAGTCAGACTACCTTATAGGTGTTCTGGCCATGCACAGTCTAACTGCAGACAGTCCACCAGCCAGTGCATAGTGCATAGTGCATGCTCACAGAGGAACTATGTGCAGCAAGCAGGCATCTCAGTGATTGGGACCCCAGCACTGGGGAACACAAATATTTTTTTTATTTATTTATTTATTTACAGTTCTTCTATACCACGCTTTTCATATCAGTGCGGTTTACAAATAACAGAAATATTGCCACAGACAAACGGCCATAGGCTTACATTATAACAGGATGTATAACTTGGGATAGAACAGGGGAACTATGTACAATTGCATTATAAACTATATACAAGTATCACCGTAGTGTTGGAAAATTATTTACAATATATAACCTGTGCTGGAAAGGTCTGGTTTGTGTTTTGTGTAAAACATGTTATGGGTGTGTTAGTTTCCTTATGAGTAAGATGTGGTGTGGGGGATGGTTGTATTAGGTGGGAAAAATGTAAGAAAAACAAATACTGCTTAAGAGCTTTCCTGAACTGAGAAGGGTTGTTAATTGCACTGATATGTGAAGGGAGGTTGTTCTAGTATCTCAGAGCAATATCATTGGAGGCAGATAGTGTAGCGTGCTATGTGGGAACCTAGACCTGCCATGGTCACTGCTCGGTCAGAGTGAGTGCCCTCCCAGCATGCCATGCTGTGGCCACCCTGTCCATGCAGGTGGTGGTCAGGCACTACAGTGTCCCAGCCATTGCCCCACACCCTGTGAAGATGCATCCTGGCCAATCTGCCCTGTCTGGGCCATACCCAAAATACCTTGCTCCTCATTATGCACCTATTCAGGCTAATGCTGGTAAGAGTGGACATTTTGGGCCCAGTGAAGGGTGAGCAGCCACAGAACAAGGGATAGACATACACACACGCTCATTCCTATTGCAGCATTGTAGGGGGTGGCAACCCTGCCCGCCACACTGGTCCTGATCACAGTGCCGACATTGCTAAACTGTGCAGGGGGTAGTAGTAGTGCTCTGGTGATAACTTCAGCTCAATGCTGGGGCCAACAGCCTGACTCTCCATGTATCTTTGGATTGTGGAGCCTGTGTGGGTTGGTGTTTGTACCCCTGTTCGCCGCTGCTTTGGGCTTTGCACATGTTGCTGTTGTATCTGCATTGTAGGGTAAAACATAGGGACATGCTCTGCAGGAACCACAGCTGGGGCTTGAACCTGTGACCCTCTGCTTCTGGACACACTGGCTGGGTGTACTGCACCACACTGTTGCCACAGATGTACAATAGTCCCTGTGGCTACCTGTACTTTTCCTCAGCCAGACTTTGTATGTTGCACTGCATACCACGTACTGATGCAGGGCATGGCCTAGGTCCATTGAAAGGAGGTGGCACTGACCCCTCGAGCACGGGCACACACCCCCCTGCCAAGCTGACATGGCCATTTGCTGTCGGTGCTGTCGGTGCATGGTTCGGAAGAATGTATCCTTGAAGGATGCTAACAAAAGCAGAGATGTTCCAAAAAAGAGTAAAGCAGCCCAAATGCCCTCGAGTATGGAGCAGACAGAGCTTAAAGATCCCAAATTACCCATGTCTACTAATAGCCAATTTAATATGGATAAAATACAGTCTCTAAAATGCTTGTATGCAAATGCTAGAAGTCTAAAAAATAAGATGGGAGAGTTAGAATATATAGCACTAAATGAGAGATTAGATATGATTGGAATTTCAGAGACATGGTGGAAGGAGGACAACCAGTGGGACACTGATTCCTAGGTACAAACTATATCGTAATAATAGAGCTGATCAAATTGGTGGAGGAGTTGCGCTCTATGTTACAGGGGCATTGAGTAAGAAAGGATTAAAGTTTTGCAGGAAACAAAATTTGCTGTAGGATCTCTATGGATTGAAATTCCATGTAAAAAGGGGAAGGCGATGGCAGTGGGGGTGTACTATTGACCACCTGGCCAGAATGAACAAATGGATGATGAAATGCTCAAAGAAATCAAGGGAGCTAACAAAGGTTACAGCACAATAATAATAATGGGTGATTTCAATTACCCCGGTATCGACTGGGTCAGTATCACAGCAGGACATGCTAGTCCTTAGTGGAACATCAGATCTGGTGCAAGAGATAAGGGTGTTGGGGACACTTGGCAATAGTGATCATAGCATGATCGCATTTGATTTAATTAGTGGAGGAGGGATAGTAAGGAAATCCACAGTACTACCTTTTAACTTTCGAAAGGGAGACTATGGGGCATGTTTACTAAAAGCCGTACAATTGCGTGCCGCACAATAGCGCACGGAAACGCGGCACTCAAACGCTCAGAAACGCTCTTAAACGCCCCGCACAAGTGCGCTTGGGCCCCGCACAATTGCGCGCCGCACTAACGTGCCCCGCAAAAGTACCCGGCCCGCAAATGTCCGATAGAGGCGTGGAAAGGCATTCTGAGGGCGGAGGAAGGCTCCCGAGGGGCGGAGAGACGGGGTCAATGGGCGGGGAAGGGGAGGGGAGAGGCTCCCCGCACAGTATCGGGGACGAATTTGCAGGTTAAAAATAGCGCGAGTGAAACACTCACGGTAGAGGGCATTTAAAGGGAAGAGAAACCATTTCCGTCAGCAATGTACAGGGAAACCGGGGAAACCTGCAAAACGTGAGCAGTGTGATACATGTGCACAGAACAAAAGTGCAAATAAAGATAGAAAAAGACCCAAACAAACATATTAAAAATAGGAAGTCAGCTGGGGAACCCTGATATTAATGGGCAAACATAAGAAACACACCCAGGAAAGCTCCAAAAAAATGAAATGAAGTATGGAAGGGGCTACGGAGCGGAGACCCTTCCAAAAACCATTTCCTTTTTTCTGAGCCTTCCTGGGAGTGTTTGCTATGGTTGCCCATTCATATCACTGTTGCCCAGCTTGGATATATTTATCCCCAGTTCGTCGTGGTCAGTTGAGGGGTTTATTTGCACGTTTGTCACCAGACAAGGTGACTGAGCCCACAGTACAAATGTGCAGAGCAGGGTTTGTGACTCCTTTGGTCAGGTTTCCCACCCCCAGGGACTGCACTATCACTGTGGCCACAGTGTGGTGCAGCAGACAGAGGCAGTACCTCTAGGACCAGAGGGTCACAGGTTCAAATCCAAGCTGGGGCTCCTGCCAACCCAGTCCCCATATTTTACCCACCACTAAACAGAGATAGTAAAGACACTCCTTTATTGCAGAGAACATAAGCATGGTTCACACACCCATTTTGTACCCAACACCGCACACACACCATAACAATGGGCATTACCGACAGCCGAGTCCCCCAAATGCAGTCCTGGAGTGCCACAACTCAATCAGGTCATATGCTTTTCCAAGATACGGACATGCCAGCATGTTGGCGGTAGGGTACAGGTGGTGGAGGGGGCAGTGGCTGCTAGCCACAGAAGACAGTGGCCGAGCCATGTGCAGGCTGGCACGTCCACTGCAACATAGGCCCTGTCAGATGTACAGTCATGGACTTCCCAGGGAATTCAGCACATCTGTGGTAACACAGTGGTGCAGTGCACACAGACAGTGTGTGCAGGAGCAAAAGGTCACAGGTTCAAAGCCCAGCTGGGGCTACTGCCAATCCTGTCCACATATTTTCCCCACAACTAAACCATGTTAGTAAGGGCAATCCTTTATTGCTGGGGATATACGCATTGGTCATACGCCTATCTTTTACACCACCAAGCACAGACACCATGACCAGGGGCATTACCTAGAGCAGAGTCTCACAAATGCAGTCCTGGAGGACCACACACCATTCAGGTTCCATGCTGCCACTCATACAAATAACCGTGCTGTATATCTATGCACCACCCCCATGGCATGTAGATGTAGCTCATGCATATTCATGAGGGACAGCAGGAAACCCCAACCAGTGTATTGCAAACCTGGACTGGATTTGGGAACCTCTGCCGTACAGCAGCAGCCAACAGGGACAGACACACCCATACCCACACCCACAGGCCCCATTGGCCAATGCCTCCTGGTGAGGCAGGACATTGGGCCCTGCGTGCATCTCCCAATACCAGCACTTGCATACCTTAGCAATGTCACCCTACACCAGGGTATATGGTACACAGCTCTCAAACGTTTGCTATGAGTACTGGCAGATAGATATCCCTACGTTACGCACAGTCTGCTCTATGAGCTCCATCATAATAATCTATCTGATGTCTGTGGTGTGTGCGTCAGGTCTGGCCCCTGACAGTGTTTACCACCCTAGGGAGGGACCCCCAATGGTATTGCATACCATACCCATGCCTGTACTGTGCCCAGGACTGGTGTGGTGGGCAAGGATTCTGAACCCCTCTATAGTAGCACAATGCTGGCATACGTGTGGGAGTGTGTGTCTGTCTATACCAGTGTTTCCCAACCCAGTCCTACGGGGCACACCGGCCAGTCAGGTTTTCGGGATATCCCTAATGACTATGCATGAGATATATATGCATTAGAGATATCCTGCCAACCTGACTGGCTTGTGGCCCTCCAAGGCTGGATTTGGAGACCCCTGCCTTACACCTCTGTCATTTAAGATTGTGAGTGGGCAAGGTGCAGATGTCCTAGACATCGAAAGGGTATATAGAATGTGACACATTCCTCCTCGATTCTCACCACCACCAAAATATTGTCTATTAGACAACTTTTTGGTGGTGGTGAGAATCGAGGAGGAATGTGTCACATTCTATATACCCTTTCGATGTCTAGGACATCTGCACCTTGCCCACTCACAATCTTAAATGACAGAGGTGTAAGGCAGGGGTCTCCAAATCCAGCCCTGGAGGGCCACAAACCAGTCAGGTTGGCAGTATATCTCTAATGCATATATATCTCATGCATAGTCATTAGGGATATCCCAAAAACCTGACTGGCCGGTGTGCCCCGTAGGACTGGGTTGGGAAACACTGGTCTATACAGTGTGTGTTGGCTGCAAACACTGTCCACAGTTTTGGCCTGATGATGTGCATAATGAGCAGCATGGTACCATGGGTATAGCTCAGACAGGGTGGGCTGGCCAGGATGCATCTGCACAGGGCATAGGGCACTGGCAGGGACATTGTAGTGGCCGTCCACCACCTCCACAGACAGGGTGACCTCTGTATGTGCTGCTGGGCTTTCACTCCACCCTGACTGTGCAATGATGGCAGCATGGCTAGGCACCCCCATAGTGCTTCATAGCACTTTCCTCATGTGATATATATGGGTCACCTGTTGGGGCCTAGTCACTGATGTATCTGCTTGTGTGTGCTGCCATCCCAGTTGTGGGTGCATGCATTTCCAGTGGGACTAACCAGCAGACTGTTCACAGCTGGTATGTGCCCTGCTGGAGTGCCTTGCAGGGTGCAGTGGCTGATGGCTTGATGCAGGGGAATATCAGATAGTGGTGGGGTGCATCTCAGCATATCCAGGCCTACTGTCTGTCTGATATTGTGGTCTGGCTGTGTGTGGGGCTGCTTGGACTGCCCTGTAGGGTGTCTGTTCCCCAACAGGACTGGGGTTGATGGTCCACTCTACTGCCATCATTGCAGGGGGGGGGGGTGTGTATAATGGGGATCTGTTGATAGGAGACCCTGCCTGTTTGCCACCCTCAGCTGGGGGGGGGGGGTTGGTGGTACATGGCCCACCTAGGGGTCTGTGGGGTTTCCCCTGACTGAGACAGACAGAGATATCCAAGGTGTTCCTGCAGAAACTCACAGATTATGACTGTTTTGGAGCTCTGCCATGGCCTCTCTCAGCTGTGGACCTGGTCCAGGGCGCCTCATCGCACACTCAGGGTGAGCACAGTTCCCGCACAGTGTGACTGTGTGTAGCTACTCTGTGCAAATTAAACACCCGGTCAGTACCTCCTACCAGGCCAAGGTGCTGTGTGGGTGCACACGGACACGTCCCCCTACCAGGCCGGGGAGCTGTTGGGGTGCATTCCCCATCTTGTGTTCATCTGTGGACAGCTGATTTGCATGTGCAGTGCATCATGGGTATGGGTGGCCTAACCCTATCCTGGTTCCCACAGCAGACTGTCTGTGTGGTGACATGCAGGCTCTCTGCAGCCAGCTAGGGGCTTGCTGGCAACTATATAGCTGTAGCCCAATGGTTACTTCACTGCCTGTGGAGCCAGCGGTAATGGGTTCGAGCCCACAGTGGGGTTATTTGATAGGGTTGTCCAAAGCTTTTTTTAGATTTAATGTACATATGTTGCTGCCATCAAACACACCCTCAGTGTACTGTACCCATAAGGTGCCTCTGAGGGTGCTTTATAGGGCACCCTATAGGGCACCTTATGGTTGCCGTCCATATAAGGTGCACTATACATTATCCTGTGACGCAACATATATGGTGCCCTATAGGGGACATTCAAGGGTGCCTTGGCGGACAGTGAACTTTAACATGTGCCTTATGGGCCGCCTTATGTTAACACGCTTTGTGAGTGCGTTTGCTAGTAGTGATAACTGAAATAAAAATAGCTTGCCCCCTACAGCACTCATCCCCATAATACACACTGCCTCAGTGAGCCTTCTTCATTGGGCACTGTGGGGGATTGAACCCCTGATCTCTGCACCATTGGTCAGTGTCTTAACCATTGCGCTGTGGCTCTGTTCCTATGCTTGGGCATCTGCGCACCGCCTTATGCCGCCCAAACCTAACAGTGCACCGCCTTATGGCGCCTGAGATTAACAGTGCACCGCCTTATGCCGCCCAAAATTAACAGTGCACTGCCTTATGCCGCCCAAAATTAATATGCCTCCTAAAGCACTTTTACCCATTACAGTTAATGCCTCAGCCAGCCCTTTTTGTTGTGCACAATGGGGAATTGAACCCATGGCAGCTGCACCCACAGTCAGTGTTTTAACCATTGTACTATGGCTCTGCTCCTTTGTGTGTGCACATCAGGCACCACTTAGCCTTTCCACGCACTATTGTGCCCCGCGCAAATGTGCGATCGCTTACTCCCATTTTTTTTCTTTTCTCTGCCTGAACCGCCCACTCCTTATATGGCACAGGCACACTACCACGGCCCCGCACATTAGGAATGTTTAGTAAACAGACCCCTATGATAAAATGAGGAAAATAGTTAAGAAAAAACTAAAAGGAGCAGTTACAAAGGTTAAGGACTTACATCAAGCTTGGGTGTTGTTGAAAAAAGCTATCTTGGAAGCCCAGACCAGCTGTATTCCACACTTTAAGAAAAGTGGAAGGAAGTCCAAAAAACTGCCAGCATGGTTTAAAGGTGAGGTCAGAGAGGCTGTTGTTGCCAAAAAAGCAACTTTCAGGAAATGGAAAAAAAGAGCCAAACGACGAAACCTGAAAACAGCACAAGCACTGGCAAGTCAAATGCAAGACATTGATAAGGCAGGCAAAGGGAAAATTTGAGAAGAAGCTTGCTGCGAAAGCAAACACACGTAAAAAAGACTTTTTCAAGTACATTCGTAGCAAAAAACCTGTGAGAGAGTCAGTTGGTCCATTAGATGATAGAGGGGTTAAAGGGGCACTAAGAGGCGACAAGGCGATAGAGGAGAGACTGAATGAATTCTTTGCTTTGGCCTTTACTGAGGAAGATGTAGGGATGTTACCCATGGCTGAAGTGGTATTTAAAGGTGCGGAAGAATTGAAGGAAATATCGATACATCGGAAAGATGTATTGCAACTATTAGATAAATTGAAGAGTAGCAAATCACCTGGGCTGGATGATATACATCCAAGGGGTATGTTTACTAAAGCGTCTTAACATCGCAAAGGTGGTATTATCGCGCGATAAGTGGCATTATCACGTGATAATGTAACATTATCGCGTGATAATGTCACTTAGCCTACGATAACGCGGCTGCGGCGTTAAGGCACACTAACGCTGTGAAATCCGGCTCTGAAGGGTGGAGTAAGGCTTCCCAGAGGGCGAAGGGGTCAATGGGCGTAGAGTGGGAGGGGAGAGGCTCTAGGCACACTAACGCTGTGAAATCTGGGTCTGAACACTAACGCCAGTGAAACCCTCGCGTTAAGGCACATTTGCAGGAAAGAGAAACCATTTCAGTCAGCAATGTACAGCAAATCCAGGGAAACCCAAAACCGTGATAGTAGCGATACATGTGCACGGAACAAAAAGGCAACTAAACACAGAAAATGACCTGAACCACATTTAAAATCCCAATAACCAAGCTGGCCAAAAGTGATATTAATGATAAACATAAAGCAACACCACTGACAAAGCTCAGAAAATAAGGTATCATGTTTGGAAGGGTCTATTCTCTGTCCCTCTACAAAGTGAATGATCCCACATTGAAATAGTGCTGATCAGGGTTTATTCACGTCTATATTGGGCAGGTTTGTTATGGCGTGCACATGTGCAGTAACAGCAGGGTGGGTATGTAGGAAAGGGCAACTGTACTGATGCTGGAAATGGAATATAGAGGGCTGCAGGTGGCACATGCTGTGGTCCAGCTGGGGCACAGTGCGTGTTAGGCAGATGCCTAAGTGCCACATAAGAATGCTGAAACTGTAAAGCAGCAAGACAGCAATTTACGAGGGTCCAACATGGGCATGAGTGTGTGTCCCACAGTGTCACAGGGGAGGTTATCCAGCAGGTACCCCCAAGGGCACATAACATTGACAGGTGGTGTGTGGGGGAGGGGGGAAGCGTGCACGTCCATGTAGGCATCCCTACCCGAGAACCCACACTATAGGCAGCTGCCTACCGGCATACTGGATGGCCTGGGACTACGCACCACCAGCACCACCGGCATAGCAGGCTCTCCTACAAGACGCTACTCCTAACCTTTAAAGCAATTAACCGGTTATCTCCTTCATCCCTCAGCGCTCTCCTCACCATCACCCCCAACAACAGGTTGAGAACGTCAGCAGCCACCAATAAGCTAACTGTACCCCCGGAATTTGCAAAATGCAATCAAACAACCAGGAACAGGTCCTTTGCATTCTACAACCCGAGATGCTGGAATGACCTCCCCCCACATATCCGATCAATTAGTGATCTTTCACAATTAAGAAAAGCCCTAAAACATCACTTATTCCTCCTTTATTTTGCCCACCCTAACCCTACTCAACCACCAACCTCACCTTAACTCCTTCATCCAAACTCTGCCTCTCCCACAACCTGACCTATGACGAAGCTCACAACAGCTCACCATAGCAGGGACATGTCACAGACTTCTTAAACCAATAACTAATGCATTATGAATACTAGCTTGTAATATAAACTGTAAATAGTTTTCAATAACCTTGTTATTGACTTGTATATAGTCTCCCTAATTTTTCAGTCCAAGTTTATTTCTCCTGTTACGATGTAAGCATTAAAATCACTTGTTCTGATGCAAAGTTTTTGTTATTTGTAAACCGCACTGATACTGAAAAGCACGGTATATAAGAATGAATAAATAAATAAATAAAATAAATAATGGCATGGCAGCATGGTGGCAAAGGGGTTCTGGTGGCGGAGGGGGCAGTGGCATCTGCCCACAGCAGACCATGGCCTAGCCCCATTTAGGTGGGTGCCGTGCACTGCAACAGACAGGGGCTGTCTGACGAACAGTCATGATCTCCCCAGGGAATGAGCTGTCCCTGTGGCAACAGTATGATGCAGTACACACAGCCAGTGTGTTCATGAGCAGAAGGTTACAAGTTCAAGTCCCAGCTGTGGCTCCTGCCAACCCAGTCCCCATATTTTACCCAGTACTAAACCGTGGTAATAAAGGAGGAACCTTTATTGCACATAACATAAACATGCCTGAAACGGCTATATTTTACCCTACAGAGCACAGACACCATAAACATGTGCGATCCCTAGAGCAGAGTTTCCCAACTGCAGTCCTGGAGGCCCAAACACCATTCAGGTTTCATGCTCTCTCTAATAAATATGCCTGTGCGTCATTTGTATGCGCCGCCCCTATGGTATGCAAATGTATCTCATGCATATTCATTAGGGACAGCATGAAAACCCAAACAGTGTTTGGCCCACCAGGACCGGAGTTGGGAACCTCTGCCCTAGAGCAGCAGCCAACAGGGGCATAAACACCGACACCCACACCCACAGGCTCCACTATCCAAAGCCTCATGGAAGGCTGTTGGGCCCTGCATGCAGCAGCATCTCCCAATATTAGCACTTGCATAAGTTAGCAATGCCGCCCTAAACTTGGGAATATGTTACACATGTATCAAAAAGTTGCTATGAATAATGGCTGATAGCAATTCTTAAGTTAATCACAATTTGCTAATAGAGCTGCATCATAGCAACCTTTCTGATATCTGTGGAGTGTGTTTCAGTTTTGATTTCTACAGTGTTTACCACCCCGGGGAGTGACCCCAACAGTATTGCATACCATAGCCATGCCTGCACTGTGTCCAGGACTGGTGTGGTGGCCAGGGATGCCAAAAGCCTCTATGTTTGCACAATGCTGGCATAGGTGTGGGAGTGTGTGTCTGTCTATCCAGTGTGTTGTGGCTGCCTACACCTTACTCAGCCCACACTGCTTGCATTGTTTCCAGTGTTAGCCTGCCAATGTGCATAATGAGGAGCAAGGTACTGTGGGTATGGCCCGGACAGGGTGGCCTGGGCAGGATGCATCTGCACAGGGCATAGGGCAATGGCTGGGACATTGTAGTGCCTGGTCACCATCTGCACAGACAGGGTGGCCACAGCATGTCCTGCTGGGAGGTCACTCTCACCCTGACTGAGCATTGACCATGGCATGGCTAGGTTCCCCCATAGTGCTATACAGCATTTTTTTCAAGTGATTTTTGTGGGTTCTTTTTTCTGTGGCCCAATCACTGACTTATCTGCTTGGTATGTATGGGTGCACACATCTCCTCCAGGAACATGCACTATGGACTAGCTGGAAGACTGTCTGGAGTTAGAGTGTGTGTGGCTGGAGATTCACTATGCTCACCGCTGGAGAATGTCAGATAGTGGTTGGTTGGTTGGTGGGTGGTTGGTTGGTGGGTGGGTGGGTGGTGGGGGGGCAGCTGAGCATTTCCAGGCCTACTGTCTATCTGCTATTACCGTATGGTTGCATACAGATCTGCATTGACTGCCCTGCAGGGTGCCTGTTCCCCAGCAGGACTGGGGTTGATGGTCCCCTCTACTGCCACCATTGCAGGGATGTAGAATGTGGATCTGTTGGTGGGAGATCATGTCCCCCACCCTGAGCCCCAGAGAGTGTGTTGGGTGGTTCTACATAATCCGCCTATGGGTCCAAACACCCTCTTCACTTAAATCATGTGACCATAGCACCCACACAGGATATGCACTATTCTGGGTGCATCATAGTCCACAAGGGCTAGACTTGACCAAGAAATACAGATGGACACAGGTGTATCCTAGGAGTGTCTGCAACTGCTACCTATCACACACTGGCACTGATGGTAACCTGTAGCATAGCCTATCTCAACTAAGCCAGGTGCTGCAGACCTGGTGCTGGGCGACCCACCTCGCCCTCACGGTCTGTAGCTACTCTGTGCCAGTAACACATACAGTCAGTTCTCCCTACCAGACTGAGGTGCTGTGGGGGTGCACATGGTCAGTTCCCCCTACCAGGCCGAGGTGCTGTGAGGGTGCATACCCCATCTTGTGATCAGCTGTAGACTGCTGATCTGCATGTGCAGTGCATCATGGGTACGGGTGGGTTTACCCTATCCTGGTAACCACAGCAGACAGTTTGTGTGGTGACCTGCAGTCCTTCTGTAGCCAGCCAGGGGCTTGTTAGCAGCTATAGAGATGTAGCCCACTGGTTACTTCATTGACTGTGCAGGTAGAGGTCATGGGTTTGATCCCACAGTGGTGTGGTTTGATAGGGCTGTCTGAGGCATTTCCTTTTTTAATTTAAATTAGTGCTGCCAGCAAAAACACCCTCACAGTGCTGTAACCATAAGGCACCCTATAAAGCGCCCTATAAGGTGCCTTATAAGGCGCCCTATAGGGAACATTATAAGGTGCCTTGTCAGACAGTGCACTTTATAATGTACCCTCTGGAGTGTCTTATAGATGGACAAGTGCAAGGTTATGCACCTAGGGAAGAACAACCCAATCTATGGTTACACAATGCAAGGTTCCACATTAGGAACCACCACCCAGGAAAAAGATTTAGGCGTCATTGTGGATAACATGTTAAAACCCTCAGCCCAATGTGCAGCGGCGGCGAAGAGAGCAAATAGAATGCTAGGTATCATTAGGAAAGGAATGGAAAATAACAAAGGATATTATAATGCCTCTATATCGTTCCATAGTGAGACCGCACCTTGAATATTGTGTGCAATTCTGGTCGCCGCATCTTAAAAAGGATATAGCGTTATTAAAAAAAGTTCAGAGAAGCATCACCAAAACAGAGAGTAGTGGCCTAGTATCTTGGGCAAGGTACCTCAGGCCAGAAGGTCAGAGGTTCAAATCCCACTAGAGGACAGCAACCTTGGGCCAGAAGGCCTGGAATTTCTAGTCCCACAGGTGCTCCTTGTGTTCTTGGGCAAGGCATTTAAACCTCCACAGCCCATGTTCCTTGTAAGTATTAGCATATGTGTCTCATATCCCCTCATGTTAAATGTATCCCCCCCCCCAATTGTGCTGGACCACTGTCTAAATAAATAAAGGGGATGGAAGGATACCCCTACAAAGAAAGGTTAAAAAGGGTAGGGCTCTTTAACCTGGAAAAGAGACAGCTGAGGGGAGATATGATAGAAGTCTATAAATTAATGAACAAAGTGGAACAGGTAAAAGTAGATCAATTCTTTACATTATCAGAATATAGAAAGACTAGGGGACATGCAATGAAGCTACAGGGTAACCTATTTAAGGCTAATAAGAGAAAATATTTTTTTCACTCAACGTGTAATCAAACTCTGGAATTTGTTACCGGAGGATGTAGTAAAGGCCGTTAGTGTAGCTGGGTTTAAAAAAGTTTGGACAAGTTCCTGGAGGAAAGGTCCATAAACCATTATTAAGAAGGGACCCAGGATATCAATGCCTGACCCAGTACAAGCATTGCGGAACCTGTGTCTTTTGGGGAAACTGCTAGGTACGTATGACCTAGATTGGCCACTGTTGGAAACAGGATACTGGGCTTGATGGATCTTGGTCTGACCCAGTATGGCATATCTTATGTTCTTATGTTATGTTCATAGGGTCAAAATGGCTTAGAGTATGGCTTAGGACTGGTGCTATACACCCATATATCTGATGAGATACTAATATAATTTAGATCACAATGACGCCTCTTGTTTCATGCCCTTCTCTGAACCCCACTTGGATTTCAGGTAATTCTTATTTCATCAATGGTTGTAGTCTCTGCCGTATGATCTTGAATAGAATCTTGCTGGCATGTGGGATCAAAGAGATTGTGTGATAATTTTCACAGTCTTTTGAATCGCCTTTCTTCAGTATTGGCATGAACAAAGATCTTTCCCAGTCAGTTGGTCATGATGTTGTCTTCCAAATTTCCTGGCAGAGCCTTGTAAGTATTGTAACAGCTGCTCCTGATCACTGTAATTCTTCAATAGTAATGCCATCAATGCCTGGTGCTTTGTTCTTTGATACTTTCAGTGCTGCTTCAACTTCTTTCATCACCAACGGTTCCTGATCATAAGGTATAGGTTGAAACGGCTGTTGATCCACTTGATCTTTGCAGTATAATGACTATGTATATTCTTTCCACCTTTTCTTGATCTTCTCAGCATCATTCAACATGGACCCTTGAGCATCTTTTAGCATTCCAGTTCAAGGCTGGAATTTTCTCTTTAACTCTTGTAGTTTTAGGAAAGACGGTCTTCTTTTTCCTCTCATAGTTTCTAATTCTATTTCTTTGCATGCACCATTGTTGTACTTCTCTTTGTCTCGCTCTCTGTGATAAGGATTCATCTTTTAAAAAGAGTATAGCTGTGAATAAACATAAGGAATGTTTTCAATAATTCAGCTAGCAGTTAGAAAAAAATCATCTTGATGTCCATGCTTGCTTTGGAATTTTAATTCCATCTAAACGTCTGCATCCCAGAATGGCGGCACTTTTCACCTGTTTCCTATCCAAAAATGGATTTCCAATGTGATGGGTTAGGTGAAAAGTGCTGCATTCTGGGATGCAGACGTTTAGATGAAATTAAAATTCCATAGGAAACGCAGGGATCAAAATGATTTTCGTTAACTACTAGCTGAATTATTAAAAACATTTCTTTTGTTTATTCACAGCTATATTCTTTTTAAAAATGAATCCTTATCAAAGAGGCTTAATTATAACATAGCAGCACAGAAGCCAACCTGAGAGTAACCCAAAAAAAGAGTAAATGTTGAGTCACACAATTTATAAATATGCAAATTATGAATCAAATATTTAAACTGCAAAGTTCCATTAACTATTAAAATAATTTTAATCTCTTTGTGCTGCCAGAACATCGACTGATGTTCTTTAATGGCAGCTTTGCCACATTTTTCAATTTTATATAATTCTTTCTTAAAGAGACAGACAAAAACAGCACTAATAGTGTTAACTCAACTCAATTGACAATCATAACGTAGACATTATATATTGTTCAAACAAAAGGACTCAATAAACATTATCTTTGCAGAGACTCGCGCACTAAAAGTCTTGGATAAAATAATACTCCAAGAATTTGAAGAATTGTGAAGAAATTAGTGGAGATGTGGATTCATTTGGAAACAAATTGAAAAAGGCAATGAAAAAAGGAACTTTTTTTTTTTTTTTTTGCTTTATTTCAATGATATCTTTTGCATGCATAGAAATACATTTTAGAAGCCTTAGGAACGTTACATATATAGATACAGATTTACAGTATAAGTGCAAATGGCAAGAAAAGGCGCTAATGATACATAGATACAGCAGCCTGCAGACATTTAAAGAGGACATGCACTGGGTGATCCTTTGCAGAATGGGGCAATTTTATACACCAGTTTCACATGTAAAACAACATTTTATGCATGTAATTGGGATCTTTAAAATTAGGTCCTAGCCAAAAGTATGCATGATGCAAGTTGGTGCATATTTGTCCAGTAGGCACACTCAGGGGCGGAGTTTGGGTGCAACATGGACAGAGTCACAATTTACATGTGCACACTTTGAATGCAGGCACTATTGGTGCTGGATTTGCGCTAATATTTTATAAAGTCACTTAGGTGCCTATGGAGGACATTTTAGAAGCTCTCTTCATGATTTGCATGTCTGAATATGCCCATTCAGAAGTCCCAATCACAAACACTTTCTAAGAGCAATTTTAGAAAGTCCCACATTTACATGTCTTCATCTGTTCCTAAGAATGAATATCAACTGAAGCGTGCTCTTTTCTTTAACCTAACAACTATACTGAGAAGAGGAGAATGCCCTCTTACTCCTCCAATAAGTTTTGCTACTTCAAAATAGAGGGGTCTTTTTCCCAGCTGCCATACTACTGCACATCTCTGTTTTCAAAATGGCAGGCTGGGACATGTATCTGGCAAGAGACACATGCGTGCACTCTGAAATAGCATTGCAGACAGGTCTATGGTCCCAGACTCGCCCCCACCCATATCTGACATTGCAACTTTCTAAAATCAGTCAAAAACCTGCATGCGTCTGACCCATTATTGTGCATGGTCTCATTTTTTTTTCTCTTGCCAGAAAAATGGAGATATGTTGATTTTATGTGCCTACCTTCTCTGCTGTCCCTCTCACAGAATTTTAGATGTTTTGACTTAGACGTCCCAGATCACACCTAAACAGCCTTTCTAAACTGCACCTTGATATGTCTTGTTCCTGATCATTAGGCTATGATCTTCTTCCGTCCCACAGCTAGCTTTAATGGGCTCTTCACCCTATTCTGTCAAATGAGATTTCTTTAGGTCAGGGGTCTCCAATTCCAGTCCTGGAAGGGTGCAAACCAGTCAGGTTTTCAGGATGTCCTTAATGAACATGCATGAGATAAACTTGAATAAAATGGGGGCAGTGCGTGCAAATATATCTCATGCATATTCATTAGGGACATCCTGAAAATCTGACTGGTGGGACGTGCAGCCCCAATAGCCGCCTAGCCCGTATTCTGCAAAGCGATCTCCCCGCATGTACACAGTCTCAGTGCGGGAAGATCTGGATGGAGTGGCACGGGGGCGGTGAGTGGGCAGAGTGGGGGCAGAGCAGACACCTGGATGTATAGGGCCAAGTCGGGTCACGGCCCTGTAAGTCCACTGGCTGTCATCAGGATGTGGGGTTTATAGCACCATGGAGGTGGTATAAGCCCTGGGAGCTGCAGCAGGCGCCCACACAACCCCACCACATGGCCAGCGGAGGAGCAGGTGAGTCCCTGTCATCCGATCTGGGCCTTGGCTGCCCCTGCTGAGGATTGGGTGGTGGGGAAACTGAGGTCAGCACTGCAGCGGGCTGGCCATGTAGCAGGGAGGACGTCTCCTGTGAGCATGCAGGGGCACACAGGCCAACTCAGTGCCCAATCCTGTACCGTGGGAATGTCTAGCTCCCATGGTGCAGAATCAGGTACTAACAGGGCCGTCCTCTTCGGGGGTGTCCAGACGGCCCAGACGTGTCTCTTATGGGATTAGGCTCCACAGACAGTCTTTTACTACAGGGCGCTAGCTGTTAGCATGTGTTTAGGTATGTGCTGAAGGCATGCTGGGACATGCTTTGACAGCTAGCACAGGGCCATGACAGTTAGTGTGAACTGATTTCCTCACTAACTGCCCATGGTGCACTAGGGGAGCAAGTGGACGGGTTTGAGGCAGAGAGTGGATGGGAAGATTGCTTTGCATTCAACACAGCTGTGCAAACTCCAAGGTGGCTTGTTAGCATGGGTGCAGTTATCACCAGCTCAAGAGGTGGAGGTAAGTGCAACCGCGCTATTGTGTCATGCATTAGGGACAGTGCTACACGTTGCTTTCCATGGCTCCAACAGGCACCTAACACACCATGGTTTTGCACACTATTGGTGTGTCAGTGCACTTTAGTAAAAAGACCTCTTCAATGTTTGGCACGGCACGAAACGTCTAAGTGCTTTTTCAATGCTTATCTTTATATAAATCATTAAAGCCAACTAGGGAACAAAGCCCCGCATGGCAAATTGTTTATTTTTAAATTCTGAATGAAGTACTAAGGGGCTAAGCAAAAATGTCCCCTGCATCACTCAATTCAAGCCCTGGCAAGAATGAGAACCTGAAAAAATGTATGTCTGCTTTAGAGGGGGTCTGAAAGTTGACTGGGAAATTTTATTACCTCTGTATATAGTCTCATTGTAAAATGGGAAATACATGTATAATATTTTGACCTGCCCAAGCTATCCCCAAACCACGTCCCCTGTCCATTAGGCACCCCCGACCATCTACATGTGCAACACTGCCATTTGTATCATGTATGTCATTTAAGGATGTTAATGTTGCACAGCCCTTCAAAATGACCTCCAGAGGTATCTTGTTGAGCTCAGTGTCATAGGACCTTTTGGGGCAAAGAGCTTGACTGGCTTCCAAAAGGAATTAACACCTTTATGGAAGATCATTTGTATATTATATGGTTTTGTATATTATGAATTGTTTGCATTTAAGTATTGATAGCATCACTTTATTTGTCGTATCCCAACTACGAGCCCCTTTTAGGGTAAAAATGGCAGTCAGTTTTCAAAAATAGCCTAGAATTGACCTTATGGGCAAAGAGGCTACTCCCAACTTCATTGCTTCTCTAAGCCATGACTATGCATCTCCTTTAAAGTTCAATGGCATTCAACCTGCCGTTTTCATTCACCAGGTATTGAGCACCATCCCAAAGGCTGGTAGAAACAAAAACAACATACCCTTTCCACCTGTCATATCTGAACCTCTGAACCAATGGCAGAGTCCTGGGCTAGGCAGCTGAAAGCATGGAGAGAGCAGTACCTTGGGCAGGTCCTGTACCTAGAGCTGATCCTGTGTCCTGTTTGTAAGTAGACAACTCATAGAAATGGGAAGCCCAGGGATGTTCTGTGCCCCAAGAAGAGCAAAGCATCAACAGTTCACTTGAAACACATGCGACATATTTTCTATGTTGTCCATTACCTTTCTTATGAGTTTCAGACCCAGAATTCTTAGTGTAGAATTAACGTTGACTGTATTTAAAAGTCCCAGCCATTCTTGTTGCTAAGAAACTCGGTTTTTTCTTTGTTTTGTTTTTTTTTATTAAGTTTTCATATATTCATTTGAATGCACATTAGAACTGTTTAATGTCCACAAATCATTTGGATATGTGTTACTTCATCAATTAATGTGCGCTAAATCAGGTTTTCATGCACTAAATTTCATGCTAACGAACTGAAATGCATGCTAACAAATACATCTCCCTATTCTAGATGCATTTGCAACCACCACATTCACATAGACTATAGTTTCTCTACTTATAGGTTCTTCAAATTGTCGCTATGCTTTAGTTTGAAAACATCCACCATTCACTTCCAGTGCTGCATTTACCACTATACAATTTCACTCCATATTGTAAATATCTTTCATGTATTCACAGTTTTCGGCATGCATCGGTTGCATTATTTGCCAACTTAAAGGATACCAAAATCACTGGCAACTGAAATCTCGCATTTGGCCACTGAAATATTACAGCAACTTCCTTCACACGCTGTCCCGCCTCAGACTAGGTATAGCACAGACAGCAGCAATGCAAATTTGTCCACCAATGACCCAAGCAGTAATGCATTTCATTCCGGTTCTGCAGTCAGTTCATCTTCCCTGACCAGTCCTTAATCTCTTTGTTTCAGATGCATTGGTGGGTTTTAACAATAGGAGGATCTGCCTATTGAAAACAAGACTGAAATATATACGTTCAAGTGGGCTAACACAGCAACCATACTGCCCATTTCCCAAATATTCTGCTATTTTTATTCCGCAGATCACAAGAGGGACTCTTAGTTGGGGTACAACAGATAAACGGATGCCATCAATGCTTAAATACAAACAATTCATAATATACAACTGTTCTCATATGCTAACTTTTTGTCAGTGTATAGCTGAGGAAAGTTTGCAGTACCCAGATTTTTAAGTAACTGCCTGTCATCCAGATAGGATAAGCGACAGTGATGGGCAAACTTGGTGCTTGAGGTTCGCAACCTGGTTGCTTTTTAAGGATTTCAACAATGAATATGCTTGAGATTTATTTACATACAATGAGACAATACATAAAAATAGATCCCATGTATATTCATTATGGAAATCCCGAGACTGTTGTGGGCTTCGAGGTCTGAGTTGCCCAACCATTGACCATTTCTCTGTAATGCATTCTTCTAGAATCTATTTGTCATGTATGCTTGTCTTGACTAGGTTCTAAGCTCTCTTGAGTAGGAACTCTCTCTTTTACATATCTGAGCAGTGCTCTCTATGCCTAGTAATTCTTTTGAAATGATAAGTAGAAATTGTAGTGATGGGAGTAGTAGTAAAGTGATAACCAGTTGTGAGAGGAATTGGCAGGTCAGGCGTGCACATGAGGAGATGGAATAATAGTAAATCTGCCAAGTTTTTTTAATAGCATGGTTGTAGAACCTGATTTAAAAATCAGAAATCAGTATTTAAGTAAGCCAAAGGCAAATGATGTGTGTTTGGGGGTCGGGGGAAGGGGGGAAAAGAAAGGAAATAATGTACAGCTTGATCTTTCCTCACTGTGCTGGCACTGCAGTACCTAAAACACTCTATTGGGGGAGCTAGTCTAAAAAGCATGTAGAGTACTTGCACGTTATATCAGAACTAAAAGGATCTTGAATTTTGGGTCAGTGAAAAGGGGTGATAGCATTGTTCAACCATTTTTGCTGGCCATATTCTACCTTATTTCATGAAGAGACCGTCCTCCACCTTCCATTCATGGTGAGAGGAGGGAACACATTCAGTATATTTTGTGGGTACATGGAGCAATAAGGAGATGTGGAAAATACCAAATTCAAGGCAGATCAGCAATGCCAGACGCAGTTAAATGCCTGCACAGTCCATCACAGCTCCTAGAATGAAATCCTCCTGGACCGTTTTCAGAACACATCACCCCAGCATAATCTAAGTTTTCTTAATGCAGGGCACCGCAAGCGGCGGGTCTATAGCTTCACTTGCCGTCTGCATTTCCTAGGCAATGAAAAAGATTTCATTTTTATTGCCTAGCTTTTAATTGGTTTCACTTATGCACGGATTGAGTTAGCTTGTTCCAGGAATAATAAACATTGGGCCTTTATGCTTAATTATAGGTCTCCCGCTTGGTTTGCTATTCCATAGGCAGACAGGCTTACAGCTTTTATGTCGATTTTGTGTTTATCGTGGATTAGAAGCCTTAAACAATACGGAGTGAAGAAAGCCCAGCGGCTGGGGAAGAATGGCTGTCTTAAGGTCAAACAAAGTCTGTCACACAATATTGTCCAGATCAAGGAGACCTTTGCTGGTCCCTGCCTAATAAAGCAGGGCAAACAGAATAGAAATGAAAAAAAAGAAAAAAGGAACCTGATCACCAGGATGACATGAATTTCAAAATGTTGTCATCTCCCTTAAGAAAAGCCAGGTGGAAAGCTCGTAAGGTCAGCCCACTGAATGCAAATATTAAAAGCATACTAATGAACACAGAGGGTATTGGCTTGGAATGCATTATAAGACTGTCAGCCCACATTATAAAGAATACCTACAGCATTTCTGCATTCCTCTAATTACCTCTTTGATTGTATCTCTCCCTGAATCCTTCCCTTCCTCATGAATTCTACTCATCAGGCAAGTCAATCTGATCTATGCCCTTCAACTCCTGATTTCAAATCTTCCTCCTTGGCTCACCGTACATTTGGAATAGACTTCCTGAACTGGTACAGCAGGCGCCATCCCTGGCCTTATTTAAATGCAGCCTAAAACCTTCCTTTTTAAGGCTACTTTTAGGTCTTAACCCATCAGATCTCCTTATCATAGCTTTGCTGAGGCCACTGTTCAGCGGGGCAGCCAATGCCTGTCTTTAAAAGTAATCTGCATAAAGGCATTCCTGGGAGCGTTGTCTGGGTGGAACAGAGGCAGATTTGTGATGGGCGTGCAGATAACTTAGGCTCTATCTTTTGCTGCATCTATTATTAAACCCTGCAGAAATTTGTAAGAACAATTGGAATGTAAAGCATGCTTTCTACGTGGGTACACACGGGTATAAGTATGTGTACCTAAAAAACAATGTGCATTTTTACACACTGTCCATGTAGATATTCCTGGGGGCATCGTTGGAGCAGAGCAAGAGTGAAATTGCAATGTACATATGCACTTTATAAAATGGGTGTATGTGCATCTAATGCGTGGACACATTTGCACCTGCCTCAGAACAGGTGTAAATTTGTGCAAGACTATTTGCACCTTATTGGCATTATTGCAGGAGCCTTTTTTTATCAAGACAAGCAGGTACTTATTTGTCTTTATCAAATAAGCATATTTTGACATTTTTATAGGCACGCCATGATAAAACTGTCCCCTCTAGTGGCCAAACTTGAGATACATGTGTAACATGTTCTTGGAGTCATGGTTGGTGAGCCCTCCCATCAATATGCATCTTTCCTCTTGCCCATAGCTGGGCTAGATTGTGGGAAGGGGAGGTTGGATGGTTATAATTGCCAGACAGTTGGATTTGAAGGCTCATACAGATTCAGGCTGAGCTGGAAGCCCCCAGTAGAAGAAGGAAACTGCCAGGCCCTCCCAGAAAATAAAAAAGAAATTAGAGGCTGAGGGGAGGGGGAGAGGGAAGTGGAATGTAGGATGCAAGAGAAAGTCAAAGCCATTTGTAGAACAATGCATTATGGAAAATAATACAGAAATGACTGGAATGACGTGGGTTTGAAATAAAACTGAAGGCAAATAATTTAAAATGATCTCAGAGACATAAAATTTAAAAAAAAAATCCCCAGAGTGGAGCCTTTTGAATGCAATTGTTTGCCCATAAAACACTGCTGCCTGTGTGTCATTATAGAGACTGTGTTCATTCGACTCATATTTGAAATAAATGGATTTTAGCTACATGTTGCGTTTTCTATTGTAACCAGCTAAAATCCTTTCAATTTCACATTTCAAATGGATCAGGATTTTGTTGCAAGGGGAAAAAAAGATGTAATTCCTTCTAGGCTTGGTGGTTTCTAGATTGTTTTCGTAGACAATGAGGTTTGCATAGAAGGATTTCTTTAATCAAGCACCCTTGGCCCTTCAGAAATCAGATGTATGGCTTAAGTGGATAATTGCCCATTGAGGGAGAGTTAGTGGTAAGCCAAAGCATGCTGGAAATAATATTTTCTGCTGCTCTTGGGCTTTTCTGAGCCAAGTATAGAGAAGTGTTTCAATAGCTTAGTGGTTTGTCACACAGGAGTCTTTTCAAAACCAAGAGGAGGAAAGCCACCATGAAGGTGTCATTTGTATGAGACAGTTTTACCTCTTTCTACTCTGGAACAGGAAGTAGCAACATCGGTACACCTATCAACTGTGAAAAATAATGTTCATCATATATCTATGCACTGTTTCTGGCTCTTCTGTTGGATTGGACTGAGCCCATGCTTTTTTGAGAAGCTCATGGCATTAAGGTATGTAGATACCGTATTTTCTCATCTCCAGAAGGCTTACAATCTGAGATAAGGGATGGTTGAGGGACTTGCCCAAGATTACAAAGAGCAGCAGTGGGGTTTGAACTAGGCTTCCCTGGATCTCAATCTACTGCTCAAACCATTAGGTCATTCCTACACCCCACCCTGAGTAATGTGACTTCTGAAGTCCTTTGCCAAAAATGTTGTATGCTCATAACATTCTTGGAACCAGCATGTCTGCCTGATGGTTCTGTGTGTGCATGGACAATCTGAAACGAATTCATAAATTCAGCTTTTGCATTTTGAGCCATCCAGGGTTGGAAAGGCCGCAGAAGGGAGCATTTTCAGCGCCTCTGCTGGATGGAGGCCACCCTCTGCAAGCCCTATTGTTGCTGGGGAAGCATACACCAGGTTCTACAGGAATAGGGTGGTTCTCCGCACCCATCCCAAGTTCCTCCTGAAGGTGGTCTCGGACTTTCATTTCAACCAGGAGATATTCTTGCTGACCAACTTCCCGAGACCACACGCCGACCAGGCATTGGCAGTTACATACCCTCGACTGTAATAGTTACTCTGTAAATAGTTACCCCAGTTACCTCCAAGTTATCTTGTCCTTGTTCAATGTAAACTCAACTGTCATGTGACATTGCAGTATGTTTTGTTCAATTGTAAACCGCAGTGATTTTAATAGCGCAGTATATAAGAAAAGTAAATAAATAAATAAATAAAATAAAAATAAAATAGTGCTCTAAGAGGCAGGATTGTAGAGCCCTAGTCCATGAAATCAAAGTAAGCCTCTGTAACTCAGGGGACGAGAAAATGCACACTACGCTATGGAACAACATTCAAGCCCCAGGGCATGACTAGATAATCGCAGCCATCACACTTCAGTGACACCTACCTGTTGACTTCAGAGCACACAGGTTCTAATGGGAGTTGTGGCCCATCGTTCTCACCCAAGTACCAGACAAGAGTATGACTGGTGATCAGATGCAGGTTAGCAACATCCACTGGTCAAAATTTAGTATTGAAGGACACTTTGCCAACTGCAGCTATAGAGGAGAGCATGGGAGGTGGGGATAGAAAAAGGCAATAGCCCCCCCCCCCCCCACCAAATACTATGAATTCATATGCAAAAACATAGTAAATAATGGCTGAGAAAGACCCTCTGGCCATTCCAGCTATTTTGGCCACACAGCTAAGGAAATATCCCAGCTCTCAGCCACAAAATGTGCCAAAAATGCAATATGTGCCTTTGAGTCAATGCTGACTCCTGGCGACCCATTGGCAAAGCATTATGCACCAGTCTCTCTCTCCTCAAACAGGACACCCAATGAAATAATTAAAAAAAAAAAGATTTGGAGATATTAATTTTTCCTTTCACAAAAACACATTTCCTTTTTGACCTGAGACATTCCAAGGGGGTGATACTCAGTTCTTGGCTCATGCATCACAATCTATCTAAGGCTTGTATCAAATTCTCTGAAGGCCCCACTTGTACTGTGTGTTATTTGTTGTTATTTATTTATTTATTTATTGGGCTGCACAGTTGCTCTTTGCTTCTTTGGTCTCCCAAAAATCATAAAGTCAAATTAAGCACATAAAAAAAGAAAAGAAGGGGGAAAACCTCCGTGGAAGCCACCATACACATCTAATAACACTGTGAAGTGATAAGTGGCTCAGAAACACTTCAGTGGCCATTAATAAAGCTCCTTCCGAATCAAATGCAAATCCTCTATGTGATATGTCCAAAAAAACATTTCAGAAAGAATTCAGTATCCTACTTACACCTCATGATGTCCGGGAGATAAGTAAGTCATGTATGATTGTATTTCTGGAGGGGAATTTTAAAAAGGATGTCCAAGTCCAATCTAGGATATCCAGGGCAGAAGGTGCAGAGAAGCACCAGGGACGTCTATGTCTCTGGCCAATTTCAGGAACATAGACATCCCCTATGTGGGCATCTGCAGCCCTGTCTACATAGACATCCCTGCTATAAAATAGTGGGGTGGAGATATAGTGCATGCAAGATTGCATATAGGGACATCCAGCAGTGTTGCAAACTGGAACTATGAGCTCCATTCCCGACGGAGTTGTTGCCACCATGGGAAACATATGGGATAGAAGCTTACCTTGTTCTCCACACCCTTTGGAGTTTTGGCAGGCAAAACAAACACTTTCCCACTGCCTATTCATGCCTGGAGCAGGTATAAACCTGGACGCTGCACAGGACATGCAATCAGCGAGGACGTCCTGGTTCCTGGTAATTTCCCAAACATGTCTCTGCCACGCCCTTCCCCCCCCCCCCCCCCCCGCTCAGATTGGGAGGTCCTCACACTGGGGACATCCACAGAACTGGCTTGTAAAATGGCTCTGGGGACATCTTCATGCTTTGTTTGTCTCTCTGGCCATTTTCAGATGTCCAAAGCACGAATAGGGCTTGTAAAATAACTCCCCATCGTGTCTCATAAGTAATGACATATATAAACACTGGGAGGGGGGCCATATTTAGCTAACCAGCTAAAACACACTGATCTGATATTCAGTGGCACTTTGCAAAAACTACCATTGAACATTACTACAGATAGCATTAAAAACGCCCAGTTAAAACTAGGATGGACTGGGGGCAGTGACGGACACTCTCAGGTTAGTCATATTCAACTGTTAACCGGATAGTTTAACCAGTTAAAGTTAGGACAGTTTCAATGCAATGTGTGAGTGGCGAACCTGGATATTCAGCGTCACATGCCGGATAAGTTCCAGCACCGAATGCCCATATTTTTTTTAAAGCGGCAGCAGCTGGGTGCTTTAAAAATCCTAGCCACTGCATCTGAATATCGGACCCACTTTGTTGTGAATTTGCAGCCGTAGGTGGCAAAACAAGGTCCTTTGTTACTTTCCTTACAAAGAAGGAATGTTTTAGATATGGTTTATTTGGAATTATTATAGATTATTGAATAAGAAGTTAGCTGGCTAGAACTTCTGGATGTGGTTTAATATAATCACCAAGGTGTCGAAAATTAGCCAGCAATAATATGGGCATGGTTGCATCAGGTGGATGGAAAATGCATTGTGCAAATACAGGGGGTAATATTCTATCCACGGAGGCCAACGTTTTATTTAACCACTGGCCACCACAGATAAACTAAAATCCAAATATTCAGCACCAATATCTGGATACTGGCCAGTGCCAAATAGCTGGTCTTAGTGGTCAGCAGGGGTACTATCTGGATAGGCAATCCTCATAGCACTTAGAAGAGTTTTTCTGCTGTCTTTCATCATGTGGATTGTTATCTGGACAAAAATGCAATGTGTGCTGTCGAGTCAAAGCTGTCTCAGTAGCCCTGGGCTTTCTTGGTAAGATGTGAGGAGAAGTAGATTGCCAGGCCTATTCTTCCAAGACAATGGAAGGTAAAGTGACCTGCCCAAGACCACAAGGTGTGCTAGTGGGAATTGGACAGTGGCACTGAAAATCGATACTATTCAGATAAGCGTCAGCATCCCGTCAGCTCCGCCAAATATCCCTCTCGCCGGAACTTGTCTGGTTAGCAGGCCCTATTAACCAGATACGTCCTTTTGAATGCTGCTTGCTTAATTTTCAAATACAGGCATGTAGTTTTTGGTACATAGTCCATGCACAGAAACAGAAGGGACAAGCGATGCAATGATTCTTGTACCCATATACGTTCCAGTAAATTTTCAATAACAAATTAATTGGGTATTTTCTCTTTGAAAGTTCACTGCAAGGTACATAGGTAATAAATGACCTACCTATCTTACACCTGAGAATTTAGTGTACATTATTTCCACTTTGTACATGAGCTACTATTCAGCACTTGTAAAGCGCCACGCACGCAGCGCTGCACAGCTGACCTACAAGAAGTAGCCGACATACAAGAGACAGCCCCTGCCCATCAGAGTCAAGCTCATCGGAGCTTACAATCTAGTTAGCTAGACAGTGTCTTAAACGTATTCTATTATATCGGATTTCTAGTAGGAGATTGCCTGATCCGTTACAGATCACACTGTCATGCGTGCTTGTATCATATTGTAATAATGGAGAAAAGCCCTGCCCTTTCTGTCTGTACCACTTGCCCCACAGGGCTTCCTTGGAACAAGAGGTTAACAATGCATTATTGCATCTTAGCACAATAACTTCTCAATTTATCAACATTTCGGTTTATCACCTTGTTAAGCTTCCCACTTTACAGTTATTAGAGTGCAAGAATAATTACTGTCAGAGCCCTTCCTATGTAAATCAGCCAGTAGACACCAGAGCCTCTTATTAACACCCTAATCTCTTTTTCACAAACACTTCTCTGGCAATCAGCAAGAGATCTTCTCCCCACAAAGCAGGAAGTGAGTTATAATGAAAATAAAGCATATACCGGTACTAGGAGAAACTGTCAATTATGATCTAAATGATGATAGAGTCATGTGATTGTGCTTTTCCCCAAGGCTCAGGAACCATAGTTGAGTCTTTGGAGTTTTAAAAATGACTCTCTTCAACAACAGATTATTCGACCACATAAAACTGCATCACACTTAGTAGAGTTAGCTGTGACTTTTGGGACTCCAGTTGTGTCTGGAGGTGGGCCATTGAACTGATAGCAGCTAGTGACCGTCTCCTGAAGCAAAAAGGTTTCAGAATTCAGGAACTGGAATGCTACGTTTAGGTTGCCTGAGCCATCCTGAAAAACACTCAAAAGCACTAATGTATCTTAGTAGCAGCACCAGTACTTCCACAAATAGGCCGCTGAATCCTAGACCCGGATATTCAATATCGAAGTCATATCCGGCCACCAGCACTGAATATATGGTTCGGCTGCAAAACCTGGAAGCCAACCAGGCGGCAGCGGCTCAATATCGCTGCTGCCTGGTTAGTGACAGAGGCTGACGCCAATCAGTTAACATTGGGCATGTAGTGGTGTCACCCACAGATATTCACTGGCAATAACCATGAGCAGCCTAGTGGTTAGAGCAACAGCCTAGTACCCAAGCGATCAGGGTCTGATTCCCATTTGTATGCCCTGGGCAAATCACTTTACCCTCCATTGTCTTGGACAAAAAGGCCTGGCAGTCTACTTGTGGTCATACCTTGCCAAGAACCCCAGGGAGCAGGTCTGCAAACCATGTGAATGCCTTGGAATATCAGCCCCATACACTCAAACAGTAGGAACAGCTATTTTATAAGAAAAAAGCAGCATTGCTCAGGGCTTTGTCTATGTAGGTAGTAAGGATAGGCATGTTGCTTCTTGTCATTTTTATCTGAAGCAAAGTCATGCTCATATAGAGTGCACAGACATACATTTCTGCACATAGCAGGAGAACAGTTTTATAAAACCCTATTTCTGCACACAAAACACTGCTTTACCCTCAGGAATGCTTATGAAAAGTACCCTCCCTATGCCACACTTACCTTCCTCTGCCAGACAGTGCGGGATCTCTGGTGGTTTTCATAGATTTATCTAAAACAGCAATCCTTTCGAACTCTATAAAAGCCGGATTCAGTTGGACAGCTTATGCCATATCATCATCCATCACTCAAAAAGACAAACGGGCAAGATTCCATTACAGTAATTTAATTTTTGCAAGCATTTCAGCTTAACATACCATTCCTGATCGGTCTTTCCCAGATACGGGACTTTTTTTGCAGGTCTCAGATTTTCAAATTAAGAAAAAAAAACATTGTGTACATTTTTCATCTGTGATATCCATTCTGATCACTCAAAAAAATAAATTATTTATGCCTCATCTTCAGAATACTGGAAGATCAGGAACAGTACTTAAAACTGAGAGGTAACTGAAAGAAAACCTTGATTCCTGTTATTTAATTTGGAATTAGCAACATCCTAGTGCCATTATGCTTGGTATTTCAATAAAACGTTTACTGCTAACACACAACAAAATGTGAAAGCTATACATCAACTGACAACCTAAAACTCTGTAGATTTTGGACGCTTTGGCTTCCATTAAGCTGCAAAGTTGACCATCCTAATGATGAGTTTAGAGGCACATTTAATAGTATAAGCCTTGTTTTTCCGATTTTCCTCTGTCTCTCCCCCTCATTTTCAGCCTGGATTCTGTTTACCATTTTTCTCACTTTCCTTCTCTCTCTTTCTAAATTCTTCATCGTACAAGCAAATGAGTGTGTATTTAAAGAGTGTATAATGGTTGAATGCATTCTTCTGTGTACCATTGTGTCTTCCCTATAATGGTATTCATTAGTCTACCAGACACAAATAGTCTTCTCAGGTTAATATGTTTAAATTAATGAGGCATTTACTCTCATCCAAGAAACGACTTAGGATGACATGTTTTCTTCCAATGAGATGAACTGATGAATAGATTAATACTAGAGTTGAACAAGCAAATTCTGGAAAAACAACCCCACAGACCCATCTCTCAGCTGAAGATATGGGGGTGGTTTGGAGTCGTACAAAACCAAATAATTTATTTATTTATTTCAGAGCAAACAACGTTGCCATATAACCCATTATGCATGCGTGCACAGAATTTCTTGTCCTGGAGAGCTTACGGTCTAAATTGGCCCTTGAGGCAACAGGAGACAGTGGCTTGTGTAATGGTTCATCTCTTGACTGTGGCTGAATCAGGATTTGAGCCCAGGGCTGTTTTTTTTTAATCACTAGGCCATGCCCAATCTCAGACACTAGCACGGGCACTAACTGTCAGCATGGGACTGGAGAGTGCTAAGGGCATGTGTTGGACAAGCCTTGACAGCTAGGATGGGGCCAGGAGAGTACCGCTGGATTTTGGTGCTGTCCATGGTGTGTTATGGTTGCAAGTGGAAGGGTTAGAGGAAGAGAGTGGACAGGGTGAGCACCGTGTAGGCAGCGCACCGGTGTTACCTGCAAGGCAGGTTAGTAGCACAGGTGTACTCACCGTCACCTCCATAGATGACATTGAGTGCACCCCCTCTATTGTCGTGCCGTGACAGGGCCCCATGCACTGCAGTGACTGCTGGGAACATGCATTCCTGCTCACTGGCACTTAATGCTGTGGTTTTGCCCTAACCTACCACGGATAAGGTGCAACACCCCAGCACCCTTTAGTAAAAGGCTCCTTTAGAAGCCAAAGATAGTGCACAAAAAACATATACAGATGAAACACCTCAACCAAACAAATGGTGAAGACAAAAAAATGTTTTAGCTCTCAGACACTTGGGGCCTGATATTCATCACCGGCAGCTAGTGTTACTTTATGGCGCTGAACATTAATGTCGAGGTCATACAGAGCCTCTCATAAAATATTGTCCTAATGCTCCACATCCTGAGACGGGCATAAGAATTCCCCTCTCCATGTCCAAACTGATGGGCTAGCCCCACAGGGAAAGAGTCAGCAGAATGGTGTGTTTTATTTGCGCTTCTTTGTGATTCTCATGTTTTTATGTACAAGGTTTTTCAGATATTTGCATTTTTGTTTTGAAATTGGACATGACCACTTCTGTGAAATGCATTCCCTCACTCTAAGTTAATACGGGCTGTCAGCTACCTTTTGTCATTTTAATGTTATCGCATCTATTCCTTAAGTCAGCACCTCTCCTATTTAGCTGTCATTGTGTCATAGCTGTATAATTTACACGCAGTTTAATTCAGCTATAAATAAGAACCAAGACAAAGTGTTGTTTTAGTGCATTTCAGTTCTTCTTTTATTTTAGTTTGATGAGTTACAGAAAAAGTTTGAGTTTGGAAACACTGCCAATTGCCAAAATTGCAAACTTGCTACCAAATAAATGTTTGTCAGGGGACAGAAAAATGAATAAAATCAATGTTTCTGTAAGCCAAAACATGAGCATTCCTCCATTATAAGAGATACCCCATAACAGAGGTGCCAAATATATCCCCTAGGGGCCATTTCTGGCTCGCCAAACTCCTTCATACAGTGCATTACCTTTGTTCCCAGTACAGGGCCCTACTCTAAAAACCCCACGCTACTCTAGTAGCACGTCAGGGAGTGGCAACTGGGTGGCATGGGGCATTCCCGGTGCTGTGCAGCTAGCATGGGCATGAGTGATGCCCACTAACTGTGACTGATGCCAATAGCACAACTGCAGCTAATGCCACTTCGTTGGGTAGCCTTAGTTGCACTCAAGGAAGATTTGCCACATTATGGCAAAGTAACTGCAAGGGGATGGATGTAAACGCCCCCTGCAGGTAGCAAGAAGCCCCATGTGTTACTGGCACGAGGCTTAGCAAGCATGCCTCTTTGGGCTGCCAAGAACATGTATTGTGCTTTAAATTGTGTACACTTAACATTATATGGTTGGGGTAAATGATGCAGTAGCTTTTGTTCTTCAAAGATACCTGTAGTGCTTGAGACAATATGAAATACACTGAGGTAATCATAACCATTAAGCAATAGGTGAGGATAACCTATATTATGGTGCTATGACCCTCCCCCCCCCCCCCCCTCTTGAACCTTGACATGCCAGTCACTTAAATGAGTGGTTTTTTAATCTAATTCATGCAGCCAATCTAATATAATATTGATGAGGTAGGACTGGGTGACTATTATAGCAATACCATGCATAAATTCAAAAGATTCCTGACCTAAGAGTGGCAGTTATTGAATAGATGTGCTGTGCAAGCATACTCCAAATTTACATTTTTAGCAATGGCATTGAGCATATGATATGGCTTGATATCTTTTTTTTTTAATTATTTATTTAGATTTTCTTGAATACAAATATAAATGCACAAAAGAAAAAATCCAACCAACAGAATAATACATTCAAGATCAATATATCAAACACATCATGCAAAACACATCAAGGAAGAGAGAGAACCTCATACTCCCCAAAGAGAGACTAGAAAAATCTAAAAGAAGAAAAAAGGAGTGAATAAAACTCCAAATCAGGGAGCCAAAATAAAGAGCCAACCCACCTACACATCTTCCCGCCTAATCACTCCCTCCTTATCCACAAGAAACTGACGCAAATGAGCCACATCAATGTAAACATAATCATGACCTTCATAAGTTATTAAACAACGGCAGGGAAACTTCAAAAAAAAGGAAGCCCCCAGAGCCACAACTCTAACTCTGAGCTCGAGGAACTGCTTCCGTCGAGCCTGAGTGACCCTGCCCACATCTGGGAAAACCTGAAGCTTATACCCACAAAACAAAGCATCTTTACATTTAAAATAAGCACGTATGATTCTCAACTTAAGTGATTCAGACCCAAAAGTCACCACCAAAGTACAACGCTTTGGAATGACATTGAGCGAATCCTGCAAAAACTCCGTAAGATTAGGACCTACCGAGTCATCCAAAGGAAGTTCATCCTTAGCCTGACCCGAGGCCCCAACATTAGGAAAAAAAGAATACATTTGCACAATATCCACAGAGTCCTTCAAATGTAAGATTTCAGACAAATACTATAGCCCATGTTCCCTGTAAAATAGTTATCTCCAAGTTATAATGCCCTGTTCAATGTAATTTCAGTTTGTTCAATGTAAACCGCACTGATGCAGAATAGCGCGGTATATAAGAGAATGTAAATAAATAAATAAATTAATTAATTTTAATAGTATCTCAGGAGAAAGCAGGCGAGTGGAAGGAAAATTCAAAAAGCGAAGGTTCCTAGCCCGCTGGTGATTTTCAAGCAACTCCAAGCGATAAGAAACAGAAGAAATATCTCTAAGAAAACCAAGATGAGAATCTTTATACGATTGGAGCTGAGAATCCACCAGGGTCAAGGAACCAACAACATTGGTCATTTGATTATCAATCACTTTAACCTTTGTGACAACATCATGTGAGAAATTACATAAAGAGGTAACAGTAGTAGTCAATCGAGTCTCAATCTTTTGAAGCATTGACCAAATATCCGAAAGAGTCACCTCACTTTTAAGTGGTAAACAAACATTTTCAGATGTAGCAGGGTCCACAGGGATTATAACCGAGGCAGGCGGACCCGGCGCTTCGGGCCCTACCCTTTCCCCCCGCCGTCCCATCCCCCACCCCACCCAACCCCCCCAACAAAAGACATCACACCATAACTTCATGGAACACAACTGGTCGCAGCTTTATTAATCATCAACAATTAGAACAAACCAACATCAAACTTCCTAACCCACCATTAGCGGAACCCGGCTGCACCAGCCATACCTTAGCAAAGTGCCCGCCACCGCTAATGCCATAACTTGCCACCTGGCAAGTTGCCATGCCCCTCTCCCCAACTTCGCCATGCTATTAGCAAAAGTCGGCCGAGGTTTGACCGGGTCAGGGGCACCCCGCCCCCGCCCAAATGTAGCCTGCTGCTCCTGACCCCGGAAACCTCCAGGATCCCGCCACCAGCACAGAACCCTGTTCATGTGCCGCCGCCCCCCCCCCCAACCCCAAGCTGCGACTAGCGCACATCACGGACCGACATATATTCCAAGGCCTCTTGCCAGTCGTTAAGGAGCAGGTCCATACCAACTGGTGACAAGTGAACCCCATCAGCCCGATAAAGCCCCGAACACCCAATGTCCACCCAGTCATGCAAGATCTGATAACCTCCCCTCTCACAGACCCATCGACCAATCTGTCGATTGATCTTAGTCAGGTCCCGAGACCACCGTCGCTGGCCCCAGCAAGCCGGCCTTGGAATAATGTCCAACCACAGCAAAATAACACCTGGGAACATCCGAAGCACCACCCCCAGATCGTCCTGCGCTGCCCGGATCAGCTGCCTGCAGGACCAGGACACCAGGTCATTGCCCCCCAGATGCACAATCAGGGCGGCCGGCCACCGCGACATCCTCCCGTGCCACTGTAGCAAAGGCAGCAATTGCGACCAACGAAGTCCTCTCACGCCCAGCCATGTCACAGCCACCACCGACGGGTCCAGTCCCAAATTGACTCCGATAGGCCGAGCAGCCGCACGCCGACCCGCCCAGTGGACAAGAGTGGCCAGCAACCCAACAGCCACCAGGCCCGACACCCCCATCTGCAAAAGAAATAAACAGTTAAAGACCCGACCCACAACCCGAGCCCCTACAGCCGCACATAGCCTTTAAAAGCCTTAGAGCGCCACCTACCTATGCCTTGAATCACCTGTCCAGGCAACCCAGCCGCCGCCGCGCTAGTAGCAGCCCCAATACGAAAGGAGTGCGGCGCAAACCGCTGAGGGTCCTCCCCCACCGCACGCAAAGCCAGGCGCAGCACCGCCATTACCTGAAAACGGGTTAAGACCCGCGCGTCCGTGTGCACGAAAAAACTACCCGCTATCCCCAGATGCACCGACAAATAATGCCGTACCGCCCGAACCGGGCAAGCCCGAGGGTCCCCGACCTCACCCAGCAACACCCACAAACCTTTCCCCAGCGGATTCGTCTTGGATCTCGCCAAAAGGATCCGCAACTGCCCCCCTTCCACCTGAACATGATGCGCCAGCAGCCCCCCAACACCTCCCCCCCAGCCGGAGCCCACGACCAACTCACCGATTCGAAAAGCCCAAAAAAAGGCAAGGCAAAACACCGCCCGGAACAAAGTTGCCTCGTACGCAGACGACGCCACCTGTGCTAAGGCCCCGCAGACCCTCACCAGGAGCCCATGTGTGATGGGCAACCATGAGTCCCGCAGCGTAGGCTGAACACGCTCCCAACCTTGCAAAAGCCGCTGCGGCAAAACCCCCCCAGCAGGCGAACCCCAGCCCACCGCGCTCGCAAAAAAGTTAAACCCTGCTAAGTGCGCACACACTGCCGATCGAGAGAAGCCGGCGCCCTTAGCCTCCACAATATATTGACCAATCAAGCCCGCTGAAACCCCTCCCGGCTGCCACCCATGAGCCACCAAAAAGGCGACCACCCGGTCACAGCCCCGCTGATACGCAGACCAAGTCCTTGCAGACACCGAGTTCTTCAGCAGATCTAGCATCTCTCAAGGCCAATGCTCCACAAGCTCTCTGGGACCACCGATCCGTCCTTGTCCGCTTCGGGGGCCAGAGCCCGGAACCGTTCCCACTGAAAACGAGAAAGAGCATCAGCGATCTCGTTAGTGCACCCCGGTATATGTCGCGCCTTCACCGACACATTCAACCGCAAACAGGCTAATATCACTTCCCGCATCAAGCCCGCCACCTTCAAGCACCTAGGGGAGTAGCAATTAACCACACTGACCACCGCCTCATTATCACACCACCAGAGCACCCTCCGGTTTCGAAGCCGCTCCGGCCAGAGCTCTAAAACCACACGAATCGGAAAGAGCTCCAAAAAGGTGAAGTTCTTGGTCAACCCCGCAACGTGCCATGACTCCGGCCAACGATCCGCGCACCAGGCCCCACTGAAATAGACACCTAACCCCCCCCCCCCCCCCGCCGCATCAGTGTACAACTGCAAGGCATCACTGGACACCTCGGACTCCATCAAAACAGAAGTCCCATTGAAGTCTTCCAAAAAATGACTCCACACCCTCAAATCCACCCTCATCACCCCCGTAACCCTAATCCGGTGGTGAGGCTTCCGCACCCCAGCCGTGGCACCCGCCAGCCGACCTGAAAACACCCTCCCCATCGGAATCACCCTACACGCAAAATTGAAAGACCCTAACAGCGCCTGCAACTCCCTCAAGGAAATCTTGTGGGACGACAACACGTTAGCCACCGAAATCCGCAAACGAGCAACCTTTTCCTGCGCAAACGCGCCACCATCTCCTCAGAATCCAACTCAACCCCCAAAAAGGTCAACCGCGTCGTCGGACCCTCTGTCTTACCGTCAGCCAACGGTACACTGAACTCCCGTGCCAGCCGCACAAACGCAGATAACATCTCCTGGCATTTCCCCAACTGCGCCGCACCCACAAACAAAAAATCGTCCAGGTAATGCACCACATTTGACAAGCCGGACACCTGAACCAGCACCCACTGCAGGAAGGTACTAAACATCTCAAAATAAGCGCAAGAGACCAAACAGCCCATCGGCATGCACTTGTCAAAATAATACCCCCTTCAAAGCAAAAGCCTAACAAAGGAAAAGCAGACGGATGGACGGGTAACAAGCGAAACGCCGATTCGATGTCAACCTTCGCCATGAGGGCAGACCGACCGGCCCCCCTCACCATCAGAGCCGTCTTATCAAAGGACGCATACCGGACCGTACAAAACTCACGTGGAATGCGATCATTAATGGAAGCACCTATCGGGCAGGACAGATTATGAATCAACTGGAACTTCCCCGGTTCCTTCTTGGGTACTATACCTAACGGAGAAATCACCATGTCGGGAAAAGGGGGCTCCGTGAATGGACCCTCCACTCTCCCCAACCGCAATTCCCCAAACAACTTGTCCTGGATGACCTCGGCCCAACGTCGGACTGATGGGGAGTTCCTCGCACTCGGCGCCAACACCACACCCCACACCGGGATAACAAAACCGAACCGAAACCCAAAAGACAGAATCACCGCCTCCCGCCTCCGAGGATAGCGACTCAGCCACCCCAAAAAGGCCTCCACCTGAATCAGGGAGGGCGCACGCCCACGCCACTCATTGCCCCTTAGGAGCGGGACCGGCAACGCCAGCGGCGCCTTTCTTAAGGCACTTGGTGGAGGAGTGAGGACCTCCGCACAAGGAACAGGCGTGCTGAAATTTACAGTCGGGAAAGGGGCAAGTGGACTGGTTGAACCGCCAGCACACGTCACTGCTCCCCGTCGTGCCGGCCTTCGGCGGAACCCCGCCCACCCCCGCGTGAAAGGAACGCACTGCCCCCCCCCCCCCGCCGCCCCGCCACTACCTTTCCCCCCGCCCCACCCCCCACCGGCACTAAACCTAGCCGACATCTGAGTCAGCCACAGGTTAATGTCCTGCATGCCCCACGAAAGCGATCTACTCTCCTCCATCTTATCCCTGAACTTTTCATCATAGTTCAGCCAAGCCCATCCGTCATGCGTCTGAGACGCCTCCAGGATGGAATCGGCATACGCTAACAACATACCATACTGCTCCGGTTCGTGGTGACCCCACACGCTGGCCAACCGCAGAAAGGAACGCGTCCAGTTCACGACATTACGTGCCACCTTCTTAACCCTACTGGCCTTCTCATCCTCCTTCCTCTTCTTCCGACTCTCACCTGAATGCTTCCTCCCTTCAAGCAAGCGGAAGATATCTATGTAGCGCCGCTTCCTAATCTTGCGCCGCAGCTTGCGCGGCACCCCCTCCCACAATTCCGGAAAAAACACCACCGATGCGGCCCCCCACCCACACCGGGGCCCCCCCCCCCACTTTCCCCGTCCTGCTGACCCGGCTCCCCTCCTGACCCAACGGACGAACCACTCGAAGAGGAAGAAGACGAGGACGATTCGGAGCTACGACGCCGCCGAAAAGACTGCCTGTGCTTCTTACGCGAACCCCCCCCCCCCCCGCCTTCCCCTCCTGTGACCGCACCCCCAAGCAACTCACCAGGCTCACCGCCAGCAGGCGCCAACGCCGCGGCCGTCCCAGCTGCCACCGAACTGTCCTCACCGCGATCCCTCGCTGACTCCACCACCACTCCGTGCTGCACCCGCCACTGGATTCAACCAGCTCTCGCATCCAGCAGCGCTCGAAGTCCATGTTGGCTGCGCCATAACCGACCCCTGCGGAGACATAAAAGGAAAAACAGGGGGGGGAACTGCCAGCGACCACGCCTGAGGCCAAAGACCACCCCAGTCTGCCTGAGACGTACCCTGCCCCCCACTCAACCACTGTTCTCATGGTGAAGGCCCCCCTGGTGGACCATAGCCACCGGTACCCGGGAGCCAACCAGCGGGCACCCCATAGCCACTGCCCCACTGGGCCCCATCCGGCCGCAACCCTCCCCCAGGCCCCTGTACCCCCAACACGCCCCCCACCGCCCCCGTACCCCCCGACGGACCCGCAGCACTTCCCCCACCCCCCACATTTGCACCCCCCACTGCTCCGACTGCTCCCCGAAGCCCCCCTCTCACCCCCAGGGTTCCACTGGGGGACGGGCCACCCCTTCCACCTCCGTCACCCCCCCCCGGCTGACAAACCCCTTTGGCCCCCCTACGCCCCTGCACAGCACCCCCTCGACCCCTCTGCCCCCCCACCCCCAGGGCTTTGCAACCCTCTGCCCATCCCAGCCTCCCCATGAGACCGTGACCCCCCGCCCCCTCACCCCCGACCCAGCAGCACCCACAGGGGCCAAACCCCCTTTTCTTGCCCGACCACGCGGCGCAGGCATCACCCCCCAGGACCAGGAAACCTTGACTCCCCGGGAAGAGACAAACAGCAGCAGAAGCTGGGCTGTAACTATTTAGTTAAGTTTTTTTTTTTGTTTGTTTGTTTTTTGACCTGTTGTCAGCACAACCCCAGAACGGGCCACACACGACCGCCCCACACCACACTCCCCAAAAACACAGACCCCCCACACCAAATAGCTGGCACGCCGAACTTGCCTTTGGCTGCCAGCACAGACCGCTTCCCGGAACCGCTGCCTAATGCACTCCACCACCGCCACTCCTCAGCACCAGAAACGCCGGCACCCCGAAAGCAGCCTCTGCTCAAACTGAACACGCGAAGGCTGCCGGCCGGTACTCATCCCCCCACCTCCCAACAACAGCCCCATCGATTGGCTCCCGTACGGCCGCGACCGACGGGAGCCAATCAATTTAAAAGACGCACCCGCGCGCCACACCCGGGCCGTGCTCAGGGTCCCCGTGCCCGGTTAAAGCCGGCCGCCGGGACCCTGCCCGCGGCCTCGCGAATACAGGAGACATAACTTGTGAAGGTAACTTCAAAGGAGTAGACGAATTAGAAGGCTGAGGGAAAGGAGGTGGTGTCTGGATGTCCAGGCTCAACGAGGCCCCATCCAAAGACTGGCTAGCAAGTGGAAGTGCAGTGACATGCTTGTCCATGGGACCGGACACCTTACCTCCCTCTCCTGATGGTGCTTTAGCAGTTGATCTTGCCTTCCGTTTCCCCATGAACAAACACACAACTGCTGACGCTCCTAAGATCACCAAAAGAGCACCAAAGGAGCACACAAGGAGCAAGCCTAGCCCCTTGTGACTCGTCCCTTAGGACGTGACCCCGCAGGCCGCGAACACGCGGCCGCATGTAGCCCCGTTGTGCTTTGTAGGTCTCGTGGGGGGTCCTCAACACCAGGGACGACCACTCTCTGCCTGCAGCTGTCTCCGCAGGCACCCGGCTCCAGCCGACCACGTTGCTCCGCGGCAAAGAAGAACCACGGCAGCTCCCTCACAAGGCTGCTCTCTCACCAGCGAGGCACAGCACCCGCTGTGCTTTGTAGGTCTCGTGGGGGGTCCTCAACACCAGGGGCGACCACTCTCTGCCTGCAGCTGTCTCCGCAGGCACCCGGCTCCAGCCGATCACGTTGCTCCGCGGCAAAGAAGAACCGCGGCAGCTCCCTCACAAGGCTGCTCTCTCACCCATGGCTTGATATCTTTAATGTATGTGTTTACATGGTATTTTTATAGATGGGGTGTTTGTTGCTCGTTTTATGGTTTTGCAATTCCTATGAGGTTAAGAGCTCTTCTAAAATCTCTAGAACATAACTTAAGAACATAAGAAATGCCTTACAGAGTCAGATAAAGGTCCATCAAGTTCAGTATCCTGTTTCCAACAGTGGCCAATCGAGGCCACAAGTACTTGGCAGATTGTCAAAGAGGTACACAGGTTCCACAATGCTTATCCTGGGGTAAGCAGTAGATTTCCCAGGTTCTCTTTAATAATGGTTTATTGACCTTTCCTCCAGGAACTTGTTCAACCCTTTTTTAAACCCAGCTACACTAACAGCTTTTACTACATCATCCAGTAGCGAATTCCAAAGTTTGATTACGCGTTGCGTAAAAAAATATTTTCTCTTATTAGTCTTATATGGGTTGTATTGTAGCTTCATTGTGTGCCCTCTAGTCTTCCAACTATTTGATGGTGTAAACAACCGTTCTACGTTTACCGGTTCCACTCCATTCATTAATTTATAGACCTCTATCATATTCCCCCTCAGCCATCTCTTTTCCAAGTTGAAGAGCCCCAACCTTTTAAGTCCTTCCATCCCCTTTACCATTTTTGTCACTGTACCTTTTTGTAATTCTGCTATATCCTTTTTAAGATATTGCGACCAGAATTGCACACAATATTCAAGGTGTAGTCGCACCATGGAATGATACAGAGGCATTATTATGTCATCCTTTGTTTTATTCTCCATTCCTTTCCTTATGATTCCTAGCATTCTATTTACTTTCTTGGCTGCCGCTGCACACTGGGCAGATGGTTCAAATGTATTATCAAAGGTGATGTCTAAATCTCTTTCCTGGGTGGTGTTTCCAAATTCACTAATATCACATTTATTTTTCACGGTTCACACTTCTTACTAAGGTGCATATTTACTAAACTGCATTAACTGTTAATAGTGCCTTCCAAGTGCACCAGGTCAAAAGATAATCTGCGGCAAATGCAGATAGTACAGTCATTTTCTGTGCAATCTACAGAGCATGTGTTAGCTGCGTGTCTGGGTGGGGTGAGGGCAGAGATTTGGCATGTCTGCACAGTGCAGTTACCTCGCACGTCAATAGTGTGTGGCAACCGTCAGATTTGCAGTCAGCGCAGATGCAATAATATCGCCTTTATGACTGGTGTTAGCTGCATCCCAGCTGCTGTCTCTCCGTGCTCTTTGCATTTTTGGTGTGATATCTGCTGGGGCAATGCTGCGCATGCCCTCAACAGGTATCACATGGCTTTTGAAGCTAATGCAGCGGTATCTGCAGTAACATGCTGCATTAGATGCAGTGTATAGTAAACATGCCCCTATTTATCTATGATTTGTTCACCATGGTTTCATGGATATTTTATATGTATTTCTCTCAGAACATTTACTACAAATACTTTTTTAGTAAATCCAGCTGGCACTCTATGGTAGATTCTTCTTCCTCCTCCTCTCCTCCTGTTCATATAGACATATGTATGTGTTTATATGTTTTATACGTTCTTCAATATTCTATTTTGATGCAAGGTGTATTTTTTGTAATAATGTTTGTGATATTTATTTGCATCTATTGATGAGATTGCTATTACTATTTTGATTTCATTTTCATTGTACTGATTATATCAGCATGTCTGCCTTATTTAATGTTTGTTTATTCTTTTATGCTTTATGATTTTATATTTATGTTTTTATGATGTGACCCCTGAGGCATAGCTGAAACATGGCCATGTAGGTTCCCAGAAGGAATTTGACTTTGTGAAGAAGCAATAAACCCAAGTTTATCAATTACTGATCTGTGGTCGTCTTTTGGTTCATCTAGACAACAGCAGGAGATTGGATAATTAATGAGACCTGAATGGAAATGAGAACACTTGTATCTTGAGTTCTTATAAGACCTTCCAGAAAATAAGTTGAAAAGTTAGTAATCATTTAAGATAAGGGTGCGATGAATGTGTGAGCCTACCATTTGATATGAAGCATGGAAGAATTTCCTTCTGTCTGATATTATCCGCCTTTCACCATCTCACAGGGTCTACCATAGAACCTAATTCTCTCCTGGCAATCACCTGTGAAAGTCTCTTTCCATGCAGCAATCCTTAAACATTTAAGGCTCTAGTGGTCCCTCCCTTCCTCCAAGGCATTGATTCAGCAACCTGCTTTTTTTTTTTTTTATTGTGCCTTCAAGTCAATGCTGACTCCTGGCGACCCAGCAATCCCTGGGTTTTCTTGGCAAGATATGACCAGAAGTAGATTGCCAGGCCTTTTCTTCCGAGGCAATGGAGGGTAAAGTGACTTGCCCAAGGTCACAAAGAGTGAGAGCTTTCAATGAAACTGCATTCTGGCCTTTATTTTTTCACCATGAGAACGTGATAATTTTTTTTTTAAGTTTAACAGCTGCTGCTATTGAAAAAGAAGAAACAGCAATTTCTCCAGGACCAAGCAGGAAGTCAGTCCTCACATATGGGTGTCATCGGCGCCGATGAAGCCCCAGCGGAGCATTTCCCCAGCTTTCCATAAAAGCCTTTGGGAAAGCTGGCACGCATGCGCGGTTCCCTTTCCGCCTAAAGGTGCCATCTTACCTCAGTCTCTTTTTTTCCAAGAAGCCCACCGGACGTGTGTCCTGTTCTCCCGGATAAAAGTGATTTTTTCTTCGGCGATTTTTCGCTATTTTTGTCTCCGGTTCGACGCCAGTTCCCCTCCCGCTGGGTTCGGTACACCGGTATCGAGCCCGCTTATTTCTTTTTCGGTTTTTGCCCTTCGTGGCTGGCGTTTGCGCCCTTTTTTCATTTTTTCCCTGGAAGGCCGGTCTTTTGACCTCGCAGGGGCTCTCTTTTTCCCGATGGCTTCCAGTGGTTTCAAAAAGTGTGATCGGTGTAAGAAACCTATGTCTCTCACCGACACACACGACTGCTGCCTTCGGTGCCTCGGCCCTGACCACGACCCCAAGTCGTGTGTGCCATGTGGGAAGATGTCTTCCAAGGCACTCAAAAGTCGACAGCATCAGAAGGAAAGGTTTATCTCGGACTCGGCCTCCGGCCGGGCCCGGACCTCGTCTGAGGCCTCGACATCTCGGGATTCTGATCCCGAGCGCCGTCGAAGCTCCTCGGACAGGGGGTCCCCCGACCGGGCATGCAAGAGGAAGAAGCGGCTCATGAGGGCAGTGTCAGAGGAGGTCCCTGGTCCCTTGAGGGCCAGGTCTAAGACCCCCAACCGCCGTCCCAGGCCCGTGGACCAAGAGAAGCCTGCCAAAGTTCCTCGCGTGGAGCCGGAGTCTGCTGGACACGTAAGTCCCGTAGTCCTCGTGGACTCTCCTCCCAGAGAGCCGACGTCGGGCCCGGCGCCTCCGGGGCCCAAGTCGGTGGCTGCTGCGTCTCCCAAGCTGAGTCTCAGGATGACAGCCTTGGAGTGCAGATTGTCTGCCTTCATGGAGCAGCAGCAGGCACTGATGGCCAGCCTGTCTGGTGCATCTGCCCCGACCACCGGGACGTCGACTTCGAAGTCAACCCCGGAGACTGAGCCGATACTCGAGACCCGCGTGGCTCGAAGTCATCCTCGGTCGAGGTCTCCCTCGACCTCCCGTTCGGGACCGAGGGCATCTGGGCGGGTGCCTCGGGGCCCCGCGGGGTCGGACCCTGACTCCTCCTCGGATGAGTCCGCCTGGGAGACGGAGGACGAGGAGTCTCCCGATACTTTTAAGACTCGGTGCGTCCCGTCGGACTCACCGCAGTCTGAGCCCCGGAGTAGATCCCCTCCGGAGGACACTAGGTTCTCGGAGTTCGTCCGGGATATGGCCGCTGCCTTGGCTATCCCTGCCGATCCCGAGGAAGAGCCTTGAGCCGAGGAGCTCGATGCTCTACAGTACGACTCTCCTCCGAAGGAGGTCTTTACTGTCCCGGTTCCTCCGATGCTGGAACGGCTCCTCTTCCGGATGTGAGAGGCACCGGCCTCGGCGCCGGTTCTGAGCAAGCGAGTCGATTCCATCTATCGACTCCGCAAAAGCCCTGGTTTCCAGAAAGCACAGCTACCACACCATTCCATGGTTGTGGAATCGGCCATGCATCGTCTGAAGAGCCAGAAGATGCACTCCGCGGTGCCCCCCGGCAGGGAGGCCCGCAACCTCGATGGCGTCGGTAGAAAGTGCTTCCAGGGGTCTATGCTTGCTTGCCATGTCCAGTCTTACCAGCTGTACATGGGCATGTACTTGCGAGATCTGGCCAAGGAATTGGCCGGATTCTCTGTTGATCTCTCTGGGGAACCCTTGCAGAGATTTAAGACCTTGTCCTTGGGGATTCGGGAATGCTCAAAGTTCATTTCCCGCGCCGCCTATGATGGCTTCGAGGCTTCAGTCCGAGTTGCGGCTGCCGGCATCGCAGCTCGACGCCAGGCGTGGCTGCAGTCATCGGACCTCGAGCCATGGGTTCAGGACAAGTTGGTCGATGTCCCCTGCCGAGGTGAGAACCTTTTTGGCAAACCCGTGACCAAGAACGCCGCTCAGCTCGAGACCGAGCACCTTACCCGGACAAGGCTGTCGAGGAAGACCTCTGCCCCTTCACATAAAAAGAAGGGCTCGGGTAAAAAGTCCTTTTACCTGAGGAAGGGCACTGCCTACAAACAGTACCCTCAGTATCAGGCTGCCCAAGCTGCCCCCCAGGGTCAGCAAGCCAAGGGCCAAGGTAATGAGCCCCGTAGGCAGAGGACCCCCAAGCCTTCTGCCCCTGCTTCCACACAGCAGGGTGGGGGTTTTTGACTCCTTGAGCGTAGCCACTCCGTCCCTGCTTTCCCAGCCCTGCACAGGCGGTCGCCTTGTACTCTTTGCCCACCAGTGGCCTCTCATTACCACCGACAGTTGGGTGCTGGACATAGTCCAAAAGGGCTATGCCCTGCATTTTCATCAACTGCCTCCTTACTTCCCAGGGGAGCCCTTGAGGCCTCCCCTGCACACAGACCTTCTCCTTCGAGAGCTCCAAGGTATGTTGGTGGACAGGGCGGTGGAGCCTGTGCCTCCCCATTTGCAAGGTCACGGTTTCTACTCCAGGTATTTCCTGGTACCCAAAAGGCCCGGTGGCCTTCGACCCATTCTGGACCTCAGGAACCTCAACAAGTTCCTAGAGAAAGAAAAGTTCAAGATGCTTACTCTTGGAACACTTCTGCCCTACCTCCAGCAGGGAGATTGGCTATGCTCCTTAGATCTAAAGGATGCGTACACTCACATCCTCATTCATCCAGACCACAGAAAGTACCTCAGGTTCATTGTGGGAGGAAACCATTATCAGTACAGAGTACTACCTTTTGGCCTGACCTCCGCTCCCAGGGTCTTTACCAAGTGCCTTGCAGTTGTTGCGGCCTACCTGAGAAATCAAGGCATCTTTGTCTTTCCCTATCTGGATGACTGGCTCATCAGGGGTCAGACGTCCCTGGAGGCCAAACAAGCCACCCTCAGAACCATTGCTCTGCTTCAAAACGTGGGCTTTGTCATAAACTTCACAAAGTCCACTTTGCTCCCCTCCCAGAACTTGGAGTTCATAGGGGCAAGGTTAGATTCTCAACTGGCAAAGGCATTCTTGCCAGAAGACAGGGCTCAAAGACTGATGGACATGGCCAAACAGTTTCTAAACAAATCCCTGGTCTCCGCCAGACTCTGCCTCAGACTTCTGGGCCACATGGCTTCGACAGTGCATGTGACTCCCAATGCCAGGCTCCATATGAGGCCTGCACAGTGGTGCCTTCGGACTCAGTGGTCTCAGGCCACAGGCCGCCTAAGAGACAGGATAAGGGTGTCCAGACCCCTTTTGGCCTCCCTCAGCTGGTGGCTACATCCACCCAATCTGCTGAAGGGGATGGCCTTCCAAATGCCAGAATACTCGGTGGTCCTCACCACCGACGCCTCTCTGCGGGGCTGGGGTGCTCATTGTCTGAACAAGTGCACTCAAGGCCTCTGGTCTCCCTGGGAGGCAGCCCAACAGATCAATCTCCTAGAACTTCGAGCTATCCGCTTAGCTCTCAAGGCTTTTTCTCCGGCCCTAGCTCACCGCTCAGTCTTGATTCAAACAGACAACCAGGTAGCCATGTTTTATGTGAACAAACAGGGCGGGACTGGGTCAAAGCTCCTTTGTCAGGAGACTCAAGACCTTTGTTCCTTTGCCCTAAAGCACAACATGCTTCTCAAGGTGGTGTACCTTCCAGGCCAGGAGAACTGCCTGGCCGACCGGTTGAGCAGAATTCTGCAGCCCCACGAGTGGCAGCTGCATCCCTTGGTCGTTCAGAAGATCTTCCTGAAGTGGGGTCTCCCTTGGATAGATCTCTTTGCTAGTCCGCTGAACAAGCAACTGCCCAAGTTCTGCTCCAGGCAACCGCATCCTTTGAGGATAGCACCAGATGCTTTTCTGATGTCCTGGTCTCAGGGCCTCCTGTATGCGTTTCCTCCCACGCCCTTGGTGGCCCGAACTCTTTTCAAGACTCTTCAGGACAAGGCCTCGGTCCTGCTGGTAGCTCCCAGGTGCCCGAGGCAGCCTTGGTTTCCGCTTCTGCTTCAGCTGGCAGTGGATTCCCCACTACCTCTGGGATTGCAACCCGACCTTCTCTCACAGGAGCAGGGTTCCCTTCTGCACCCCAATCTCAAAGCTCTCAATTTGATGGCCTGGAGGCTGCAAGGGTAGTTTTGGCTCCCTGGGGCCTACCTCGGGAAGTTGAGGAGGTTGTCCTAGCCTCTAGGAAACAGTCCACTAGGAAAACCGATGCCCTCAAATGGAAGAGGCTTTCTGTGTGGTGTCAGCTACGTACAGAGGATCCTTTCTCCTGTACTGTGCCAGTAGTGCTTCAGTACTTACTGCACTTATCAAATCAGGGGCTTAAGTCCAATTCTGTTCGGGTCCACCTCTCAACTCTAGCAGCTCACCACTCACTGGTGGAGGGACATTCTCTGTCAGGTCACCCCTTGGTGTCCCGCTTTCTCAGGGGCTTGCTTTTGCTCAAGCCTCCCATCCGTCCTCCTGCTCCTGAGTGGGAGCTGAATGTGGTCTTGCAGCAACTGACTCGCCCACCTTTTGAGCCGATGGCTACTTGCCCTCTACGCTTCCTTTCCTGGAAGACTCTCTTCCTAATAGCCCTCACCTCGGCTAGGCGAGTGAGTGAGCTTCAGGCCCTGGTTTGTGATAGACCTTACACCAGGATTTATAGGAACAGGGTAATCCTTAGGACTCATCCAAAGTTCCTCCCCAAGGTTGTCTCCTCTTTCCACCTCAACCAGGAGGTGGTTCTTCCAACATTCTTCCCTAGGCCTCATGCTAGCCAGGCTGAAGCAGTCCTGCATACCCTGGACTGTAGGAGGGCCTTATCCTTCTACCTTGACCGTACACAGGGACATAGAAGGGCTACTCAGCTCTTCATCTCCTTTGACCCCAATAAGTTGGGGTTGGCTGTGTCCAAGCGTACCTTGTCCATCTGGGTGGCTGACTGTATCACCTGGGCTTACAAGGCGGCTGACCTTCCTTTGCAGGGTAGGGTCACGGCCCATCGTGTCAGGGCAATGGCTGCCTCAGTGGCTCATCTCCGCTCTGTGCCCTTGGTAGACATCTGCAGGGCTGCAACTTGGTCTTCAAGCCAGACTTTTGCGGCCCATTACTGTCTGGAGAGGGAGTCCCATAGAGACAGTGCTTTTGGCCAAGCAGTACTCCAGAATCTCTTTGAGGTTTAGGCAACTCCTGCCCTCCTGCCCTCTGTTGGGCTACCGGTGGAGGTTGTGTCCTTGGAAAGCCTTTCTTTGCTGCTGTGACTAGAGGGAGTTCTCTTGTTCAGCCTGGGTTCCTGGTAGCCCAGAGCTAGGGAGTCACCCATATGTGAGGACTGACTTCCTGCTTGGTCCTGGAGAAAGAGTAGTTACTCACCTGTAACAGGTGTTCTCCAGGAGCAGCAGGAATCAGTCCTCACAACCCTCCCTCCTCCCCTGGGAGTTGCAGTTGTACATAGTTTAATTTTTTTTTTCAATTTTGTGTGCTGTTCTTAGCTATGTCATTTGACTGAGGTAAGATGGCACCTTTAGGCGGGAAGGGAACCGCGCAGGAATCCTCTGCCCACATTTATACCATGGGGGATGGAGCAGCAATATCAACTCCTTGGAATGCTTTGTCATCTGCCTTGCGCATGGAGATGGATCTGTTAACATTCCGGAGGCAGCTGAAGGCCTCACTCTTTCCAACAGGCAGATAAGATTGGTTGATGGGTAGCGGGTTGCATGGTAGAGGGGATGTTTGTCCAGTGGGGCAGTAGTTGTCAGCAGTAGTCTTCTTTTGTTTTGTATTTTATTTTACTTTTAATTTTTATTTTGTGGTGGTTTGGGGGACCTGCTGGGAGGGACTGGTGGGGGTATATTGTGTTGGTGTTTTATCTGCTGTACACCGCTTTGAATGCCATATGCATAAGGTGGTTAACAAATGTTTTAAAATAAATAAAATTAAAAAAATATATATTTTAATCAGGAGATGCAGGCAGGTACCCTGGGAGTCCTGCAGAACTTACCTGCCCCTCATGAATGGCATTGGAGATCAAGATCACACTCTATGTATCCTGGCTTAGAGTGAGGTCCATTACTGTCATGCTCGACACAAAACTAACCCTTCTGGAGACATTGCCCCCGACTTTGCTTACAGCCTGTTTTCAAGTCGATATAGTCCAGTTATTCCAAACTCTACCTTAAAGTCTTCTCTTCCTGCCCCTTCCCCCCCCCCCCCCCCATTTGCTGTTCTGTAGCAGATCTGATTTAGTAGACCTTCACAGATAATATGTATAAGGTACTTTAGTACAGAACATTTCTTGATTACCATGAAATCCAGACCTGTTTGGTAGGAGACCTCTAGAGCAAGATAAGAAAAAGAAATAGTATTTCTGCTTTCCGCTCTTCTTTGGAAATTTCTGTGCATTGTAAACCCCCGCTGCCAGTTCTTAAGACCGAACAAAAGATGAGTCTGTGCATCTTAGCAATTAAATTGTGAGGCATGTTAGGATCCTGTTAGAATGAAAAGTACCACATGCAAAGTATCATTTAAGATCGCTACCATTTTCCTTATATTGATAATAGTAATAATAATAAAAAATTTTCATTTCAGATAGATATATTTTTACATTGCAATATCTACAGCTCCTTATGTATTGACAAATAGAGTTGAATAAAGCAAATCGAATAAAGAACTGAAATCATAAAATAATAATAGGGTTGCCTTCCTTGTATTTGATTGAATATGACAGAGTGTGTCTTATTTTACAGTGGTTTGTCTGAATCGCTGTTATCATTTTATTGTTAATGCCTTCTCTCACCCCTTCTTTCCTTTACAACCGCTGGAGGTGGCTTTAGAAGAGGTAGGCACCGTCTGCACTTGTAGACAGTACACGCGGATATCAGTAGCGGGTGGCATATTCAGAGGTGGCGGCTAGGCAAAATAAAGCACCTCACTGCCGCCACTCTCATTATAACCGGATATAACCTGTTTCTGTCGCTCAGTATCCATGCTGGCTGGATAGCAATGCTGCCATGCTCTTAGTGCCGATATTCAGCCACTAACTGGAGAGCACTAACCAGTTAAAATTGGGACAACCATTCACCTGTCCTAACTTTAACCGCTTAAGCTATTCAGTGTGTGGTTGACTATTGCCACTAACTGGATAGCGACTGTCACTGCCCCTGATCCGCCCACAGACCACCCGGGTTTTTTAATCGGCATTTTTTCAGCAGACTGTGAGGATATGTATTTATTTATTTTTATTTATTTATTTTATTTTATGTCTCTTCTATACCGCGCTCTTTAAAAATCAGTGCAGTTTACAGGTAACAGATTTGTGCAGTGCAGGCAAGCCTGCACTGGACTTACAATAAACAGGGGATTATATACAGAAGCACTAACTGGTTAGGGCTGCTGAATAATGGGCTGACCGTCTGCTCACCGGCTAAAATGCTTTGAAAATGCTCCCTAGCAATTTTAGGAAAACTGCTGCTTGTACAGATATTCTGTCTCAGGCAGAGATTTTAGGGAGACATCTTCTGGGTGTGGTTTGCATGGCCCTTTGAGGGTAGTTTTATAAAAACATTTCACATTAATTCTGTTTTACCTGCATAAAAGGCCTCTTATAAAATTGCCCCATGACTTTCCTACTTTGGACACATCCCATGTGAAGAGAAAGATTGTTAGAGACGACATCATGCTTGCAAGGTTGAAGGTCAATGCAAAAGAGGAAGGCCAGCAATGAGATGGATCGATACGATAACAGCAGTGATGGATGCCACTCAATCAACAATTAGCCACCCGATTAAAGACCATAGACAATTTAGGACAACATGGATAAACAAGGCCGCCATGAGTCAATGTCGACTCAAACTCACTTAACAACAATAACATGCAAGTAGGCATTATGAAAAGTAAATACCACAGGTATACAACTTGGGTGAAGGAGTGTTTGGGGAGGAATTGGGGCAGTGTGCAGGAGGAGCCATGACGTATGCACATATGTTATAAAATACACACCTACCTGCTTACTCCATCCGTGTACATTCGCACCCTACTTCCAAGCTGGTGTAGAAATAATTTCAGCAGGTTTTGTACTGGGATTTTATAAAGACGCATAAGTGCCTATGTGTCTTTATAAGATATTATGAAAATAGGCAGAACTGTACTAAGCTAGAAATGTGCCCTGTGCAACTGACGAATCTGGTGCCCACCCGCCACACAACCACATTCAATAACTCACTCTTTTTGAGCTTCCTGGAAGCCCAGTGATGATATCGGTGCCCCCTTCTGTGACTGTGCCCTGTGCGGCCGCACTGTTCACACGGCCCTTGGTATAGACCTGAAAATAGGTGCCTTCTTGACTTCTCTACCTAGGTATCCTGCTATTATATTATCCTGCGTGCATTCTGTGTTTAAGAACAGCAATACAAGTACATAATGGAAAATGTCCCTAATAACATCTACTGCTGCTTTGAGTCAAGCATAACTCTTGGCAAAGTTCTTGTTTGGACCTAGAGTTCAGAGGACAACTTGGGGGAGAATGGTACTAACCTCTTTGGAATACAAAACCACCTGAATTGCCAAAAATTTGCATTTCGGAGGATGACTCCTTAATCCATTTGTCACAGGTGTGCAGATGACCAAAATCCATCACTCATATATGTAAGTGGCACTATTTACATATATACAGTTGTGGTTAACATTATTGGCACCCTTGCAGTTCGGCCCCTTAATGTCCAATATTTCCTAAAAAACAGTGGCCAGTGAAATGGCTTTGGACTATATATGCACACATATTTGACACATAAAAATCAAATAAAACAAGACAAATTAAAAAAAGAAATAGTAGGAAATAGTATAAAAACTGGGACATTGCCAGGACGGTTTTCGCCTAGTTAAAGAGCGACAAGAGGATTTACTAAGCTTGCATGGGTCTGAAGTTGAATTTTGCCGTAACAGTGAAAATCCTGTGATATCGCTTTCGGCAACTGGATGACAGTCTTCCTGTATCAAGTTAAGTCTTTTGTTAAGAAGCTTTATTGAGAATACATTTGGGACGCTTTTGTCCATATTATTTCGGTGTTAGTAAAAAGGAGCGGCATGCATTCATGCAGCAAGTTCCAATTTTATTTTTAGGCCCTTGGGTCTTATTTAAATTGATTAAAAGGAGGACCCACTACTAGAGAGGTTTTCCTCTCAAGGTGGGTAATCCGACAAAAAAATTGGCACACATGTTAGGTTACACCAGTTTGCTTGTTAAGAAGGTAAATGTTTCATGGTATGAAGTCATCTTGATTTAGGACTACATATTGGTGATTTCTAGGGGCTTAATTAGGGTTTCAATTTAGGACATTATTATTGGCATCCTTATAAACAATTCAAATCAATTTGAACCAAAAACCATATTCCCATTGCAGTAAAATTAGACACACCTGTGATCAATTGTCACTACTCGCATGATTTGAATCAACCAATGAATGATGACTCTAATGCTTAAAATGGTCCATTCACTCCCTGTTCCATTTTCACAATGGTGAAGACAAGAGACCTGCCTGAGACCATCTGAAAAGCCATTATCACCAAACATCAATCTTCAAAGGGGTACAAGGTTTCTCCAAAGACCTTGGGATTCCTGCATCTACAGTTCACAATTAAGAAGTTTTCTGCTCATGGAACTGTCAAGAACCTCCCAGGACATGGTGGGAAAAGGAAAATTAATCCAAGAATTCTTTGAAGGTTAGTGCGAACTGTTGGAAAAACACCAAGTACAACATCCAAAGAGCTTAAGGCTGACCTGGAGCAATATGGAGTGGTGGTTTCAATCCGTACCATATGCCATGCACTAAACAAAGACGAACTTCATGGACAAAGGCAAAGGAAGATCCCACTGCTCAAAGACAGACATAAAAAGGCATGCCTGATTTTTGTCCAAACACACTTTGAGAAACCACAGTCCTTCGGGGAAAATGTTCTGTGGACAGATGAAGCCAAACATGAGCTCTTTGGCAATGCAGACCAGCGATAGATTTACAGGTAAAGAAATGAAGCTTATAAGGGAAGGAAAACCCTTCCTACAGTTAAATATGGAGGAGGTTCCATAATGTTATCTGGCTACTTTGCTGCCTCAGGAATTGAAGGCCTGGAACGTATTAAAGGAATCATGAAGTCAGAGGACTACCAAGGTATTTTGTAGTGAAATGTGCTACCTAGTGTCAAATGTGCTACCTAGCGGAGAGACTGAATGACACAAAACTATTTAAAGTTGTTAAAACCCAAGAGGATTGTGGAAAATTGCAAGAGGATCTTGATAAATTGGAAGACTGGGCATCAAAATGGCAGATGAAATTTAATGTGGACAAGTGCAAAGTTATGCACCTCGGGAAGAACAACCCAAACTATGGTTACACGATGCAAGGTTCCACATTAGGAACCACCACCTAGGAAAAAGATTTAGGCGTCATTGTGGATAACATGTTAAAACCCTCGGCCCAGTATGCAGCGGCGGCCAAGAGAGCAAATAGAATGCTAGGTATCATAAGGAAAGGAATGGAAAATAAAACAAAGAATATTATAATGCCTCTATATCGTTCCATGGTGAGACCACACCTTGAATATTGTGTGCAATTCTGGTCGCCGTATCTTAAAAAGGATATAGCGTTATTAGAAAAGGTTCAGAGAAGAGACACCAAAATGGTGAAGGGGATGGAAGGATACTCCTATGAAGAAAGGCTAAAAAGGTTAGGACTCTTTAACCTGGAAAAGAGACAGCTGAGGGGAGATATGATAGTCTATAAATTAATGAACGGAGTGGAACGGGTAAATGTAGATCGATTGTTTACGTTATCAGAATATAGAAAGACTAGGGGACATGCAATGAAGCTACAGGGTAAACTATTTAAGACTAATAAAAGAAAATATGTTTTCACTCAACGTGTAATCAAACTCTGGAATTTGTTACCGGAGGATGTAGTAAAAGGCTGTTAGTGTAGCTGGGTTTAAAAAAGGTTTGGACAAGTTTCTGGAGGAAAGGTCCATAAACCATTATTAAAAAGGGACTCAGGATATCAATGCTTGACCCAATATAAGCATTGTGGAACCTGTGTCTTTTGGGGAAATTGCTAGGTACGTATGATCTAGATTGTCCACCGTTGGAAACAGGATACTGGGCTTGATGGACCTTGGTCTGACCCAGTATAGCATATCTTATGTTCTTATGTTCTTAAAAAGCTAGGTCAGGGTCGAAGGTCATTGGTCCTCCACCAGAACAGTGACACAAACCATACATTAAAAAGTACAAAAGAATAGTTAAAAAGGAACAAACGGACTATTTTAAACTGGCCAACAATGAGCCTGATCTCTATCTAATCAAGAACTTTTGGAAAGAGCTGAAATCTGCCATTGGTATAAGGAATCCTGGAAACATTCATGAGCTGGAACAAATCACAGTTGAAGAGTGGGAGAAACTACCAGCAGACAGATGTATGAAAAACTTATAGATTACTACAAGAAGCATTTGGAGGCTGTCATCACTTACCAAATATTAGTACTGTAAAGGGTGCCATTATTTATGTCCAGGTCATATTTTGGTTTTTTTTTCTCAGAAATTACTATGGGCCTAATTCTGGGACGTGGGTTGCAGAGCTGCACATCCTGCTGGGTCATGTAGCCCCGCAAGCCATCCAGACCCGATTCCCCCTCTGGCTCTCCCCGTAGTCCTAAGCATCAGGATGGGGAGAGCTAGGGGGGCACAGGAGGGGGCGAGATCTGGGCGGAGCATGTGTGGGCCAGACCGGCAGGATGTACAGGGCCAATTCAGGTCACAGCCCTGTACGTCCTGTTGGGTCAAAGGCGTTGTGCTGATAATTCCACCTTGAAGGTGGAATAATCAGCACCAACTCGGCAATCGGGCCCAGGGATTCCCCCCCCCCCCTTGGTGCCTGGGCCGGATGCAGGAGGTCACCGTCACCCGATCCAGGCCCCAGGCAGGCAAGCCGTGGGTCAGGCAATGGAGTAGATGGGGGGCAGAGCAATGAGAGCTGGGGGCACAGGTGGGGAGGACATCCCTGCAGGCGGGAGGGGCATGCCGGGCCGTCCATGGGCCTGATTCTGTGCACCATAGGAACATTTTGTTCCCATGATCCAGAATCAGGTCCAAATGGACTTGTCTTGCTTGGGACCATCCGGACAGCCTTGACGTGCCCCTGTGTGAATTGGGCTCCATCTAATTTGCATAGACATCTTTTTTTTGTTGTATACCTTTGAACATGCTATTTAAATATTATGATGGCATGTAGTTGGAATATTTCTAATTATTTCTCAAGATATTGTTCACAACATACCTAAAATGCAAGGTGCCAATAATGTTGACCACAACTGTAGGTAGCAAAATCAGCACTGATATGTGCCGCCTACCCCTACCCCCATGATGCTGCTCTTTTTTCATATGTGTCCTTTTCTAGTATGGTCCATCCTGTTGCACATTCTACCGAATGTACAAGTGGAGAAATGGGGCGTTTGTGACGACTTGGTAAAATAAGTTTCAGGGTGCATTAAGAGAGAATTCAGATTGGGGTAAGTTTCAGAGAGGGGTTGAAAACTTTTCTATTTTCAGCTTAATATGGTAGTTGCCCCACAGCTAAGGGCTTAGGAGGTTGGGGGAGTTGTTGGCAGAATGGATAGCTTTATTTTTTGTTATTTTAATTATTGATTTTACTGTTTTATGATTATGGTCATTTTAATTATTATATCGTCTTACCTGCTTAGAATGTTATTTCGTATTAAAAATATATAAATGATCTTAAATTAAATAAATAAATCCTTCTTTGGCAGTACTATAAGAATTGTAAACAAGGCTCTGCGTTTATGGAGCCTTTTCTAAAATATGAGGGTTCTTTTGAACTCATGGACCAAAATGTCTGTTTTCTGACGTAGACATTCTGTACAAAGTTGTCCTCGTAGTCTCTCGATGTATGGCTAGATCTTTGTCTCACACTTTCTTCCCTATTCTACACTTTTTCTTCCAGGCCCTTCCCCTCCCCAAATTCTTAGAAGTCACATGTTGGTGACAGTCTTCCACTTTCTCTCATGGGTCCCAAGATTAAGTTGGTGATTCTGTCTTATTGTCAATTTCTCTTTTGGTTTGGAATCATCCAGTTCATTTTCTTCTGCAATTCTACTGGCGGATGACTGCACTGCTTCTCCTGCCCTCCACTCATAGCTTTCCCTTCCAAGTTCAGTCTTGCTCATCTTCTGTTTCTCTTGACCTCTGCAGGGATTTCCAGTTAAGCCAAATGGACTAAGAATTGTGAGATATATGATTAAGAACGACACATAGACTGCGATTCCATTCCGGATGTAGAGGCCCTCTATATGTCTGGTCTGAACTGGACGTACAGAGGGTGTCGTGATTCTGATCCCACGGGGCACATCTAGCCACACAGGATCAGAATCGCAAACAGTCCTCTACATGCAGGCCGGGACTGCGATTCAGCCTGGCCTGTACATACAGGACATGCTCGACTAACTCAGTCAGGGCTTTTAAATGGAGCTGTGGTACCATGGCACCACGGCTCCATTTAAAAGCTGCAATCTCAGCCACCGGCTCCTGCAAAGCATTCCCCGCAGCCTGACACCCGATGCAGCCACCTACGGCCAGGGTCAGGCTGCAGGGAATGTCCTTGGCCCCCCCCCCCACCCGCTTCATCCACACCCTGGGCCGCCGATCCATGTTGTCCAGGGAAGTTATTCCACCTCTAAGGAGGAATAACTTCCCCGTACAAATCGCTGGCCCCGGATGTACAGGGCCGACATTAGAATCGGCCTTGTATGTCCAGGGCCGGCGATCGCCCACCACCCACCCTAACTCCGCCCCGATCCACCCCTTCCCAGCCCCATCTAACTTCCCCGTACAACTGATGGAGAAGTTAGACGCCGATGGGGAGGCCATGAATAGCGTGGATGGATGTCCTCTTGGGATGTCCATCTCTGCTATTCATGGGACAGAATAACCCACCCTGTATGGTTTCTCACCAGATGCAGACCATAGAAAATGCAACTTACAGGATTAGCTTATTGGTATATACCTCAGTTTCATTCCAGGATTTGATTCGCTTGTCTGAGACCTTCCTTTTTTGATGCTTTTAGAAAAGACGTGCAGCCGCCATCTGGGATGTACAGGGCAAAAACATCTGAGAAAGCCCTGGGAACATTTACATGTTAGAAACATAGCTGTCCCCAAATGAACAGCTACAGAAATGGCTTCTTGGATGTCCCGGCTGGCATTTTTCAGAAGGGAGGTGTCCATGTTCAGTGACATTGCAGATATTGGGCTGTGCAGTGGAAAGTTAGTAATCTATTCGGGATTTGTATTTCCTTGCAGGTTTCTTTGCCCAGGAAACATTGACAGTGATGGTGAGAGCACATTGTGCTCTTCCCCCTTGTAACATTGCTTCCATGAAATAAGCACTTATTTGCTTTTTACTCGTGCTCAGGAACAGGTATAGCCACGGACTCCTGAACAACCAGGGCCAGACATACTTGTGCTATTCTGGAATTGCACTACGATGTGCATCTTCGTTGCTCCACCCAGACCACTCCTCTGGCACGCTCCCATTCTACTTGGACATCCTCGCACTAGAGACATCCATATACCTAGTTTCTCAAACGGCTCCAAGGATGCCTTCATGAAATGGACATCTGTGTACCCATTTTCAGACATTCAAAACATGAATAGGGCTTCTAAAATAAGCCCCAAAGCGTTTAAAGAGTTACTTATTGTATTCCTCTGTATTAGACAGCAATGATATATTAATAACAGATTTCTACCTCTCTTTTTCTGGAGGCCACCATGTAGTGTGCACTTTCCAGAGGAAGCAACTAGTATAAGCTTCTGTACATTTGAAGCCTATCTGGATAAAAGGTGATAGAAAGCTGGAAATTATTAATAGCACCACAATTTTATTAGGAAGCCATCACTGAAACCGACAGCAGCAAGATCTGCTCCCCTTTGCAGAGATGATTCAGTGTTTAAGTTATTGCAATGTTTAAGATAAAAAAAACAAAGTGTAGTTAAGACCAGGGAATGAAACCGTAGCCTGTATTGATATAGCTGTCACCCAGTCACCTTTACATTTCAAAAAAAAAAGGAGGATATCTGTGTTAACACAGCCATCAACACGAAGATGTTAGAGAGACAGGAGAGAAGCAGGCTTGACAGGTCTCAAGGGATCAATCTGTTATCTGAAGGCCTGGGGAAGGGAAGATAGGCGAAAAAGTGCATGCCTTCCTTGATTTACTATACAAATCTTCAAGCCAGAATAAAACTGTGTTTTTCTAAAGGGAATTACTTATTCATATCACAACTTGATGTGTTTGTTCAGACCGAGGATGGACTCAAAATGGAAAGAAACCCAGAGCCCTCACAGATGTTCAAAGAGAAGATCTTGGCAAATGAAGGTGGTAAAAAGCAATTTGTTCCCACCATACAGCAAACTCTTTTGGTTCCATATAGATAAACAGTTCATTGTGTTAAAGATGCATTTTGTGCACAGGGCCTGTAGAGCTGAGGTGTACAAAGCAAGCACACAAGGAAAGAGATAAGCAAGGCACAATAAAACCATTGTGAATCATTAGTTCTGAGTGTGCTTCATCCATTTTGTGGGTGCGGCTTTGCTTGCTTGGATTTGGGATTGAAATTTAGAGAGTATTTGTGTTCTCGGAACCAGGAATAGGTGACTGTCAAGGGACTTTGAGATAGTTCGGCAAGGGCACAACAGAACAGAGATTTCTGTTCAGGCTCAAGGTTCTACTGCAACCACCTGGCACAAAATGATATGACTTGTTTGCAGATAGTGAAAGCTGGATAGCTGGATGTGGCTAGAATATGTGTTACTTGTCACAATTTTAGAAAGCGCATGTATAGTTTCCCTTCTAAAATCAATGAATAATAATAAAACACTTCGGTCGGCGTTTTATTTTAAATATGGGCCACAACATTTTTGCTGTCCTAAGTTATATCGATAGCTATCCAGTAGTGGCACTGAAAATCTACGCTATCCGGATCTGACTCTACCACTGCACAATTCAGATGCACAATCCAGGCAGTTTGTTATGTACTTAGCGGCACTATCCAGATTGTTCCACTGAATACCACGGTCAGCGGGGCTTATTCCATATCCAATGTCTGCTAACTGCATTGATCCGGCTGAGTGTTGGGTCTACCATTGACACCTGCAACTATCCACGACAGGCTCATATGTATATTACGGACTGCTCTGGAGGAGGTGCAAATATGCATATGTATGTCTGTAGATATTACACATATCTATTGCATTTTGCAAAGTATACATGCAAACCCCAAACTCCACCCAACTACATCTCCAGGCACACCTACTCACACACAACTATTAAAAGATCAATGTGGGGTCCATCAGAAAATGCTGACATTACAAACTGAGCCCAAAATAGAAAACATAAAACACTAATGTGCCGGATTTTAGTTTTTTGTCGGACATGACATATTGGTCAGACCCAATCACAAAGTTCCTTTTTACTTTATTATAAAGTCCCATACCATATATTATCATGCCCGATATTCGAAAGGCATTTACACAGTTTACAGCACAGTAAATTGTGTAAATTCCTTAAACAGGGAACTTTAACGGCACCTACATGGGTAGTGCTGGTGAATATCCCTGTCTATGTCCCCTACGTGCCCCGATGCTATTCGGTTAGCATCGAGGTATGTTGGGGGCGTTCCAGGGTGGAGCGGGGGTGGAGATTGCCGGTAACCGGGTAGCGGCAATATTGGACCGCTACCTGGTTAGCGATCCGCGCCTAAAACTAGGTGAGCTTTTGGCTTGCCTAGTTCTAGCCGTGGATGCTAACTGGGTAGCGGTCCTATATCGCTGCTACCTGGTTAGGCTTTGCAGGTGACTCCACTTGGCACCAAACCCAGATATTCAATGTCATCACCACAGCATTGAATATCCAAGTTTATAGGTCAGCAGGCAGGGCCCATCATGTATATTAAATAAAATTAGCAACTCCTCATTCAAAATAAGTTCAGCAAGTAGAAAACACAAATAATAGATATTCATCAAAGTGCCAACGTAGAGCCATGTTTCAAACTCTCAGAGTTTTGCATCAGGGTGTGTGAAAAATACATTGCAATGTGTTGGCCATCAAGTCAAAGCTGACTACTGGTGACCCAGCCCTTGGGTTTTCTTTGCAAGGTGATTTTATAAAGCTTTCTCTGCATTTAAAATCCATTTTACATGCAGAAAATGGCTTTTATATAAATGCATATGTGCATAAAACCTCCATGTTCAGAAAAGTGTACTCCTTTTCTACAATCAGTGTGTAGGTGTTTCCGGGTTGTAGTTTGCATGTAGCAGAGGTAGAGTTGTGATGTGATCTGTAAACTCCATGTGGCCCATTAGCAAGTTCAGTATCTGCTCAAAGTGGCACAACTAGTTCAACACCCTGAAAATCTGCAGCAAGTGGAGAGAGAGATATTATTTAAAAACCTATTGGTGGAATTCCAGGAATTTTCCACCACACCTACTTGTGAAAGAATCATACAGCTGTAGCTGACAGACCTGGTACCATTTCAAGGTGAAATAGCCTGAATTCTCTCCCAAAAACCACCAGAGTGGGACCAGACCTGCTTAGTGTGCCGGCAACTTGCACATCGGGGGCGCGCCTCTTCTCTCCCGCCCCCATAACGTGGCTAGATGGAGGCAGGGCCGTACCGAGAGTGAAATGCGCCCTGTGTGACTTGCACATCGGGCGCGCGCTCCCCTCCCGCACCTCCATCGGGCGGGAGAGAATAGGCGTGCACCCGATGTGCAAATCGCCGGCACACTAAGCAGGTCTGATCCCTCCCGGAGAGACCAGACCTGCTTAGTGTGCCGGCAAGAAGACTTAAGGGGCGCATTTCGGCTCTCTGCTGCTTCCTGCCACCGAAAAAGTGGCAGTGGCAGGCAACAGCAGAGAGCCAAAATGCGCCCCTTAAGTCTTAGCACCCTGTGTGACCGCACCGCTTGCACAGGGCTCGGTACAGTCCTGTTCTTAAGTCATCCAGGGCCGTCAGACTATATGGGGGATGGCAGGCCCAGGCAGTGGTGAACAGGTGAGGGGGTGCAGGAATCGGGTCACGGCCTGCATGTATAGACTTAGACGCGATTCTGATCCCACAGTGGCTAGACGTGCCCCACGGGATCAGAATCACATCTACCTCTGTGCGTCTGGTTCTGACCAGATGCATAGAGGCCTGGGACATACACAATGGAATAGGCCCCCATGTAACACAACTAAATTACTGAGTGCACCACCAAACGTTACATGACTCACTCTGTGCTCCATATCGCACAGAATAGAGCTACCTAGCTAGACCCCACCACCACCACTGTAGGAAACAAAGGCCAATACCTTCAGCCCTACCTAGAGGAAGGGACACCGCTGGAGTCCGACTCAATTTCCAAGGCAGCAAAGGTCCAAGGATGCATATAAGCTGCCAGTGCAGACTCCAGCTGTGGCTGACCAGCTGCATGAGGCTATAGGAAGAAAAACAGAGCACCCGAGGTGCCTGTAGGAGTCTTAGCTTGTCTCACAGTGTTTCTGTGCTAGTTTAAGTTGCAAAAGCATATTAAGTAACCAAACACTAAAAGACCCACATTTTTTTTATACAAACATTCTTATTGTTTTTGCAGAAATTGTTATCTTGGTTAGACCCAGGACTCCGCCGGGTGGCTGGTGAATCGGGACACAGCTTTCAGGAATTAATCACCCCCACAATAGGGTCCATGGTGAGAGATGGAATGCAAAGGCAGATGACTAGGGTCCCAATACATTGTTGCAACTTCCAAGGTCTGGAGAAACTCTCATGGTAGGGAGAGCTTGAAAGTCCATTGCCAGTGAACAGGCAGTAGAGAGAATAATGGCCTTCAGCATGCATGCATACAATATTTATTATGAAAGCAAGACCACAATCGGGAATCAGCAATAAAATCACTCTCTTAAAGATCCCATGTACCAACACAAGTATGAGAAAAAACATTTTGTTAGACTAAAATTCAAAGATCATCCATCATAAGACTGACCCGCTGAAAATAGTCCATTTTAATTTATTTATTTAATTGAAAAAAATGATACAATTCCAATGAATAGAATGTAACAAGCCCAAATCTTGCTAGTATTGCTAATCTTGCTGACACAGACTCTGCATTTTCAACATAATCATTATTCATAGTTCTGCTTCAGGGCAAAAGTACTTAGTTGTTGATAGTACATTGTTGAAACCAATCTTCAACGGCTTGAGCACAAACAAAATGACAATCTTCCAACATGATTTAGAAAATATGGAAAGCGTGTGTGTGTCGGAAGACTCATTTTCTTTGTGCCCAAGCTGTTGAAGACTGGTTTCAACAGTGAACCATCAACAGCTAAGTACTTTTGCCCTAAAGGAGAACTATGAATAATGCACACAATATTTGACAGGAAGTGATTCTGTACCATCAGCAGGTCTGAGACCCAGGAGCAGGTCAGAAGCTTCTGGAGCAGGAGTCCATGTTTGGTTTTGTAGGCCACAAATAGACTAGGCAGGGTGCCAGTATTAGTCTCACATTTAGGCACGGAGAATGGCCAAGCCTGCTTTTATGCAATTTGAGTGTAGGCATGTTCGGGAGAAGAGTTTGCACAGAGACAGGGGCGGAATTGTGATGCACAAGCATGTTTTATTAAATAGGGTGTAAATTTATGCAAATATATTTACCCATGATCGTTGCAGATTTCATAGTGCTGCTTCATAAAGACACATAGGCACAAAGACACATAGGCACCATTAAAACAGTCTCAAAATAATTGTCTACTTGGGCTTCCTACCATGGCGACTTGTTATAAAATTACTGTACTGTACCTAAATGTAACTTACCTTGAGCTACTCCGGGAAAAGGGGTGAGCTAAACCCAAAATCCCTTCTCTTCCTTATATAGAGAGGGCAATAATGAAATCCCTTTCTCTGAATAAAATAGCATTTGATCCACAGAAATGTGGGCTTCGATGAATGCCCACCTTCCACGCATCTCTCTGCACTGAATAATATATACTACATTAGTGGAGGACCATGAGATGTCATACAATTCCAATGCTTACCATTTATGGATCACACTAACACCTCAATAGTCCTCCACTCCCCCTCCGCACCATGAAAGAATGTTATGTCCCCAAAGTTAGGAAAGAAAGAAATTAGTCCAATAAAAAGGAATCACCTCGTCTTATTTATTTTTGTTTATTTGCTAGCTTTTATTTTCTGCATTCAAGAGGACTAATCCAGTAAACATGCAACCTTTAATAATGATGAAGCCATTAGCTAAATGGAAGGTTCCACTTTCATTCATGGAAATAGCTCTTGCATAATCAACTGCACGTTAGAAACTGGCAGGTAAGAAAGAAGTAAACTCTTCCTTACTTCTAAGCATACAACGGCATATTTTGTGACTTATGATAAACAATTTTGTTCACAAAAGGCAGAAGCCATGTCACCTGCTCAGTTTCTCAGTCACCCTCTCTCTTCCTGATCAGTGCTGATGGATGGGTTCATCCTGGGCTTTTGTCTATGCTGTTTATGACATCAGAGGGCACTGCCTAATGATGTCACAATAAAAACAGCCTCAGAATTTAATAAGAGACTCTAATTTAGTTGAAAATAGAGGAATACACGTGTAGATTTTTTCCCACCCAGAACAGCCCCTGTCTATTTTTGACATGATATGAACATACACATGCGTACTCTACAAGTACACGTCAACTTGTACCGTGTGTACTTTTTGGTATGACCTAATTTTATGAAGCTTTTCATGTGGGGATTCCATACATGGCATTTTACAGTAGCTCTGTAAGTTTAACACTGCAGTCCTCTGTCATCAGAAGGGTGAGTCTCTCACAATCTATTTTGATAACAGACTTTCTTCTGTATTCCCATCAATAGAATAGAATGTGCAGGACTATACGATGCAGCCTGTGCTACTAGTGAATCTGGCGCCCCCCCACCCAGCAGGGTCGGGGTTAGGGGTGGCAAACAGGGCAATTGCCCTGGGCTCCCATGCTATAAGGGACCCCATGTCTGCTTCAAGATGAAGAAAACATAACCTGCAGGCTGGCTTTAGGGACCCCCTCACCTGTTTCTGGGCCCCTGAATGTCTGACACCAGCCCTGCCACCCAGCTGCGTGTAGGAACTCGCTATTTTCGGGCTTCCTGGAAGCCCGGTGCTGACTTCACCACCCCTTCTGTAGTTGCATCCTATGTGACCGCATCTCTTGCACATCCCTTGGTACAACCCTGGGAATGTGCAAGAGGAGGTGAACTGGAGCTGCATTAACCTATAATATGGCATCCAATTGTATTGTTTACTATAGGTGAAACGTTCCTTTGAGGAAAAAGCTAGGAAGCGATCTGATTCTACAGCGCTCACTCTTTCCCTCCTACAAATGAGCCTGTTAATTGCCCTCTTATTCATACAATATGTCTGCTGGCAACATTCCTCCTGTGCAATTTTTAAGCTCTTATCTGTGCAAGAGTTACATGATTCAAGACTGAACATTTTGATACAATTCTAAAATTTAAAATGCAGTAACCGAGGCAAGCGTACCCGGTGCTCCGGGCCCTGCCAACCAACATCCCCCTTCCCCCACCCTCCGCCCCCCCAACATCCATCCCACAAGGAAAAACACTACATGGCATTCATGGAACAAAACTGGTCGCAGCTTTATTAATATTAACCATTAACAAATATTCGAACAACATAAACCATAATCAGCCCGTAGCGGAGTAGTACCACACCAGCCATGCCTTAGCAAAGTGCACTACCCCGCAACGGCCCCACACTTGCCCCCCGGCAAGTTTCCTAGCCCTTTCCCCGACTTCACCATGCCCATAGCAAAAGCCGGCCAGGGTTTCTCCGGGTCGGGGCACCCCACCCCCGCTCAAGTGTACCTTGAGGCACCGGACCCCAGAAACCTCCGGGATCCAACCCCCCCCCCCCAAGCTGCAACACCCAAGTTCCACCTCCCTTAAGCTGAACCCCCAAGGGAGGGCGGGAGGGAAGCCGGCACTCCTCCAGACTCTGACGCCACAACTGCCACGCGGAGTCCGGCAGCCTGCTCCTTCCCCCCAGTCGCTCCCCCCCGGCAGCTTCCCATTGGCACCCGCGCAGCCGCATTCGCCGGGAGCCAATGGTTTTAAACCTCGCCTGCCCCCGCGCCTCAAGCCCGCGGCCGCGCGCAGGGTCTCTGCACCGGACCGCGCGCCCGGTTACTGTCGGCCGTCGGGACCCTGCCCGCGTCCTCCCTAATAACCGAGGCAAGCGTACCCGGTGCTCCGGGCCCTGCCAACCAACATCCCCCTTCCCCACCCTCCGTCCCCCCAACATCCATCCCACAAGGAACAACACTACATGGCATTCATGGAACAAAACTGGTCGCAGCTTTATTAATATTAACCATTAACAAATATTCGAACAACATAAACCATAACCAGCCCGTAGCGGAGTAGTACCACACCAGCCATGCCTTAGCAAAGTGCACTACCCCGCAACGGCCCCACACTTGCCCCCCGGCAAGTTTCCTAGCCCTTTCCCCGACTTCGCCATGCCCATAGCAAAAGCCGGCCAGGGTTTCTCCGGGTCAGGGGCACCCCACCCCTGCCCAAGTGTACCTTGAGGCACCGGACCCCGGAAACCTCCGGGATCCCGCCACCGGCACATGCGACAGGCCTGTCGATGTGCCGTCCCCCCAACCTAAAGCTGCGACCAGCGGTTGTCCCGCAAGATGACATCCTCCAGAGCCTCCTGCCAGTCATTAAGGAGCAGATCCATGTCCACTGGAGACAAATGGACACCATCACCCCTGTAAAGACCAGCGCAACCCACCTCCACCCAAGAATGCATAATCTGACAACCCCCATTCCTGCAAACCCACTGACCGATCTGACGGTTTATCTTAGTCAGCCCCCGCAACCACCATTGCTGGCTCCAGCACGCAGGCCGAGGGATAATGTCGGACCACAATAAAATTGTCCCAGGAAACATTCTCATAACCACCGCCAAGTCGTCCTGTGCCACTCTAATCAGCTGATGACAGGACCAGGAGACAAGGTCTTTACCCCCCAAATGCACAATCAGCACTGCCGGTTGACGCGATGTCCTCCTGTGGTGCCGTAGCAAAGGTAGCAACTGCAGCCAGCGAAGTCCCCGCTGCCCCAGCCATGAGACCGACACCACTGCAGGATCCATCCGCAAATTCAGGCCTCCCGGCCGAATGGCAACATGCTGACATGCCCAGTGGACAAACGAATGCCCAACCACCCAGGCACCACCAGGCTCGAGACCCCCATCTGAAAAACAAATGAACAGTTAGCATCCCCCTCGCCCAATCAAAGCCACCTTTCACAGCCGTATGTAACCCTGAAATGCCCGAGACCGCCACCTGCCGATACTCCTAAGTACATCGTCGGGCAACCCGGCCCCCGCCGCACTGGTAGCCGCACCGATATAAAAGGAGTGAGGTGCAAAGCGCGTGGGGTCCTCACCCAAAAAACACAGCGCCAGCCGAAGCACCGCAGTTACCTGAAAACGGGTCAACACCCGCGCATTCTTATGCAGAAAAAGAACCCCGGCCCGCTCAGGACGCACCCTCAAGTACGTCCGCACAGCCAGCACCGGGCACGTAGCGAGTCCCGCGACCTTCCGTAATATGACCCATAAACCCCTACCACGCTGATCAGTTTTGGATTTCTCCAAAAGGATCCGCAGCAGCCCGCCTTCCAAATGCACATGGTGCCGTTGTAAGCCCTCCCCACCCCCCGACCTGCCCGAATTCGCCACCAGCTCCACAATCCGAAACGCTCCAAAAAAAGCCAGACAAAAAAATGCCCGGAAGAGCAAAACCTCAAACTGCAAAGCAGCCACCCGAGGCAACACTGCCAGGAGACGCACCAGCAGACCATGTGTAATCGGCCTACGCGAATCCGCGGAGGGCGGCCAAACCCGCTCCCATCCCCGCAGAAGCCGACGCACCAAGAATCCCCCCGAAATAGGGCCCCAGCCCACGGCACTCGCGAAAAAGTTAAACCCCGCTAAGTGCGAACGCACTGCCGCTCTGGACAGCCCGCGACCTCTGGCCTCCGCTATATAACCACCAATGAGGCAATCTGGCACCCTGCCCGCCTGCCAACCCCGCTCCGCCAAAAACTCAGCCACCTTGTCACAACCACGCTGGTACGCCGACCACATCCCAGCCGCCACCGAACTTTGCAGCAAGGTCAGCATCCCTCCAGGCCAATGCTCCACAATGTCTCGGGGACTACGGATCCTTCTCCGTCTGCCGCTGGGGCCAATGCACGGAACCGCTCCCACTGAAAACGAGAAAGAGCATCAGCTATCTTATTATTGAAACCAGGAAGGTGCCGAGCCCGAACAGATACATTCAACCGTAAACAGGCGAACACCACTACACGCATGAACCACGCCACCCATAAGCACTTGGGTGAGAAGCAATTAACCACGCTAACCACCGCCTCATTATCACACCACCAAACTACCCGTCGATCCCGCAACCTATCCGGCCAGAGCTCCAATGCAACCAGGATCAGAAACAATTCCAAGAAGGTTATGTTAGCGGTCAAACCCAAATCATGCCAATTTTGGGGCCACTGATCCACACACCAGGCCCCACTGAAGTAGACCCCCAAACCGGCTCCACTTGCCACATCAGTAAACAGCTCCAACTCTGCGCTGGATACCTCGGCTCCAAGCAAAACCGAAGTCCCATTAAAATCCTCCAAAAATCGGCTCCAGACCCATAAATCTTCTTTCAGCAGTTCAGTGACTCTAATCCGGTGGTGCGGCTTCCGCACCCCCGCCATGGACGCAGCCAGGCGCCTGGAAAACACCCTACCCATAGGAATCACCTTACAGGCAAAGTTCAAAGAGCCCAGAAGGACTTGCATCTCGCGCAAGGTTATCTTAGAAGACCCCAGGACATTCGCAACCAATGCCCGCAAACTAGCCACCTTCTCTGGCGGCAACCGCGCGATCATCTCAACAGAGTCCGGCTCAACCCCCAGGAATGTGAGCCGGGTCGTAGGCCCCTCAGTCTTGTCCACTGCCAACGGCACACCTGACTCCATCGATAACTCCTGAAAACCAGCTAACAGCTGCTGACACTCATCAGAATGGGTCGAACCGACGAAAAGGAAATCGTCCAGGTAATGCACTACATTCCGCGAGCCCGTCTTCCGACACAACACCCACTGCAAAAATGAACTGAACTTCTCGAAGTAAGCACAGGAGACGGAGCAGCCCATAGGCATACACTTATCAAAATAATACTGCCCTAGAAAACGAAAACCCAACAAAGGAAAGGAGGAAGGATGTACCGGTAGCAAACGGAAGGCGGATTCAATATCCACCTTCGCCATCAATGCCGCCTGCCCCGCTGCCCTCACCATCTCCGCCGCCCTGTCAAAGGACGCATACCGCACCGTGCATAACTCCCACGGGATATGATCATTTACCGACGGACCCGACGGACCGGACAGATTATGAATGAGCCGAAACTTTCCCGGCGCCTTCTTAGGTACAATCCCCAAAGGAGAAATTACCATGCCCGGGAAAGGAGGGTCAACAAACGGACCCGCGATCCATCCCATCGTCAACTCCAAAGCCAACTTGTCCCGCACTACTGAAGCAAACCGCAGTACCGAAGATGAATTCCGTGCGCTAGCAGCCCCCATCACACCCCGAACTGGGATGACAAAACCAAACTGAAAACCCCTCCCTAACACCTCCCCATCTCGCTTCCGCGGATATTGCTGGAGCCAATTCCGCAATAAATCCGCCCGAACCGGAGTCGGGGCCCTGCTACCCAACTCATTGGGACTTGGGTCCTGGCCCGGCGGTACCGTCAGACCCTCGTCTATTACACTTAGTAGCGGAGTGCCCCCCGCCACAGACTGAGCATAAGTGTTTGAATTTGCAGTCCGGAAAGGGGCAGGTGGTCCTATTAAACCGCCAACACACGTCGCTGACCCCCCGTCCCGCTTTTCGATTGTAACCCCCCCTGCCGACCAAAAGGAACGGCCCCCTCCAGGCACTCCCACTGCACCCCACCTTCCCTCCCACCCCCTGTACCCGGCCCCGATCTAGAAGACATTTGAGTCAACCAGAGGTTGATGTCTTGGGTGCCCCAGGATAACAATCTATTCTCCTCCATCTTGTTCCTAAACGTCTCGTCATAATTTAACCACGCCCAACCCTCATGCATCTGAGAAGCTTCCAAAATGGAGTCCGCATACGCCAGCAACATACCATAATGCCCCGGCGAATAATGCCCCCACACACTGGCTAGGCGCAGAAATGCGCGGGTCCAGTTTACCACATTACGCGCCACTTTCCGAATCCGACCTGCCTTCTCATCCTCTTTTCGCTTCTTCTGGCTCTCACCGGACCGCTTTCTGCCCTCCAACAACCGAAAAATGTCAATATACCGCCGCTTCCGAATTTTTCTCCGAAGCTTCTTTGGAACCCCCTCCCACAGCTCCGCGAACGCCACAACCGATGGGGCCCCTCCCACCGTACTAGACCCCAATGCCCCACCCCCGACGCCCTCTTGCCTCACGACCTCACCTCCTGATGACGAAGATGAATCGCCCGAGGAGGAAGAGGAAGACGACTCGGAACTACGCCGCCGCCGGCAAGAACGACGCCTCTTCTTGCGAGCCACGTGCCCCGCAGTGCCTGGCACCTGCGGGTGCGACGAATCCACACCCTGGTCCCCCGACAACTCACCTGAGGCCCGTCCCTCCATCGCAGAAGTCAGTGCGGGGTCCTGCTCCAACTGGCGATGCTCCTCGCTGATCCGCGCTGCTACGACCTGGCCTCCATCTGCCTCCACCTCTGCGGAACTTCTCCATGCCACAGCTCCTCCAGCCGCCGTTGCCATGTAATCCATGTTCCCAACACCGAGCCCCACGAAGGTTGCGTTATCCCCCGCACCTGTGGAGACAAAAAAGGAAAAACAGGGGGGGAAACTGCTGAAGGCCACATGGGGGACCAAGCCACGCGCCAATCAGACGCTGAAGTACCTTGCCCCCCGCTTACCCAGTGCTCCCAAGGAGATGGCCCCCCTAGCGCCACATAGCCCCCTAGAACCGGCGGCCACCCCGCCGCTGGAAGAGCACCTTGCGAGCAAGGCGTCCCAGCCATTGGCGATGCTCCCCCTCGCCCCTGTACCGGCCCCCCACAATCATGCACCCCCCACCCCCACTGGCCCCCCCTCCACCACACTCCCACCGATGCCCTCACACAGCACCTCCACCCCCTGAGGCTGTTCAACAACAGCCCGCCCCACCCCACGCGGCATGCCCCCTTTAGCCCGAGTCCTCCCCCCCCTGTGCTCCTCCACCACCTGACCTCCGCTCCCCCTGAGATCCCCCACACCCCTGCACAAGCCCCCGGCCCCCCAAGGACCCCCTCCTCGAGGCCGCCGCCCCACGCGAGCCTCTCTGCATAGTAGCATCCCCCACAGCACCCCCGATCTCCCCCTCACCCCCCCCCCCCAGCTCCCCTCCCGCAAGGCTCGGCCCTTGAAGGCACCCTCCGGCGCCCGGCAGTCCTCCCCTGCCGCCCTGCACGGCCCGCTCGCCCTCCGCACTCAGGCATCAGGCCCTGTTAACACTTGCCTGACCCAGCGCAATTACTATAGAAAGGAAGTAGCACCCTTTTTCGGGTCTGGGAACCCCCCCCAACCGACCACCTAGTCACTAACCCAGTGATGGCTAACCTTTTTGAGCCCGAGTGCCCAAACTGCCGCACAAAACCAAAGAATTTCCTCAAAGTGCCAGCACGTCAATTAAAGCTCCATTTGCATAAGGTGCTTCATTTGCATAAATATTTGCATAATGTTACCATACACTAACTTTTAGTAAACATGCCTCTTAATGAGTATATGGATAAAGAAAGACTAAAAGGTTTCTACATTACTATAATCCAGTACCAACCGCCAGGCACATTAGGAACTACTACAAACGCTGCCCATTTAGAACCCATAGCAAACCCGCCGTATCCTAACAGCACTACCAGGACTCACAAAGCACCATACTCTACCTATCAAAAGGCAACACTGCAAATATTAAACCAATACATCTCAGAGAACAACAATACATGACCTACTGGGGAAAGAACAAGTGGCAATGTCAAATAGGAATTATATAAACAGAATACCTCAGCTCAGTTACACATGCAGAACAGACCATTACCAAACAAGGAATCACAATTTAGAAACAGGAAGACAATAATTAAACTGGGAACCCCAAAAGCCAAACTTGGAATATACAACAACACTGTAGAAATAAAACTATATATTAATTTCCTCTTGTACTAAACAAAGCGCAAAAATTAATGATGCACATTTCCCAGAGCTGACATATTCCAATTAATAAATTCAAAATAAAGAGATATTTTTCTACCTTTTGTGCATTTTTTTTCAGTTGCAATTGTTCCAGCCACTTTCTTCTGGTTTCTTCGTGTCTTCTGCTAACTCTCCATCTGCTGTCCATTTGTCCTTTCTTCTGTCTTCTTGGGTTTTTTTCCATTCTCTCTCTACATCTGCTTTAACATACTAATCTTTCTCCTTTTGCTCTTTCCTCATTCCTATTTCATCTACTCAAAATTTACCCCTACATCCTCAATCCCCACTTACTCTCCCAATACCCGGCCAATTGTAGATTTTTTATCCCTCCCACACAAAATATTTTTCCCCTCTCCATTTTACTCTCCCAGCCCCATCCCATTCTAATCCTCCCCCAACACCAGCTCCCTTCTAGTTCCAGCCTCACCCAGCATCCATTCCCTTCTAGTCCCTGCATCAGCCCATTTCCAGTCCTAGCAGCCCCCCAACCCATTTCCAGTCCTAGCAACCCCCCAACCCAATACCAGTCCTATCCCCCCTCATCAACCCACTTCCAGTCCTAACCCCCCATCACCCCATTTTCAGTTTAAGCCCCCCCCTATAACCCATTACCAGTCCTAACCCCCCATCAGCCCACTTCCAGTCCTAACCCCCCATCAGCCCACTTCCAGTCAGCCCCCCATAGCCCATTGCCAGTCCTAACCCCCCATCAGCCCACAGTCCATTACCAGTCCTAACCCCATCAGCCCACCTCAAGTCCTAACCCCTCCCCATCAGCCCATTTCTTGTCCCAGCCAAACATAGCCAATTATCAGTCCTATACCACCCACTTAGACCTTTTCCAGTACTATCCCCATAAGTCCACCTCCAGTGTTAACCCCCCATCAGCCCATTTCCAGTCCTAACCCCACCCAACAGCCCACCTCAAGTCCTAACCCTCCCCATCAGCAGTCCTAACCCCCCCTAGCCCATTAGCAGTCCTAACCCCCCCCCTCTCTAGCCCATTAGCAGTCCTAACCCCCCCCATAGCCCATTACCAGTCCTAAACCCCCATCACCCCATTTCCAGAAAGCCACCATCAGCCCACAGCCCATTAGCAGTCCTACCCCCCCAGCCCATTAGCAGTCCTAACCCCCCCTAGCCCATTAGCAGTCCTAACCCCCCCCCCAGCCCATTAGCAGTCCTAACCCACCCCCCATGGCAAATTAAAAAAAAAAAAAAAGCAGCTGGCTCTGGCTTCTGCCGCGGCAGCGGCAGAATGCAATGTCCCGTGGGGCCCCCTCCGCCCGCTAAGCCCCTCTGCAAGGGCTTTCAGATTCGCGAGGGAGAGCGTCTCCCTCGCGTCTCTGTTAAGCCCGCAGGGGCTAATGGGAAATTTCCCATCAGTCCCTCGCGTCTAAAGGGGCTGATGGGAAATTTCCCATTAGCCCCTGCGGGCTTAACAGAGACGCGAGGGAGACGCTGTCTCCCTCGCGAATCTGAAAGCCCTTGCAGAGGGGCTTAGCGGGCGGAGGGGGCCCCGCGGGACACTGCATGCTGCCGCGTCCGCGGCAGCAGCCAGAGCCCGCTTTTTCTTTTTCTGCGGACCTTCACGCGTGCCAGCTGCAAGGCCTTCGCGTGCCACAGCTGGCACGCGTGCCATAGGTTCGCCATCGCTGCACTAACCCAAGGAAACCAGCACCCCCACAAGAGGGCCCGACCTGCCAGCAACCGCAGCAGACAAAAAGCAGCACTTGCCTGGCGGTTCCACACTGACCCAACCACCAACACAGCCTGAAGCTGCCACCGAACACCACCGTCGCTGCCACACCGTGAAGCCAGGCAAAAACCGCTACCGCCGCAGGCCCCACAGCAAGGACGAACAGGCAATCAAAAGAAGCCGGCACTCCTCTGACGCCGCAACTGCCACGTGGAGTCCGGCAGCCTGCTCCTTCCCCCCAGTCGCTCCCCCCAAGCAGCTTCCCATTGGCTCCCGCGCGGCCGCATTCGCCGGGAGCCAATGGTTTTAAACCTCACCTGCCCCCGTGCCTCAAGCCCACGGCCGCGCGCAGGGTCCCCGCACCGGACCGCGCACCCGGTTACTGTCGGCCGCCGGGACCCTGTCCGCGGCCTCCCTAATTACAAAAGCCTCAGTATTCAGTTTTGCAAAAAAAAAAAAATATGTATTGTTCCCAAAATGGCCAGGAGTAGCGGGGATCTGCCACTGCTACAATTTGCCCCAGACATTTGGGCTCATTGAATTCTAAGGGTCATAGAGATAAAGGGTGCCATGGCTGGGAATATTTCTAGAAACTGTTGAATGCTACAGATTCGCATCAAGAATGTAGATGCTTTGTATAATTCCAACACGCAGCTACCTATGTCTATCACGATGCAGAAGAGAGAATGGGCAAAAATGGAAACCCATTAACAGTTGGCCATTTCATTTTAAGCTTCCCTACAACCTTTAGAGATGCCAGTTTTACCTAGAAACGTGTGCTATAAAACATTCATTACTTTTCTTTAAAAACTCCCTTAGGTATCTTGTTTCAGTAATTCTATGGAATTAATGCAATGCTGCCAGCGAATCAGCATTCTCGATTTCCAAAAATCCCAACCTCCTCCCCTTACAAAGCTGTGCATTGGGACACAATGTTCCTACAAATGAGAATGATAAAAAAGAAATTTAGGGGAGAGCTGTTTGGAGCTAGCCATGAGGCATCAGAGTTACCAGGGTGAGCAGGCTGTGGCGGGAACTGCCCCTGGCGATATCGGGGGCCTTAAAACCCAGCAGAACTCACTGTGCCTTGGGAGAGCTGATTGGAGCCAGACGTGCAGCGTTGGAGTCACTAGACAACTTATATTGATGGGCAATATATCAAATTGAAACATAGAAAATGACAGCAGATAAAGACCATACTGCCAGTCCAGTCTGCCCATCCATGAGAATTATTAAATTCTGCAATCCTTTCCTGTCCTTCAGAGGTCCTCTTTATGTCCTCTGTGTTTTTGAATTCAGATGCTGTTCTTGCCTCCACTATCTTCATTGGGATGCTGTTCCACACATCAACCACCCTTTCTATAAAAAAGAATATGCTCAGATTACTCCTGAGACTATCTCCTTTCACCTTCATCCTATGACCCCTCATTCCAGAGCTTTCTTTCAACTGGAATCAAGCCATCTCATGTGCACTTATATCATGGAGGTATTTAAATGTCTCTATCATATCTTCCCTCTCCTGCCTTTCCTCAAAGTATACATATTAAGATATTGAAAGATCATTAGAGAAAGTTATATCATGCTTGCTAACATTGAAAGTCGACGCAAGAGAGGAAGGCCAGCAATTTGATGAATCAATACAAAAAAAAACAGACTCTATCAACAATTAGCCACCTGACTAATGACCTAACACAGTTTAGGACAATTATCCACAAGGTTGCCAAGAGCTGAAATTGACTCGGCAGCACTTAACAACAAGAAGCTTATCCCCATATGTCTTATGACGAAGACCATTGACCATTTTAGCAGCCGTTATCTGGACTGACTCCATTTTGTTTATATACTTTTGAAGATTAAACTTGTAAGTGGAAGAATGCTCTCAATCTATAGTGAAAGGAGTGACATTGAAAGAACTTTTAAAGACGTTCAATTTTTAATATTTCATTTTGTGAAACTACAAAGGGACAACTTGTTTCAGCTCCATGCAGGGCCGTAACAAGGGCTATGCGAGCAGTGTGGTCGCCCAGGGCGCAAGTACAGAACATAGTGCTGATATCATCACCGAGCTTCCAGAAAGCTCAAAAAGAATGAGTTACTGAATGTGGCTGGGTGGAGGGGGCCACAGATTCATTAGTCACACAAGGTGCATTTCAAACTTGGTAAGGTCCTAGCAACATATTAGCTAATTTTATCTTAGAGTTACCTCATCCTCTGATTCTAAGTGAGAACTCTAATGCTACAATCAACATTAATGAGAGAAATATCAAGCAATTACTGGATTACTATGAGACTTGGCGGTCAGGTAGAATCATCAATCTTTCAGTAACCTTTAAAAGAAAGGAACTCTTATTTCTCAGTTCACAGTGAGTTATAATAAACCTAACCAGTAAAAAGAGGTTCAAGAGGGCAAAGTAAAAGGTCATTCTGCTCAACAAAATATTCACCTACTACAGAATTTATGCAGATGTCTAGGTAGAACATTAGAAATGAAAGAGCAAGTTATAGGATGATCGATAAGATGGAAAGGCTAGAGAGTCATGTGATGTGGTGAGCTTGGGGAAGACGTGCTTCCACTGAGCTCCGGGCCCCACAGCTCTCCAACGGCTACATAGTACCCCTTTCGGGGTACGACAACGGCAAATCCCACCCCATCTAACACCGGGACCTGTCGGGACTTACCGGCCGACGTCCGGAGGGGATGGCCTCTGCGGTGAGGGGTGTACGGAGGGAGAAAGACCGCGTGCAAGGAGCCCCGAAAATGGCAGAATCGCCACCGCACGCGGCGGCATTACAACCTACGGCAGCAGCGGTCTCCGCAGAAGAAATATCAGCGGCGGTCACCGGGGCACTTACCGCTCAGTTTGATACCCTGCGGAGTAGGCTGGACACTTTGCAGACATCGGTGGATGCCTTCAGCACTCGCATGCAGGAGGCGGAGGGCCGCATTGCACACACAGAAGGGGAAGTGGAGAAACTTTCCCAGGAGCTGCAGCTTGTGCGGGCGACGCTCAGGGCCCAAGAGGAGAAACTTGATGACCTCGAGAATCGCTCGAGGCGCAGCAACTTACGGTTCTTGGGCATCCCCGATGCTGTAGGGGATAGAGACTTAAGGCAGTACGTGGCAGCCCTATCGGCATCCCTCCTAGGGGTGTCTGGAGATCCGTCTATGGCGGTCGTTATTGAGCGGGCTCACAGACTGGGCCCGAAAACCTCGAAGGACCCACGACCCAGAGTAGTGCTGGCAAAATATCTGCACTTCCAACAGAAAGAGTCTGTTCTGCGTGAGGCGCGGAAGAGGGGTACTGTGGAGCACGATACTGCACGGATCCGAATTGCCCAGGACTTTTCTGCGGTGGTGAGCAAGCGACGCAGGGCGTATGCGCCGCTGTGCCAAAAACTCCTTGGAGCCAATATTAAATTTTCTGTCCAATATCCAGCCCAGCTACACGTGCTGCAGGAGAACGGGCGCCGGGTCTTCGGGTCGGCGGAGGAGGCTGCACCGTACATTGACCAACTGGTGAAATCATCCTCCCCCTCACAACAGGGGCCTCCATGAGAGACTGGACGGGCGAGTGGTCTTTTATTGGTGATGGAGGCTGGAGGAGCAGGCTCGCAGTGGAAAACGCAATCCAACAATAACTGTCTGGGCCCGTCTCATGACTCTAGCGTGATACCCTGCTCCATTTTTCACGGAGGAGCCTGGAATTTAGGGCTAACGGCCCTGAGGGCAAGTTATTGCATAGAGTTGCCTGCTCTTTAGCATCTAATGTTTATTACTGTTGGCATTGTTCCCTCTGAGTTGCCCTATGAACGCGCATACCCTGTTGTAGAGCGCACGGAAAGCATGGTTTTGACTCTGAGGGAAACCAACACAGATATTTTTCAATTCAGCAGTTGTTGTGTATTTCCAGTTTTCACAAGTTCTATAGTGTTTCCCTCTGCAGTCAATGTGGGGTGCATAATGTGTCCTGATGGCTGGTTGGATTTTGAAGTGTATGATTTTGAGTCTCATTCTGCGGGGGGGGGGGGAAAAACAAAAACAAAAAAAAACAAAAAAAATCTTCGGCCTTCTTCCCAGGGCTACACACGGCTGCTGTTTTATGCGCATATGGCCTGTATAGACTTGGCGGGAACACTGGCTGTTGGCTACATGCCTATTTCTCATTATTATTTTTGTAACATTGACCGCTTGGTGTATGCCTGGGGGTGGGAGCTGAGTCTTGTTTTAAGGGGTGCTGGGGGGCCGGGACACATTGACAGTGACTATGCGAAGGGGGGGCCTACAGAACCAGGAGGGGTTTGGTTGGGGGGGGAGTGAGGGGGGGCAGGGAGAGGGGATGGGGGAGGAGGAGAGGGGGGACGGGGAGGGGTTGAAGGGGGAGGGGGTATCCACATGAGCTTTGGGATGAATAACTTGTTAAGGGGGGGGGGGACAACACTCTTGTAATCCTATGTGGGCAGAGCATGAGTAGTGATGAAGACCCATGGGGGGGCCCTAGGCTGGGGGGGCCCTACCCATATCCACAGACAAATATCGTACCGGAGTTTACTTCTGTTAAAGTAGCTCCACTCTGAGGGTTGTATCATGGAATGTCTGTGGGCTGGGGAGTCCAGTGAAAAGATATAAAATACTGAAGGCCTTGGCCAGGCAGCACTGCGATATCGCACTTTTGCAAGAGACACATCAGACAGCCGAGGAACATAATAAATTGTGTAGGGACTGGGTGGGCCAGATGTGGGGTGCCCCGGCAGTAGGCAAAAAGGGGGGAGTGGTCATTCTGATACGTAAACAGGTGCGGTTCACGTTGGAACAAGTGGTCGTTGATTCTAGCGGGCGCTTTTTGCTGATACAAGGAGAGTTGGAGGGTAAGGCGGTCATTTTAGGTAATATATATAGCCCTAATACATTGGACCAGGGACTGTATCACCGCCTGGCAGCGAAAGTGGAGCAATTAGCTGAACGGCCGCTGATCCTAGGGGGGGATTTCAATGGGGTTTTAGATGTTGACTTAGACACATCTAGGGGGTTGGGATCGCGGGATAGGAAGGTGACTGCTCAAGCTCTGCAAGCTCTCCGCGATCGACTTGGGTTGGTAGACCCCTGGCGGTTGCTCCACCCAACTGAACGGGACTTTACCCATCTTTCCCGCGCACATGGCACAAGTGCTAGGATAGATTACTTGCTGACATCCGAGACGCTCTTTACCTTTGTTGCGGAGGCCCACATCGGACCTACCGAAATTTCGGATCATGCCCCGATCTCGCTGGATTTGCATTGGTTAGGGGGAGGGGATGGTCCCCAGGCCCGCATTTGGCGGTTTCCCATAGAGCTCTACAAAGATACCCAATTTGTTTGCTTTCTCCGCCAGCGTTGGCAGGACTTTGAGGCGAATCACCAAGGCCATTTGGATGACCCGGCCTTGCTGTGGGAGACCGCCAAAGTGGTTTTGAGAGGTGATATTATTGGGTATGTAGCTCGCCGGAGGAGATTAATGGCGGAACAAATAATTAAATTGGAAAGGTCTGTGACTACGGCGAGGCGCGTCAATGCCCAATATCCCAACCTTCAGAATAGGAAGAGACTGTGGGAAATCCAAGCGACACTTAACGAGCTCCTACATAGCCGAGCGAAAAAGTCGCTGCTTTATTACCGCTACAAACTACATTGCTACGGTGATAAGCCGGGTAAAATACTGGGACGGTGTTTGAAGGGCCCAAGGGCTGGGAGAACGGTGGCGGCCCTAAGGGATTCTCAAGGTGCCCTCCAGAAGGATAAGGGTGCCATACTGGCTGTGTTCCAAGAGTTCTTTCAGCAACTCTATACTGCTGAAGAGGGGTCCCCTGTCAGGATGGAGGAGTACTTGAAGGGCCTTGACCTGCCTCAGGTGAGCGAGGCGCAGAAAGAGCAATTGGGGCGTCCGATCTCTCTTCAAGAGGTTAACCAAGTTATCTTGAATGCCACTTGTTATAAATCCCCGGGACCAGATGGCTTTGGGGCTGAATATTATAAACTTCTATCGGAATCATTGGGCCCCCTATTAGTTGCAACTTTTGACCAACGCAGGATGCAGGGACCCGTGAGGAAGGAGACCAACCAAGCACATATTGTCCTGATACCTAAGCCGGGGAAAGATCTTACCCAAGCTGCCTCTTACCGACCCATTTCACTGTTGAACTTTGATTCCAAGATATTGGCTAAAATACTCGCGGAGCGCCTAGCAGAGGTCTTGGGGGATCTGGTTCATGGTTCCCAAGTGGGTTTTGTCAGGGGGAGGTATGCGGTTCGTAACGTGAGGAAGGTTGTGGCTTCCTTGGAGTGGGTTCAGCAGCATCAATTACAATCGTTGCTTGTCAGTTTTGACGCCGAAAAGGCATTTGATAGGGTTCATTGGACTTATCTTCAATATCTGCTGCCGAGATATGGGCTTGGGGTACCCTTCTGTGAAATGGTGCAGACTTTGTACTTTGCCCCGACAGCCCGGGTGCTGTGCAATGGAGCGCTATCGGAGCCCATTTCCTTGGGGTGGGGTACGAGGCAGGGATGCCCCTTGTCCCCCCTCCTGTTCGTTTTATCGCTGGACCCATTGATCCGCCGGATGGAACTGGATAATAGTATTAGGGGAGTGAAGATCGGCAGCCAGGGTTTCAAGGTCTCCGCCTTTGCGGACGATCTGCTGGTCCATTTGCTAGATCCCGAGAAGTCTCTCCCCCGACTGTTAGCGGAATTTACTTTGTTTGGTAGTTTTGCCGGGTTTCGTATCAATAGAGAAAAGTCGGAGGCCCTAGATGTGTCTGGTAAAATCCAAGGGACATGGGGTGGGGAGTTTCCACTGAAATGGGCAGTGAACCAGTTTGTTTACTTGGGCATAGTGATTACCCGGTTTCCACAAGAGCTGTATGCCCGTAACTTAGACCGAGTCACCTCTCGAATACGTGCCCAATTGAATGCCTGGCAATTTCTGCCGTTATCGCTATTGGGCCGGATAGCTGCGGTGAAAATGGTGATACTTCCACGGCTACTATACTGGCTGCAAACGCTACCGGTTTGGTTGTTGAACAAGGATTTGCATGGGCTAGAGAAGGACATACAACGATTTCTTTGGAAGGGGGCGAGAGCCCGTATTCCTTTACGTCGCTTGACAGGTACCTGGAAGCAGGGAGGGGTTGGTTTCCCGGATTTTAGGCTTTATGCGTTGGCCTGTCAGGCCCGACATTTGGCGGACTGGTTGGGTGAGACGGAACTCTATACCCTAGGGCGATGGAAGAAGCCCTGGCAGCTCCCCATGCTATTCTGGCCGTTCTGCACATGGAAAGTGACAGTTTGCCCATGTATGTTAAGCGCAGTGGTTTGCTGAGCTCCGTACGTCGTGCCTGGCGACAGCTAAACCTTTTTTGGAAACGAAGTTGGCGGGTCTCTTGTTGGTTGCCGATCCGGGGGAACGTGGGTTTCACCCCGGGTTCTGAGTCGAGTTCTTTTCGCGCCTGGACGGCACAGGGTATTCGACTCGTAGGGCATGTGGTTGATGTGGCCGGCAGATGCAAAACCTTCCCGCAGATCCAGGGGGAATACGATCTACAGCCTAAATCTTGTTTTGCTTACTTACAGTTGGCCCATTTCGTAGCTACATTGCCAGCAGAGGAGCTTGCTGTGGAGCGCTCTGCACAGATTTTGGAATTCTTTGAACTGGGGGGGGACAATCGCCCGACCATAGCTACTCTGAGGGCACAATTGGGGCCCTACGGAGTCCTGCCGGAATATGGCGCTGTAGAACGGGCCTGGGCTATTGAATTGCGACAAGAGATTCCACCGGGTTCAGTCAAGGGGGCGCTTCGACGAATACCGGACTTGGTTGAGGGGGCCAGGTGGAGAGAAATTCAATTTAAGTGTGTTACGCGGGCATATTTTTCCCCTCGAAGAGCTTTGCGTAGTCACCTGGTGGCTGCTGATGGGTCCTGTCCTAGATGTGCTGAGCCACTGGCTACTCTCTTCCACATGTGGTGGGAATGTAAACATATTCGATCTTATTGGTCCAGAATAAGCTCTTGGATTGCTCGGTGTCTACGGCAGCGGGTTCCTTGGTCTGGTCCCCTGGTGGTGTTGGACCAACTAAACTCTTCCCTTCCCCAGGGAAGGTGGGTGCGGCTTTGGGTTCGGAAGGCCTGTTTGGTGGGGAAGGGGCCTATACTCAGGAGGTGGCGAGACCGGCAGCCCCCGTCTTTTTGGGAATGGCGGAATAGCCTCCACCAACTGATGCTGGCAGAACGATGGCGAGCCAGGGGTAATGTGAAGAGGTGGTCCCACTTTTTGTTAATTTGGGAATCATATATCCAAAATTTGGGCCCACTCAGCCGTAATGAAGTGCTGAAGGTTGGCTGTTAAGCTGGCACTAAGGGGCCGGTGAGACACCGGCGATAGCATTTGGGTGAGTGTTAATATGTACCACTAGGATTAAGGAGAACGGGAGGGGGAGGGGGGGTATGGTGGGGAGGGGGGATGGGATTAGTTGGGTTTCACAACATACACAAAAAGAGAAAAGAAACTGTATTTGTATGATTCTTTGTTATTCATTGCCATTGATGTATGGTTTGGTAACCTCCGGGGGGTTAAGAACTCACCCCTCGGAGGCTTGTCGTTTATTGTGGTTGGCATGTATTATGTATGTTTAAATAAAAGTTACAAAAAAAGATGGAAAGGCTAGTTGACTCAGGGTGTAGCCACATAACATGGCCACTACCCTTTTAGAGGGGGAGGGGAACAAGCTAGGACAGCCAAGGGAAGGGTAGGGTAACCAACTCACAATAGGACAACACAGGGAAGAAATAGACAGGATTCATCCCAGTAGGGGGCCCTCAGGGGATTTAAGAAGTGGTGAGTAGAAGTGTTGCAGCACTGCAGTATTTGTGTGGAAGGCAGTGTTGTCATTATTGTTACTCACCGTCCTTTGTTGCTTATCGGGTTATATTGTACGAGGTATGTTACAATTATTACTAGTTGTGTTAAGTTGTGGCCATGTTGTTTCTACCAATAAAGAGTTGCAATTGCATTCAATAAAATTGACATCTAATGCTCATTGGAGAAAAGCGGTTCAAGGGAAGAGAAGAAAAAGCTGGAATGAACCCTCGAGAGGAGGTACAGTATGCCTATGTTATGCCAGGTCCATTAAGTCTCTTCTGACTGCAATTTGGAGACCCTACTTGGTCTTTCCTCTGGCTTGACCCCTCATTTTTCCACCACAAAGGACCTCTCTGTTTGCCCAATCCTTTCCTGAATTCTATCTTGGCCTGAAACACTTCAGTTGAAAGACTGTTTTATGAATCTACAACCTTTTTTATGAAGTATTGTTATCTTATTCTTCTTGGTTTACACCTACTCCAAACTTCTTAATGCATCTCCTTGTTTGGGAACTTCCTTTCTACTATAAAATGGTTGTCACTCGATAGTAACCTTTGCCAGAGAAACTGTCACCCATTTGCATTTCTATGGTATGCAAATGATAGCTTAATTCTCCCACCTATTTTCCCATTAACAATCTCCATCCCCCCATCCCAATAAAATTCCTTTTTGGTAGCATTCTTCAAAATCTCTAGCTCTGAATTCTGGAGGATAAGTTACTGGGTTATTGGGCAAGTGGTATCAGTTGAAGGTTTGTTCACTGACAAAATAAAATATTCTAGCTGCTTCTTTAAATCCCTGTTAAAGGGAGAGGAAGAAACAAACAAGGTCATGCAACCTGCGCCTTGTCTGCAAAAATTCTTCGCAGTGACCAGAATCCAGAGCTGCTTGCTGCTCACTGACATCTTTAAGTGACTGATCTTCAGTACCAGAGTCAGAACTATTCTTTTCTCACGGTCCTCCCCAGATTTGTTAGCTGAAACCTACCAGCCTTGACTTTTCCACACATACCCAGCTTTAGTTGTATGTTTGGGCTCTGATGTGATTTCATAGAAACATAGAAACATGATAGCAGAAAAAGACCTTAATGGCCTATTCAGTCTGCCTGTCCATATCAACTACTATAGTCCCTTTTTTACCTTTAGAGATCCTCTGTGTTTGTGTCTTGCTTTCTTGAATTCAGATACTGGCCTTTTCTTTACTACCTCTACCAGGAGACTATTCCACTCATCTACCACTCTTTCCATGAAGAAATATTTCCGTGTATTACCCGTGAGTCTATCTCCTTTCATCCTCATTCTATGTCTCCTCATTGCAGAGCTTGCTTTCAATCGAAAGAGGCTCTCCTCTTGTGCATTAATGCCACAGAGTTATTTAAACATCTCTATCACATCTCCTCTCTCTGCTTAAGGCAATCTAGAACGATTAAATCATAATTTTGTAAAGTACAGATGTGAATTTTATAACCACATTAGATTTTTCAAATTAATGTATAATACAGTACACAATTTGTTGTAGTTGTGGTACAAAATTAAAACTTTTTAATTAAGTGTGGGATTTGGGGATGGCTAAACTTTAAACATCAAGGAGGCCAGGAAATTGCTTATTTGGAGCTTAACTTTCAAAAGCAATAATTGAATGTTGGAGTAAGGGAGGAATCACACCTCCACTTAAACTCAGGATTTCTGGCAATTGGAAGGTGAACAGAACCCCCCAAACTCTCAGGAGTGAGGGTTGGTTTTGCCTGTGACTGACCCTGGAAACCGTCCAGTTTAGGAATTTCCTTTGTGGACAGCACCGTTCCCCTATCCAGCAATAGATGGGGTCTAGTTTGTATCCCACCGCTTTGTTCAGATTTAGCAGCTGGACATACAAGAGTTGGTTTCATGTCCAACTGCTCAAATGACTGCAAGCTGAGGGAACCAAGGACTGTGAATCCGCAGGGGCCCTAAGGTCAATGAATATCTGTCACAGAGACCTCCCAGGGAGCCGAGCCTTGTGTTTATACACCATTGAAGTAGCAAGATATCTGTGACAATGTAAGGGAATATGGGGGATTTTATACACAGGACATCATACTTATGGCTTGTAGCACTGCCTGAGTGTCCTCGTCCCCCACCCACATAGGCTAATACCTGGCTGGGCTACCAGCAACCATCACATGGCTACTTAACTCTCAATCACAACTGGGCCACATTCAACCATCAGCTCAATAAATTACACACATGTGTACCTACGGTCAGTCTGGTTGAAACCAGAGATCAAGCCCAATACCCCAACCATCAACCATCATTTTTAGCATAATTATTTCTTTGGGGGGAAAACCCACACTGAAGCTTTGAAACACAACTCATGGTTCTGATTTCCAGCACTATGTTTGATGTCATTTCCCAAATGACAGCCGTAAAACAAGAGCAAATAGATCAGTGAAATGATCACTGAGATGAGTGGGTAGAAAATGCAGAGAACAACAAAATCATATTTGAGGTTGAAAAGAGAAAATAACAGTGGCATTTACCAGCTCCTGACTCGGGTCAAATTGATCTGTGTTTGCAGCATCTGCTACTCCTTGGAAATATTAAACTTTACTGTCCACTTAAGAGCAATTTTATGAAGTCATTTGTGCTCATGTGGCATTTTATGCACATAAAGGACCTCTTGTAAAATACCAAGCAGCGTAAAAGTACATGCAATGGCATGAAGGGCACGATCTGGACAGACTGGACGGAGTTGCCAAGGGCATCTGCTATGACATATTTAACTTACACACATACTTGTGTACATTTACGTCCGTTCTCAGGCAGCCGTAAATTTCAGCACTTGAATTTAAGGCGTGATCTCTGCTTTACTAAAACCCTGCTAATGTGCGGGCCGCGCTAATGTGCAGGTGCCATATAAGGAGTGGGCGTTTCTATCTGAAAAAGAAAAACCGTGATTTAAATATGCGCTAAGGTGCGCGGCGCCCATGTGCGCCCCACACATTAGCGCATGAGAAAGCTGGGCGGGAGGTATAAGCAGCGCGCTGATGTACAAGAAGAAGAGCAGAGCCACAGCACAATGGTTAAGACACTGACCAATGGATCAGGGGTTCATATCCCCCACAGTGCCCAATGAAGACAGCTGGCTGAGGCATTACTTTAGGAGCCAGTGTAATATTGGGCGGCATAAGGCGGCGCGCTATTGCTTTAGGAGGCATTTTAATATTGGGAGGCATAAGGCGGCGTGCTGATGTGCAAGCACAGGAACAAAACCACAGCACAATGGTTAAGACACTGACCAAAGGTGCAGGCATCAGGAATTCAATCCCCCACAGTGCCAATGAACAAGGCTGGCTGAGGCATTACATATTATGGGGGAGATTAGTTTAGGAGGCATTTTATTTTTATTTTAATTATCACTACTAGCAAACGCACTCTCAAAGCGTGTTAACATAAGGCACCCCATAAGGCACATTTTAAAGTGCACTGTCCACCAAGGCACCCTAGAATGTTGCTTATAGGGCGCTTTATAGGGTGCCGTATGAGGTACCGCAAGGTCAGAGTACTGTTTGTGATGGCAGCACTGTGCAGTGTAAGGAATGAAAAGCATAAGTAGGTGCGCTGACATGCAAGGAGGAGCAGCAGTGGAGCACAATGGTTAAGGCACTGACTGCTGATACAGGGGTCATGAGTTTGCTCCCCAGGGTGCCTAATATGTAAAGCTGGCTGAGGCATCAGCTTTGCAATGTAAGTTTTGTTTCCTGCAGCACTTTATTTTTATTTTAGTAATTGCTGCCAGCAAACATGCCCTCACGTGCCGTAATTGAAAATGCCGTATAAGGCACCCTATAAGGCACTCCATAGGGCACATTATAAAGTGCACAGTCCGCCACAGCACCCTAAAATGTCCCCTACAGGGCACCCTATAAGTTGCGTCACAGGATAATGTATAGTGCACCTTATATGGATGGGAACCATAAGGTGCCCTATAGGGCACCCTATAGAGCGCCCTCAGAGGCACCTTATGGGTACAGTACGCTGAGGGTGTTTTTGCTGGCAGCAAAAATGTACATTAAAAAGAGATAATGCTTTGGGCAGCCCTAACAAATATCCCCACTGTGGGTTTGAACCCATGACCTCTGGTTTCACAGGCAGTGAAGTAACCATTGGGCTACAGCTCTATAGCTACTAGCAAGCCCCAGGCTGGCTGCAGAGAGCCTGCATGTCACCACACAGACAGTCTGTTGTGGTCACCAGGATAGGGTTAGCACACCCGTACCCATGATGCACTGCACATGCAAATCAGCTGTCCACAGATAACACAAGATGGGGAATGCACCCCCACAGCACCTCGGCCTGGTAGGGGGAAGTGACCATGTGCACCCCCACAGCACCTCGGCCTGGTAGGAGGTACTGACCATGTGTTTTACTGGCACAGAGTAGCTACACACCGTCACATTGTGCGGGTACTGTGCTCACCCTGAGGGTGCGGTGAGGCACCCAGCACCAGGTCCACAGCACCTTCCATGGCTGAATGAGGCCATGCTGGAGGTACAAAGCAGTGTTAAACTGTGAGATAGGTAGTTTCTGCAGAAACACCTTGGATGTCTCAGTCAGATGTAGCCCTATGGACCCCTAGGTGGGCAATGCACCACAACCACCACCCCACCCAGCCAAGGGCAGCAAACAGAGTCTCCCATCAACAGATCCACATTCTACCTCCCTGCAATGGTGGCAGTAGAGGGGACCATCAACCCCAGTCCTGCTGGGGAACAGACACCCTACAGCACAGTCAATGCAGTTCTGTACACATCCATAACACAATAAGCAGACAGACATTACACCTGGATATGCTAAGCTGCACCCCACCACCATCTGACATTCTCCTGCAGCAAGCCTTCAGCCACTGCACCCTGCAAGCCACATACCAGCTGCAAACAGTCTGCTAGCTAGTCCATAGTACATGTTCCCAGTGGAAATGCATGCACCCAGAACTGAAATGTCAGCATAAACAAGCAGATAAATCAGTGACTGAGCCCCAAAAGGAAACCCATAAATATCACATGAGGGAACTACTATATAGCACTATGGGGGTACCTAGCCATGCTATCATCACTGCACAGTCAGGGTGAGAGTGATCTCTCAGCAGGACATACTGAGGTCACCCTGTCTGTGTAGGTGGTGGCCGGGCACTACAATGTCCCAGCCAGTGCCCTATGCCCTGTGCAGATGCATCCTGGCCAGGTCACCCTTTCCGGGCTATACCCATGGTACCTTGCTCCTCATTATGCACACTGGCAGGCCAATACTGGCAACAGTGCTGGCAGTGTGGGCTGTGGAAGGTGTTTGCAGCCACCACACACTGTCGAGACAGACACACACTCCGACACCTATGCCAGCATTGTGCTACTATAGAGGAGTTCAGCAGCCATGCCCACCACACCAGTCCTGGGCACAGTACAGGCATGGATATGGTACGCAATACTGTTGGGGGTCACTCCCCAGGGTGGTAAACACTGTCAGAGACCAGACCTGAAGCACACACCGCAGACATCAGAATGATTGTTATGATGGAGCTCAATCAGCAAACTGTGCTTAACGTAGGAATTTCTATCTGCAAGTACTCATAGCAAACGTTTGAGAGCTGTGTACCGTATACCCAGGTGTAGGGTTGCATTGCTAAGGTGTGCAAGTGCTAGTATTGGGAGATGCACACAGGGCCCAATGTTCTGCCTCTCCAGGAGGCATTGGCCAATGGGGCCTGTGGGCACTGTTCCCTCTAAGCTGTGCGCGTGTGCTCGCGCACACACCTCGCCGAGCGAGCGCACATATTTTACAACAGAGCGCACAAAAATTACAGCTCTGATTCTGATAGAAAACAGACATCTTAAAATTTAAAAGTTATGATTGTAATTACTAGAAATTTCCCACTTCATTTAGTAATCGTCTATTTTCATTTAATTTGATTAAAATCAATGTGGTGTACATACTGTATTCTGACGTGTAGTCAAATTTTAAAGTATATAACTCCGAGTGTCATTATGTGGCGCACAAAAATTTAACCTTCCTTCAAAAGCTGCACACAGCTGATATTTTATGCACACACAGCCTACAGAAAATTAGAGGGAACATTGCCTGTGGGTGTGGGTATGTCTGCCCCTGTTGGCTGCTGCTTTACGGCAGAGGTTCCCAACTCCAGTCCTGGTGTGCCTAACACTGTTCGGGTTTTCATGCTGTCCCTCATGAATATGCATGAGCTACATCTGCATACCATGGGGGTGGTGCATAGATATGCAGCACAGGCATCTTTATTAGAGGCAGCATGGAACCTGAATGGTGTGTGGCCCTCCAGGACTGCATTTGGGAGACTCTGCTCTAGGTAATGTGCCTGTTTATGGTGTCTGTGCTCGGTGGGGTAAAATATAGGCGTATTAACCATGCGTATGTTCTCAGCAATATAGGTTTGTCCTTACTATCATGGTTTAGTTGTGGGAAAAATATGTGGACTGGACTGGTGGCAGCCCAGCTGGGCTTTGAACCTGTGACCTTCTGTTCTTGCACATACTGTCTGTGTGCACTGCACCACTGTGTTGCCACTGATAGGCTGCATTCCCTGGGGAGTCCATGACTGTACATCCGACAGGGACTGTCTTTTGCAGTGGACGGTGCCAGCCTGCACACGGCTAGGCCACTGTCCACTGTGGCTAGCAGCCACTGCCCCCTCCACCACCTGTACCCTTCCGCCAACATGCTGACATGTCCTGATCTTGGAAAAAGCATATGACCTGATTGAGTTGTGGCACTCCAGGACTGCATTTGGGAGACTCGGCTGTCGGTAATGCCCATTGTTATGGTGTGTGTGCGGTGTAGGGTAAAATATAGGTGTTTGAACCATGCTTATGTTCTCTGCAATAAAGGGGTGTCTTTACTGTCTCTGTTTAGTGGTGGGTAAAATATGGGGACTGGGTTGGCAGGAGCCCCAGCTGTGATTTAAACTGGTGACCCTCTGGTCCTACAGGCACTGGCTGTGTCTGCTGCACCACACTGTGGCCACAGAGACAATGCAGTCCCTGGAGATAGGAAACCTGGCCGAACAAGTCAGAAACCCTGCTCTGCACAATTTGACTGTGGACTCATTCACCTTGTATGGAGACAAAAGGGCAAATAAACCTCAAAAAGGACCTCTAAAAAGGGGAAAAAAACATAACCAAGCTGGCCAATAGTGATATCAATGGGCAACATTAAAAAACACTCCCAGGATAGCTCCAAAAAAAGAAATGATTTTTGGAAGGGTCTATGGAGCGTAGACCCTTCCAAAAATCATTTCTTTTTTTTGGAGCTTTCCTGGGAGTGTTTTTTAATGTTGCCCATTAATATCACTATTGGCCAGCTGGATTATAATTTTTTTGAATTTTGTTGTGGTCATTTTCGATTTTTATTTGCTATTTTGTTCTGTGCACATGTATCCCACTGCTCACCTTTTGTAGGTTTCCCCGGTTTTGCTGTACATTGCTGACGGAAATGGTTTCTCTTCCCTTTAAATCGGCTCTAACGCGAGGTTTTCACTCGCGGTATTTTTTTCTTCGAAATTCATCCCCACTCCTGTGTGGGTAGCCTCTCCCCTCCCACTCTCCGCCCATTGACCTCGTCCCTCCGCCCCTCGGGAGCCTTCCTCCGCCCTCGGAATGCCTTTACACACCTCTATCGCACATCAGCGCGCCGCGCACTTGTGCGGGCCCGTTAGTGTAGCACGCACATGTGCGGGGCACAAAAACGCACTATTAGCGTGCGCCCCGCCCAAGTGCGCGGTTTAGTAAACATACCCCTATGTATCTATTTATTCATTTTTAGTTTTTTAACAACACTTCTATACCGCCGAATCTATTAGTCATGGCGGTTTACATAGACAAAGAATAACAAGGAAGGTTAACTTTACATAGAACATGTGTTGGATGGTTTACTAGACTAAAACTCTATAACCCTGAACATTATTAACATTCTTAACAAAGAATCTATTAAATTAATGGCCAAGTAGATGCCTACTTGCCGTCTTAAAATAGGCGTCCCCTCTGTTTTAGCCATGACCTTGCCTTATAACATTCAATTTCAAGATAGAATCACTTTATTCAAATCCCATTTGTTCTTCCCACCTATTTCTGTGGCACAGTCCTGCTATTTGGTGGGGGGGGGGGGGGGGGGGTTAACCAGGCAGATCCATCCTGCACCTTCATACTTCCAGCTCATTTGTAACTAGGGCTATGATCTGTACCAGGAGGCATTATTCACAGTGATCCAAGACTTTTCCCTCCTGTTTTACATCCGCCTGGGCCGGTGCAAGCATATGAGGCATCCTACGTGAACCTCATTCCTAGCAACACCCTGCTCCCACTCCTGGCCCTATTGCCACCACTGCCATCCCTCTTTGGGACACGCACTGGCGGCAATGCTTTTAAAAGTGTGCTGCAGCACTTATAGTCACTTCCCACAGTCTTGTGCTGTTCCTGCTTCTGCCCCTCCGAAAGCAAATGTTGTTAACATCTGTCTAAATATTATGAACTCTTCTGCATCTCAGAGCTCTACTGGAGAATTATTCCAGAACTTTGGGACAAAGGTCTGAAATATGCTCTGCCTTGTCCATGCGATCAAATCTCTCGTTTTAATAGGCAGATGTGAACAGGATCCTGCCCCAGCTCAAACCACTCAAAGGGGTCATTTATTAATAGTGCACACTAATGCCATTAATGAGTGTTATTTGCTGCAGAACCCTTTGCATACAAATGAACCCTGCAACAAATAGAGGGGGATGTTTACTAAAATGCCCTAAGTTAGCACACTTTAAGGCCCATTTTTTAGTACAGGGTAGGGCAGAGCTAAACCCATGGTAGCTGAAGGGCGCTTGCCCAGCATGTCTCAATGCATTTAGCCTGGGTTCAGCCCTGCCCCCAGAGCAAGCCATTTGCTGCAATTAACGCAGATGCACCCCACACTAACTGCAACATTGCCGGTTAGCATGTGCTAAAGATGCCCACACTAACCAAAGTGTGCGCACTCTGCCCCTGAACCGTCCACTCTCCACCCCAACCCACCTTAAGCACTCAACGTGGGATTTTTACCATAACCACATTTTTAGCACATAGTGACGGTTACCGCAGCACACTTAGCGCTAACCATTAACACCCTTTAGTAAACATGCCCCAATGAGAGTTAATGGCATTAGTGCGATCTAACTGTTACTAAATGATCCTTTAAGTTATTTTTCAGTTAGCTTGCTAACCTACAAAGCTTCATCAGCTAGTTACTAATGCGCACTATTGCATTGGCATGCGCTGTTACCACTAATGAACATTCTTGATAAATAGCTTCCATGGCATAAAATAACCAAGGGCACTCTGGCCGCATGGCACTGGAACCCTGCGCCGTGATGCAACAACCAGAGGGAAAGATGTCAATGGATGACTGCCTTCATTGCAGGTAAGTAACTTGCAGGCAGTTGCAGAGAGACAAGAAAGCAATTCTGAATCTGCAAGGGCCTTTCGTGTTTTGACTCTCATTGACAACTTTATTCTATGCTTTAATGGAAAATAAAAAGTCAAGCATGACTGTGAAAATGTGAAAAATCTTTAAAGACCCCGTGCACAAACAGCAGTAATGTTTAGTAATTGCTGAACATTCTGCAGTGAGAACTTATGACTCCTGGCATGTACTTTAGATACTAACCCTACAGGCGGCCACTTATAACATTTGCATTTGCTTACTTAAAGAGCATTAACGCCTTAAAACCATTGCCTTCTCTTGCTGTTTTCCTTCATCTTGGCTTTTTTTTTCAGCCTGCATCTATCAAAATGACATTGTTTATATATACTTGCTTTTGCTAGTTCCATGGCTTTGTTTGGAGGGGAAGAGAGGACAGTACATGAAAAACATTTTTTATTGTAAATTTGTCAGGGTTTCTTAAAATTACTTTGCTTTGCTGAATTCATTTTACAACCAGAAGGATGCTTGTCTAAATGTGTGCGCGTGCGTGTGTAACGATAGATAAAGTAGACAGATACAGCTACATCTTGCATATCTATGATTTATTTTCCAGCTAAAGTTTTAGAGGAGTTTTGGAAATGCAAGATCATCTTCATTTTGCAGGAAGAGATCTTATAGGAGGAAGCTGCCCTCCACATGATGCAGTATCCTTTTGCACTAAGGATGTGTCTCCAGGGTCATCTGCTCAGAAAGGAAGGCTTAGGACTGGCATTGTGCAGGGCCGGCCCAAGAGTTGGTTCAAGGTGTTGGTGCCCTTGTTAAAACTTAATCCTTACACCCACCCTAGCTGTCAGAATCTATTGTTTAGCTTTGAATGCCTTGCTCTTTGAGGCCCTGCTCAAAAGCTGCTACCCTAGGTAACTGCCTAGTTTGCCTAATTGTTTGGCCAGCCCTGCTATTGTGGTGGGTAATTTGATCATTAGGAATGCAGATAGGGTTGCCAACCGGCCGGTTTTCAGCCGGCCTGGCCGGTTTTTCCATGGCCAGGCCGGCTGCCGGCACAGATGTCAAACCGGCCGTTGAAAAGCCGGTTTTTTGCTCTGGCCGCAAGATCGGGAGCAGCCAGAGCAAAAAACCGGCTTTCCTCCCGAAGTCCGCGGCGCGAATGCGAACGCGATTCCCCATAATAGTACAGCCGCTGCTTCTGCTTTGTACAGAGCAGCGGCTGCACTACACTTACTTTGAAAAGTAAAGAAACTGTATGAGGAGCCCTCCGGTCATGGCAGAGCCCGAGGAAGTGATGTCATGGGGGCGGGTTCCTCACAGGCTGTCTTTCCTTTCAAATTAACTTTATTGCAGCTAAAGTTAATTTGAAAAGGAAAGACAGCCCGTGAGGAGCCCGCCCCCATGACATCACTTCCTCGGGCTCTGCGATGACTGGAGGGCTTCTCACACAGTTTCTTTACTTTTCAAAGTGTATTGCAGCCGCTGCTCTGTGCAAAGCAGAAGCAGCGGCTTGGGCAGGGCAGGGCAGGGCAGGGGTGTGAGTGAACCAGAAAGGGGGGGGGGGAGTGATGGTATGATTAAACCAGCAGGAGGGAGGGAGGGGGGGGTATGGTGTGAGTGACCCAGAAGGAGGGGGTGAGTGAGTGACAGGGGGGTGGGTGATTGAACCAGCAGTGGAAGGGGGGGTGGTGTGAGTGAACCAGCAGTGGAGGGGGGGGTGTGAGTGAATCAGCATGGGAGGGGGGTTGGTGTGAACCAGCAGGGGAGCGGGGTTGGTGTGAGTGAACCAGCAGGGGAGGGGGGGTGATGGTGTGAGTGAACCAGCAAGGGGGGGGGGTTGAGTGAGTGACACGGGGTGGGTAAGTGAACCAGCAGGGAGGGGAGGGGAGGGGGTGGTGTGAGTGAACCAGCAGGGGAGGGGGTGAGTGAGTGAACCAGCAGGGAGGTCGGGGGGGGAGTGAGTGAACCAGCACTGAGGGGAGGGGGGGTGAGTGAACCAGCACTGAGGGGGGGTGTGAGTGAATCCTCGGTAATTTTTGTGGGTGGGGCTGGGGGCGGGGCAGGGGCGGGACTGGTGGAGGAGAATGGGTGGAGCATGGCGAGCCACAGGTGTCGGGTTTTTCTCGGTGAAAAAGTTGGCAACCCTAAATGCAGACAGCTGGGTGACCATTGGGTATGAGGATCTCTTCATACTCTACTTGCTTGGTGCGAAGGTCGTGGACCTCAGGCAACATCTAGATAGGATCTAGAGAGTTCTTGGGAGATACCAGTTTTTGTGGTAAATGTGGGTAGTGCTAGCGACATAAGAAGGCATGGGAGGGAGGTTCTGGAAGTCAAATTGAGGTTTTCAACTAGGAAATGAAAATCTAAAACCTACAGGTTATCATACCCTGTCCCACATGCAGGATCCCAGAGGCAGTTAGAGCTCTGGTGTCTTAATGTAAGGATGAGATAGTGCAAGAAAAGGGGCTCTAGATTTTGTTAGGATCTGAATTGTGGGGAAAGGGAAGTCTATTCCAAAAGAATGGGCCACATCTTAACCAAAATGGAACCCAGCTGCTAGAACTAATATTTTAAAAAGTACCTAGAGCAGCTTTGAAATTAGTTCTTGGAGAATAGTTAGCAGTTGTTCGGCTCAGGACTGAGATATTTTCAAAGCACATTGACAAAGCTGGGAAGATAGACTATCATGGTAGAGAGGTACTGTAAAGGCTGATGTAGCCCAGAGATGAATGATTGCAATGGGGAAGTTGTTGTCTCGTCATAACCGCCAAGCAGTCACCGTAAGAGGTCCCACATTCCTCCTCAGCTGATCAAGTACAAAGTCAACCCTTCCATTCAAAGAGCTCCTCAAATTAACAGTTCCGAAAGCCGCCCACAAAAATAGTAATGCACTGGAAAATGCTAAATCTCTACCAGAAAACATAGATGATTGATTCTGCTGAACAACATTAAAAAACTATTTGAGGGGGTGAGTTTTGTTAAATTGCGTTAGTTCATTGGCCACATTGCTATGAAACACGACTTCATTTGGAGGCCTAATGAAGGATTGAGGACTCTGAGCGCAATCTTTTTAATAACCATTTTTTCAAAGTGGCAATCACTTGCCTGCAGCACACTGCACTTACATAATAAGACAATACAGATATTTTCCCGAGTTTCAATTTTTTTTTTCAGATTTAAGGGATAAATTGCTTCATGAACAGATGGAGAAAGAAGCGTCTCCTTATGAGAATATTATAATGTTTATAATAATAGCGATCCATGGAGCAAGATAGCTATAGTTCAAAAACCCTTCTGCATCCAATATAGAGCTCACCTTTAACCAATGAGTGCACGTTTTGATTTGTTAATACTATGAGGTGGTGTTTATAATCCACAATCTTTGTTGAATTGTGATTTCCAAAAACAGACCAACAAAAAACAAGAAGGAATAACAGAAAGGATTATTGTGGGGGAAAAAACAATTCTAAAAGAAAGCATTATTATCTCAAAAAGCAAATTATGGGAGTAATTACATTTGGAAAATATATCTTGAAAAATACTATCATGGGACCTTGTACAGAAGAAATATTACTTAACAAAGATGTAGTGTTTAAAATGAAAAAAATATACTAACGACAAAAGTTGTATAGAGCCAAACCATGAACATATCTCCTTTGTGTTATTCCTTCTTGTTTTTTGTTAGTCTTTCTTTTGAAAAATAGACACTTGGGGCCCAATATTCAGTGATGGCAGTTAGCTCAATTACAGCGCCTAGCGGCCATCACCTTAAAAAAGGTTTGGACAAGTTCCTAGAGGAAAGGTCCATAAACCGTTATTAAAGAGGTCCTGAGAATTCCACTGCTTCCCCTGGGAAAAGCATTGTGGAACCTGTGTGCCTTTTTGGGAATCTGCCAGGTACTTGTGACCTGAATTGGCCACTTTGGAAACAGGGCTTGATAGACCTGGTCTGACCTAGTTATGGCATCTCTTATGTTCTTATGTTATGTTTACTGAACACTAAATCCAGATAGTCAATACTGGGGTGCCATATCCAGCCACAGACATTGAATATCTGAGATTGCACCAGAAGCAGGAAGTAAAATTGGCTGAGGCAATATTCAGCCGCTGCTCAGTTAGCTTCGGTGGCAAAGGTTAGGACAGCCTTTTCTATGCCTAACTTTTACAGTCGAGGGATAGCAGTCAGCGGCTGAATATCGCCACTGACAGGTTATTCCGCGGGTGCCGCCCCTGGAACAGCCCAATGCTATCCGCTTAGCATTGGGGTGTGTAGCGACGGGACTCGTGGATATTCAGCAGCATTAACTGTGTTAGTGTCACTGAATATCACGCTTAGTGGCATTTGCATGCTTTGCAGGCATAAATGCCTTTGAATATTGGGCCCTTGAAGTTTTTCAGTGTGCTGACCTGTTCATATTTGAAGAGGTGGACCTCAAAAGTATTGCATAACACCTTCGAGTGAGTTTCTGGGACGTTTGCTAAGGGTATGCAGGCAAAAAAATTAGTGTATCGTTTTCTTTTCCAATAAACATGCTAAAATGTTTGTCTCGTTTCATCTTTTTCTGTTTTTGTTTTGTCACTTCTGGGTTTTTGTCAATAGTGCACACTATCGACGAAAACCAGGAAGTGATGAATTCCATCTTTTCCTCTATCGTTTTCGTTTGAGAACAGGCAAAGAGATGTCCAAAGCATGGAGACATCTCCAGAACCAGTTTAGGAGGCAGATCTGTGGATGTCCCCACTCTCCTAAAATGGTTCTGGAGATGTCTCCATGCTTCGGACATCTCTTTGCCTGTTCTCAGACGTCCAAAGCATGAATAGGGTTTCCAAAATAACCCCCTAAGTTTTTAGTTGAACATTCATATACATTTAGGAGTTTATAAGTTTCAGAGTTAGGCTCCTCAGGCCTCTTTGAAAATTTACTAAGTCTGACAGTCTAAATTTATGCTCAAAATGTCATTAAATTGCTACATTTAGGTGTTCCACAGGGCTCCGTTCTCTCAACACTGTGTTTCAACATATACTTACAGCCACTCTGCAAAATCATAAAACAACACAACATCCAATACAGGATATATGCAGACGACATAATGGTTTTTACCCCAATAAACATTGACATCCTGATTACACACAGATCACCTCATGCCCCAAAGCAATGACAGGATTGCTCGAAGATCAAAATCCTTAAAAAAATCAGACGTACTACACATCACTAGGAACACAATATTCTCCCCATCCAAGTCAATAAAAATCTCAAACTATACTCTAAAAGCCAAACAAGAAGTCAAATACCTCAGAGTTACATTTGACCAACAACTCAGCTTTTAATCCCTCATCAAAAGAACAACCAAGACAGCCTTCCAAAAACTAAGAACCGTACACAAACTCAAGCCTCTCCTCAGTGATAGCGACTCCAGAACACTATGCCAGGCCCTAATAACACCCATATTAGACTATTGTAACATAATTTACCAGGGCCTTCTGAAGAAAACGATACTCCCTCTCCAGCTGGTGCAAAACATTGCAGCTCGCACAAGTACTGGAACAGCAAAATATAGTCACCTAACTCCCACACTACAGCAGCTACATTGACTCCCAGTCACTACATGTTCCATATACAAAACTTTAATAATAATCCTCAAGATAATCCACAACCTATCACCTCCTGTCCTTCAACCAACAACCATGAAGACACCAGAGAACAGAACAAGAAGAACATCCAATAAGAACACTTTGGACATCCCTACAAGCAAGATGAAAGCCAAGAAAACAACTTGTAAAAGAGCTTTCTCCATATATGCACCGTTACTATTTTTATTTATTTATTTATTTTATACACATTTATATACCGCATCTTCCAAAGTTCAGTTGCGGTTCACAGTGAACAATAATTAACAAAGCAAGTTTGTTTTACAGGGAACGTCATATTATAACAGAACATATTTACAAGGAACATCATATTATATATAGAATATACAGTCTAAACAATGTGAGATAATACAGAACAGAATAAACTATATACAATTTTATATATGTATATATATACATATATATGTATATATATACATATATATACATATACTATGGAATGAACTACCTACCTCAATAAGAGCCATCAATGACTTATCGGACTATAGGAAAGCAATAAAAACTTATCTCTTTATAGAATACTATGGAACCATCCCATGAGCACCTTGAATAAACCTAACCACTACAGACCGTAAAAACAATCCTTCTATCTACAGTAGCTCCCCTCCTACCACCTCACATCCCTACCCATAATAATTTCCTATACTATTCCATGCTCTCTCAAGATCACACCTATCTTAGTTGTTCTCTCCCCCCTAGCACTGTACTCTCAACCCCCCTTAAACAATTGCTTCTTGTATAAACCATTCATGCTTTAATGTTAATACCGGTAGCTGTTCTTAAAAAGTACATCTTCGAACCCCATATAATCATCCAAGTTTAAAACCCTTGCTCTATGTAAAAGTTTGGTTTTTGGGTTTATGTTATATGTAAACCGCTCTGAATTAATGATAGGGCAGTATAAAAAAACCTGTTAAATAAATAAATAAATAAAATTAATTTTAGTCATTAATGTGCATATGTAGCTATATATGCATGTTATTGACCTCTTATGAAATACTGACCAGTATAAAAGGATGACTCAGTCCAAAACGTGATTGGTATGGAAAAGACAGAGCTTTTATTTATTGAACCATTGCCATCCGACACAGGCCGTATTTCGTTACCCTTCGTCAGGGGTTGATCTGGTAAAGGAACTAAAAACATAAAAACATACACATATATTATAAAATACATAATTAAAAATAAACCCGTGATAAGAACAGATGACTAGAACATGTACAAATAAAAAAATAAATAAATACTACATGTAAAAGTGTCACTTAAATAAATATAGCTAAAGAATATATATATAAAAATAAAAATAAATAAGTGTCTCATAAATTAGTATATAAATTCATATCCATCATAAAAAAACATAACATATAGACATATTAATTAATTATAAATAGTTAAAAAGTTTAAAAAGGATGTGACAAAAAAACATGTATAGTGTAACAATAAATACCTCTGTGTAGAGTACTGAGGACACACAAACTTGTGATCCTTGTAAAATAAAACTCTTGTACAACTAAAAATGTAATAACCAACGATGGAATTAAATATAATAAATACATCACATTTAAAAACATAAAAACCCACATAAGAATATTTGATAATCCTAAGGAAACAAACAAGAATGCAGCAGGAGCGAGAAATGACAAGGACATCTAATTGTAAGGCATAGAGGTTAATATAAGAAGCCAATCTAAACTGTTACTAAAAAACATGTATAATTGCCTAACTCGATGGTATGGTGAATCATCCATGGAGAGGAAAAAATTCATTCATATAATAGCATCATTACAAATGTTAAACGAACACAATGTCAATTTAAAACAACCTATCTCCAAAAACGTCACTTATTTGGGAAATATAAACAACTAATCTAACCTGTAAGTAAAAAAACTATATAACTATTTAACTCCTCAGTGATGTGAACAATACATATGGAGTAAAAATACGCGGAAGAAAAAAGTGTGATCATATAACTGCGAAACGTACTGTTAGGATACTAACTATCCACTTAAAGTGGGTTGGCGGGTTGGGAGGCTGGTGGCCAAGGTTCATCTGCCTGGAGCTGGGGGGGAGGGCCGAGTGTGGCGGCTGTGGCTCCTTGGGCAGTTGCTGCTGGCTTCTCTCCGTCTTTCCCTATGCAGGTACCTGAGAACTCTGGGCGTCGACTGAGCATGTCCGAACACGAGCGAGTCAGCGGAGCGGCATCTGCAGGACAGGTGGCAGAACAGGCCGACAGGGCAGCTGGAGCGGCAGCAGTGCTCCTGCCTGTGACGTCCAATGCGGAGACCGGTGAGTATGTGGGGAGACAGGTGAGTATGTGGGGAGTGGGGATACTGCCCTGGAGGGGGTACATGCTTCGGGGCCTGGTATCGTGGACGGTGGAAAGGCAAAGGCAAAGCGCAAGCGTGGTCGACACTGTCGGCGCGACTCATCTTCGTCGTCGACCTCAACTTTGTCTGTGGAGTCTTCGGGTGATTCCGCGCCGGAGGGGGACGAGAGGGGTGAGGGGGTGGGTACCACAGTTGTGCATTGTTCGGAGTTGTGGGAAGGGGTACCAAAAAAATTGCGTGTATGGGGCCATTATTTTCCGGAGCAGTATGGCGCGTTGCTGGCTTACGCGGACGCAATGTTGGCGGAGTCTCAGGCGCACGAGGGGTGGGCCTGGTTAAACTATGACAAGGAATTCAGAGATATGATGGAGGAAAACAGCCGGTTGTCGTGGGGGACGAAAGACATTAATCTGTGGCTCACGCAGATGTCTGCTAAGAGCAGAGTGGGGGGCACCGGGGCGGGGGTGGGCAAAGTGGGGGTCACTGCGCCCCCGGCTGGTTTGCGGTCCTTTCGGGCGCCAGAGCCAGCAGCTGCTCAGTCAAGAGGGGGGCGATGGGGGGAGACGTCTGTTGGCGTTTCAACAAGTCGTCATGCCCATTCCCTGACTGTAAGTTTAAACATGCCTGTTCCTTGTGTGGAGGTGGTCATGCCGCCATGATGTGTAGCCACAAACATAAGAACTTAAGATATGCCATACTGGGTCAGACCAAGGTCCATCAAGCCCAGTATTCTGTTTCCAACAGTGGCCAATCTAGGTCATATGTACCTAGCAGTTTCCCCAAGGGACACAGGTTCCACAATGCTTGTATTGGTTCAAGCATTGATATCCTGGGTCCCTTCTTAATAATGGTTTATGGACCTTTCCTCCAGGAACTTGTCCAAACCTTTTTTAAACCCAGCTACATTAACAGCCTTTACTACATCCTCTGGTAACAAATTCCAGAGTTTGATTACACGTTGAGTGAAAAAATATTTTCTTTTATTAGTCTTAAATAGTTTACCCTGTAGCTTCATTGCATGTCCCCTAGTCTTTCTATATTCTGATAAGGTAAACAATCGATCTACGTTTACCCGTTCCACTCCGTTCATTAATTTATAGACTTCTATCATATCTCCCCCCAGCCGTCTCTTTTCCAGGTTAAAGAGCCCTAACCTTTTTAGCCTTTCTTCATAGGAATATCCTTCCATCCCCTTTACCATTTTGGTGGCTCTTCTCTGAACCTTTTCTAAAATCGCTATATTCTTTTTAAGATACAGCGACCAGAATTTCACACAATATTCAAGGTGCGGTCTCACCATGGAACGATATAGAGGCATTATAATATCTTTTGTTTTATTTTCCATTCCTTTCCTTATGATACCTAGCATTCTATTTGCTCTCTTGGCCACCGCTGCACACTGGGCCGAGGGTTTTAACATGGTATCCACAATGACGCCTAAATCTTTTTCCTGGGTGGTGGTTCCTAATGTGGAACCTTGCATCGTGTAACCATAGTTTGGGTTGTTCTTCCCTAGGTGCATAACCTTGCACTTGTCCACATTAAATTTCATCTGCCATTTTGATGCCGTCTTCCAATTTATCAAGATCCTCTTGCAATTTTCCACAATCCTCTTGGGTTTTAACAACTTTAAATAGTTTTGTGTCATCTGCAAATTTGATAACCTCACTCGTTATTCCACTTTCCAGGTCATTTATGAATATGTCAAAAAGCAGCGGACACAGCACAGATCCCTGGGGTACCCCACTATTCACCTTTCTCCATTGGGAAAATTGGCCATTTAGCCCTACCCTCTGCTTTCTATCTTTTAACCAGTTCCTGATCCACAATAGTACACTGCCTCCTATCCCATGACTCTTTAGTTTTGCCAAAAGTCTCTCATGAGGGACCTTGTCAAAGTCTTTCTGAAAGTCCAGATACACAATATCAACCGACTCACCTTTGTCCACCTGATTATTCACTCCTTCAAAAAAACATAACAGATTAGTAAGACAAGATCTTCCTTGTCTAAAGCCATGTTGGCTGTCTCCCATTAGGTTATGACTATCTACATGCTGAGTAATTTTATTCTTTATGATGGTTTCTACCATTTTTCCCGGTACTGATGTCAGGCTCACCGGTCTGTAGTTTCCCGGATCACCCCTGGAACCTTTTTTAAAAATTGGTGTTACACTGGCGATCCTCCAATCTTCAGGTATTAGAGATGATTTTAATGATAGTTCACAGATTACTAATAGCAGGTCTGAAATCTCGTATTTCAGTTCTTTCAACACCCTTGGATGTATACCATCCAGCCCAGGTGATTTGCTACTCTTCAGTTTATCTAATAGTTGTAATACATCTTCCCGATGTATCGATATTTCCTTCAATTCTTCCGCACCTTTAAATACCACTTTAGTCATGGGTAACATCCCTACATCTTCCTCAGTAAAGACTGAAGCAAAGAATTTATTCAGTCTCTCCGCTATCGCCTTGTCGCCTCTTTGTGCTCCTTTAACCCCTTTATCATCTAAAGGAGTGGCGGGAGCCCCATCGGGGGGTAAGTGATGCAGCATCCGGGGCTTTGGCCCCCACCCCCATTAGGGTTGATGTTATGCGGCCGTGGCTTGTCAGGTACGGGGGAGGGTACCGTCGGGGAAAAGCGGGAAGACTGATTTTGTTGGGTTTTATGGAAGGTTTTCGCATTCCGTTTTGGGGGGAACCAAGAGGGGTATGCTCTAAAAACGCCAGTTCAGCTGCAGCTCTGGCGGAGGTTGTGCGTCGGAAGATTGCGGACGAATGCGCGTTGGGGAGGGTAGCTGGCCCTTTTCATGATCCCCCATTTTCTCCTTTTGTTGTTTCGCCGCTGGCAGTGGTCCCCAAGAAAGAGCCGGGCAAATACAGGCTGATTCACAACCTATCTTGCCCCCCTGGGGACTCTGTGAACGATCACATTCCTCGGGAGCAGTGCTCGGTGCGTTACGCGTCTTTTGATGCGGCTGTGGCATTAGTAAGGCAGTGTGGGGCAGGTGCCTTGCTGGCAAAAGTGGACATTGAATCTGCATTCCGGTTGATCCCGGTGCACCCTTCTGCTTTTCCGTTGTTGGGCTTTCGATTTGATTCACAGTTTTACTATGATAAGTGCATGACTATGGGTTGTGCAGTGTCGTGCGCTTACTTTGAAGCCTTCAGCACCTTCCTCCACTGGGTTTTGGAACAGCAGACAGGTGTGTCCACTATCGTGCATTACCTGGATGATTTTTTGTTCGTAGGGCCCAGGCAGACAGGGACTTGTGCCCGGCTGCTGGGCGCCTTTCATAGCCTGGCTGGTGACTTCGGTATACCCATAGCGGCGGGCAAAACGGTGGGGCCTGTCACATGCCTTACCTTCCTGGGAATAGAGATTGACACAGACAAAATGTTAGTGCATTTGCCGGCGCAGAAAGTTGAGCGACTCCGGAATTTGGTCTCATTCGTAGGGGCGGCGGGCAAAACCACCCTTCGGGTTCTGCAGTCTTTAGTCGGTCATCTCAATTTTGATTGCAGGGTGCTGCCGATGGGGCGCCCCTTTGTGCGACGGTTGTCCTTGGCAATGGCGGGAGTGCAAAGGCCACATCATCGTATTCGGGTGTCGTCCGGCATGCGTGAGGATTTACAGGTGTGGGATGCCTTCTTAGCGGACTTCAATGGCTGCAGGGTTGTGCAGTGGCCGGAGCAGTCGAATGCGGATATGCACTTGTTTACCGACGCGGCGGGCAGTTCTGGTTTTGGGGCGTACTGTCAGGGAGCTTGGTGTGCAGAGGTGTGGCCTAGCGAATGGGTGGCATCCGGGCTGACCCGTAACATTACCTTCTTGGAACTCTTCCCCATAGTGGTTGCGCTGTGGGTATGGCTGGAGCGCTTACGGAATAAAAGGGTGTTGTTTTGGTGCGACAATGCTGCGGTGGTCGAGGTCATCAACCAACATGCACCCAGGTGCCCAAGGATAGCAGAGCTGATGAAAGTATTCATCTTGGCTTGCTTGCGCCTGAACGTCACCACCAGAGTGCGACATGTGCCGGGTGTGCAAAATTCCATTGCTGATGCTCTGTCCCGTTTTCAGTGGTCACAGTTCAGGTTATTGGCTCCAGAGGCGGACGTGGCTGCCTTGGTGGTGCCGGGCCATCTTTGGCAAGTTGGGACCCTGACATGATGGCGTTACTGTCCGTGTCAGTGGCGCGTGGAACGTGGACAAAGTATCGGCGAGGATATTCTCAGTTGAGTGAATTTTTGGGCGCGAGAGGGTGGAAAGGGGGGAGTGTTCACGACGGGCTTGTGAGCCAATTCGTGTTGTGAGCAAAAAGGGAAGGTTGGGCCCGGTCGGCGGTCGTCGCGGCGTTGGCAGGGTTTTCCTTTTTCTGCAAGGCGGCCGGTTGGGGTAACCCTTGCATGTCCTTTTTAGTCAAGCGCTTGCTGGCTGGGTGGGCCAAGGTGCACCCCAAGCTGCAGGATTGGCAGCTGCCAGTCTCTTACGATCTGCTCCTCAAGATTTGTGAAGTGTTACCGCGGGTCGCGGCCTCGACTTTCGAGGCGGTTTTGTTTCAGGCGTCGTTTGCGACTGCTTTTTTCGGGGCTTTCCGCATTTGTGAGCTCATGCCCAGGTCCGCGAGGAGGGGCGCTTGCGGTGGGCTGGATGCCAATTGCATGGCGGTGGAGGCGACTCGGGTACACATCCTTGTCTCGCATTCCAAAATGGACCAGTTGGGTAGCGGCGCGTGGGTGATCCTGAATGCAATTTCCCCCTTGCCTTCCTGCCCGGTTTTTTGCCTGCGGAGTTACTTGCAGCAGAGACCGGAGGCCTCGGGATACTTTTTGATCCATGCGAATGGAAAACTGGTAACGCAGTTCCAGTTTACTGCGGTGTTGCGCTTGGTATTACATTACCTGGGCTGCGATGAGAGGAGTTATGCCTCACACTCCTTCTGGATTGGTGCTGCCACGAGCGCGGCCGCGGCGGGACTCGAGGGCCCCGTCATTCAACGGATTGGTAGGTGGCGCTCGGGTGCGTACAAGGGATACGTGCGCCCGTGACCGTCCCGGGTCAGATCTCGGGCGCCATGGGAGCTGGCCTTCATTGCACGGGGGGGGGGGGGAAGGGGGTTATAATCCTTTTGCTTCCTGTTGCAGACGAGGCCGCTGGTTGCAGTCCGATTTGTCTCCTTGCAGATGGCTCATGATCCGGAGAGTGGTGGATCATTGGGCATTCCTTTGTGTATTGGGCTGAGCGCAGGGCAGCTGTGCGGCCGTTGGGCATCCACCTCGGGCTGACTGCTTCGGGAATTCGGCTTTGCTGGATGGGACAATGTGGCATGCGATGGCGGCAGCTGATTGCCTGCGTTCAGGCGAAGATCGAACAGCAGCAGCGGCCTGTCGGGCTGCTGATCCACTTGGACGGAAATGATCTGTCGGGCTGGTCATGCCGGCAACTTATCAGAACTGTGCAGAAGGACATCAGACTGTTGCGAGAATTGCTTCCGGGGGTTGCCATTATTTGGTCTGACATCATTCCACACCCTGCGTGCTGGCTCCAGCGGCGGTGGTCGCGGGGTCTGGTGAAGATTAACCGGCAGATAGGGCGTTGGGTGATGCAGACTGGGGGGGTGTCAGGTGTTGCACTCTTGGGCTGAGGTTAAGTGTGTGGGTTTGTATCGATTGGATGGTGTGCACCTCGCTCCGGTGGGGCAAGACATGTTACTGAATGACTGGCAAGAGACGCTCAAAGGTTGGCATTGGTCGCAGCTGGTTTCGTGGGGGGGCGGCACAAGGATAGGGGCCTACCTTGTGCTGGTGGCAGGGTAGCGAGCTGGCACTCGCCGACCCGGTGGTGCATTGGCGGCTGATGCCACCTTGCAGGGGAGCGGTGTGCTCCTTAGGTTGAGAGAGACATCACTATTGGGGTCTCTGCCCAGAGGAAGGCAACTGGAGCCGGCCTTTGCTAATAGCACGGCGAGGCAGGCGGTAGGGGGAACGGGGGGTGGATGATGCACCACCTTGCTAAAAACGGCTGGTGGGGGGCATCATCCGGATTGGGGTGGGGGGGAGTTCTTGTGTGAATTAAGAACGTTGAATTGGCCCATGTTGGGCCAGTGTTGGTTTATGGTTATGTACCTGCGACCAATAAAATATTGTTATGCCAAACCTCAGTGAGTGTGTGTTCCGTGAAGGGGGGCAACGATGAGCGGGGGGGGGATGGGTGGGGGTGGAGCTGAGATGTGGCTAAGGTTGTGATGGAGTATGCGGGGCCGGACATCCGGATACCTCGGTTAATCCCGCGGTGCCGCTGGGCTCAGTCCTGAGGCCGGCGGAGTAACCGGGTCCCCGGGGGCCGAGCCCGCTGGTGTTTGTGCTGGGGGAGGGGGGCGGCTAAAGCGTGCCGGCACCGCCGGCATCGCACCCACGCTGTGATGTGAGGCGAGCCGATTAGAGCCGGCAGCTGGGGAGGCGGAGCCGACCAGGAAGCATGGGAGATCGCTGGCGTGCGATCTCCCTCTTCTTGTTGTGGCCGGCAAATTAAACAGGTGTCCCTTCTCACCCGCCCTCGTGTTATGGTTTTGGGGGGCATGTGGTGGGGGGGGAGTGGTTTTGTCGCAGCTGGGTAGGGGATAGTTGGTGTGGAAGTTGTGGGGGTCTGTAGGCGGGGTAGCGAGCTGGCGCTCGCCGACCCGGCGGTGCATTGGCGGCTGATGCCACTTTGCAGGGGAGCGGTGTGCTCCTTAGGTTGGGAGAGACATCACTGTTGGGGTCTCTGCCCGGAGGAAGGCAACTGGAGCCGGCCTTTGCTAATAGCACGGCGAGGCGGGCGGTAGGGGGAACAGGGGGTGGATGATGTACCACCTTGCTAAAAACGGCTGGTGGGGGGCATCATCCGGATTGGGGTGGGGGGGGGAATTGTTGTGTGGAATTAAGAACGTTGAATTGGCCCATGTTGGGCCAGTGTTGGTTTATGGTTATGTAGCTGCGATCAATAAAATATTGTTATGCCAAACCTCAGTGAGTGTGTGTTCCGTGAAGGGGGCAACGATGAGCGGGGGGTGGGGGGGGGGGAAGGGTAGGGGTGGAGCTGGGATGTGGCTAAGGTTGTGATGAAGTATGCAGGGCCGGACATCCGGATACCTTGGTTACAATGCAAAATAAAGGAGAAGATTGTATGAGCACCAAACCTTATCTCATTACAAAAGAAAACTTACTACCTAACTTCAACGCCACTACATGCACTGTATAATCGACACTGTATCATCTAGTGAAAACCAAATTTCCACATACACAAATATCTAACTGGAAACCCATTAAATATTAGAATTAAAATGAAAAGATACATTTCTTCCTTACTCAACAACACGGCATCTCCGTGTAGTCTGCATCCGATTTGCTTCAGAAAGACGCCGGCTCATGCGCGTATTAAAGCAGAAAGGAATGGAGCGGGAAAACAAGGGGCAGAACAAGGAACGGGATCGAGGGCACTAGGGGGAAGGGAGAGAAAAGGAAAAAAGGAAAAAAAAGGGGGGGAAAGAGAGGAATATCACAGATTAATCTAAACAATTGATCATTTCATTTATGATACAAGTATAGAAACAATAAACCAGCCTTCAAGAAAAAATGAATACAATACTAAAAATGTTAAAAGTGATGCAACCTCTCAAACCATATCTAACTAGCCAACAATAAGCTGCCCTTTAAGTGGAAAATAAGATAAACTATCTAAAAAATGCTGATGTATAAAAAAGAACAATCCACTAAAAACAACTGTCATTTATAATACCAGTCTAAAAACAACCGGCCCCTTATCACGGGTTCATTTTCAATTATGTATTTTATAATATATGTGTATGTTTTATGTTTTTAGTAACCGGGTAAGGCGGACGCGTCGCCCCTTCCCCCCCCCCCCCCCCCACACACCCTTTGATAAAAGACCATCACACAATTTTGGGCTTAAAACTGGTCGCAGCTTTATTAACCATTAACAATAACCCAATAACAATTCAACACAATAACATTATCCCCCCCCCCCTTTTTCGAAGCGCGAACCCTCACCAGCCATGTGAGTAGCAAGGTGACATCGCTTCCGCTTCTCCTGAGTCCGGGCCCCGGCTAAACAGCCTAGCCCTCCCTAGTCCGGCTTCGCCATATTACTAGCAAAAACCTGAGGGGTTATCCGGGCGGGGGTCCCCACCCCCGCCCACAAGCTTGCCTCCGGCTCCGGAACCCGGAAACCTCCGGGATCCCGCCACCCCTCCCAGCTGCAACAACCCACAACAGAGACCCCAGCCCCACCCCCACTCCCACGCTAGGGTGGGCGGGCAGGCACCCGAAGCATCTGGCTCCGACTGGAAAAGGCCAGAGCCACGGCGCGTCCCCGCGCTCACTCGGGCTGGTCCTGCCTCCCTTTTCACCCCATTGGCTCCCTCCGCCTCCTGGCAGCCCGCAGGAGCCAATGGGGCACCCAGCACCGCACCAGCTCGCCCCCATTACCTCCGCCGACGCCGCAGCCCCCGAGGGGGGATCGCGTCCTTGCCGCCCCCCCGGTACCATGGGGCCGCGTGCACTAGCTCCGCGGCCCTGAACTAACCGGGTAAGGCAGACGTGTCGCCCCTCCCCCCCCACACACCCTTTGATAAAAGACCATCACACAATTTTGGGCTTAAAACTGGTCGCAGCTTTATTAACCATTAACAATAACCCAATAACAATTCAACACATTAACATTATCCCCCCCCCCCTTTTTCGAAGCGCGAACCCTCACCAGCCATGTGAGTAGCAAGGTGACATCGCTTCCGCTTCTCCTGAGTCCGGGCCCCGGCTAAACAGCCTAGCCCTCCCTCGTCCGGCTTCGCCATATTACTAACAAAAACCTGAGGGGTTATCCGGGCGGGGGTCCCCCACCCCCGCCCACAAGCTTGCCTCCGGCTCCGGAACCCGGAAACCTCCGGGATCCCGCCACCGGCTCAGGCCACTATGGACCTGAGCCGCCCCCCAACCTAAAGCTGTGACCAGCCCAACTCCCCTGGCGGACACCCTCCACGGCCTCCTGCCAGTCATTAAGTAGCAGGTCCATCCCTATCGGCGAGAGATGCACGCCATCCGGCCGTAACAGGCCAGCACACTCCACATCCACCCACGGGTGCAAGATCTGGCACCCACCCCGCTCCCCCACCCACCTGCCTATTTGGCGATTGACTTTCGTCAGCCCTCTGGACCATCGCCGCTGGTCCCAACAGGCTGGCCGTGGAAGGATATCCGACCAAATCACAATAACCCCCGGAAACATTCTGAAAACCTCCCCCAGGTCCTTGTGAACAGCGCGAATAAGCTGCTTGCAAGTCCAGGACACCAGATCATTGCCGCCGAGATGTATCAGCAGGATATCCGGCGTTCCTCTCGTGCGCCCGTGATGCCGCAGCAAAGGCAAAAGCTGGATCCACCGGAGTCCGCGCTCACCCAGCCATGATACGGTCACCCCCTGCACTTCCAGTCCAAGATGTGGCCCCAATGGCCGTGTTGCTGCTCGCCGACCAGCCCAGTAAACAAATGAGTGGCCAATAACCCAACAGCGACACGATGCATGGCCCCTTTCTGCAAAATAAAGAACAGCAGTGTTAGCACCCCCCACAGCCCATTACAAGCGCACATAGCCCTGGAACGCTTGCGATCTCCACCGCCCTATCCGTTGTATCGCCTGCTCAGAAAGACCCTCCGCTGCCACGCTGGTCGCTGTGCCAATACGGAAGGAATGTGGAGCAAACCTACTGGGATCCTCCCCGATCCATCGCAACGACAACCGCAGCACCGCCGTAAATTGGTAGTGCGTGAGCACCCGTGCATCCTCATGAAGGAACAGACTGCCCTCACCGGCCGGCCGCACCTGCAAGTATGCGCTCAGCAACCGGACTGGGCAAGCAAGCACCCCCGGTATGGCACGCAGCACCACCCAGGCACCCCTCCCCGACTGATCGGTCTTGGAACGCACTAAGTGAATCCGGACCATGCCCTCCCCCACCAGCACCTGGTGGACCTTCAGTTCACACGCACCCGCACTATGACCCAACTCAGACACCAACTCCCCCACCCGAAAGGCGCCGAAGAAGGCCACCGAAAAGACAGCCCGAAACAGCGTACCCTTGTACCGGGAGGACGCCACCTGTGGTAAAACGTCCAACAAGCGGCTCAACAAATCATAAGTGATCGGCTGCCGCCAGTCGGCCGGGGTGGGAAGGGATCACTCCCATCCCTGCAAAAGTCGACGAGTCAAAAAACCCCTTCCAGCCATCCCCCAACTGACCGCTCCCGCGAAGAAGGAAAACCCCGCCAGATGTCTCTTCACCGTTGCCCTCGAAAGACCCGCCGCCTTAGCCGCAACCACGTATTGACCGAGGAGCTGCTCAGGGACCGGACCCTGACACCATCCGTGCTCCGCGAGGAAAGTTACCACACTGCTGCAACCCCGCTGATAGGCCGCCCACGTCGCCGCCGACACAGAATTCCTCAGCAGCTCCCTCATGTCTCCAGGCCAATCCGCCATAAGTGCGCCGGGACCGATGCTCCCACTTCTTCAGCTTCCGGAACCAAGGTCCGAAACTGCTCCCACTGAAAACGGGAAAGAGCGTCAGCAATTTTGTTAGTAGTACGCGGAATATGGCGGGCCCACACCACCACATTCAAATGCAAACGAGCTAACACAACCTGACGCATTAAATCCGCCACTTGCTTGCAGCGTGGGGCATAATTGTTTACAACAGACACGACCGCCTCATTGTCGTACCACCAGACTAACCAACGATTCCGAAGCCTGTCCGGCCATATGGTCAACACCACCAAGATCGGAAACAATTCCAAAAAGGTGATATTTCTGGTCAGGCCTGACTCCTGCCAAGCCAGGGGCCACCCTGCAGCACACCACGAACCCCCAAAGTAAACCCCGAGACCCGCGCCCCCCACCGCATCCGTGTACAGTTGCAGAGCTGTATTAGAGACCTCCCTCTCCCGCAAAACCGTAGTGCCGTTGAAGTCACGGAAAAACTCGTCCCACACCCGCATGTCTGCCCGAATGCTTTGCGACACCCTGATCCGATGATGAGGCATACGGACCCCTACCGTAGCCGCCGATAGCCGCCTCAAAAATACCCGCCCCATCGGTATCACCCTGCACGCAAAATTCAACGAGCCAATCAGCGACTGCATTTCCCGTAATGTGAGCTTGCTGGAAACGAGCACATTCGCAACCAAGACTCTGAGCTTCACTACCTTAGCCGCGGGCAGGCGAGCTACCATCGCCCCCGAGTCGAGCTCCACCCCCAAGAAAGTAATGACGGTCGCGGGGCCCTCTGTCTTCCCCGCCGCTAGAGGGACACCCCACCCCCGAGCCAACCGCTCGAAGCCACCCAGCAAATCCGAGCAGCACTCCGACTGAGCCTCACCCACAAACAGGAAATCGTCTAAATAGTGCACCACGTTGGCACGGCCCACCTGTGTCACCACTGCCCAATGTAGAAAACTACTGAACTGTTCAAAATATGCACAGGATATCGCGCACCCCATGGGCATGCACTTATCGAAATAACTGTCCCCTTCGAAACAAAACCCCAACAGAGGAAAAGACGCCGGGTGCACCGGCAACAAACGGAAGGCTGACTCGATATCCGCTTTCGCCATCAAGCACCCTGGACCGCAGCGTCTCACCAGCTCCAATGCCGCATCCAAGGATGCATACCTAACCGTGCACAGGTGGTCTGGGATATGGTCGTTAACTGACGACCCCGCGGGGAAGGAAAGGTTGTGGATCAACCGGAACTTCCCCTGCTCCTTCTTCGGGATCACACTCAAAGGGGAGATCACTAGATCCGCAAAAGGCCTCTCCGCGAAGGGGCCCGCCACCCTCCCCAATCCAATCTCCTCCGCTAGCTTATCCCGTACTATCTGAGCAAATCGCCTCACCGAAGGCGAATTCCTGGCCATAGTATAGAGCACCGTACCCACCACAGGAATCCGAAACCCCTCACTAAAGCCCCCCTCTATCACCACACTGTCCTTCCGTTTCGGATACCTTCTCAGCCACGGACGCATTGATTCTATCCGGACTGGGGTGGGAGCTAGGCAAAGGAGGCTCTCACTGCTTTGGAGGGGGTGCTCCAGCCCCCCCCCCCCCGCGCCTCTCTTAACACATCTGAGCGCTGAATGCGAACCATTGCAGACGGAACAGGCGTGCCGGAATTTACAATCCGGAAACGGGCAGGACAATTTGTTAAATCGCCAACAGACATCTCCGACCCCCCCTGAAGCTGATGCTTTTTGGACCCCCCCGTGTACACCCCCCCCGAAAGGGCCGCCCAGCCCCCGAAACTCCGGCCGCTCGCCCACGTGCACTGCTCGCCGCACTACCACTGGGTCTGACCGCCATCTGTGTCAGCCACAGATAGATATCTTGCGTCCCCCAGGACAACAAGCGGTTTTCTTCCATCTTATCCCTGAACGTCTCATCATAGTTGAGCCACGCCCAACCATCATGCAATTGTGCAGCCTCTAAGATGGAATCCGCATAGGCGAGGAGCATCCCGTAGTGCTCAGGGTGCGAATGCCCCCACACACTAGCTAAGCGTAAAAAAGCTTGCGTCCAGTTCACCACGTTCCGCGTCGCTCTCCGTACCCTCCCCGCCTTCTTGTCTTCCTTCCTCTTCCTCCTACTGTCCCCTGACCGTTTTCGGCCCTCAAGCAGACGAAAAATGTCTATATAACGCCTTCGCAGAATCTTCCGCCGCAGCTTCTTCGGCACGCCCTCCCATAACTCCGAATATGCCACCACCGAAGGCGTGGCCGAGACTCCACTCGCTCTACCCTCTGACCCCTGCAATTCCTGCCCCTTGTCCCCGCCCGAAACCGAAGAATCGGATGTGGAAGCAGTGGAGGAGGTGGAGGAAGTCCCCGACCTGCGCCGTCTGCGACAAGGATGCTTCCTCTTCCTCCTCGCTTTCCTACCACCCCCTTCCGCTGCTGCCGCCCCAGCCCCGTCGTCCATGCCCAAATCACCTGCCAACTCACCTGCAGCTCGCACCGACGCTTCAGCCACTGCGCCGACCATCCGCGACTCCGTCTCCACTTGCACTGCTGCTGACGTCCTCTCACTCAACCCCTCCATCGGCACCGCACCCGATGGTCTCGAACCGCCGAAACACGGACTCCCGGTGTACTGTCATCCAAAAGGTACCTGCGGGGAAAACACAGGAAAAGGCGAAGGGGACCCCCCCTCGCCCAAGGGGGCTGCCACACCCCCAACCACTCCACCCCCGAAGGACCTTGGCCCCCTCCCTGCCAGTGCTCCCAAGAAGGCGGGTATGCACACCCCGACACTCCAGCCCGGTTCCCGGGGCCCTCCGGCACCGCACTCTCGGCAGCCTGCACTTCGCCCAACACAGGCACCCCTCCCCCCACCGGAGGTAGCCCTACTTCAGGCGCTCGCTAGAGGGCCAGCAGGTCCCCCACACAATTCCCCCGCCCCCCCTGACCGCCCTTCTGGACCCAGGCGGTCAGCAATCCGTGTCGTGCCTCCCTGTCCCTCCCCCGCCCCTACGGGCCGGGCCTGCGCGGGCCCACCCACGCACCGCCCGCTCTCTCCAGCACGTGTTCCCCTACTGCCCGCTCTGCCCCTACCCCGGGTCACTGTAAGACCAGCGCCCCCCGGACCCCCCCTCGCCCTACCCCCTTTTCCCCCCCTTTGGGCAGACCTTGTCAAATCTTCCCCATGAGCCCCCCCAGCTGCCCCCCTCCCTTGGCCCCTTCTCAATCCTCTGCTCGGGATCCCCCCCCCCGCCCTTTCCCAGACCGCATGGCTCACAGTCCTGCTACAGCAAGTGGCTGCCTGTGGCCCTTTTGTGACAGCTTATGATTTATTTATTTGGTGTTTTTTTGTTTTTTTTTAAATTCAATTTAGGTTCGAGGGTTTGGCGTTTCGTTTTTTTTTTTTTTTTTAAATCAAGCCTCCAGTTCCCCAGCCCCCCGTATACTTTGAAGACCCCCCCCCCAACCCTTGCCTACCACTCCTATAGCCCTACAAACCCCCACAGCCACCCTCTCCCGTTCGGTTTTTTTTTTTTTTTTTGTTAGCCCCCCGGCACCCCCAGGCAACAACTAAAGGCCTTTTTCCCAAACCGGACCCCTAAACTGCCTCCCCAGCCATGCGGTACCTGCCGAGCATGCTCGTGCTGCCACCCGACGCGTCTGGCTCCGACCTGGAAAAGGCCGGAGCCACAGCACGTCCCCGCGCTCACTCGGGCTGGTCCCGCCTCCCTTTTCACCCCATTGGCTCCCTCCGCCTCCCGGCAGCCTGCAGGAGCCAATGGGGCGCCCAGCACCGCACCGGCTCGCCCCCATTACCCCCGCCGACGCCGTGGCCCCCGGGGGGGGGGATCGCGTCCTCGCCGCCCCCCCCCCCCCAGTTACCATGGGGCCGCATGCACTAGCTCCGCGGCCCTGAACTTCCTTTACCAGATCAACCCCTGACGAAGGGTGGTAATGGTTCAATAAATAAAAGTTCTGTCTTTTCCATAACAATCACGTTTTGGACTGGGTCTCTTATCTACGTGATTATTTGCTCTTTTGTGGTACATCTCTGATCGTCAGCATGTTTTCCCCATGGAAAGACATTTTAAGTTTTGGGGAAGAAGCTTTGGAGAAACTTATACCACAAGAATCCCTCATTGACCAAAATGAAGAAGATACAGATGATCCTTGGAATAAGTGGGATGATGTGGTTCAGATAACTAAGAAGCTAGTGAAAGAACAGATGCATTCAGCATACCTTTTGGAATGCTGTAAATCCAAGATTATCCCGAGAGGATTATGGGTGAATAAGGCACCGGGTCTTTATACTTCTGAAGAAGGATTCATAAAATGTTGGAACGCTATATTAAATAAATGTTCTTTAGATTTAATGATTCTATTGATTACGACCGAAAATAAGAAATCTGAGATTTTGAAATCAGAATTGGACGAAAAGTTAACTGTTCTGAAAGGATGTGATAGTAAATTTGATAAGGTACATGAGGACTATCAAAGAAATATTCAACAATTTAAGAAAGAAGTGAAGAATATGAAAGTAGATAAGTTTAAGAGAGATGAGGAAGATTATAGAGTTGGTTATGTGTATCATTGGAGTAAAAAAGTTGAAAATGATTGCCTTTGGTTTAAAAAGAGGACCTCTATTTTTGACTATAGAGATAGTACAATAGATGATGATTCAAGAGATCATCCTCTGGAACAGAAAAAGAAACATAGCAGGAGCGAATCTGTTGAATTTGATGAGTCTGCATCCCTTTTTTCTACACAAAAAGAATTAGGGAAACCACAGAGAGAGAAAAAAGATAGAGATAATTATGCTCATGGTAACAATAAAGAGTCTTTTTTCAATATGGATCAACTATGGAAGGGGGGAGGCCGAGAGGGGTCTCGCACTCGTCCACGACAAATAAGATCCAACAGAGATCAAGAACAAGACCAAGATATGACATATGGACAGGACAATTATTACAGAGGTCGTGGTTGAGGGCAAGGGCGAGGAAGGGGCCAATGGAAGTTAGAACAATCAGAGGAGAGGAGATATTAGGTGATCAATCTTTGGATGATGTCTCTAATAATGTTATCAATATTTCAAAGCATTCACTGACACCAGACGAAGAATCCATTCTTAGTAGAGGCTTATCATTTGTTCCGAAGAATAAGGCAGAACCCTTTGAGATTCACATTGATCTATATAAGTTCTTTCGGAAATTAAGAATTAAGCATTTATTTGCAAATCAAGATAATACTTCTAATGATATTTCTATCAGAAAAAAATCCACTTGGATACCTCCTCAAAAAAACGATTCTGTCATAGAAGCTTTTGAACAAGTTGTTCTCAAGCAAGTTGAAACTGTTATGAAAAATACTTCATCCTCGTTTCATAACATCACTCATGGAGAAAGAAAAGCCATTTCATCATTACAAAAGAATAATCAGATTGTAATTAAACCTGCTGATAAAGGGGGTGCTGTGGTTGTTTTTGATAAAGAATATTATATACAAGAGGTTAATAGACAGTTGAATGATCAATCTTTTTATCAGAGATTAGATGGTGATCCCATGACTAATCTCAAGAGAAGTATTGACAATTTAGTGATTACTGCTTTTGAAATTGGTCATATTACCGGAAAAGAGAAGGATTTTCTTACTGTAGATGCATCTATCATCCCTACGATTTATATTATCCCAAAGATCCATAAATCTCTTGAAACCCCTCCAGGACGCCCTATCGTGTCGGCCATTGGTTCACTCTTTGAACCTATATCAAAGCTTTTAGATCTGTTATTGCGGCCATTTGTAAACGAAATGTGGTCATATGTAAGAGACTCGGCACATGTCATAGAGATCTTGTCCTCCTTTAAACAATATGGAGAGGGCATTATCTTAGTTACATTGGATGTAGAATCGCTCTATAGGTGAAGGCCACGTGGAAAAGTACATGCCGGCCGCCTGTAACTGAGTGGTGCGGCGAGAAGCGACGAGGAGGCCCGTGGGGGGGGGGGAAGAGTGATGTGGACAAGGCGCGTCTTTCAAACTCATTGGCTCCTCACCCTGCAGGAGGCGGGGGGGAGCCAATGAATAAGGGAGGGAAGAGGTGGGAACAGAGTCTGCCCCGGCGGCCCCGAGCGAGCAAGCGAGGAGCACGGAGGCTGGTGTCCCGCCCGCCCACCCTCTTGGTTGTTATAAACAACATTAACATTGACAACATTAACATTGACAACATTAACCACTCCACACTGATCAACAGACTACAAAGCTTAGGAATAGGCGGGACTGTCCTTGATTGGTTCAAGTCCTACATATCAAACAGACTAATACGCGTACAAATTGACCAAGAAGCATCAGAACCATTCCCCCAAGGCCAAGGAATACCCCAAGGATCAGCCCTCTCCGCCCTCCTATTTAACCTGTATCTACAACCAATAACAAACATATTTAAAAAACACAGGATTAACCACTTTATATACGCCGACGACATCATGCTCGCTATCCCTATAACCGCTAAAAACCCCTCATATGACACACTATCAGAATGTATGACTGAGACCTCCTCCTGGTTAGAATCTAGCTACCTCAGCATCAACCTCAAAAAAACGGAAGCAATGTTCGTAACAAGGTCATCAACCACAGAGAACACCTTCCCAGAAACAATCACAATTAACAGAACATCCATACCTGTTAGAAAAGAAGTAAAATATTTAGGTGTGATAATAGATCACACACTCACCATGCTACCACACATAAAACAAACCGTAAAAACCATCTACTACAAACTAAAAACTATTCAGCACCTAAGGCCACTCCTAGAAACTCAAGATTTTAGATCTGTAGTAAATACACTAATCACCCCCCACTTTGACTACTGCAATAGTCTATTACTAGGCCTCCCTCAAAAAAGCACATACCTTCTCCAAAGAGCTCAGAACATCTGTGCAAAAGTAATAGCTAAAGCACGTCTAACAGACCACGTAACCCCAATACTGCTAGAACTACACTGGCTCCCAATCAATAGCCGAATCAGATACAAAACTATCCTAACAACCTTTAAACTCATAAAAGACATAGCCCCCTCACACCTATCCACACTACTGCAATCACCAAACAAAACTAGATCACACAGACAAAACGAAGCCCACTCCCTTATCACACCAAAAGCCTTCAGGAAGACAAAGAAAACCACTAGCTCCAGAGCATTCACATTCACTGCCCCTACGCTCTGGAATGACCTCCCAATAGACCTTCGCGTCATAAATGACCTCTATCAGTTCAGGAAAGAGCTAAAAACTTACCTCTTTACTGAACACTTTGAAATCCCATATTCCCCCAAAACACCTCCATAACCATGGTATTACACACACGAACCCCCTTGCTCAAAACTAAACAACTCACCCCCCCGTCTGAAACCCCATACACACCCCCGATTTACGTCATAAAAGGAAATAAATTCCAAAATATACACAAAACACAACCACTGTAAATATCCAATGTAAATAACTTAATGGTTGTTTGTATTACTAATACATCTTGAAGTTGAAGTTTTGTTAAATGTAAATAGTTAAACTTAACCGTTCATTGTAAATAGTTGAATCTGATTGTTCAATGTAAATGTATACATCTGTGTACAATTGTTAAAATGTTCCTTGTAAACCGCCCTTGATCGCTGGAAGGGGCGGTATAGAAAAATATAGATAAATAAATAAATAAATAAATAAATAAAGGGGGTGGGGTAGTATAGGGGTGTCGCAGTTGGAGGGGGGTGTAGGCGGGATCCCGGAGGTTTCCGGGGTCCGGACGCTTAGGATAAGCTTGGGATGGGGGTTGGGTACCCCCGACCCGGACAACCCCCTGGCTGGCTTTTGCTACTGACATGGTGAAGTCGGAGGCTAAGGGGGGGGAGAAGAGTACAAGCGGAGGCACTATCACTTTGCTACTGATATGGCTGGTGATGCATCTTTTCGCTGTTATATATTTGGAGTTGTTTTGTTCATGTGTTAATGGTTAATAAAGCTGTGACCAGTTGTTTACCATTCTATGAATCGTGTCAGACTTTTGTGTTCCCATAAAGGGGAGGGTGGGGGCGAAGGGGGGGAGGGAAGGGATTAAGTAGGGAGGTGGGAGGAGCAGCAAGTCCGCTCTCCCTCGGTTAAAATACACCACAAAAAGAAGCCTTAGATATTATTGGACAATGTCTTCTTAGAAGGACTTTGCACAGGCGGATTCCTACAGCATTTCTTTTATCTTTGGCACAAATAGCATTATTTGAAAACATTTTTGGTTTTAGGAACCTATTTTACAAACAAATAAAAGGGGTAGCCATGGGCTCTGCTATGGCTCCGGACATAGCGAACCTGTATATGTTTAACTTTGAAGAATGTTTTTTGAAAAAGCACCCCTTTAGTGATAATGTGGCTCTTTGGATCCAGTATATAGATGATGTCCCGATCCTTTGGAAGGGTACAATAGATGTACTCTCCAATTTTAATGAATGGTTAAATCAATTGGATCCAAATTTATGATTCCAAATTACGTATGACCAACACCAGATATCTTATCTTGATTTGATGATAAAGAAAGGGATGGTTTTTCTACTACACTTTATAGAAAGCCGACTGATAGGAATCAACTTTTGCATTATGATAGTTTTCACAATCCATCATTGAAAAAAAATCTTCCAGTGGGCCAGTTTCTGAGAGTTAGAAGGGTTTGTACGAACAAACATGATTTTCAAACAGTGACACAGGGTATGAAGAAATGGTTTCTAGCTAGAAAGTACCCTGCACTATGCATAGAACAGCATATAGAAGAGCGAGAGACTCCTCACGTGATTCACTTTTGAAACCAAGGATAAAAAAAGACGACATAGGTATTGTATGTCCTCTTCTGTGCTCTCAACACTCTAGCAACATTATTAAGATACTTAAAAATGAATGGCACTTAATTCAAACTTTGCCAGCTTTTCAAGATGCAAGATTGATGACTGCGCATAAGCGCAATATTAATTTGCATAACTATGAGGACGACGGCAGGGTCCTGGAGGACGAGGCTAACCGGGTGATCGGCCCGGAGCCGGGGCCCTGCCGCGTGAGTCTGATGGGGGGGGGAGCAAGGGCCGAGCAGGTGTGCGGCGGATGGCAATGACGTTCGCGTCATTTGAATTCATTGGCTCCGCGGTCCTTGAGGAGCGGAGCCAATGAGATTCATCCGGGGCCAAGCCGAGGGGTTAAAAAGGGGGGGGTTTTGACGGTTCCTCCTTTCTGGTCGGCAGGCGGGCGGTGGACCGGCTAGCGAGGCTTACCACGGGATCGGGCTTCTTCAGCACGTGGCGTGCGGCAGCGGCGGCGGCGGCGGCTGAGTCGGACGGTCCTGTGGTGCTCTGCTCAGGACGGCGCGGCCGGTGAGTGGCAGTCCGGTGCGGGTTGGAGTCCGTGGCGTTGAGCGGCGGCAGTGAGCGGCTGCCCGATTAGCTGTAGCCGGTTACTTCGGGCCCGGTGAGTTCGGTTGTACTAAATGAGATACTTTTGATTGTGGGGAGACAAGGGCCTGCCCTCCGGATTGCGCTGGTTCCAGCCTTCTGCCTCCTTCATTTATTGCGATAAGAAAAATTAGATCCCGTGAATCCCTCAGCAACTTTATAATTTTTTTGTCGGACATAAATCGTGTAGGGCAGGCATTGCAAACCCTTGCCCCTTATTATATTGATCACCGTTTGGGTTCATAGAATTTATTAGTGTCCTTCATTTATTGCAGCATTTCTTCCCCTGGCAGGGCTCCCGTTCTCAATACGGGTTAATTCTTGTGTGCTGGATAATAGGGGATTTTTGTCTGCTGTTCCATAAATAAAGGCTGCCTTGTGGTTTGGGGGTTTTTGTGTGCTGCGTCCCTACTTTCAGCGGGTTGTTCTTCAAATAATAATAATAATAATAATATTATTAAAGTACATAAAATAGAAAAGACTAGAGAGAACAGTGGGGGTTGCGGTGTGCCTGTTTTTTACTGGTGTGTGGAAGATTTTTTTTTTTTTTTTAAGCATCAGCTTCCAGGGTGGGGAGCCTTCTGGGTGGGATGGCACGTGGTAAGGCAGGGGCCCAGAGGTCTAGCTCGAGAAGGGGGCATGAGCGTGGTAGGGGGCGGACGGGGCAAGACCGCTCGGCGAGGGGGGATTTATCTGGTTTGCGGGGAGCGTTGGGGGTCAGAGGGAGCCGTTCGGTTAGGCCTGCTCGGGCGGGTGGCGCAAGAGAGGCAGGGCCTACCCGGGGGCGGGGTGGGTCTTTCTCTGAGATTGAGAGTCGGGGTGCTCGGTCTCGGGGTCGGGTGTCCCGGTGGCCAGGTCGCCAGAGGGCTGGTAATTTGGGGACTGTCATGACCGGGGAACCTGCGCTGGGAGCAGGGCTGGGAGCTGGCGCGGGGGGCAGGGGAGCTGTGGGTGCTCAAGGGGCGGATCAATCCCCTATACCGCCTACCTTGGCTGATTGGTACAGGGGAGAAGGCGGTATCGGGTCTGCGGGGTCCTATAATCGGGACGGTAGCGGTAGGGCTCCCCCTTTCGGGTGGCAGGCAGGGCCTAGCGGGTTAGGGTCCTGGGGTTTGCAGCCCTCATGGGCGCATTGGTTGGGGGGGGGCCAAAGTTCCTCTAGAGCTGACTTGCTCGAGGCATGGCAGCCAGTGCGGCCCCCTGCTGTTTTCCCTCCCCCTTCTTTCCCTATTTTGTCTCCGCAGGGTTCCCTGATGTATCCGCAGACATCGGCGCGGGACGCTTCAGCCTTCGGAGTGGCAGGAGCGGTGCCAGCGGTTCAGGATGCTCTGGCAGATCAGGGGCCAGTGGCCGAAGGGCTCACGTCCAGCTCGGTTGACGGGACGCAACGGCAGGTGGAGCTTGGTGCAGCCTTGACGAGTCCAGCCTGCGCTGTGACGTCGGCGGCAAGCTCGGCAGGTGAGTTGCTGGATGCTGAGATTGGGGGTGTAGGGACGGTTCCGGGGGCGGATAAATCGAGCGGTAAACGCGGGAGGAAGCGCAAGCATTCTTGTAGACGGCGTCGTAGGTCGAGTTCTTCGGAGTCTTCGACGTCTTCGGGCAGGAGGTCTTCTTCGTCATCCTCGTCCGGGGATCGCAGGCCTCTGGTGCGGTCGGGCTCTGGGGTATCGGGGTTGAGGCCAGGGGGTGACGCTCTGACCGCGGTGGCTATTTCAGCGTTATGGGAGGGTGTTCCTAAGAGGTTGCAGCGGAAAATTGCGAAGCGTCGTTATATCGACATTTTCAGGTTGTTAGAGGGCAGGAAGCGCTCGGGGGAAAGTCGGAAGAAGCGGAAGGAGGACGAGAAAGCTGGGCGCGTTAAGAAAGTTTCCCGGAATGTGGTTAACTGGACCCGAGCTTTCTTGCGGTTGGCGAGTGTTTGGGGGCAGCATTACCCGGAACAGTATGAGATGTTGTTGTCTTATGCAGACTCAATTCTTGAAGCGTCCCAGACCCACGAGGGCTGGGCATGGTTAAATTACGACGAGAAGTTTCGAGACAAGATGGAGGAGAATAGATCGGTGTGTTGGGGTATGCAAGATATTAACTTGTGGTTGACCCAAATGTCGGCTAAGGTAGGGGGGGGGAGTGGGTCAAGGGGTATATTGAGTGGTACTGCGGTTGCGGGTCAGTCCTTTCGTGGGGGGGGAAACGGTGCACAGCTGCGAGCGGTCACAGTCGGGGCAGGCGATGTTTGTTGGCGTTACAAGACCGTGTGTCCCTTTCCGGACTGCAAATTTCGACACGTGTGCTCTATCTGTGGCGGGGCCCATCCAGGGTCAAAGTGTCTCAAAAGAGGGGGCTCCGTGGTCTCGGCTCCCATCGCAAAGCAGTAATGAGTTATTTAGCCTGGCTCCCACCCCGATTAACGTGGAGGTTTTAAAAGGGTGGCTGAGTCTTTATCCGAGGTGGAAGGATAGGGAGGTTTTGTATTCGGGTTTTCAGTTTGGTTTTGTGATTCCGGTGTGTGGGCAGGTCGCTGGGGTGCCGACGAGGAATTCTCGTTCGGCTCAGCGCTTCGCGCATGTAGTGCGGGAGAAGTTAGCGGCGGAGTTGCGGCTCGGGAGAGTAGCAGGACCATTTCCGGTGCAGCCTTTCGATAGGATGGTGGTTTCGCCATTGGGCGTAGTACCTAAGAAAGAGCCGGGCAAATTTCGGCTTATCCATAACTTGTCGTGTCCTTTGGGCGAGTCCGTTAACGACCGCATCCCGCGTGAATTGTGTACTGTCCGGTATGCCTCTTTTGACAGGGCGGTTGAGCTTGTGCGGAATGCGGGTCGGGGAGCGGAAATGGCGAAGGTGGACATCGAATCTGCATTTCGGCTTTTACCTGTCCACCCGGCCTCCTTTTATTTATTGGGTTTTCGTTTTGAGGACGGCTTTTATTTCGATAAGTGCATGCCTATGGGCTGTGCAGTGTCTTGCTCCTACTTCGAAAAATTCAGTTCCTTCCTTCAGTGGGCTCTTGAGCGCAAGGTGGGTAATACGAATGTTGTCCACTATTTGGATGATTTTTTGTTTGTGGGGTCTGCTCAGTCGGACGAGTGTCGGGAGTTGTTGGAGGGTTTTCTGGAATTGTCCCGTGACTGGGGTGTGCCGTTGGCAGAAAGTAAGTCGAAGGGCCCAGCTACGCGGCTCACATTCCTTGGGATTGAGTTGGACTCGGAGCTCATGTTAGCGCGTCTCCCACAGGATAAGGTGCAGGCGCTGCGGGTCTTGGTGGCTAATGCATTGATATCGGCAAAACTAATTCTGCGGGAGATGCAGCGGTTGATTGGCTCGTTGAATTTTGCTTGTAGGGTGATTCCTATGGGACGGGTATTTTCACGTCGGTTAGCGGCAGCAACTGCTGGAGTTCGCCAAGCGCATCACCATATTAGGATCACGTCGTCGATCAAGGCTGATTTGCGGGTCTGGGCCGCTTTTCTGGAGGACTTTAACGGCACTTTGGTGCTGTTGGAAGCTGAGGTTACTAGTGCAGATTTACACCTGCACACTGATGCGGCGGGGGGCTGCGGGGTGGGTATTTATTTTGGTGGGTCATGGTGTGCGGAGAGGTGGCCTCAGGCGTGGCACGAGTCCGGACTCACCAGCAACATTACGTTCCTAGAGCTCTTTCCCATGCTGGTGGCTTTGGAATTGTGGCCGGACAGATTTCGTAATAGACGGGTGGTATGGTGGTGTGATAATGCGGCTGTGGTAAGTGTGGTCAATCATTACGCGCCGCGTTGCGTTCGGGTGGCGACCTTGATGCGGGAGGTGGTTTTAGCATGCTTACGTTTGAATGTGTTCATAAGGGCTAGGCATATTCCTGGGCACTCTAATGAGATTGCTGATGCTCTTTCCCGTTTCAAGTGGGAGCAATTTCGGAGGCTGGCGCCGGAAGCAGAATTGGACGGTTGCAGAGTCCCGCGGAGGTTATGGAGTCTTGGCCTCCCCAGATGAAGGCTATGCTGCGGAGATCGATCGCGCCTGGAACGTGGACAGCCTATCTGCGGGGATGTGAACAAGTCGTCACCTTTTTGGAGAGCGCAGGATGGCACGAAGCGGTGTTGGACTCTCAGTGGTTGGGTCAATATGTGGTGTGGGCAAAAGGGCGTGGCTTAGCTAGATCTTCAGTGCGCCGACACTTAGCGGGCTTTGCATTTTTTGCGAAAGCAGTGGGTTGGGACTTTCCGGGTGTGGGCTTCCTCGCCCGTAAACTGCTTCACGGGTGGGGGCGGGAGGAGCCGAGGCTCCCGGATGCTCGGAGGCCAATAACGCATGAGTTGTTGGTTCGCTTGTGAGGGGCGTTGCCTCAGGTGGCTACATCCTCGTATGAGGCTGTGCTATTTCAGGCAGTTTTTTGTTTGGCGTTTTTCGGTGCCTTTAGGATGGGGGAGTTGGTTCCGAACTCGCGCAATAAGGAGGTTCTGGGGGTGGTGCAGCGTCATCATGTTTGCTTCGAAGGGGGGTATCTCCGAGTTTTGCTGGCTAAGTCCAAAACCGATCAGCGGGGGAAGGGTTTGTGGGTGCGGTTGGGCAGGATTCCGGGCTTGCCCACGTGCCCTGTGGCGGCACTGCAGGAATACTTACGAGTGCGCCCAGCCTTAGCGGGGGTGCTCTTCATCCACGAGAACGAGAGTGTTCTGACACGTTTTCAGGTGTTAGCGGTGCTGCGGATGGCCTTGAGGTTGGTGGGTGAATGTGCTGACCTTTATGTGGCGCATTCCTTTCGCATTGGTGCTGCCACCAGTGCCGCTGCGGTTGGTTTGTCACAGCAAGAAATACAGAGCATCGGCAGATGGCGTTCTCGGGCTTTCCGGGGTTATGTCCGCTTGTGATGTGCGGCGCTGGGGGCTGGGGCTGGGGGTCTGTTTACAAGTGTTAACTTTTCTTTTCTTTGCAGATGGGGTCGGTATTGCCCAGAGTTGCTGGATGATTGGGCATTCCTTTTTGTTCTGGGCTGGTCGGCGTGCAGCTGTGCGGCCTTTAGGGCTGAACTTGGGACTGGATCCGATGTAAGTGTCGTTATTATGGCGGGGCGAGCGAGGGCTGCGGTGGCCTCAGCTCCTGCCTTTGCTTCGCCACTTGGATCGCGGGCAGCCCAGTCCTAAGTGGCTGCTGCTCCATCTTGGGGGCAATGACCTGACGGCGTGGACATGCAAGCAGCTCATCAGAGCGGTGAAGAGGGACGTGGCCATGGTGCTGCGCATGTTCCCGGGGGTGGTTGTAATTTGGTCTGATATTATTCCAAGGCCTGCTTGCCGGGCCCAGCGGCAGTGGTCGCGGGGTCTTATAAAAATAAATCGGCAGATTGGGCGCTGGATGTGTGAGCAGGGGGGCTGGCAGGTTTTGCACCCCTGGGTGGAGGTTACTTGTGCGGGGTTGTACCGTCCAGACGGGGTACATTTGTCACCTGTCGGTGTCGATTTACTTTTGAATGACTGGCAGGAGGCCTTGGAATATGTGGTTCAGCGGGAGGGTTGACTGGTCGCAGCTTGCTGGTGGGAGCGGCACATGTAAAGTAATCTTACCTGTGCCGGTGGCGGGATCCCGGAGGTCTCCGGGGTCCGGAGCCTTTATTACATATGTGGGCGGGGGCAGGGTGCCTCCGACCCGGTTAAGCCCTGGCTGGCCTTTGCTATTCACATGGCAAGGTCAGGGAAAGGGCGGTAGGAAGTTGGCCGTGGGTAGGACCCGGCCGGTGCGGATGCAAGGCGCTTTGCTAGTTATACGGCGGGTGCGGCATGGCTCCGCTATGTAAAGATTGTTAAGACGATTGTCTGGTTTGTAATGTTTATTGTTACAATTATAATAAAGCTGCGACCAGTTGGTTTCCCATGAAGAAGTTTGTTGGTGTAATTTGTGGGGATTGAAAAGGGGGGGGATGGTTGGTGGGGAGGGTTACTTATTGGGTTATTGGGTTACAGGGTTACTTATTGGTGCCCTCGGCCCTCACAGAAAGGGGTTATTTATCCAAGCACAAAGGACAATTCCAGTGTGGGAAATGTTCCTTATGCTTGAATATACTACCAGTTAGAGATATGTTTATCCATTCCATGACTAATCAGAAATTTTACATTGATGATTTTTCTAATTGTGATACTCAAAATGTAATTTATGTTATACAGTATCCTTGTAAGAAATTGTATGTTGGGAAGACTACCCGTAGCATCAGAATTAGGATCATAGAACATAAGAGCTATATCAGAAGTGGGTTTAGTTGATAAGCCCCTTGCTGTTCATTGGCAAGAAAATCTGCATAAGATCATGGATTTAAAGTTCTTTATTATTAAAAAAGTGAAAATTAATTGGAGAGGTGGGGACATTAATAAAACTATTATGACGCTAGAGCAAAAATATATATTTTTATTAGACTCCCTTACCCCTAATGGTCTTAATCTGGATAGGGATTTTTCTGTTTTCTCTAATGGTTTGGTTTGAAGGGTATCATTTTGGTATAGAATATATATTGTCTACATATATATATATTTATTTGTTATCCTCCCATTCTTTTATCTTCCTATTTATTTATTTATTTATTTATTTATCCATCCTCATATTTATTCACTTTTTAATATTTCATTTTTATCCTTTTTTGTTCCGGGCTCATGAGTTAATCAGTTTATAGTAGTGGTCTATTATGCCTCTTGTTTAGCGTGTTTAGTTTTATTTTGTGCCTTTGTCTGCATATTATTATGCTCACCTCTCAGTTTTTATACAGTTGTTATACAGCTTTGTAAGGCTCTTATTTGCTTTATTATGTTTTATACGCCATAATTTTTATAATCCCGTAGTGGCCTTTAGTGGTTTTGGCTTTTTAAATGGTGGGTCATATTTTCTAATTAAAGGGCAGCTCAATATAAGTCTTGAGAGGGTGATGTTTTTATAATCCTAATATTGCACTGGTTTCCTCTGAGGGCCGGTTGTTTTTAGACTGGTATTATAAATGACAGTTGTTTTTAGTGGATTGTTTTTTTTTATACATCAGCATTTTTTAGATGGTTTATCCGATTTTCCACTTAAAGGGCAGCTTATTGTTGGCTAGTTAGATATGGTTTGAGAGGTTGCAATTCTAATATTTAATGGGTTTCCGGTTAGATATTTGTGTATGTGGAAATTTGGTTTTCACTAGATGATACAGTGTCGATTATACAGTGCATGTAGTGGCGTTGAAGTTAGGTATTAAGTTTTTTTCTTGTAATGACATAAGGTTTGGTGCTTATACAATCTTCTCCTTTATTTTGCATTGTTCTCTGCACTTTTTCATTTACATTTTACATTTTAAGTGGATAGTTAGTATCCTAACAGTACGGTACGCAGTTATATGATCACACTTTTTTCTTCCACATATTTTTACTCCGTATGTATTGTTCACATCACTGAGGAGTTAAATAGTTATATAGGTTTTTTACTTACAGGTTAGATTAGTTGTTTATATTTCCTAAATAAGTGAAGTTTTTCGAGATAGGTTGTTTTAAATTGACATTGTGTTTGTTTAACATTTGTAATGATGCTATTATATGAATGGATTTTTTCCTCTCCATGGATGATTCACCATACCATCGAGTTAGGCAATTATACATGTTTTTTAGTAACAGTTTAGTTTGGCTTCTTATATTAACCTCTATGCCTTACAATTAGATGTCCTTGTCATTAACCGGGTACGGCGTACTAGTCGCCTCTCGCCCAGCCTTCCCCCCCCCCCCCCCTCACCCTTTCTTTACTTTTCCACATTATGCAATAAAAAACACAACACCTGTTCTGGGATTAAACTGGTCGCAGCTTTATTAACCTTTTAACAATAACTGAACAATATTTACAACCAACAACCTTAACCCCCCTCCCCCAACCCCCGCAGATCAAGCCCTCACCAGCCATATCAGTAGCAAGGTGACGCCGTCTCCGCTTCCGCCGGGCCCAAGCCCCGGCTATTTTCTTATCCCTCCCTCTTCTGGCTTCGCCATATTATTAGCAAAAACCCGAGGGATTGTCCAGGTCGGGGGTACGCCACCCCCGCCCTAAGGATTGCCTCCGGCTCTGGACCCCGGAAATCTCTGGGATCCCGCCCCCTCCCCCCAGCTGCAACACCCCACACAGAAGGTCCATCAAACCCCCGCAAGGGTGGGAGGGCGGGAGCAACCGTCGCCTCCGCCACCACTCTCCAAAGAACTGCGCCGTGCTCTGCCCTGCCCACCTTGCCGAAGCCTCTACTCCATGATTGGCTCCCCCGTCGTCAACACGCCAGCGGGAGCCAATCATTTTAAACCTTGCCCTTCTGCCGCCGACAGCTCCCACGCAGCCGCCACGCCGGGCGCACGCGACAGCCGCCCCCCCGGTTAAATCTGGCCGCGTGCACGAGGCTCCGCGGCCTTCCAGTTCTCGCTCCTGCTGCATTCTTGTTTGTTTCCTTAGGATTATCAAATATTCTTATGTGGGTTTTTATGTTTTTAAATGTGATGTATTTATTATATTTAATTCCATTGTTGGTTATTACATTTTTAGTTGTACAAGAGTTTTATTTTACAAGGATCACAAGTTTGTGTGTCCTCAGTACTCTACACAGAGATATTTATTGTTACACTATACATGTTTTTTTGTCACATCCTTTTTTAACTTTTTAACTATTTATAATTAATTAATATGTCTATATGTTATGTTTTTTTATGATGGATATGAATTTATATACTAATTTATGAGACACTTTTTTATTTATTTTTATTTTTATATATATATTCTTTAGCTATATTTATTTAAGCGACACTTTTACATGTAGTATTTCTTTTTTTATTTGTACATATTCTAGTCATTTGTTCTTATCACGGGTTCATTTTTAATTATGTATTTTATAATATATGTGTATGTTTTTACGTTTTTAGTTCCTTTACCAGATCAACCCCTGACGAAGGGTAACGAAACATGGCCTGTGTCGGGTGGTAATGGTTCAATAAATAAAAGCTCTGTCTTTTCCATACCAATCACGTTTTGGACTGGGTCTCTTATCTACGTGATTATTTGCTCTTTTGTGGTACATCACAGTATAAAAGGATGTACATTGCTTGATGGTGCCTATGTTATTGGTGGGCATACATGTGGGCAGAATTTGGGCAGTGTGTGGGCGGAGCACACAAGGATGCTGTGGATTCTAAAATTCTTTATGCACATTCTTGCAAATGCCGAGGTGCAGACTGGTGTAAAATATCCATGCCTTAAGATTCATTTCTGCCACTTAGGTTCGTATTTTATATAGGAAGTTTGGCATCTACTTAGGTGCTATTTTAGAAAGAAAAGTAGGTGCCTACTTATAAAATCACATTCAAAATTTTGTTGAATATTACTATATTTTTATTTCCATATACAGAATCGATTTCATGGCATACTTTTAAAATCCTGTGTTTCATTTACATTGCAAGTTCTCTCACATAATATTAGGGCAATTAAAACATCAACACTGCAAAATTCTGCAGTTATAGTTAAAATGCATGATTTACCATTCCAAACTTAACTAGATTAAATTTTTTATCCTTTATCATCAGGTCACTGTAATATAATTAATTTACTCCAGCAAGTTATTAGATCTTGTCATTGTTATTTATAGGTGTTCAGTGTGGGAGTCTCTCATTATGGAACTTCCAGTATCATTGCCAAGACATCACCTGTTTTGTAAAATGCAAGCCACACAGGGTTCACATTGTTGTTGTTAAGAGCCGTCAAGTCAGAGTCAACTTATGGCGACCCTCTGAATAGCTGTCCTAAACCCTTTTCAGTCTTGAATCAGGTGGCTGAGGGTTTTACATAAGACATAAGTACATAAGAACATAAGAAATGCCATACTGGGTCAGACCAAGGACTATCAAGCCCAGTATCCTGTTTCCAACAGTTGCCAATCTAGGTCACAAGTACCTGGCAGGTTCCCAAAAAGACACAGATTCCACAAAGCTCGTCCAGGGTTCCCTTTAATAATGGTTTACTGTATAGACCTTTCATACAGGAACTTGTCCAAACCTTTTTGAACCCAGCTACACTAACAGTTTTTGCTACATCCTCTTGTAACAAATTCCAGAGTTTGATTATGTGCTGAGTAAAAAGAAATTTCTTTTATTAGTACATTGCAGCTTCATTGTGTGTCTTCTAGTCTTTCTTCTTTTTGATGGCATAAATAACCGATCTATGTTCACCCATTCCACTCCATTTATTAATTTATAGACCTCTATCATATCCCTCTTCAATTGAATCTTTTCCAAGTTGAAGAGCCCTAACATTTTTTAAGCTCTCCTCATAGGAGTATCCTTCCATCCCCTTTACCATTTTTGTTGCCCTTCTCTGTACTTTTCTAAATCTGCTATATCCTAATGGTGTACATTGTGGCCAATACAGAAACATGGTTTAATGAGTCGTATGAATGGGATATAGCCATATCTGGCTATAATCTATTTAGAAGAGATAGAGAGGGTAGAAAAGTAGGAGGTGTAGCCCTATATGTCAAAAGCAATATTAAAGCTGCTGAAATGCAGGGGATGTGGGGAAAAGAAGAAGCGCTGTGGATTGTGTTGGAAAGAGGAACTTGCACTGTCATCCATACTGATGTAGTCTACAGGCTTCCAACTCAAACCGAAGTAATGGATAGTGAATTGATTGCTGATATTGCAAAGATAACCATGAAAGGAGAAGTGATCATATTTGGTGACTTTAATTTACCAAAGGTGGATTGGAGTATTCCTTCTGCAAATCTGGAAAGAAGTAAAAAAATTGTGGATGCCTTCCAAGATGCATTACTTAGAGAAATGGTGATGGAAACGACCAGGGAGAGCTCGGTGCTGGATTTAGTGCTCACCAACAGAGAGAGCATGTCGACTATCCGGGTGGGTGCCCATGTGAGCAGCAGGGATCATCACACTGTGGGTTTGAGATAAAAGCCAAGGTAGAATCCAATCACAGCAATCTCAAAGTCCTAGACTTTAAAAACAATGACTTCAGTAAAATGGCCAAGTACCTGAAGGAGGAGTTGGCAGGGTGGGAGGGGAAAAGGGAAGTGGAATTGCAATGGGCTAAACTAAGGAGGCAATAAAAGAGGCAACAGATATGTATGTAAGGAAAGTAAATAAAAACAAGAGGAAAAGGAAACCTATTTGGTTCTCTGAAGAAGTGGCTACACAAATAAAGGCAAAAACCACAGCTTTCACAAAATTCAAAAGTTCGCAAACAGAGGAACACAAACTAAAAGAGACAAAAAGAGAAATAAGGATAGCAAAATCAAAGGCAGAAGAAAAGATGGCTAAAGATGTGAAGTGTGGTAACAAAAACTTTTTCAGGTCTATTTGGGAGAGGAGGAAAATCAGAGGTGGAATTGCAGAACTCAAAAGTGCTGGGAACGGATTTGTGGAAAGTAACATTGAAAAAGCAAACATGCTAAACAAATACTTTTGCTCTGTTTTTACCAAAGAAAATCCTGGAGAAGGACCACCTGTGATTGAGAAATATACAAATGGGAATGGAGTAGATACCACACCATTCACAGAAGATGATGTTTTAGAGCAGCTTGCAAAACTGAAAGTGACCAAGGCCATGGGGTCGGATGGGATACGTCCCAGGATACTGAAAGAGCTCAGAGAGATTATTGCAGGGCTGTTAAAGGATGTTTTTAATAGATCCTTGGAGACAGGAGAAGTTCCACAGGACTGGAGAAGGGCTAATGTGGTACCTCTTCACAAAAGTGGCAGTAGGGAAGAAGTGACAAACTACAAACCAGTAAGCCTTACCTCAGTGGCAGGAAAAGTAATGGAGGAGCTCCTGAAAGAGCGAATAGTGGACTTTCTCGAAACCAACAGGTTGCATGATCCGAGGCAACATGATTTTACCAAAGGACGATCTTGCCAAACAAATCTGATTAAGTTCTTTGACTGGGTGACCAGAGAACTAGATCAAGGGCATGCGATGGATGTGATCTATCTAGATTTCAGCAAAGCATTTGATACTGTTCGTCATAGGAGGCTTATCAATAAACTCAACAACTTGGGGATGGGTCCCAAGGTAGTGAACTGGATCAGAAATTGGTTGACTGACAGATGACAGAAGGTGATGGTAAACTGAACTCACTTGGATGAAAGGAAGGTGATTAGCAGTGTACCCCAGGGTTCATTCCTGCGACCGGTATTGTTCAATGGTATTTGTAAGTGATATTGCTGAAGGATTGAATGGAAAAGTCTGTCTTTTTGCAGATGACACAAAACTTTGCAAGAGTGGACTTCCCTGAGGGAGTGGATAACAAGAGGAAAGAACTACAAAAGCTGGAAGAATGGTCTAATGCTTGGCAGTTAAGATTTAATGTGAAGAAGTGCAGTGTCATGCACTTGAGAAGCAGAAATCCAAGGGAATTGTATGTGATGGGGCAAGAGGTTGGTGTGCACGGACCAGGAGAAGGACCTTGGAGTGATTGTTTCTGAGAATCTCAAGGTAATGAAACAGTATGACAAGGCGGTGGCAAAAGCTAGGAGGATGTTGGGTTGCATACAGAGAAGAATTACCAGCAGAAAGGAAGAGGTACTAATGCCACTGTACAAGTTGCTGGTGAGGCCCTCACTTGGAATATTGTGTTCAGTTTTGGAGACCGTATCTCGCAAAGGATTAGTAAGGCCGTGGGCCCCGTCCGTGTGGCCGCTGCTAACCGGGGGGGCGGCGGGCCGATCGCCCCCCCCTCGGAGTTTCGGCGGCACGCGGCTCGGAGGTGCCCCGCGCGGTCTGGCGCCCTCATTGGCTCCCCTCAGCGTTTTAAATGCCCGGGAGCCAATGGGAGGGCTAGGACTCGGCAACGGGGGGGGTGGGTAGTGCGGGGACCCAGCACTGCTCCGGCAGTTGCTGGGTCGAGGTTGGAGGCGCCGGATGTGCTGATTGGCGGGAGCAGGTTACGGCGTGGTATCGAGGGCCTTGTGCAGCAGCGGGAGGCAGCACGAGAGGCTGCACCGTTTTTGGAGCAGCGGGAGGCAGTGGAGCAGCGACGGTGGAGTCGGGAGACTCGCGGTGGTGTGTGGGCCGACTGCAGCCCCGGGCTGAGGTGCACAGGATCTTCTTCAGGCAAGTGGGTCTTTCGGTGGGGTTGTGCCTCAATTCCATCCCCCCCCCCATTAAAATCGGTAGCCAAAGCAGTGGGGCTCTTTAGGGTTCTTACATCTCCAAGTAAAAAAAAAAAAAAAACAGAGAGATCAACCCACTATAATTAGTTTCCAGGGTTCCTCCAGCCTTTTTAATTTTGCCATGGCCGGCGGAGGGAAAAAGGGGGGTTCCCGACAGCGCGAAGGGTCTGGCAAGGCTAAGCCGGGCGGTCCTCGGGGAGGGGGGCCTGCTCCTTTGGGGCGCCCAGCTCATTTTGGGAGGGGGTGGACCAGGGGCAGGGCTCCGAGCCGTGGCCCAGCGTCCGGACGTGGTGCTAGCCCTGTCGGCGGCTCCAGGCAGGGGGGGCGAGTGGGAAGGGGGGTTTCGGCTGGCCCTTTAGCTGGGGGCCGGCGGGGTAGGTCAAAAGGCCCGGCACGAGGTGCTTTGGGGCTTGGAGAGGCCCTCGGTCCTAGGGGTGGCTTGGGGGTGGCCACAAGTCCAGTGGGGGGGATTGAAGGTGTCGCTCCTCAGGTGAGCAGTGTGGTGGTGGACGCTGCAAGTCCTGGGGGTGGCTCGGCTCCTGCTGGGGCAGCTTACTCGCCCACGTGGGTGCATTGGCAAGGCGGGGGCCAAGGCTCTTCCCGCGCTGAATGGCTAGGGGCGTGGCAGCCGCCTTGGCCAGTGGCGGGTGTTCCTTCGCCTTCCCCTGTTTTTTCTCCGCAGGTTTCGACCAGCTGGCACTACTTGGGGCACCCTTGGGGGGCTCCTGCTGGACAGACGGATGGCGGGCGGGCGAGCGCAAGTGGTGGCCCCGTGTCTGTCGAAAACGGGGGAGGAGCGGAAGCGTCAGCATCGAAGCCACTGGAGACGGGCGTGTCTCCCGAGGTAGCAGCACCAGGGGCAGGTGAGTCGGCTGCTAGCGCGGGGGCTGGAGAGGGGGGTAAGATGCGAGCGACCAAGCGCAGGCGGCGTTCATGTCACCGGCGGCGGCGTTCGGGGTCCTCCTCTTCTTCAACCTCTGAGTCTTCGTCCGGCTCAGTTTCCAACGACTTGTCCCGGAGTCTGCGGACAACTGGTGGGGAGGTCGGCGCGGGACAGGTGGGTTCGGTGCCCTCGGTGGCGTTTTTCTCGGAGTTATGGGTGGGGGTGCCAAAGACTCTGCGGAAAAAGATTGTCAAGCGTCGCTATTTAGATATTTTCCGCTTACTTGAAGGTCGTAAACGGTCGGGGGATAGTCGACGGAAACGTAAGGAGGACGAGAAGGCGGGTAGGGTCAAGAGAGTGGCCCGGAATGTGGTTAATTGGACTCGGTCTTTCCTGCGCTTGGCTAGTGTATGGGGTCATTCGCATCTGGAGCAGTACGGTATGCTTTTGGCTTACGCGGATTCCATACTAGAGGCCTCACAGACTCATGAGGGTTGGGCTTGGCTCAACTATGATGAGAAATTCCGTGATAAGATGGAGGAGAATCGCATGTTGTCGTGGGGAACGCAGGACATTAATCTTTGGCTGACGCAGATGGCGATCAGACCTGGCGGTGGAAGCATGGGTGGGCAAAGAGGTGGGGTCGCCGCCCCCGCGCAGGCGGATCGGCCCTTTCGATCGGGCGTGCCCCCTGTTTTGCAGAGAACTCCAGGGGGGGGGGGGAGCTGGTGACTTGTGCTGGCGCTTCAACAAGTCTTCCTGCCCCTTTCCGGATTGCAAATTCCAGCACGCCTGCTCCGTCTGTAATGGGGGTCACTCAGCACTCAAGTGTGTCAAAAAGAGTGGCGGGGGCATGTCAGCCCCCAACCACAAGTAATAAGGACTTGTGGAGTTTGGCCCCCACCCCGGTTGCGATTGATGCGTTAGGTCCGTGGCTTAGGAAGTATCCGAAGCGACAGGTCAGCTGTCTATTGCAATGTGGGTTTAAGGAAGGGTTTCCCATACCGGTGGTAGGCAGTGTAGAGGTCAACAAGGCGCGGAATTTGCCTTCGGTGCGGCGTTTTGCGCAGCTGGTACGGGATAAGTTGGCAACTGAGCTAGCGTTAGGTAGGGTGGCAGGTCCTTTCAAAGCACAACCGTTTGCAGATTTGGTGGTATCTCCATTGGGGATCATTCCAAAGAAGGAGCCGTGGAAGTATCACCTAATACATAATCTTTCTTTTCCCGTTGGTTCCTCGGTTAATGATCACATTCCTAGGGTTTTGTGTGCTGTACGGTACGCATCCTTTGACGAGGCCATTGAGCTGGTACGTGCCTGTGGGCCGGGGTGCTTGCTGGCGAAAGTGGATATTGAATCCGCTTTCCGTTTATTGCCGGTGCACCCTTCCGCTTTCCATTTGTTGGGGTTTTGCTTCGAAGGTCACTTTTACTTCGATAAAAGCATGCCTATGGGCTGTTCGATTTCCTGTGCGTATTTCGAGCAGTTTAGCTCCTTTTTACACTGGGCATGCGTGGACTGGGTGGGGTGCGGCTCGGTGGTGCATTACTTAGATGACTTCCTCTTCGTAGGACCGGCGCATACGGGGCAGTGCAAGGCTTTGTTGGATGGGTTTGTCCAGTTGGCCCAGGTGTGGGGTGTTCCATTAGAATCCGAAAAGACGGCGGGTCCGGCGACTACTCTTACCTTTTTGGGAGTTGAGTTGGATTCCGTGGCATTGGTAGCCCGCCTGCCGGAAGAGAAAGTTACGAGGCTGCGGGTGTTGGTCTCCAACGCGCTGGGCTCCCGCAAGCTTACGCTTCGGGAGATGCAGTCTTTGGTGGGGTCCCTGAATTTCGCGTGTCGGGTTATCCCGATGGGGCGAGTGTTCTTGCGCCGGTTGGCAGCGGCTACTTCGGGCGTCTCTAGACCGCATCATTGGATTCGGATGTCACGCAGCTTGCTGGCAGACCTGCGGATTTGGGACGATTTTCTTCGTGACTTTAATGGTACCACGGTGCTGCGAGATCCGGAGGTGACTTCGGCGGATCTGCAGTTATATACTGATTCAGCGGGGGGTTTGGGTTTGGGGATTTATTTTGGGGGCTCATGGTGCGCGGAAGGCTGGCCTCAATCCTGGCGGGATGTGGGGCTTACGAAGAATATTACCTTCCTCGAGTTGTTTCCCATTTTGGTGGTCATGTCGTTGTGGCCGGATAGACTCCGCAATCGCAGGGTGCGCTAGTGGTGAGACAATGAAGCTGTAGTGTCTGTGATCAATAACTATTCCCCAAGATGTCAGCCGGTAGCTGACATGATGCGGCAGGTGGTGTTCGCCTGCTTGCAGTTGAATTTAGTGATTAAGGCTCGTCATATTCCTGGGAGTCATAACCAGATTGCTGATGCTCTTTCCCGTTTCAAGTGGGAGCTGTTTCGGACCTTGGCGCCGGATGCGGACGACGTGGGATCTGCGGTCCCGGAGCATTTATGGCGGATTGGCCTCCAGCCATGATCGAGTTGTTGCGGAATTCCGTCTCTTCGGCGACATGGGTCATGTATCAACGTGGCTGCTGCAGTGTGGTATCCTTCTTGGTACTCCATGGCTGGCGAGCTGGGTCAGCATCGGATCTGCTTCTGGGTCAGTATGTAGCGGCGGCTAAGAATGCGGGACTGTCACGGACCACTGTCCGACGGAACTTGGCGGGATTCTCCTTTTTCGCACGGGCTCTCGGGTGGGGGGGGGCGGGCGGTGGATTTTTAACGCGTACATTGTTGCGGGGTTGGGAGCGGTCCTGTCCCTCGCCTGGGGATTGGCGGCGCCCTATTACACATGACTTACTGCGACGGTTATGCGGTGCTTTGCCGCAGGTGGTTTCCTCCTCCTACGAGGGGGCGCTCTTTCGGGCTGTTTTTTCATTAGCCTTTTTTGGCGTGTTTCAGGTGGGTGAGCTGGTTTCGGAGTTGGGTCGGATTCGCAATGGGAGGGAGGTGCAAGTGCATCAAGTGCACTTGCTCGGGGGTGTGGTTCGTATCCGCCTTGCCCGTTCAAAGACGGATCAGGCGGGAAAAGGTATGTGGGTGGAATTGGCAGCGGTGCAAGGTTCGCCCACGTGTCCTGTCACGTTACTGCAAGCGTACTTACGCGTTCGCCCAGAGGTCGGCGGTAGCCTTTTTATCCATCAGGACGCGCGGGTTCTTACGCGTTTCCAATTTACCGCAGTGCTACGGCTGTCCTTAAGGCTGATAGGTGAGGACCCTGGTGCATTCGCCCCTCATTCCTTCCGGATTGGGGCGGCGACCAGTGCAGCGGTGGCTGGGCTGCCCGATCAGGAGATACAGCGCATTGGGCGTTGGCGGTCGGGAGCCTTCCACAGCTACGTGCGTTTGTTGGGGAGTGGGGGGGGGGAACTAACGGTTCTATTCTTTTGTTGCAGATGCGGGGCATAGATGCTGTTGGATTCTTGGCCACTCCTTTGTCTTCTGGGCTGGTCGGCGAGCAGCGACGCGCCCAATGGGGCTGAACTTGGGAATTTCCGAGCAGGCGGTGACTGTCATATGGCTGGGCGAGCGCGGACTACGGTGGATCCAACTCTTGCCTTTGCTTCGGCACCTCCAGAGTACCAGAGGTGCACCGGACGTGTTGCTGCTCCACTTAGGTGGCAACGATCTCGCTTCTTGGACATGCCGGCAGTTGATTCGAGCAGCTATCAAGGACTTTGGGGTGGTGTTGGGGATGTTTCCAGATGTATTATTACTATGGTCGGATATCATTTCAAGGCCGTCCTGTAGGGCTCAGCGACGGTGGTCACGGGGTGTGACAAAAATTAACCGTCAAATTGGCCGGTGGGTGGGTCAGCAAGGGGGCTGTCAAATTTTCCATCCTTGGGTGGACATGGACTGCCCGGGCCTCTACAGGTCTGATGGGGTGCATTTGTCCCCAGTAGGGCTAGATTTACTGCTTAACAATTGGCAGGAGGCCTTGGAAGGTATTCCGTTGGGGGCGAGGGCTGGACGCAGCTTACCTTTGGGGGGCGGCTCTGGTCGTGGCTGACCTGAGCCGGTGGCGGGATCCCGGAGGTTTCCGGGGTCCGGAGCCAGTGGCAAGCATGAGGGCGGGGGTGGGGTACCCCCGACCCGGTTAATCCCTCAGGCTTTTGCTAATAGCATGGCGAAGCCGGAAGAGGGAGGGCGTGGAAAATGTCGGGCCTGTGCCCGGGGGAAGCGGATGTGGCGTCACCTTGCTACTAACATGGCGGGTGAGGGCTCGCTCTGCTTGGGGGGGGGGGGGAGTTAAAATGTGTTGATTTGTATTGTGTGGTTGTTTAAAAGGTTATTAAAGCTGCGACCAGTTTAAGTCCCAAATGGTGGTCATGTGTTTGTTCTGAATTAATCTTTCGAGGAAATGAAAGTGGGGGGGGGGGAGGGGCGAGAGGCGAAGTGTCCGCCTTACCCGGTTATAGTAAGGCCACGGGCCCCGTCCGCGTGGCCGCTGCTAACCGGGGGGGCGGCGGGCCGATCACCCCCCCCCCCTCGGAGTTTCGGCGGCGCGCGGCTCGGCGGTGCCCCGCGCGGTCTGGCGCCCTCATTGGCTCCCCTCGGCGTTTTAAACACCCGGGAGCCAATGGGAGGGCTAGGACTCGGCAACGGGGGGGGTGGGTAGTGCGGGGACCCAGCACTGCTCCGGCAGTTGCTGGGTCGAGGCTGGAGGCGCCGGACATCCCGCCCACCCACCCTGGCTTGGGGACGTTTTGGTTGGGGGGTTGTGGGTTGTTGCAGCTGGAGGGGGGGGGACTTTGGCGGGATCCCGGAGGTTTCCGGGGTCCGGAGCCGGAGGCAAGCATGAGGGCGGGGGTGGGGTACCCCCGACCCGGTTAATCCCTCAGGCTTTTGCTAATAGCATGGCGAAGCCGGAAGAGGGAGGGCGTGGAAAATGTCGGGCCTGTGCCCGGGGGAAGCGGATGTGGTGTCACCTTGCTACTAACATGGCGGGTGAGGGCTCGCTCTGCTTGGGGGGGGGGGAGTTAAAATGTGTTGATTTGTATTGTGTGGTTGTTTAAAAGGTTATTAAAGCTGCGACCAGTTTAAGTCCCAAATGGTTGTCATGTGTTTGTTCTGAATTAATCTTTCGAGGAAATGAAAGTGGGGGTGGGGGGGGGCGAGAGGCGACGTGTCCGCCTTACCCGGTTAATAAAAAGACTGGAAACTCTTCAGAGGAAGATGACCAAAATGATTTGGAGCCTGCATCAACAGGCTTATGAGAAGAGACTTGAAGACCTAAATATGTACACTCTGGAAGAGAGGAGGGACAGGGGAGATATGATTCAGACCTTTAAATACTTAAAGAGTATTAATGAACAAACAAACCTCTTCCAAGGACGGAGAAGCTGTAAAACTAGAGGGCATAACATGAAGGGGTAAACTGAAAGGCAACGTCAGGAAATACTTTTTCACTGAAAGGGTAGTGGATGCTTAGAATGCCCTCCTGATGAAAGTGGCAGGGGCAAAAACAGTGACAGAATACAAAATGGCATGGAAAAGACACAGTGGACCCCTTTATAACAACAGGATAAAATCAAAATAAGCATAACTCTCCTTTATATCTCAACAAATAGGGGTGACCTACACGCAGCAATGGGTATACCCTTAAACAAAGGCATGGGGAGGGGTGACCTACACGCAGCAATGGGTACACCCCTAAACAAAGGCATGGGGAGGGGTGACCAGCACAGCGCGGCAGGTGCACTTGGTTACTATTTATTTAACATTTTTATACCGCATTTTCCAATGCTCAAATGCGGTTTACATTAAACAGAATATTGAATTGTACAGAATGGTACATATTCATTACATGCAACATTTAACTATGTACAGTAAAACAGAATAACATAGTGAATAATTTGCTAGTTAGAGGGTGGCCATTGGCAACTACTTACAACTCTTTGGAGAGGCTTTAGAGTGCTGGGGTTTCCTAAAGGTTTATATCAGTTCTGGATTATTTTGGGTTGATCCAGTATCTGCATTGTTTAGTGTGTTGTTGGTGGTGGGGACCGGATCTTCATTTTTGTTTCCAAAGTGTATGGTGAACAAGTGGGTTTTGATTGTTTTATGGAAGATAGTGTTGTCGTCTATTGATCTTATACTGTCTGGGATGTTGTTCCAGGTTACTGTGGAGAAATGTGAGAAGGCTCTATTGGTAGTTAACTTTGTGGATTTTCTAAAATCAGGTGGGGTGATCAGCTTATTTTTGTTGCACTCACGCTGATTTTGGATCTTGTTGTCTTTGGAGGTGAGGTAGCATGAGGCAATGTCTTTGATGATTTTGAATGTGGTTATGAGTATTTTGTACTGGATGCGGCTCTGAATTGGGAGCCAATGGAGGTTATATAACACTGGTGTGATGTGTTCAGTCAGGTTGGCGTTAGAGGTAATTCTTGCTGCAATGTGTTGGGCAATCTGTAGATGTCTTATGGATGTTTAGGTATACGATGTAGTACAGAATTACAAAAGTCGAAGTGGGGGGTGACGATGGTGTTGATAACTGATTTAAAATCGTGTGCGTGGAGTAGTGGGAGGAGCTGTTTAAGCATTTTAAGTTTGTAGTATATCTTTTTTGTAGTTTGTTTTATGTGGGAAATCATGTTGAGTGAGCTATCTAGGATGACTCCGAGATAATTTACTTCGCTTTTTACGGCTATGTTTAGATCTTGAAAGTGATATGTTTAGGGGGTGAAGTTTTGATTTCTGGTTATATATAGTGCTTCTGTTTTACTATAATTTATTTTAAGGTTTTGAGATGAGAGCCATTCCGCTACTTCTGTGAAGCAGTTTGTGATTTGCTAGGTTTGCTGGATTGCGGGGTTAGAGGTGTTGAATGGGATGTATATCATAATATCACCCGCGTAAATATGATAGTTTACTCAGAATTTCTTAACCCTTTAAGGACCAGGGGACATATTTGTCCCATAAGTTTTAAAACTCATAAAACATGAAATTTTTATTTAAAATCCATTTTAATTTCTGTTCACATCAGGATAAAACCTTATTCTGTCAAATGATTCTGTTTAATGACCAATTCATGTAACATTTATTTTCTATAAAGCGCTTCATAATTTACCAATATGGAAATAGGAATTTGTGTTCTTTTGGTGTTTCATAGAAAATGATGTAAGAAGCTGGATGTTATGTGAAATTTCATATTTAATTACGCGCATGTCTTTGACAAAATTGAATAGTTTTCTTTAGAGAAATTGCTATTTTTATCAATTTTAGTGAGTTTTATTGTTCTGGGACACATTTGTCCTTGTGGTCTATAACTGAAAAAATACAGTACTACTTTTGTCGCATGCTAACAGTTAGTTATCGTTCGTCAATTCGTAGAAAACCATATTTCGAAAAAAGATGCATGAGCGTTTGTTTAGAATATGTGAAGCAGATATACAACAACTCTTGTTTGCTGAGAGCAGCGATTCTGATGATGATGATCTGCTTCTTGATGACGAAGATCAAAATTTCTTGCTTGAAGATGTCGCAATGTTGACGAGGAAGTGGTCATAGAACATCCTGATTCTTTGACAATTGAAACTACTAATCCTAGTAGTAGTAGAAATCTAGCCAGTGGAGCTTTAACATTCATATCTGCGACATTCTATGGTAAATCTAAACGTAAATGTTCCATCAAGACTCCATCTCAATCAGTAGTCTTCGGAGCAAAAGAACAGTCGATGCAGGTGCCGCCAACTACATCAAATTCTAGAAAGAATTCACACAAACGAAAAAAGACAAATGATGACAATCATCCTGATGATATTCAAAAACAAGCAACACAACCAATGGATGAAGACTTGCCCCCAACGACTAAATCATGAACAAGTGGCAGGTCAGTGCAAACTACAGTACACTTCAAATGGGGAAGGAAGCTGGTGAAAGACAACTCCGAGACAATTGACTACAATTATGGAAAAGTAAATCGGAAGTTTGATGATTCTGAAGACATTAGTGCAGTTTCTGTTTTTGAACAAGTGTCTGATTTCAACTCCTTAGTTTCACTAATCGCAGAACAGAGTGATCTATATATGAAGCAAAGAGGCATTCCATTTCTCATTGATGCAGATGAGCTCCGAGCCTTCCTTGGGATGTGTCTGGTCATGGGTTACCATGTTCTGCCCACAATTAGAGATTATTGGTCTACTCAACCAGATCTGCAGGTTCCATTCATTGCAAATGCAATGAGTCGGACACGATTTGAAACAATTCGCTCTGCCTTGCATTTTTCAGATAATGATGATATGCTACCAAGAACTCACCCACAGTGTGATCGGGCTTTCAAGGTTCGCCCATTGATCAACCACTTCAATCAATGCTTCCAGGCAGCTAGAAATGCAAGCAAGCAGCAGTCAATTGATGAGCACATGATAAAATTCAAAGGCCAAAACATCATGAAGCAGTACATAAGGAACAAGCCTGTGAAGTGGGGATTTAAACTGTGGTGCAGATGTGATGCGATCTCAGGCTATCTTTACCAGTTTGACCTGTATACTGGATGAAAAATGGACACAGAGTATGGGCTTGGGGAGGGGGTGGTCATAATGCTGTCAAAAGCACTCGAACAGCTATGTTGCCAAGTTTTTATTGACAATTTCTTCAACTCGCCAATGTTGCAATTTCAGATGCTACAAAAGAAGATTTACCTATGTGGCACAGTTTGTGTAGACTGGAAGCACATGCCAAAGAACTTGAAATCAGATAAGGAAATGAAACATGGTGACATGGATTATATGACAGCAAATGGTGTTACTTGTGTGAAATGGTTGGACAACAGGTCAGTGATTCTATTATCAAATTTCCTACCATGTTCAAAGGATGATGTCACGTATGTGCTAAGAAGGCAAGCAGGATCTGCAGATAAGCTGCATGTTTCATGTCCTTCCATTGTTACAAATTACAACAAATACATGGGTGGTGTGGACCTCATGGACCAAAAAAAGGTTTTGTACGAGTGACCGAAAGTAAAAAATTAAGTATTACTTGAAAATCTTCTTTGATCTTCTTGATATTGCTATCAACAATAGTCATTGCATTTATGTTCAACTGCAACAAGAGAGGGACCCTGATTATAAGGCAATAACGCCACTGGAATATCGTCAGATGATAGCAAGGGGTCTTATTGGACGGTACTCCAACCGTCAAAGAAATGCACCATCAGCACCAGTTAGAGGTTCACAGTGTGTTCTTCCAGCACAAAAACCGGAACATTCCCTGACAAGAAGTGATCGACGCAGACGATGTGCTCAGTGTGCCAAATCTGGAGTTGAAAATCGCACAGACAGCTTCTGTGACAGATGTAGCATACACTTGTGCTATACTAAGACATGTAACTGCTTTGCTGATTATCATAGCCTGAACTGTTTGTCAGACAATTAGGGGTATGTTTACTAAACCCTCTTAACGTGCGCGCCGAGTTAGTCTGCAGGATGCCATAAAAGGAGTGGGCGGTCCGGTCAAAAATTAGCAAAACGGGATTAGCACGCGCTGCGCTGCGCACTCGTGTGCGCCGTGCACATTAGCGCACGAGGAACACGCGCAGGAAGCATAAGCAGGCATGCTGATGTACAAACAGAGGAACAGGGCTGCAGTACAATGGTAAAGACACTGACAGATGGTGCAGGGGTCATGGGTTCAATCCCCCACTGTGCCCAATGAATAAGGCTGGCTGAGGCACTACCATTTATGTGTAATATTGCATTATGAGGCTTTTTAATTTTATTTTAATTACTGCTGCTAGCAAACGCACTCTCTCAAAGCGCTGTAACATAAGGTGCTGCAGAAGACACCCCATAAGGTACCCCAGAGGGCACATTTTAAAGTGCACTGTCCGCCACGGCACCCTACAATGTTGCTTAAAGGGTGGCCTATAGGGCGCCATATAGGGTGCCCTATGAGACACAGCAAGGTCTTAGCACTGTTTTTGATGGCAGCACTGTGCATTTAAATGCATGCAAATCTTAAGTAGGTGCGCTGATATGCAAAGAGGAACAGCAGTGTAGCACAATGGTTAAGGCACTGCCTGATAATACAGGGGTCATGAGTTTGATCCCCAGTGTGCCTAATATGTAAGGCTGGCTGAAGCATCAGCTTTGACATGTAAGTATTGTTTCCTGCAGCACTTTATTTGTATTTTATTAATTGCTGCCAGCAAACACACCCTCATGTGCCGTAACCTAAGGTGCCGCATAAGGCACCCCATAGGGCACATTATAAAGTGCACTATCCACCACGGCACCCTATAATGTCCCCTATAGGGCACCCTATCAGTCACTTCATAGGATACTGTATAGTGCACCTTATATGGACGGTAACCATAAGGTGCCCTATAGGGAGCCCTATAAAGCGCCCTCTGAGGCACCTTATGGGTACAGTACACTGAGGGTGTTTTTGCTGGCAGCACTAATGTACATTAAAAATAGATAATGCTTTGGACAGCCCTATCAAATAACCCCACTGTGGGTTTGAACCCATGACCTCTGGCTCCACTGGCAGTGAAGTAATCAGTGGGCTACAGCTCTATAGCTGCTAGCCAGCTCCTGGCTGGCTGCAGAAGGACTGCAAATCACCACACAAACAGTCTGCTGTGGTCACCAGGATAGGGTTAACCCACCCATACCCATGATGCACTGCACATGCAAATCATCAGTCTACAGATGATCACAAGATGGGGTATGCACCCCCACAGCACCGCGGCCTGAGAGGGGGAACTGACCATGTGTGGTACTGGCACAGAGTAGCTACACACTGTCACATTGTGCAGGTACTGCACTCACCCTGAGGGTGAGGTTGGGCGCCCAGCACCAGGTCCACAGCAGAGATAGGCCATGCTGCAGGGCCTCAGCAGTGCTAATGTGTGAGATAGGTAGTTTCTGCAGACACACTTTGGATATATCTGTATGTCTCAGTCAGGTGTAGCCCCTATGGACCCCAAGGAGGATTATGTACCACCACCACCCTCCTCCTCCTCCTCCTCCTCCTTCTCCTTTTCCACGGCTGAGGGTGGTAAACAGCATCTCCCACCAACAGATCCACATTCTACCTCCCTGCAATGGTGGCAGTAGAGGGGACCATCAACCCCAGTCCTGCTGGGGAACAGACACCCTACAGGGCAGTCAATGCAGCTTTATACACATCCATAACACAATAGCAGACAGACATTAGGCCTGGATATGCTAAGCTGCACCCCACCACTATCTGATATTCTCCTGCAGCAAGCCATCAGCCGCTGCACCCTGCAAGGCGCTCCATCAAGACATATACCAGCTGCAGACAGTCTTCTAGCTAATCCATAGTACATGTTCCTGGTGGAAATGTGTGCACCCAGAACTGGGATGTCAGCATACTCAACAAGCAGATAAGTCAGTGACTGGGCCCCAAAAGGAAACCCATACATATCACCGGAGAAAAATACTATATAGCACTATGGGGGTGCCTAGCCATGCTGTGGTCACTGCACAGTCAAGGAGAGAGTGATCTCCCAGCAGGACATGCTGTGGCCACCCTGTCTGTGCAGGTGGTGGCCGGGCACTACAATGCCCCAGCCAGTGCCCTATGCCCTGTGCAGATGCATCCTGGCCAGGCCACCCTATCCGGGCTATACCCATGGTACCTTGCTCCTCATTATGCACATTGACAGGCCAATACTGGCAACAGTGCTGGCAGTGTGGGCTGTGGAAGGTGTTTGCAGCCACCACACACTGGATAGACAGACACACACTCCCACACCTATGCCAGCATTGTGCTACTAGAGAGGTGTTCAGCAGCCCTGGCCACCACACCAGTCCTGGGCACAGTGCAGGCATGGATATGGTACGCAATACTGTTGGGGGTCACTCCCCAGGGTGGTAAACACTGTCAGAGACCAGACCTGCAGCACACTCCACAGACATCAGAAAGGTTGCTATGATGGAGCTCAATCAGCAAACTGTGCTTAACGTAGGAATTGCTATCTGCCAGTAATCATAGCAAACCTTTGATAGCTGTGTACCGTATTCCCAGGTGTAGGGTGGCATTGCTAAGGTATGCAAGTGTTAGTATTGGGAGATGCACGCAGGGCCCAATGTCCTGCCTCTCCAGGAGGCATTGGCTAATGGAGCCTGTGGGTGTGGGTGTGTCTGCCTCTGTTGGCTGCTGCTTTACGGCAGAGGTTCCCAACTCCAGTCCTGGTGTGCCAAACACTGTTTGGGTTTTCATGCTGTCCCTCATTAATATGCATGAGATACATCTCAATACCATGGGGGTGGTGCATAGATATGCAGCACAGGCATCTTTATTAGAGGCAGCATGGAACCTGAATGGTGTTTGGCCCTCCAGGACTGCATTTGAGAGACTCTGCTCTAGGTAATGCGCCTGTTTATGGTGTCTTTGCTCTGTAGGGTAAAATGTAGGTGTTTTGGGCATGTTTACGTCATCTGCAATAAACGTTCTGTCTGTATTAGCACGATGTAGTAGTTGGTAAAATATGGGGACTGGGTTGGCAGGCACCATAGCTGGGACTTGAACCTGTGACCTTCTGCCTCCAAACACACTGGTTGTGTGCACTGCACCACCGTGTTGCCACAGAGACAGTGCATTCCCTGGTGATACCATGACTGTTTGTCCGGCAGGGCCTGTCTGTTGCAGTGCATGGCACCTACCTACACAGGGCTAGGCCATGGTCTGCTCTGGGCAGCCGCCACTGCCCCCTCCACCACCAGTACCCCTCCGCCACCATGCTGACATGGCCTTATATTGGAGACAGCATAAAACCTGAATGATTTGTGGCCCTCCAGGCCTGCATTTGGGGGACTCTGTTCTAGGTAATGCGCATGTTTCTGGTGTCTGTGCTCGGTGGGGTAAAATATAGGCGTTTGAACCATGCGTATGTTCTCTGCAATAAAGGTTTGTCCTTACTATCACAGTTTAGTAGCGGGTAAAATATGGGGACTGGATTTGCAGTAGCCCCAGCTGGGACTCAAACTTGTGACTTTCTGCTCATAAACACACTGGCTGTGTTCACCGCACCACACTGTGCTCACAGAGACAGTGCAGTCCCTGGAGATACCATGGTTGTTTGTCAGACAGGGCCTGTCTGTTGCAGTGCATGGCACCCAGCTACACAGGGCTAGGCCATGGTCAGCTCTGGGCAGCTGCCACTGCCGCCCTCCACCTCCAGTACCTCTGTGCCACCATGCTGACATGCCCTTCTGCTGGTGGTGTGCAGTCTCAAGCCATCCAGTGTGCAGGTAGGCGGCTGCCTATGGTGCGTGTTCTGGGGTAGGGGTGCCTGCATAGGCGTCCACGCTTCCCCCCAACACCGCCTGCCAATGTTCTGTGCCCTTGGGGGTACCTGCTGGGTACTATCCCCTGTGACACTGTGATAAACACTCTCATGCCCATGTTGGGCCCTCATCAGTTGCTGTCTGGCTGCTGTTCAGTTTCAGCATTCCGAAGTGCCACCTAGGCAGCTGCCTAGTCCGCACTGTGCCCCAGCTGCACCACAGCATGTGCCACCTGCAGCCCTCTGTATCCCCTTTCCCAGCATCTGTCCAGTTGCCCATTCCGACATGCCCGCCCTGCTGTTGTGGAACATGTGCATGCCATAGGTAACCTGTCCAATGGAGAGGGAAACCCTGATCAGTGCTATTTCACTGTGGGATCTTTCACCTAGTATGGGGACAGAGCGTAGACCCTTCCAAAATTCATATTTATTTTTTGGGGCTTTCTTGGGAGTGTTTTTTGCTGTTTCCCATTACTATCACTATTGCCCAGCTTGATTATGATTTTTTTTTAATTTTGTTGGGGTCATTTTCAATGTTTATTTGCACTTTTGTTCCGTGCACATGTATCACACTTATCACTTTTTTGTAGTTTTCCCTGGTTTTGCTGTACATTGCTGACAGAAATGGTTTCTCTTCCCTTTAAATCGGCTCTAACGCGAGGTTTTCACTTGCGTTATTTTTGGCCTCGAATTTCACCTCGTTAGTGTGCAGGGAGCCTCTCCCCTCCCACTCTCCACCCATTGACCCCTTTTCTCCGCCCCTGGGGAGCCTTCCTCCGCCCTCCGGGAGCCTTTCCCCGCCTTCAGCGCTTGTTTGCGCTGCTGCGCGCGTGAGCATGCACTAGAGCGCATTTTTGCCCCGTAAAGAATCATTAGCGTGTGCTAAGGTACCTTAGCGCGTGCTAAGGTACCTTAGCGCGCACTAATTGCGCGGCGCGCACGTTAAGAAAGTTTAGTAAACATACCCCTTAGGCTTTTGCTTACTATTTACTATATTAATGTCTAATTGCCTATTTTCAAATATAATAAATCTTTTTGATTTCATGCTGATGCTCACTCTAAGACAGAAGTTTGATATACTAAGGTTTTGCATGCTTAACGTTTTTGCCTCTGTATTTTCTAAATAAATTTTGCTCAAGTTTCTCAATAAACAGAAATATATGAAAAATGACATGATTACCCTTAATTAAAAACAAATATAAACATGAATTTTTAATATAACTGAGATGTTATGTGTAAATTAACACACGGGACAAATATGTCCCATTATTCTCTTGACGACTATAGGGACAAATATGTCCCTTTTTATAGCACCACAGTGTCACATGTTTGAAATTTTTGTATTTGTTGTTCAAAAGTATTGTTGAATCTAACATGTTACTTTCATGCATCTCATCAATCTAGAAACCTTGCTGTCTTCAAAGGGTTAAGTAAGTATGGGCTGTAGGTATATGTTAAATAAAAGTGCAGATAGAGCTGAGCCTTGTGGGAGGCCTTGACCTTGATTGTAGTGTTGTGATAAGTGAGAGCCTATACATACTTGCATACGATGTTACGATGCAAGTACTACACTGAGCAGTAGCAGTAAATTTGAGAGACTGAGATCATATTCTACATACCATGGCTTAGAAGTGAGGTTCATGACTGTCATAGTATGTGCAAAACTAATCCATTTGGAGAAATTGCCCCGATACTGGTATCTGGAGAGAAAGTGTGTGCATGGGTTCTCAGGGGCACCATTATCCATGGAAACATTTTGGCATTTGTTTGCACGGCACTCACAGACCTTTGTTCCTCATCCAAAACAGGACTGCGCCTTCCCTCTTTCCATGCACTTTCTATTTGGCATGTAGACATTCACTGGGCTTGCTTGGGCTGAGAAACGCTTATTTGACCTGTGATTCAAAAAGGTAGTTCATGCCTTTTTTGTGGTAGTTCAAGGCAAGTTACATTCGGGTACAGGAGGCATTATCCTATCTCCTAAGGGCTTACAGTCTAATTTTGTGACCGAGGCCATGGAGAATTACATGACTTACCCAAGATCAGATGGAGTGGCAGCGGGGTGCAAACCTGACTGCTGCTCTAGCCATCAGGCTTTCCCCTCCACTTCAAAGAATGATCGATTGTGTTATCAGAGCAATTAACCTTCTCCTCCCCCCTAAAATTAGACTCCTCAACAATGAAATCCTTGAGAATGGCCTCTGTGATTCATCCGACTGTTTTAGAATGGGGTTGTGGTGGCTGCAAAGAACTGTGAAATCCAAAGACATGAATTCTAATCCTCCAGAACGCGCAGAACAAATCCTTTCATCTTACTGCACACACAGTCAGCCGTCTGCACCATCTCGCGGCGCCCATACAGCTCACACTCAGCCTCGCTGCAGCAGTGCCCGTGGGGTAGGAACCGTGCAACCGTGCTCCATAAATGCATTTTATTTACGAACAAGTCAGAGGGAATGTCACAAAACTGGGTGATGCTGAGAAGTATAGAGTCCTTGCATCACTCTATGAGAAAATGGTAGGTTATTTGGGTAATTATAATAATTAAAAAAACAGACACCATCTTTTATCCCATCAGGATTTCCGTGTGCATTGAGGTCATAGCATTTCAGAAACATATATGCAGCCTTCTATGATCATACGGGTTTTTCTTTGCCAAAGACACATACCAAAGGAGTAAAGGAATAATGTTTCAATTTAAAGCCATAAGTAATGTGACCATATACTTCCATGTCCTGGAGAGACAAACAGAGCCAGGCCTGGATTTACCCCATTGCATGCAGGGAGATGTAGTCCTGGTTTTCTTAGAGAAATGAATTGACAGATCAGAACTGCATCTCCCTGCATACAGTCAGGGTAATCTCAGGGCTGGTTCTGCTTGCTTCCCTTGGATGTGGAGCTATACAGTGACCCTAGTGATGGAAGATCAGGAAATTTGCTCAAGATCACCATCAAAAGTACGTACTTACTTGAACATAACGCAACAAGAGTTGTTCCTGAAAAAGCTAAATTCTGTCTATCAGTGGCAGGACTGGAATTAGAACCTCCCATTCCATTTCACTCACACACATTTCTCCAGCTTTCACACTAGTGCCATAGCCACTGCAGTGCAAACAAATAACTTTTTGATGTGCATATGGTCCTTTTAATTCCAAAATAGTTCGTAAATACACTTAACTTTCAGGACCAGCAGTAGGGCTACCAACTGGCTCCAGATTCTCAGAACAGGTTGATCCAGCCCTGGTTTTATGGCATTGATGCCTGGAGTTGCTGTTCTGGCGTCTTATTGATTTTCCTATGAAAAGTGGGGGATTGATATTTAAAAGGGTTTAGTCAGGTGACAGGACCTGCTAACCAGGTAAACTCACTCTGCCTGATACTCAGCAGCACTCATCAAAAACATGTCATAGAAACATGCGGTTTGTTTCAGGTGGTCTGTGAGCGGAGCTGGGGTAATCCCAGTGCCTATGCAGTTAGCACTGATATTCAAATGCTAACCAGATAGACAAACCAGGTAAACTCAGGACAGGTCGATGGCTGCCCTCACTTTATGTGGCTTTCAGTATCCAGTTGCCGCTAGCCAAATAGCAAAAGTCTGGACGGCAATACCGGATATTCCACACCTGATGCCGGATATGTTCTGGTGCTGAATATCCGTTTTCATTTTTGAGCATAGTGGTCTGCCGTTTACCAATGCCAATTGCCACAGTCTGAATATCAGCCCCCAAGACGATCAATCCAAGCAAGCAATGGGATAAAATTCGGACTCGATCAGCCTATTCTGAAAATCTGGAGCCAGCAGGGTTTCGGGTATCAAATCGCCTAGACCTGACTGATCTTTTCCTGCTGTCCATTGTACCAAAACTATCCAGGGCTTCTAAGTTGAGTAGCCATTGCTTTATGTAAAAAAAGCCCCCATCCGTGGATTTGCAACAGACTATCTGGGTAGTGCTGCTGAAAACCTGCCTAACCCCAGTTGCACTATGGGGGCTAGTTACGAAGGTGCTCTAACCATAACACCTATTAATTCCCCATAATGTGCATTTGTTTCGCACAGGCTTCATGTGATTCAATAGGAGCTAGCTACTAATAGCATGCATCGCTAACATTTGCACATTTTACCAACTAGTGCCCTGTATAGATAGTGCTGGGTTAGGGCTAGGGCTAAGGCTAGTGACAATATTTAGCCTCTATCTCAGGGGTTCCCACACCTGTCCTGGGGCCTTCCCAGCCAATCAGGTTTTCCAGATATCCTCAATGAATATGCCTGAGAGAGATTTGCATACAATGGAGGCCGTGCATGCAAATCTCTCATGCATTTTCATTGTGGATATCCTGAAAACCCAATGGTTGGGAGGAAGGTTTGGGAACCCCTGCTTCTATATTTATAGTTAAGCAGTTTAATTTAGCCCAGAAAAAAAAACAATCTATACTGAATCACTTGTCTATATGTTGTTTTTTTAAGTGCTGTCAAGTCAGTGCTGACTTCTGGCGACCCTGCAGCCCCTGGGTTTTCTTGGCAAGGTATGACCAGCAGTAGATTGCCATGCCTTTTCTTCCGAGGCAATGGAGGATAAAGTGACCTGCCCAAGGTCACAAGGAGTGCCAGTGGGAATCAAACCCTAATCTCTTGGGTATTAAGCAGCAGTTCTAACTACTAGGCTACTCCTCCACTCTGTCTATATGTATATTGACTATATTGCTGCTGTATGTATATCTGGTGGGAACAACCACATTATACATGTATAGTGCACCACCACCTATCTGGAAATCGGCATTGAATATACATAGAGGCACATTCCAAGTTGGCCGCCCAGACCCCTGTGCACCGGATTGGAAGCGAGACGCACAGAGACAGACCCGATTCTGATCTCGCTGGGGCTAAACGTGCCCCGCAGCATCAGAATCGGGTCTCAGCCTGTACGTGCAGGCCAGGACCCGATTCAGATCGACCTGCATGTACAGGACCCTGCCCAGCTAACTCAGTCAGGCTCCTGAATGGAGCCACGATCCCCGGCCGCTGGCCACTTGTTCCTTTCCCCGGAGCCTAACCCCCAATCTGGCCTCCCATGGCCAGGATCGGGCTGCGGGCAACCTCTTGCAACCCTCGCCCCACTTCTTCTGCCCAGGCCTGCCGTCCCTCGTCCAGTCTGCCGGCCCCCGATATACAGGGCCGACTTCAGAATCTGCCCTGTATGTCCAGGACTGCAAACTGCCCTCTGTCCACCCTCACCCCACTTCTGTGATGCCCCCTCCCACCCGTCCGTCTAAGCCTCCCCATACAAACTCCTTGTTCATACGGGGAGGCTTTTGTCAGGGATAGCAAGGAAGGCGAATTCACATGTCAGAATAGACCCCATAGTGTGCAATATTCAAAAGGGTTTATGTGGTTAGCAGGGTTTATGGACCTTTCCTCCAGGAAACCTTTTTTAAACCCAGCTAAAGTAACAGGTTTTACTACATCTCCCGGTAACAAATTCCAAAGTTTGATTACACGTTGAATGAAAAAATATTTTCTCTTATTAGTCTTAAATGGGTTACAATGTAGCTTCATTGCATGTCTCCTAGTCTTTCTACTTTTTGATGGAGTAAACAACTGATCTACGTTTACCCTTTCTACTCCATTCATGACTTTATAGACCTCTATCATATCACCCCTCAGTCGTCTCTTTTCCAAGTTGAAGAGCCTAACCTTTTAAGCCTTTCGTCATAGGGGTATCCTTCCATTCCCTATACCATTTTGGTGGCTCTTCACTGTGCCATAGTTTGAGTTGTTCTTTCCTAGATGCATAATTTTGCACTTGTGTTTCTCATTAAATTTCATCTACTTTTTAGATGTCCAGTCTTCCAAGTTATCAAGGTCCTCTTGCAATTTTTCACAATCCTGTTGTGTTTTAACAACATTTGAAGGCTTCCTTGCATGAACAGCCTGCTTTAGCAGGGAGTTTGACTTGGCCAATCCAAAACATGAAATGTCTTTTTTGTAGTAGACTTACTTGAGTGTTTAGGGTCATCTTGCTGCATGAAACACCAGCTTAGTCTAAGCACAAGGACTAATGGTATGACATTCTCCTTTAAAATTTTCTGATATAAAGCAGAATTCATAGTTTCTTCAGTGATGGTAAACATCCAGGTCCTGATGTCCTGAAGCAACAAAACTGCCCATGTTCAGATTTTGCCAACAAAATGTTTGCAATTGTGACAAAAAGTTCAATTTCTGACATATCTGTCTAAAGACTATTATTCCAGGAATTGTGTAGCTCATTGATGAATACAGGGTGGGCAGAAGTGTTCTTTTTAATATTTTTTATTTATTTATTGCCATGTGATTACATGCTTCATCAAGTACAAGTCTGAAGCAAGTTGAGCTAAAACTGTTACAATAGATATTTTTAGAACCTCATCCTACTCTCATCTCATCTCATTCAGACAGCAATGGTTTCTTGTCATCTAACCCCCCATAACTACTATTCTGATTCAGATTTCTTTCCTTATGGTTAACACATAAATCCTCACATCACCCTCAATGACAGAAGCTTTCAGCTCTTTAATTGTTAATTAAGGGTTCTCTGTGACATTGTGGGCAATTTTCTGGTTTGCACTTGGGTTAATGTTGGCAGTATGGCAACCCCTGGATAAAGTTACAGCACTCGTCAACTTTTTTCATGTGTAGACTATCTGCCTGACTGCTGAGGATGAAATCTTGAATGTACAGAAATGGTCTTATAACCCTTTCTAGACAGTTGAGTATAATCTACTCGTTTGCACAGGGCCTTTGAAATTTCTGTTATTGTGGAACCTAAAGTGGGCCATTCATGAAAGGAAGCCTTCAGATGTCTCCAAGTTATTATAATTTCGTATGGAAGAATGAGCCAAAACTTCAAGGTGATGTGAAGGGCTGATCAACAGTTAAAGAAATGTTTAGATCAAAGACACACTGTGAAAGGTGAAAATGGTTACTGCAGGCAATGGGTTCCAGACATGGAAGAACTCAAGGATTTCCACTCTACCCTATTATATTTATGTGTACTTACAGCCTTGGGTCCATTGATTGAAAAACTGGACATAATCCAGTATTTATACGCAGATGATTGAATGGTAATACCAATCATAGATACACTGGATGCTTATGAGCAACTCAATAGCTGTTTAAGTGTTATACAGTCACGGATGACTGAGAGCTGATTGATCATCAACCCTGAAAAACCCAGCATTCTATGGGTGGGAAGTTTGCAATTACAGAGACCTTCAAGGGGGCCAATTATAAACAAATTATAGTTTCTTTGGAATCTACATTTGTAGCCTCAGTGTTATAATTGTTTCATCATTAATGACAAGAGAGTCAGGTTCCTTCGGTGGTGAGAAAGTCTTTTTTAAAATTGCATTTATTTCACCAGACAAAACGTTACTTATCAGAGAGTAATTTAAAACAAATCATGGCATTCTTATTTCTCTCCTGTCAGGATTTAGATTATATTTAGCCATGTTTGATAATAAATTGTGCTAAAATGCAGGCCAGTCTAGGGCTTGCAAAATCTTTTTCTTAGTACCACATAGAGATACATAGTGAAAAGCACCTAACTGCACCCATTTTATTTAAAACTGGATATTCAGTGGTTTCTGGCACCGAATATCCAGGCTTCCCACAGAGTGGCATCACTATCTGATTATTTATTTATTTATTTTTATTTATTTATTTATTTATTGTTCTTTTATACCGCACTCTTTTTCATCAGCGCGGTTTACATTAAACAGAAATACTCATTACAATCAACAAATTGTGATAAGTTTACATATTAGAAGCAATACTCAATGATTAGAAGCAATACTCAGCCACTAACCAGATAGCAAAAACCAGCTAAGGTTAAGGCAGCAATTCAGCAATGGCTATCCAGTTACTGGCTGAATATTGCCGTTAACCGGATCGTGGAGGTCACCACCGCTGTTCTGCCTATAGACTACCAGATTTTAACTGCCCATTTTTTGATGGTCTGTAGATTATTCAGTGGCACTACCTGAGCTGACCATGTTTTAACTGGTTAACAGGTCTGTTAACTGGATAAAATGCTTTGAAAATGCCCACCTTTGTCTTTGGGGGGGGGGGGGGGAGAGTTATCCCTAACAGGTGACAGCATTAAAAAAAGATGACTAGATCCTCTCTGTGGCAGCTGATATCAGTGTAGTCAAGATCATGGAATAACTGCTAGAGGTGGTAACTTGCTCCAGAGTTTCAGGACAGGCTGATCCAGTGCTGGTTTTACTCCAGTGCATGCATGTAATTGGAAAGCTATTCAGTGTGGTATGGAGAGATGTAAAGAAAGTCACAAGAAATCTGCTTCATGACAGAAGTTTGAACTTTTCTGGGAAGGAGAGGCTCATACATAGAGGGTTCTTTTCTAAAGGGGTGCCTAGCTTCAGGCAGTAAAAACATGCCTACTTAGGTAATATTTTATCAAGCAACGTAGGTGCCTACATTCAGGGCTGGTGCTACTATTAGGAGAACTAGAGGGTCACCAAGAGCACTAAAGGTGTGAGGGCAGTCCATTGGAGTGGAGAAGCAGCCTGCTGGTTAGAGCACTGGCTTGGTAAACAAGAGACCAGGATTCGGATTCCCACTAGTACTCCTTGTGGCGTTGGGCAAGTCGCTTAACCCGCCTCCATTGCCTCAGAAGAATCCAAGTTATCAATGTTCCTGTTTAATGTACATTACCAAATTTAACTGCTTTAACTAAATGATAAAGTAGTATAAAAAACCTGTTAAAAAGTAAATTGCTGCTGCTGCCCCTCTCCAGAACGTGCTGTGATGGCAATGGCTTTAAACAGCGCTTACCTAAACCTTTGGTGCTACAGTGCTCTTCCTGCTTCCTGCTCCTCCGATGTGGACTTCCTGTTTGCATGGAAGTGGCTGATCCATCAAAATAAGCTAATTCTGCCCCAGCCATCTCAATTTAAGAAGTTATCCACTTTAAAAAGTATCTTTCAAGTTTATGCTCGTAATTCGTGCAATTCTCTGTCATCTGAGCTGAGCTCCAAATTTGACTATTTAGGATTTTGTAAAAACTTAAACATCTGATTACTTAGTAAATATTATGACCAAGTTTAATAATGGGTTGATACATCACTGTTTTACTGGGAGAGCTTTCCATGTCAAATGTTAACGCTGTTCACTGTTTAATTTTTCTTGTCTGTAATCCGCCTTGAGCTAAGCTTATAAAGTGGAATATAAATGCATAATTAAACTAAATTAAACTAAATGATCACGTTTATGTCGCAAGGGGGTGTAACAGAGGCATAGCTAGGGCAGTGATAAAGAGATCCACAAGCATCTCTGATTTCGGAGCAAGTTTAAGGTTAGAGCACTGGCTTAGTAACCATGAGACCAGGGTTCAATTCCCACTAGCATCCTTGGAGCAAGTCACTTAACTTTCTACTACCTCAGAAGAAAGGCCTGGCAGTCTATTTCTCATCACACTGACAAGCAAACCTAAATGCTGCAGGGTCACCAGGAGTCAGCATTGACTCAAAGGCAGAGTTAGCTGCATGTTTAAAACCTCTGGTGGACATATCTTTATCTAGACCTTCACCCTTAGTAAAAAATGGAATTTAAAAAATGTTCATTTTGCCCACCTGGCTGCTAGCTGCAGTAAGTATAACAGGAACTGTCCCTCTTGTTGCCAAAATAATTTTTCCCTCTCTTAGAAGGATAGCAGGGGAAAATCAATCACTCTTTGAATACTGCACGTCTTCAGTTCTAAAATAGCAGGCTGCGACGTGTGCGGTGACATATGCATGTGCGCTTCCCGAAATTCCTTCCACATGCATTTATATGTGTCCACCTTATCTGCTGCCCCTCCCACAGAATTTCAGATGTTTTGTCTTGGACGCCTCAGGAGGCACCTAAAATGTGCCTTTAAGTGGCAGAAAACGTGCCTTAAATATAGACACACCTGTTTGTGAGGTCGCATGTACTTTGCACACATATGCATGTACATTAAGGGGAATTTTTACTAAGGTGTGATAGGCTTTTGTAGCTAACATGGTGAGTTAGTGCAAATAAAACAGCTGCGAAAGCCACGCATTATCTACTGAGGGCATTTCCCCAGCAGACAATGCTGCAAAAATGCAAAGATTGCAGCCCTGCATCACGGTGGATGCAGCTAACGCCACCCATTACGGTTGTGTTAGTTACACCCACGAGGTCTGCAAAATGTGTAGCTACCGAGCACTGCCGATGCTTGCAGTAACCGCTTGCTGAAACTCAAGGCCTCTTTGAATGCTGCTGTGGAACTGCAGCGAGATATGCACGTGCGCTTTCTTAGGAGAATTTGAACATCATGGGGTTTCTTGAGAACGCTCATTGAGAGAGTGCATGCATGCAGCTAACGCATGGTATGCAGATAGCACAGAGAATTCCCTGCGTTATCTGTATGTGGCCCTCATTAGCTGTTACCACGGCACGCTTTTCCCACGTTATTGCCATGTTAGCAACTAACGCACTTTAATAAACATGCCCCAAAGAGCTTTTATAGCCTAGGCCCATACTTGAACTCTTTGTCCATGTTCTTCCCAAATTCGTCCCATGTGCATGCCCACAGTGAAAGTACACCCCAGCAAATCAACACACGCACTTTACACTGGGCGCTATTTTATCAGAGGCCATTAATGTGAGTAAATGATTAAAATAGCCCATTTTAGGCACCTAGTATGCACCTCCTAATAAAATTATTCCCATGTACATGAAATGCTTTCTTTCATTAAGAAACGTTACTCTGTTCCACAGGTCTTACTGTACCTCAAACAAGAAAGCAAAATCTCATATCACCACACAAGCAATGTGCTAGGATTTTAGGTTCAATTTCCTATGTTAGATCAACTTTGCATCTTCATATTAATAATAATGTAGGAGAACATTACTGCGTTTGGGGAACGCCAGTGGGATTGCCATAATTAATGTGTTTAATGTGAAAATTTAGGGTTCATTAGCTTCAGAATGCGAGTGGATTTTTAATCAAGCATGTCATGGCGAATCATTAAAACCTCAACGTCCAGCATTATTAGTGACGGCACCTCTAGGCAGAGGGATAATTTAAAGAATAGCATTCCACTTCAGAGACCTCGCTTCAAATCAAATTCACAGTATGGCCATGGCCAGCGTTTACAATCTCTTCCTGCTTGAAAGATTATTCTCAGGTTCTGAAAATAATTGTCATTAGGGAAACTTGCTGCATAGTTCAAGTCAGCTGGATGAATGGTGATCGTACATGGTAATGTTACCACTTAGAGAATGGAGGGGGCTTTCATTCTTTGCATCCTGGATTTCATTTGGTCCAAAACAAACAAAGAAACAGATATGAGCATGACCTCCTGGTTGAACTTTTCTGGGCTGAGGTGTTTGCTTTTAATCTTAAGCCTCTCTTATGCTTGTAGGATGAGTGAGGGCGTGGCTGCACACAGTTAGCAAGGAAGCCAAGGTATAGTTAACTACTGTGGCTTCACTTGACTTTTAGGGGCATGCTCACTAAACGTTAATACGCGTTAAGCAAAGTTAGAGTGCGTTAAGTCCTGCCACTGCCTATTCATTTCTATGGGCCATTGCAGAACTTAACGCACTTTAACTTTACTTAATGCGCGTTAATGTTTAGTAAACATGCCCCTTAATGTTTATTTTCAATGCACATTAAGATATTTGCTTATTAATGAGTTCCTTTAGATGTGCTTGCATGCAACACAACTCGTTAATTTTGCTCTGTGTTGGGTTTGATTTTTTTCTACACAACCTGATTTTTATTTTTTTTTTTACTTTTTATTTATGTTTTCAAATTTACAATCATTTCAAAAGGAAAACCAAAAAGAGCATTACATAATGAAATTTTTAAAAAATGATGAATATCAACTGTAACAATTTTCTCATGCTCACATGAGACCTGAAAATTAAAAGGAAATCGGGGAACCCAATGTTACTTGTCAGATCAAAAAAAGGAAATAAAAGAAAACTTATAATGGAAAAGCCAGTACAAGGAGAATAACCCAAAATCACACACTTTCAAACAAAATGATCTTACACCAGAACAGTTCACATCAGCATTAGTCAATTTACCATCTAGAAAAATTTGTAATTGCTCAGGATCATAGAATATAAAAATATCAAACTGCAATTTTACCATACATCTGCAAAGGAGTCTAAGAAGAAAATTAACACCCAGTTCAAGGACCCTATTCATAAACTATTTCCTTCTTTATTGTGTGGAACAACATAAGTCTGGAATCACCCAATTCTATTCCCAAGAAAGGAAATACCTTCCTAACCTAAAAACAACTTAAGAACCTGGGGAGGGGTGGGGGGAGGAGAGATTCAAAGGCATTTACACAGTTGCAGACCTGTAAACCCTGTAAATGCCAGTTAGCAGGATATTCAGAGACACTAAAACAATTCGTGCCACTGGATAACCATGGGTGCCGCCATTAGCATCAGGGCCTTCTGGGGGCATTGCGGGGAAAAGCAGATGAGGTGCCTGTCGTTAACTTGGTAGCAATATATTGAGCCGCTGCCTGGTTAGCAATCTGTGGTAAAGTGAGGCATGGCAAAGGCTGGCCTAACTTTACCGGTTAACTGGGCAGCAGCGATATTGATCTTCTGCCCAGTTAACTTCCGGCTTCTGCGGCTACCCAGATATTCAATGGCAGCGGCCAGATATGGCCCTGGCATTGAATATCCGCGTGTTAACTGCACTAGCCGCCGCCGCTGAATATCACCCCTCCCCCTCCCAGTTCTTGTCATATTCAAGAGCGAAGACCACAATTATGGTAACTTCCTCAACAATCTTCTCTTGAGAGTTCTCAAGAAACTCCCCCATGTTCAAATTATCTGCAACTAGCTGATGTCCTCCTTCCTGCACATCTACATCATGACTGTCCGCAGCAGGCTTATCACATGCCAGATAAAAAGTCTGTGCTACATGGAGCAATGGTGGAATGGAACCAAATTCTCTACATAATTTGCAACGTATCTTGTAAATGGACCGTTGTGCCTTTAAATCCCTATTGGCCATCTTGTGAGACCCCTGATTTGCTGTATAGTGAGACCTCTTGAGGTATTGAAGCCTGCAGGAGGGAACTGAAGAGACAGTTTGCAGCTTGGAAAGTTCCCATCCCCCTCCTCCTGCTCCCAGACTGGATCTATGTACAACAAAAGTCCCAAAAAGGATTTTGAAGGCTACTTTCTAAAAAAAAAATCTAGGGCTGTGCAGGCCAAAGATTTTTGTTTTGTTTAGTTTCCTGTGTCGAATGCAGGATTATTCATTTTGTTTTGTTGTTGTTTGTTTAATTTCATTTTGGTGTAGAAGTGCACACAACAGGGCACGCTATAGGCAAGGTGTCTGTATAACAAGCTGCACTGAATTTTGCCGCTCTCTGGATAACTTCTGGCCCAGCCTCCAGCACATCTCTGGCCCCTCCTCTTCCTCCTACACGCATAGCGTTTTGTGTTTAGTGACATGCATGAAAATGTTATGCATATAAATACTGGCAATGCTCAAAACAAAGGAGTTATGCATTCAGCACCACTGCTAGGCCTGCCATGTTTAATGATTTGTCTGATACATGAAGACCAACAGAGAATCAAAGAAACAATTTGATCAGCTCATGGTCATAGGGACTACAGACTATCTGCTTGTGAATTTCCCTTAACTTCCCTATGAGGTTGCTGTTAACATTTTTCTGACTCCTGAATTTATATGTCTAGCCGCTGACACATCTTTGACTGTGCCTGTGAATGGGAAACACTTTCTCCTCAGTGAATTCCTCTTCCCTACCTCGATCCTTGGCTTGTGCACTTTTACTCCTCTCCTCCACTGCATTTTCTCAAGATCTCCATCACTTTTATGTTTGTGATTATTCGTTCATTTGTTCTTCCACCTTTTGTTACTATAACATCAAGGCAAGTTACATATTATGGTGGTTCTTCTGCTCATTTACCCTTTAACCATGTTGGTAGCTGACTCCACCCCTTTCTCCTCTTTCGCAGACTTCCAAAGTAAGAAGGTGTAGGGCTATGTGCAACTCTAGAGGCTGTGCCGATCCAATTCCAAAGTCAGAAATCTTGCATGGGCCCTAACCATGGAGATGTTGAAGGAGTGCATGGCAGCACGCGCCCTGTTCCTGTTTCATTTCTTCAGCTGCCTCTATTGGCAGTGGCGGAACTGCCATGGGGACAATGATTGTGTGCCCATGCGTTCCTTTAATATCCCTGAAGCATGCTCGCTGCCTGCTGTGTTCTGCTGTTGGCAGCTCCAGGCAACCAAGTGTCTGTTTTGGAACCCTGGCTTGTAAACGAATCCATCTGCCATCCTTTCAGAGACTTGACATGTGACAAAGGGTATAAAAAGCATCTGACTTGCAGGGATGAATTCAGAGCATCAGTAATGGACACTACTGGCTCCGTCCCTCATGGACGGTCTGCAGAATCCTGCCCATGGTTGCTTGTTAAATATCAGTGTTCGGTTCTCAGCCTCATGCTATTGCTTAAGGACCCATGTGCCGAAATCACAAATGAGCCTGTTAGCAACTTTTCTGCCAAGCCATAGTTCTAGAGGGAGCCAAAATGCTTAGAAAGAAATATTCAGAAGCAGGAAAGGGTTACAATCCTTGTTAACTTATCCCATTTTTTACTGATAGTGTTATTCAGAAAGCCTACCTCCTGCTGAAACCAAAAAGTGATCTAGAATTGGCAATGGAAGAAGTAAAGATTGAGAGCTCTGGGAGGTGTTTTCAGTTCCTGTTGCAGCAGAGACTTTTCAGGCCAGTCCTGGATCTTCGTCAACCCTATCATGCTCCATTCTGGGACTTGCCGTATTGATTTCAATGGATAATATCAGGGGCTGCTTTGGGATGTGAGTTCAAACCCAAGTCTGGCCAGTACATAGTACGTGCATTCATAGCTACATCCTCTAATAGGCATGCTTATGAAAGCTCTTTACCCAGATAGAGCAGGGGTAGCATACATTTTCGGTGCTGCACTACAAAGTATTGCAGGGCCCTGTGCTAAAACACCCAAGTAATCTGGGCAGCACGTGTCTGGGTGGCACCTGGGCAGAGCGTGGATGTTCCCACCATGGTGCCACTAACACAGGTGCCACTGTCAGCACCTGGCAGGGAGCAACTTCCTCCAGCATAGTAATGCATCCCAAACCCGTGTTGTTAGCATGGGGCTTAGTAAAATGCCCTTAAAGTTCATAAGCCGCAGGTTTGGCTCAAGACCAGTCTGCATTACAATAAACTAAATATTTCTTAACTGTGTAACCAGTAGCCCATAGGGGTGCATGTTCGTGAGCCTGCATTCAGTTCATTTGGTTCCTAAAAACTTCAAGTGTGTGCAGATCACTCATGCACACATATACCTACAAATGAATATGTGTGCAATCGATTTCCATGACCAAAAGTCTTAGCATGCACACAAGGTGCACATTTAAAACACGTGTGAAAAAAACACAAAAAGGACACATGAGAACTGGGAAAAATTCCAGGAATCCCCAAATAAGCCAAATGTTTTTTGGTCATGTGCCTCCCTGGTAATGTTGTAATTGCGCTATTTGTGATATAGTAAACTTATACTGAAACAGCATTTATTTTAAGAGCACTATTCACAATTTGGACATCTGCAAACCAGCAAGCAGATGTCCAAATCACAGAGATGACCCTGGAGCCATTTTAGAAGCCAGGTCTGTGGATGTTCGCAGCACAAGGACGTCCAAGTCTGAATGGGGGCGCATTGGAGACGTGACTGGGGCGCCCCTTAGAATCTGGATGTCCCTACCTCATCTAAGAAATGGGCATCCCAAATTGCATCCAAAATTATAGCTGTTCCAGGCACGAACTGGCATCTGGGAAATGTTTGTTTTGTCAGGCACATTTCTGGAAGGTGTGGAAAAGAAGCTACACCACTGCCCCTCTATTTTACCATATGTTACCGAACTCTGATGGGGAATGCGGGCTCATGATTTTACTTTGTTATGCCACTGGACATCCTCTTATGCGAGAGTGACTTGGATGGATGCCCCCGACCCAAGCGTTCCTTAAGGGGATGTCTATATGCCTGGCCACATGCACGTCCACGTCAGGGATGCCCGATACAGCGCTGAAGCGGTGGTTCAGCCACTGCCACTTCAGCGCAAGGGGGGAGGCATGGTGGGCTGGAAGGAGGTGCAGTCTTTTGGGGGGAAAGTAGCACGGAGGGTCTGCCTAGGGTATCAGAAACCCTCATGCCATCATTGTACGTGTGTCAGCAGAGATTGAAACTATGCTCTGCACAAGCACTGCTCCCGTGTACATGTCTATGGCACTTATGCGCAGTGGCATGTATGCATGCACCTACAATCATTGCTATTCTGCAAGCATAAGCGTAAGTGCCCATTCATGCATATAAGTCCTTGAACTGCATTTATCATGCGTACTGTCCCATGTTCCCTAAATAAAATCACCCCTAGAATGTGTAACACTTATCTTCTGTTCATAGATGACATTTAGAGGAGAATTTTAGAAAGGCCGTCCAAGTGAAATCGGGGACATCCAGGTTATAATGTGCAGAAAAACATGAGGGACAAAACATAGACATCCCTGACATGGACGTGCACGTGGCCAGGCACATAGACATCCCCTTAAGGAACATGGCAGCTTGGGTCGGGGGCATCCATCTAAGGCACTCTAGCATAAGAGGATGAATGTGTGCTCATTTTATCTAGAATTGTATTCCACTTTCTTCTTCAATCAAGGCCTGCCGCTCCTGCCCCCCTCTGATGCCACTTTCATGGAGGGTGGGCAGGAGTTGCTGGCCAGAACTGCAGCATTTTAAAGCCTGACACAAAGCTGAAGTAGCAGTTCAGCTTCTGCATCCTGGAGAGTTGAGATAACGATGCTGCTCACCAGGGTCTGCTGCCCTAGGTGACCAGCTAGTTCACCTACTGGATGGGACAGCCCTGCACACGTAAATTATAAAATATTATGACTTAGCTGCATCAGGCTACCAATCTAGGTGCAGCAAGTTACACCAGCTCTCGGGCAGGCGTAACTGCCACCCTTAGATTCCATCACATCCATTTGCCCTTATAAAGTGAAGTGTGTGCACAGTTTCTGCAATAGAGCCAAACTGCACACACACTACTGCCGGTCGCCTGCACGGGAGTATACAAAATTACCATCTCAATGCCTGTGTCCTGGAGGTTATTGCTCCTCCCTCTCCCCACTGAAAAGCCCACAAGAGGACTAAAGAAATATTAAGTAAAGAAAGGGAAAAGACACAGCCCTGATGTCGAGTGTGGCCCTGTTCAGTAAAGGCAGGCCTGAGCTGCAGCATACACAGCCATTCTGTTTCCATGAAAAATACTCAGCCCATTGCCGGGAACTTCTCCTGTAGGTACAGAGACTTGCGCACAGCCAGATTGTTCTGTACCTTTGTCCGCTGTGAACGCTTCCGCTTTCTTTTACATCCCTTTTGTGCCTCACAGGTTAAAGCGAATGCTTGCATCCTGCACATCATATTGTTTGCCTCCAGATATTCAGTTCTGCTACTTAAGGTTCTTTAGCATTTGATCTCCCTTTATCGTCTCGAGTGCCTTTGTACTCTCCAGCAGCTCCCACACAGGCTGCAAGCCGTCTGCCGAGAAACCACTTCTTCTGCGCTTGCAGGGCCTGAGAAACTGCATCCTAGCAGCCACTGGAGGGGAGCCGATGGGACTAATGAAACACACACATTCCTTCCACCCTGTGGCAGACTCCCAGGAGAGGGGCGTGTTGGAAGCTTAAATGCTGTACTTCAAAGTGCGTCACCACGGTATCCAGATACAGCATGGTTATGAGGTTTCTACACACACACATACATATGCGCACATGCACACACTGCCCCGCCACAGAGCAGGTACAACAGAAGCACTATAAATCCTCTCCCTCTTGCTTTTGCTGTTCAAGCTTAGTCCCATATTCCCATGTTGTTTTTAACCATTTCCATAATAAATGAACTGTCCGATATTCATCGTAACATAGTCTAAGATGGCAGATAAAGACCAGTATGGTCCATTTAGTCTACCCAGTAAGGTGGCCAGAGTGGCGGTGCCCGCTGCTTCATGCAGGTCGCCCTCCTCTATTTATTTATTTAGACAGATTTGTATGCCACCTTATCCTTCAATCAAGGTGGTCACGTCACATCACAATTGGGGGTTACATTTAACATTAGGGTACGTGTAAACATTTAGACAGTACAGTTACATAACAGCACTTAGACAGTACAATTAAGGTAACATTTAACATGAGGATATTTAATAATGCCTTTGTTTAGGGTCGTACCCACTGCCCATGCAAGTCACCCCCTCTATGCCTTTGTTTAGGATTATACTCACCGCTCCGAGCAGGTCAGCAGCACTATGTGGATAGCGCTGCTAAACATCCTTACGGACTGCCTTGGCACTATCCAGAGGGTGCCAGAGCGGTCCTTGGGCAGAGCTGGTAACTATCCTTATAGCAGCAACATTCAGCGTCACTCTATGGAGAACTATCCAGATAACCTGAGAGAGCAAAAAAGCTGTTCTAAGGCTATGTAGATGGCCTCTCCAGAGACTGGTGCTGAATATCACCACTATAGAGGCGGAGGGTAATTCTAAAATCTCTCGTGCAGGCAAAGCACATAGATTTTGGCCTTTCCTATGTTCCATCAAGGCTCCAGACTTGTGCACATCTCAACTGAAAATATGCATGATGGGACTTACGTGCATGCTTGCAGAATAACGACCACACAAAGCACACGCGGAAGTGCCCATGCACATACTAAATCCTTCAGAATAGGAACTTGCGTGCATTTCTTCAGGTCCTATATAAGAGCAGCCCCATAGAGGGACACTATCTGTATATTCAGAGCGAGTCACTTTCTAGATACTGAAGCAGAATATCTGAACTGTTTTTACACATGCCCTTTAAAAAAAATGCCATCGGCCACAGCTCCCTAATTCATTTATTTGTCCTCTGTGCCTATTTTGAATAGACTGTAAACTCCATAGAATAGGGACCATCTCAACAGCACTGTCTATGTCTAGTAATGTCATACAATGACAAGTGATAGCAGTAATAGTGCTCTGAATGCACTTCTGGACAAAAGGCTGCCACTCGATCCCTGACTCCCTCCTGAAAACCTTGACATAGATCCTCCAACAGGCAAGGGAGGATTTACCCTAGGACCCAAGATGTGTGATGGGTAAGAGTCCTGGTTTAAAATCACCCTCCCTCTCTGCTGGCGCTTACTTTTACCAGTGCTGCAAAGTGGCAGGTCTGGGGGTGCTAAGAGTGCAGCCGGCAGATACCATCAGCTTTTATTGCTCGCGTTCCCAGCTACTTTCTCAGCTGCAAGCTCTGCCTGATTTTCAGCTGCCCACCGTATGTATGGAACGGCTATGCCCGATGAGGCGCACAGCCCTCCCTGCCGACCTCTAAACCTGCATCGACAGTACTGAATATCCGGTGATCGAAGCAGGGACAGGAAGCTGTCGAGGCTAGCCGGGCAGCAGCGATATTGCTGCTGCCTGATTAACACCATTCCCCGCCTCCGCTCTGCCCCCGTGTTAATTAGATAGCATCGGGGCGTGAAGGGGACATAGGCAGGGATATTCAACGGCACTAACCACGTATGTGCCGTTGAATATCTCCATCTAAGGCATTTACATGGTTTACTAGGCTGTGAACTGTGTAAATGCCCTTCGAATATCAGGCCCTAAGTACAAAAGCACCCGTGAATCTTTCACTTCCAGTCTCCACAGGTTAGCAAGGACATGCAAGAAAATCCACATGCATAGCTGAAAATACAACCCAAGAGTTAGGAAGTTTCCCTTCCCCTACCCCTACCCAGCTTTGCCCACTTTTGCTGCAACTGCCCACCTGGGCATGACTGTCTGTGGAAAGAAGGACGCAGCAGAAACCAAAGAGGGCAGTGGGGGGAGAGGGGGGAGGGAAACAAATCCATTCCCCTGTTTTTAAAGGGGTTTCCCCGTCAAATATCAGGGGCTGAACATTTTCTTCCCTTTCCTCTACCCCCACCCCCAACAGCTAATGCTAGCCTCTAGCTTTTACAAGATGGGTAGATTTAGCTGCAGAGAAATGAAATGGTCCCAGAAGCAGGATTAGAGATTGGGAGAGGTAAAGGGGTACAAAGTGTGTCTTAGATATATCCAAAGAAGCATTTAATGATTTCTGATCACTTTTGGCAATGCAATGAGAGAACTCAGCGCAAGGCAAAATCATTCCATAAAGATAAGATTTCCTTGGTCCCAGCAGCAGATCTAAATTGTATTGTTTCATCAGGCTCTGTTGGATTACCTGGAGAAACTTCTAGCAATCCCTGCTTAATTATTTCCTGCTGAATGTTCTGTACAGCTAGCTGCTTCCCCTCTCAGCCCCGGTCCTCACCCATCACCATCACCCCACAGATAGAGAACTTCCTTATTACTGGGAGGCGGAGGGGGAGGGGAGTCAAATAAGAAAATGATGGCATTATGAGAAAAAAAAGTTTACATATATAAAGGGTCCTTTGACCATCACCCAAAGGGTCCTCAACCCTTTCTTCTCCTGGTCCCCTCCTCCACTGTTGCTCACCTTACACATACTCTCATCTGAAGAGGTAGGTTCTCGGGGGGGGGGGAGGGAGAGAAACAGAAGAAAAGGATTTCTCTTCAAAGCCTAGCTCAAAATGGTACCTGTGACCCCTTGCAGTAATACCGCAAGAAAACCACTAGGGGTCATGGGTGATATTTTGAACCCAGAACCAGCCCATACTGGAGCGATTGGGGATTGTTCCTGTCTGGATACTCCTGTGACCATCAGAGGTGATTAAAGATATGCCCGGGCTGGCCTTCAGGGCTTGAGGAGGTCTTCAAGAGGGATTTATGAATGGAAGTCTTAGGGGGTTGGGGGTTTTAAAAGGAAGTTGGCAAGTGGATTCGGGGGGGGGGGGCGCGCAGTATGTGTGGAGAGGGGCAGATAATCTGTGGGAGGGTGCTGACTGGTGGGGCCAGAGGGAGGGGACCTTCAATCCACGGTTTCTAATTCAAATTGCCAGCCCCTTTAAGAATGCAGCTGGGAGCCTCAGGCCAGGTGGTAATGGTCCGATCTTCCCAGGCAGGAAATATAATAACAGCTTTGATGTGGCGTTATATTTCAGGAATAATAACTCAGCTTGTGCTGCGTTATTCAACTGTCATAACAATGACGCGTTTTGCATGTATTTGCATGCTTTGTATCTCATTATTATACAACGGTGTTAAGGTAACGTAACACTCTTTTTTGTTTCTTAACAGGCATTAAGGAGCAAATATCATGTGTTATTCTATCAATGCACTTTAATAACTACCTCCCTTAGGATTACAACCGGGGCAATGAGTGTATACGCAGGGCTACTGTTTATGTAATGTGTATAACCGCACCGAACATAAGCAACAGTGCTTAAATTAAAATCTACCCCTAGATTTCTACATCAAATGAGTAAATGAGTATCTCATTGCCAGTAAATACTGTATGCACGCTGAGTGGAGAAACACTAAAAGCTGGAGCGCGTCCTCTCCTCTCCCATTGGAAAGCTTTTTTCTGCCTCTTCTATGCTCTTCTGTTTTTCGTGTTTTATATAAGCTGAATTTCTACTTACAGTTCACATTTTTTAAAGTTTTCAAAGGTTAAATGTTCATGGCAGTAGAAGTACTCCTGCTAACATGAGAAGCTTTTCCCTTCAGAAGCCTCCATTGCGCTGAGAATGCTCTCTAGTCTACCATCACTGAGTAGTAAAGTGAGAGCAAGGGGACAGACTGTGCTCACCTATGAAATAGTATTGCAGAAAAGCCATCATCCGAGCAGTGGCGGCACAAGGGTTTCTGCCATCCTCGGCAGACCCTCCGTGCCGCCGCCCCCCCAACAATACTGCACCTCCATTCAGCCTGCCATGCATCATCTTGTGCTGAAGCGGCAACAGCTGAGCTGCTGCTTCAGTGCTGCGTCGGGCCTTAAAGTGCTTGTGTGCATGCACGCTCATGGCATGCCGCTCCAATGCAACTTTCTTGGAGGGTGGGCAGGAGCGGCAGGCTGAAACTGCATGCACGTGCGTGGATGTTTTCAAGCCTGCCATGGTGCTGAAGTAGCAGTTCAGCTACCGCTTCCCGGGGGATGAGGGTAGGGTCTGCCGCCCTAGGCGACTGCCTAGTTTGCCTAGTGGACGGGCAGGCCCTGGACCCAAGGATGGTTTAGAAAACCACCAACTGCATTTGAGTAATGAATGTAGCGCTTATTAAATTAACGTTAACAATACTGGGGCACAGTCATAGGTACAGAAGGTGGGAAATAACTTTCTCACTCGTCTTGAAAGAGAGAATGGAGGTTTTGCAGCCAGTCAAAAGCTATGAACGCAACTGTCATTTTCAGAATAATTTAAATATACAAATTGACCCACTTCTTACGTCACATTTATGCAGATACACTTGAAGACTCCATAATCCAGCCCCCCTTCTTCTATTGCTTCTGATGCTGGCTCACCTGTTCCCTCTCCCAGCTCAGTACTACCGTGGTAGGAAAGAAGGAACCTTTATTGCAGATCAATAAAACACACCATAGGGCCCGACACAGGCCGTGTTTCGAAATATCTTCTTCAGGGCCTGTGTCGGTCCTTATGGCATGTTTTATTGATCTGCAATAAAGGTTCCTTCTTTCCTACCACGGTAGTACTGGGTCTTCTGTTTACGTGGTATTGTGCTTTTTTGGTGGATCCTCTCCCAGCTCTACAGTTGCATTTCCTTTTTGCCTACAAATTAAGCCCTGCTGCTCATGGTGGTTCTTCAGAAAACCAGAGTGGTTTTCAGCCCTTGAGGACTGGGAGTGAACACTCTGGAAATTTTCTGCTGTAGTGGTTCTCAACAACCAGTGCCCTGATGGGTTTTACAGGAAATCTCTGCTAAATATGCATGAGATATACTTGCATGCAATAGAGTAGTGCCTGCAAATATGTATCATGCATATTCATTGTAGGTGCGCCGATAGCAAGACTGTGTGGTTGGTCCTTGAGGACTAGGCTGAGAACCACTTATGCACACTTTCGGGCCAATCTGCAAAGGGAATTATCTAGATAACAGCAGTGGTTTTCCGGATCATTCCCCTAGCCAGCATTCTCTGTAGATTTTCAGCAGCACTATTTGGATAGTGCTACTGAAAATCCTTACAGACCACCTCGTCAGTATCCCAATAGTGCCAAGACGGTACGTGTGTGGAAGGTGGGTGGAGGCCCGAGTTATATGCAGAGCTGTGATATTCCACAATAAACAACCAAAAAAGTGAGTAACAAGAAAATAGCTTTATTAAAACCTGATCGGTGCAAGGCAAATCATACAAGGAACAAAACCCAACATGGCCGTGTTTCAGCATGGCCTTCTTCAGGAGCTATGATCTGCTAGGACACATAGAAGACACATAAAAAAACCAATAAGAACATAATCACATACATATTTAGCACAGAATTAAAATCATAATGGATCTCAAAACAAGCCAATGGGTGAAGATTGAATATAATGCATACATAAACTATTAATAAATAATTAAATACAAATGTCGTAGCTCTTATAAAAACATAAATAATAAATAAGTGTAGTATTATAAATTAGTACTAATTAATAAAAGGCATGTACAAATCCTATACATTTATAAATACTATAAAACGTATATATAAATAACAATCTGATGAGGTTAAAAAACTTAGCACAAAAACCATAGATCATGTCAAATTCTCATGTACATAAAAGGGGGTGATTTATCCATGGAGCAAGTAAGTGTCTAATCTAAAAACTGCAACTTACAATCCAATGTAAGTCATGCGTATCTTGCCTTTCATCAGCAGGTATAGCAGGAACTAATGAACAGGAAAAAAGGGGGGAGGGGAAGTGGGGGAGGGAGGGGAAAGGGGAAGAGGGGAGAGGAAGGGGAAAGCGGAAAAAAGGTGGGGAGAAACCAAAAAAGGGAAATTGTAAAAACCTTGCGAAAGAAAGAGCAAACAGAACTATTATTAGCAAACTAAGTGAACTGAAGCATCAATATTAAATCCCTAGAGAAAATGCACCAAGAAACAGCCTAGTGGAGAACATAACTTCAAGAGACCATCTGAGTCCATGTCGTAATGTTCCACCATAAAAAACTGGTGATGTAGTATTAAAAATATCCCTTGGTTCACTTCTTAAAAAACAATTTCTCTAACACAAAGGAAATAGCAAACATATGCAAATGGAAGATATTACATCTGTTGTCCTTAATTTGTATAAAGGTTAATAAACACTGTAAGTATAGGGAACAAGTATAGCCAAGGTAATAACATCTTCCTTATTCAAGCAATGTGCCTTTGAGAACCGCAGATTTTTTGAAAACCCATAACCACTAAAAGCATGAAGAATGAATGAGACCAGGGTAACAGCACGTTCCTTAAAAAATATAAATATGCCTTTGGAAACCGCAATGCTGAATTGTTAAGCACCATGACCATATCTGTTAAATGTTGGGCTTTTTAATTCTTATTATTTGGGTTCTACTTTCTCAGGTGCCTCCCTTCATCTAGCACGCAGTGCAGCAGCGAGAGTGGTACAAGGTTTGAAGAAATTCGACCATATTACTCACGCGGTGATTGCACTCCATTGTTTGCTAATCAAATTTCGATTGCAGTTTAAGGGCCCGATATTTGAAAGGCATTTACACAGTTTACAGCCTGATAAACCATGTAAATGCCTTAGTAGGGTATATTCAACGGCATGTACACGGTTAGTGCTGCTGAATATCCCCTCCTAGCTCCCCTGTGTCCTGATTCTATCTGGTTAGAATTGGGGCATGTTGGGGGCGTTCAGGGGCGGAGGGAGGCAGAGACTGCCTCTAACCGGGTAGCAGCGATATTGATCCACTACCCGGTTAGCAATCCATGGCTAAAACTAGGCCAGCTTTTGGCTCACCTAGTTTTAGCCATGAATGCTAACCAGATAGCGGTGCAATATCGCCATTAACCGGTTAGGCTCTGCAGCGGTGGCAGCATTGAATATTTAGGGTTGGGGTGAGCGGGCAGGCCTGTGCACCACAGCAGTTCATAGCTTGCCTAGTTGAATATCGAACCCTAAGTGTTTATATTATGTGCTTAAAATTCTACATTCACAGGGTTTTTCTGACTTACGGTCCCAACTTGTTCCCTATTAGGGTCATTCCATAAGCCAAATAAGCATTTGGATGTGTGCCGGGATCATTTATGTGCCGAAAATGTCTACAAATGGATTCTGGTACATGGCGCCCATGCACGTTTATCTTGCTTGAATGAGGATGTCCGCATGTGTCCCCAAGGGAGCAGAACATGGGCGTGGCCAGCCGCAGAGATGTGTATACCATGTTCTTGAAAGCTCCGTGTACATTTACAGCCTTTCCCAGAGATGTGTCCATTATTCCTGCCGGAGACATGGAATAAGGTCAGCAATTCAAAAATTTTCTGCTGTGTTCTACAATTTGTCCCTGCAAGTGAAAGCGTGTTTGTGTGGTTTGAGGGTTGCATGGGAGGATCTGGTGTGCTGATCTGCAATTCAGGGAGGAAATATATGTCTGGCCAGTACCTGGACCTTACGGATGACCTCAGTGTCATCAGGTTCCACTGTTATAGGGCAGCCATATATCAGTTGTGCCAGGCACTGGGAGACATGACTGATGTTGTGCTAACAGTCCCCAGATTGTGCCATAAGACCTACATCCTTACCCAATCCATGATCTATGCAAGCTGCAAGAGTGGTGATATATCTGGAGGTTGGCTACCTGGTATGATGGCACAGGGATACCCCCTCCCATGCCCACACAGGCCTCACCAAGAGAGCATTGCCACAAAGCAGACTGTGGGAAAGCATACAGGGTTGCCCCACAGATAGCAGATGTTTACAGACCAAAATAAGCCAAGACAGAGAGTGGAGATTGTATGGGACAGGTTTAGCCACATGTAGGTAGCTGGTGTGAGGAATGCCAGTACCCAGCTATGTGGGAAACAGATGCCATAATCAGAAAGCCATCGTCAATAAAAGAGCATACTTTTCTGGTTCAGCAATATTATGCATCCTTTGGGGAATTGCAAAGTTAGTTTAGGTCGTTGTGAACTTGATAAAGGTCCTTTCTTAGCATTTTAAAGAGTGTTTTTAGAAATGACCAATGCAAGAATTACTGAAACATTTTTATACTGCCAAGCAGTTTTTGATGCAAGGTATGTCATGACAAACATGTTAATATTCACTTTATCTTCTAATATATTAAGAGTGCACTGAGATTACTTAGCACATTTCTGGGCATGAAAAAGACTGGCTTGCATCAGCATTTATTTATCATCAGTATTTATGTCTAGTTTGCATCAGCAAAATACTGTCAGTGAGAACAGCAGCTTAAGAGATGCATGTTTTAACCAAGGAGGCGTGGTCAACAGAGCTGTTCATGGGTATATCACGGAGATGAGCAGGATTGGAAATGGGCAACTGTCCAGAATATGATGAGCATGGAGATGTCCAAAACCATTTCAGCATTTACCAGTGTCCCGTAATATTAGCGGAGGACATGTTTCTCCGCTGCAGTGCATGGCCCATTCCTGCAGCCATGTGCGGTTCTCGCTGTGAATATGTGCACAGGTCAGCTGAATTACATGTTGGGCATGTCGCGCCGGACATGTCTATGAGCCGATCCCAGAAATGCGGGCGCATCTATACCCATGGATGCGGAATTAGGATGGAATCGCATCCATGCCCAATTTAAATATGTCCGCCAGAGATAACTAGCCTATATGGAATCTACCTCTATGTGCTCTCTTGCTCTTTGCAATCGGTGACACAATAACTTTTAAGTGTTCCGTCAGTGAGTTTGGCTTGGAATGAATCTACACGTACTCAGTTTTTTCTGTCATATGGGCTTAAACTTTGTAATTCCAAATTGTTCATTTTGCAGGTTCATGGTGTGCTCCTGTTGTAGCCAAAGGGGACAGTAAGGTTCTTAATAAAATTAACAAAAAATCTGTGAGTTGCATATAATTTTCCCCACTTAATTATGCTTTTTATTTACACAAGGTAAAATAAATGCAGCACCTGATGGCTAATGATAGCCCAGATGGTTTGCAAATATAACTCCATATGGTACCAGCCATGTTGCAGAAGAAGGGCAGAGTTAACTCTTTGTAGACCTCAAAAATGAAGAAAAAATGGGTGAGTGATACTGTTCTATTGTCCCCTTGAAATATAAGCAGTCAGTCATCAAGCACATAGTTTAGTAATGTACAAGGTGGCGGGATTTTTCATAGAAAAGGAAACAAAGGATGAGTGGCCAAGATAGGACGCTGGGAAGAGGTGCTCTCAGAAATACTTACTTAAAGGGTAGTGGATGCTTGAGATTGTCTACCAGTACAGGTAGAAGCAGGGTCACCAGAACAAACAGTCAAGATATACGGCTATCCAGAACACCACACTGTTATGAGTGATACTACCAGCACCACCGTTGTTATCACACTGGTGGCAGCTACTTCTGTGAAATTGTACAATTGCAAGAAGAATTGGCTGGCTGCAAGATGACATCATCAGAGGAGCACTTCATCGGAGGGAGATCAAAAAGCAAAATACCATATTGGAGAGGTCTCCCAGGTCAATCATGACATTGAAGGAGACCATCCCTTCCAAATGTCCAGGTCACTGCTTAGCCCAGCACTGGTCCTTGGCAGAAGACACCAAAGCATGCAAGAAGAAGAATATTGAAATACAGAAGACCATAACAGTGAGAGGAAGCGGGCCGCAAAGTGTATAAATCTGTCTGTTGGTATACTGGGCCCCTAGAGACCTGGGTTCAGCTCCCCTGATGCACAAATATGAAACATGAAGAAATTGAGGCTTAATTGATCATGTGTTCTATATATACATAAATGCAAAGTTCACAAGTGCTTTCATCTGTGCAAATTTTCAAACTAAAAGACCACCATACTTTTACATAGCAAACTGCTTCTTGAAAAAAGGTATCTTTACCTCTCTTCTTTTAACTGGATATTTCAGGAAAAAGTGTATGCATCATTTCAATCTCTCTTATGCACTTTTACCTGGATGGAGGGTGGATTCATTTCTAGGGATTACCCACAGGAATGGCTTTTCACACAAGGCATCTCAGATTTCTGCTTCTCACCACATGTCAATATCACAAGGTAAATTCATGAACAATTATTTATTTCATTTATTTCCCAGCCAATGATCAAGTAAACTGAGGACTGTGTTTGTGTTTTAGACAAAGCACTAAGGAGATGATTTTAGAAGACTTAGGGGCATGTTTACTAAACATTCCTAACGTGCGGGGCCGCGGTAGTGTGCCTGTGCCATATAAGGAGTGGGCGGATCAGGCTGAAAAAGGAAAAAAAATGACCGTACGTGTGCGCGTCGCGTTAATGTGCGGGCCCACATTAGCGCGTGGAAGGCTAAGTGGGGGGCAGCTGGGCACATTAGAAACAGAGCCGTAGCACAATGGTGAAGACAATAACCAATGGTGCAGGGGCCATGGATTCAATCCCCCAGTGTGCGCAACCCAAAAAGGCTGGCTGAGGCACCACCTTGAATGTGGAAAAGTGTGTCAGGAGACAAATTAATTTTGTACGGCATCAGGCGGTGCACTGTTCATTTTGGGCGGCATAAGGCGGCGCACTGTTCATTTTGGGCGGCATAAGGCGGCGCACTGTTCATTTTGGGCGGCATAAGGTGGCGCACTGTTCATTTTGGGCGGCACAAGACGGCACGCTGATGGGCACAAGGCGGCGCGCTGATGCTAAAGCAAAGGAACACAGCCACAGTACAATGGTTACGACACTGACCAATGGTGCAGGGGCCACAGGTTCAATCCCTCACAGTGCCCTGTGAAAAAGGGTAGCTGAGGCAGTATGTTTTATGTTGTGGAGTGCTGTAGGAGGCTTATTAATTTTATTTTGTGATAACTACTAGCAAACCCACTCTCACAGCATGTTAACATAAAGCGGCCCATAAGGCACATGTTACAGTGCACCGTCCGCCAAGGCACCCTAGAATGTCCCCTATAGGGCAGCATGTATGCTGCAACACAGGATAATGTATAGTGCACCCTATATGGATGGCAACCATAAAGTGCCCTATAGGGCGCCCCATAAAGCACCCGCAGGGGCACCTTATGGGTACAGTACGCTGAGGGTGTAATTGCTGGCATCAACATATGTACAGTAAATTAAAATAAAAGCTTTGGACACCCCTATCACAGAACCCCACTGTGGGTTTGAACCCATGACCTCTGGCTGCACAGGCAGTATCATAACCATTGTGCTACAGCTCTACAGCTCTAAGCAAGCCCTGGCTGGCTGCAGATAGCCTGCACGTCACCTCACAGACAGTCTGCTGTTGTAAACAGGATAGGGTTAGGCCACCCGTACCCATGATGCACTGCAAATGCAAATCAGCTGTCCACAGATGCACACAGGATGGGAAATGCACCCCTAAAGCTCCCCGGCCTGGTAGGGGGACGTGTCCGTGTGCACCCACACAGCACCTCGGCCTGGTAGGGTGTTCTGAGTGGGTGGACAAACGGCAAAGAGTAGCTAAACAACATCACATTGTGCGGTAACTGTGCTCACCCTGAGTGTGTGATGTTGCGCCCAGGACCAGGTCCACAACACCTTGCATGGCTGAATGTGGCCATGTCAGAGCTCCAAAGCAGCAAGAATCTGTGAAATAGGTAGGTGCTGCATAAACATCTTGGAGATCTCTGTCTGCCTCAGTTAGTGGGACACCCACCCCCCCCTGGCAGCAGAGTGGACCATCAACCCCAGTCCTGCTGGGGAAACAGACACCCTACAGGGCAGTCCAAGCAGCCCCACACACATCCATAAACACAATATCAGACAGACATTAGGCCTGGATATTCACAGATGCACCCCACCACTATCTGATATTCTCCTGCAGCAAGCCATCAGCCACTGCACCTTGCAAGGCACTCCATCAAGACACATGCCATCTGTGCACAGTCTGCTGGTTGGTCCTGATGGAAATGCATGCACCCACAACTGGGGTGGCAGCACACACAAGCAGATAAGTCAGTGAAGAGGCCCCAACAGGAAACCCATATATATCACATGAGAGAAACACAATATAGCACTATGGGGGTGCCTAGCCATGCTGCCGTCACTGCACACTCAGGGTGAGAGTGATCCCCCAGCAGCACATACAGAGGTCACCCTGTCTGTGTAGGTGGTGGCCAGCCACTACCATGTCCCTGCCAGTGCCCCATGCCCTGTGCAGCTGCATCCTGGTCAGCCCACCCTGTCTGGGATGTACCCATGGTCCCTTGCTACTCATTATGCACATTGGCAGGCCAATACTGGCAACAGCGCTGGCAGTGTGGGCTGTGGAAGGGGCTTGCAGCCAACACCCACTGTATAGACAGACACACACTTCCACACCTATGCCATCATGGTGCTACTATTGTGGAGGTAATTAGCCTTGCCCACCAAACCGGTCCTGGGCACACCAAGGCATGGATATGGTACGCAGTACTGCTGGGGGTCACTCCCCAGGGTGGTAAACACCATCAGAGGCCAGGCCTGGAGCACGCACCGCAAACACCTCACAGATTGTTCGGATGGGGTCAACTAGCAGTATGTGCGTAACGTATGGATATCTATCTGCCAGTACTCCTAGCAAACGTCTCAGAGCTGTGTACCGTATACCTCAGGTGTAGGGTGACATTGCTAAGGTATGCAGGTGCTAGTATTGGGAGATGCACACAGGGGCCACTGTTCTGCCTCTCCAGGAGACATTGGCCAATGGCGCCTGTGGGTGTGGGTGTGGGTATGTCTGGCCCTGTTGGCTGCTGCTTTACAGCAGAGATTCCCAACTCCAGTCCAGGTTTGCATCACACTGTTCGGGTTTTCCTGCTGTCCCTCATGAAAATGCATGAGCTACATCTACATGCCATGGGGGTGGTGCATAGATATACAGCACAGGCATTTGTATGAGTGGCAGCATGGAACCTGACTGGTGTGTGGCCCACCAGAACTGCATTTGGAAGATTCTGCTCTAGGTACTGCCCCTGTTCATGGTGTCTGTGCTCAGTGGGGTAAAACATAGACGTATTACCATTGCATATGTCCTCGCCATGAAAGGTGTGTCCTTACTATCACTGTTTAGTTGTGGGAAAAATATGTGGGCAGGATTGGTGGTAGCCCCAGCTGGGCTTTGATCCTGTGACCTTCTGTTCTTGCATGCACTGTCTGTGTGCCCTGCACCACTGTGTAGCCACAGATTGGATGGATTCCCTGGAACATCCATGACTGTGGATCCGGCAGGGCCTGTCTGTTGCAGTGGACTGTGCCAGCCTGCACATGGCTAGGCCTCTGTCTTCTGTGGCTAGCAGCCACTGCCCCCTGCACCACATGTACTCATCTGCCAACATGCTGGCATGAGCTTCTCTCAGAAAAAGCAGATGACATGATTGCAATGTGGCAGTACGGGACTGCATTTGGGGGACTTGGCTGTAGGTAATGCCCATTGTTGTGGTGTGTGTGCGGTGTTGGGTAAAATATGGGTGTTTTCCCCATGCTTATGTTCCCTGCAATACAGGGGTGTCTGCGCTATCTTTGTTTAGTGGTGGGTAAAATATAGGGAACTGGGCTGGCAAGTGCCCCAGCTGGGATTTGAACCTCTGATCCTTGAGGTACTGGCTCTGTCTGCTTCACCACACTCTGCCCACAGAAATGGTGCAGCCCCTGGAGTTAGTAAACCTGGCAGGATGGAGTCACAAACCCTGCTCTACGCATTTTTACTGTGGGCACATGCACCCTGTCTGGTGACAAAAGTGCACATAAACCCCGGAAATGACCACGGAAAATGGGGGACACAATATCACCATGCTGGGCAACAGTGATATTAATGGGCAACCATAGCAACCACTCCCAGGAAAGCTCCAACAAAAAGGAAATGTTTTTTGGAAGAGTCTCCGCTCCATACACCTTTCCAAAAATCATTTCTTTTTGTTGGAGCTTTCCTGGGTGTGTTGTTTAGTTTTGCCCATTACTATAACTGTTCCCCAGCTGAATTCCTATTTTTACGATTTTTGTTGTGGTCCTTTTCTATTTTTAATTCCACTTTTGGGCTGTGCACATGTATCACACTGCTCACGTTTTGCAGGTTTCCCCGGTTTTGCTGTACATTGCTGACGGAAATGGTTTCTCTTCCCTTTAAATGCATTCTACCGCGAGTGATTCACTCGCGCTATTTTTCCTTTGAAATTCAGCCCCGATAATGTGCGGGGCGCCTCTCCCCTCCCCTTCCCTGCCCATTAACCCCTTCTCTCCACCCCTCCGGGGCCTTCCTCCTCCCTCCGTTAGCCTTTCCACGCCTCTATCGGACATTTGCGGGCACGTACTTGTGCGGCACCCGTTACTGTGACGCGCAAGTGTGCGGGGCTTCATCGCACGTTTGCGGGGCGTTTAAGCGCTCTTAAGTACCGCTTTTAGTGCGCTATTTTGCGGCGCGCTAATTAGCGGTTTTTAGTAAACATGCCCCTTAGAAGCCTTTTACAGGTGTAAGCGGAGATTTTGGAGAAGCCACTGTGCGTGTGCATACTCACAGCATGCACAGATTTATCAGGAGCATGTTTAGGGGGAGCCTAGAAGCGTACATGGATTTCATATCTTACAAAGGAAACATATATCTACTTCCAAAAATTTCCCTGCCAGTCTTTACACCTATCTCGAGTCATGCACATCTGTCAGCTAACTGCTCGTTTGGACTTGCGGTTTGGAGGAGTGATTGAGGGGAGAACTTTATTTACCTATGTGGTAAAACTGCCTCAAACAGAGGGGGGCTTATTCCATGAAAGCTTTATTTACAACCAGATATTTGGCAGCAGAAAATATCCAGTTTCCACTGCTGGATATCTAGACTTGTCAGATGGCGGCATCGCTCACTGGTTAGCACCAATATTCATTCGCTAAGTGGACAGTGAAAACCGTTACCTCACACAGATAGTGGCCATCACAGGTGCGTCCCCTGATCCTCCGAGAGACCAGCCAGCTTTAGCCACACAGGTTTCGGTGGTCTGTGGGGATATTCAGAGGCAATAAGCGATTAGTACCAGTGAATGTCAGGCTGACCATATTTTAAAGAGTTAGCAGGTCTACTAATAGGCTAAAACACTTTGAATATGATGCACTTTTGTAAAATCTACATGCACAAATTGCCAGATCTGCTGTGGCAGCATTTACATATATATAGCTTTGAGGAATGCTGCTCTTTTTTGGAATGTGTTTTCTGTGCAAAATGCCTTTTCCTTCGGTGGGGTATGTTTACTAAAGCGCCCTACCAGGTAGCACAATATTCTGTGTCTGCCAAGTACACAACAGTAAAATTTGTTGTGAACCCAAAATGTGGCCATGCTAGCAATTTCACACTACCTGAGTAGCGCAGGCTGGGATGGAGACTGGGCAATTCAGCGGTGAAGCATGTACATTGCAGTTAACGTGGACATTTTTGGTGCTTGCTCACTAGCAATGTTGCACTCTGCAGCTAATCTTCCATCAACCGCATCATGCTCATATTACCCCTCTTCTCAAGTCACTTCCTTGGCTCCCTATCCGTTTCTGCATCCAGTTCAAACTTCTGCTGCTGACCTATAAGTGGATTCACTCTGCAGCTCCTCACTACCTTTCCTCTTTTATACCTCCCTACACCCCTCCTCGGGAGCTCCGCTCTTCTGGCAAATTGCTTCTATCTGTGTCTTTCTCTTCCATTGCTAACTCCAGACGTCACTCCTTTCACCTTGCTGCTCCTTATGCTTGGAACAAACTACCTGAGTCTGTACATCAGAGGCCTTTTCTGACCCTTTTCAAATCCAGGCTGGAAACTCACCTCTTTGCTGCCGCTTTTGGATCTTGACTCTCCTGATCTCCTTTGTGTTTCCTTACCATCCCCCCTAGATATATCCCATATCTACAGCTACTGTGGTGTCTGTCTTGACTAGGTTGTAAGCTCTGATGAGCAGGGACCATCTTTTACATGCATCTGTGCAGCGCTGCGTACGTCTTGTAGCGCTATACAAATGCTCAGTGGTAGTAGAAGTAGTATGGGTGCATTTACTGCCATCCTCAGTGGGTAGAATTACGTGCACCTGCCATGATCACACCAAACAGAATGAGCATGGGGGGGGGGGAGCACAAAACCCATGCTAGCTACATGGGACATGCTGGGTACTCCTCTATTTTGTAGCACAGATGGAGCGCCATCCCCATGCTCATTTTTGGGGTAGGACGCACAGTAGGCGCCAGCAGTTTCCTAAACATGTCCCTGTATGTACCAGTGCATACAAGTGCTTTTCCTGTGGCCTTATACGTAGTTTCCAAAAGGCTGTGTGCCTTTGAAAAATACCCTGTAAACTCTCAACACAACCAAACTATGAGAAATCGAACTTCACATAAACAGATTCTGCCTTGGCAATGAGAGAGGGTCATCTAGTAATTTTCCAGGTGAAAAGATAAATGTTGTTAGTTTGAACTCATTGTACCATTTTGATACAATGTATAACAGGGAAAACATTATTGACGCATTAACAGTCTATTCATTGGGCAACGCATGACCAATGAGTTAAGAATTGGTTTCCCCTGATGGAAATATGTTTTCAGCTCACCTGACAGTGCATTCATTGGCTGCAAAGTTCAGCAAAGAGTGCACTGTAAATCATAGTGCACACAGAAGTCATCAAGTCCACAGCCTGTCATCATCCATGATATATTACCGTGAAATATGTCCTTAGAGCACATACGAGATTTACAAATTAGCAGTTCAGACAGCAGTTATAAAATGCAAAATAAAAGGACAAAATATACTTCTTTTCAATAGCAGAAGAGTTGGCAGCCAGGATGATTGATAGCAGTCGGGGTTCTTTGGTCGACCACTCATACCGTCAGCTCCAAGCACACCTATGCAGGACAGCAGCAAGTATGCTAAGAGCTGCAGACACGTTCTTGTACCTACATATTGCCAGTTTTTTTAGCTTCTACTTTCAAGGCACCATGAAGGTTTTTCTTTCAATAGTTTTCAAGCCACTCTTTCCTTGTCATGTTTTTTATTTGTCAGAATTTTACTGCTGTGTTTAGAACCATTCAAGCTTATGGTATTAGCAGCTCAAATGTATTTAGAGTGGAAATAAAGTCTTGATAAGTCAGACATCACAAGATTCCTGATCCCTCCTCCCCCCCCCCACCCCCCACCTTACCCCCTACGCTGATGCTTGCATGGAATACTGGGCCCATCTAGTGGCCAGTGTGTGAACTGCAGAGCCATTGAGAACTAAAATACCTGAATAATTTGCCCAGAGAGCCAACACACTAGGCCAGCGATGGCGAACCTATGGCACGCGTGCCAGCTGTGGCACGCGAAGGCCTTGCAGCTGGCACGCGGGAAGATCCGCAATCGAAAAAAAAAAAAAAACCCCTGTCTGCTGCCGTTGTCGGGGCCGCTGCGGCAGAATCGAGCGTGCCGCGGGGCCCCCCTGTACCCACCCGGCAGAGCCTGCCCTCCCCGTAGCAGCTCTCTCTTTGGAGCTGCAGTCAGACGCGCCGGCTTGCAGAGCGCGAGGGAAGAGTTCCCTCGCTGCTCTGTTAAGCCCGCGGGGGCTGATGGGAAGTTCCCACCAGCCCCCGCGGGCTTAACAGAGTCGCGAAAGGGAAACTCTTCCCTTCGCGCTCTGCAAGCCGGCGCGTCTGACTGTAGCTCCAACGAGAGAGCTGCTACGGGGAGGGCAGGATCTGCCGGGTACAGGGGGGCCCCGCGGCACGCTCGATTCTGCCGCGGCGGCCCCGACAACGGCAGCAGACAGGGTTGTTGTTTTTTTTTTAATTTTCCCTGGGCTGGGGGGGGTGGGGGTTAGGAGTGGTGATGGGCTGGGCTGGGCTGGGCTGGGGGGGGTTAGGAGTGGTGATGGGCTGGAGGGGGGGTTAGGAGTGGTGCTGGGCTGGGCTGGGCTGGGCTGGGGGGTTAGGAGTAGTGATGGGCTGGGCTGGGCTGGGCTGGGGGGGTTAGGAGTGGTGATTGGCTGGGCTGGGCTGGGCTGGGGGGGGTTAGGAGTAGTGATGGGCACTGGGCTGGGGGGGTTAGGAGTGGTGATGGGCACTGGGCTGGGGGGTTAGGAGTGGTGATGGGCACTGGGCTGGCTGGGGGGGTTAGGAGTGGTGATGGGCGCTGGGCTGGGGGGGTAGGAGTGGTGATTGGCTGGGCTGGGCTGGGGGGGGTTAGGAGTAGTGATGGGCTGGGCTGGGCTGGGGGGTGTTAGGAGTAGTGATGGGCTGGGGTGGGGGGGGTATAGGAGTGGTGATGGGCACTGGGCTGGTGGGTTAGGAGTGGTGATGGACACTGGGCTGGCTGGGGGGGTTAGGAGTGGTGATGGGCACTGGGCTGGCTGGGGGTGTTAGGAGTGGTGAGGGGCGCTGGGCTGGGGGGGGGTAGGAGTGGTGATGGGCGCTGGGGGGGTTAGGAGTGGTGATAGGCGCTGGGGGGGCTTAAACTAAAAATTGAGTGATGGGGGATTAGGACTGGGAGTGGGCTGATGGGGAGGTTAGGACTGGAAATGGGCTGGTGGGATTAGGACTGGGAGTGGGCTATGGGGGGCTAGGACTGGTAATGGGTTGGGGGGTTGCTAGGACTGGAAATGGGCTGAGTGGAAGGGGGCTTGAACTGCAAATAGCTGTTGGGGATGGGGCTTGGAATGGAAATGGGCTGAGGGGAAGTGGGGGGCTTGAACTGCAAATAGCTGATGGGGACGGGGCTTGGAATGGAAATGGGCTGAGGGGAAGTGGGGGGCTTGAAGAAGGGAATGGATGCTGGGTGAGACTGGAACTAGAAGGGAGCTGATGTTGGGGGAGGATTAGAATGGGATGGGGCTGGGAGAGTAAAATGGAGAGGGGAAAATATTTTGTGTAGGAGGGATGAAAAATCTACAATTGGCCAGGTATTGGGAGAGTAATTGGGGATTGAGGATGGAGGGGTAAAATTTGTGTGGATGAAATAGGAATGAGGAAAGAGCAAAAGGAGAAAGATTAGTATGTTAAAGCAGATGTAGAGAGAGAGAGAATGGAAAAAAAACTAGAAGAGAGAAGAAAGGACAAATGGACAGCAGACGATGGAGAGTTAGCAGAAAACATGAAGAAACCAGAAGAAAATGGCTGGACCAATTGCAACTGAAAAAAAATGCACAAAAGGTAGAAAGATATCTCTTTATTTTGAATTTATTAACTGGAATATGTCAGCTCTGGGAAATGTGCATCATTAACATCTGCGCTTTGTTTGGTACAAGAGGAAATTCCTATTTGACGTTGCCACTTGTTCTCTTTCCCCAGTATTCACTGAAATGTATTGGTTTAATATTTGCAGTGTTGCCTTTTGATAGGTAGGGTATGGTGCTTTGTGAGTCCTGGTAATGCTGTCAGGATACGGCGGGTTTGCTATGGGTTCTAAATGGGCAGCGTTTGTAGTAGTTCCTAATGTGCCTGGCGGTTGGCACTGGATTATAGTAATGTAGAAATCTTTTAGTCTTTCTTTATCCATACACTCATTAAGAGACATGTTTACTAAAAGTTAGTGTATGGTAACATTATGCAAATATTTATGCAAATAAGACCACTTATGCAAATGACATGCTGGCACTTTGAGGAAATTCTTTGGTTTTGTGCGGCAGTTTGGGCACTCGGGCTCAAAAAGGTTAGCCATCACTGCACTAGGCAGTTGAATGTGTACACAACTTCCTATACCATATACTGAAGTCTCACCTCCAGTCTGGCAGCCTTTCTCTTGCCATGGAGGAGAGAGGTCACGTGAAAGGAGAGCATCACCTTGGTGTCTTGGTGTGTCAGGAAGGGATTCTATAGCTAGAACCTCTCCTCCAGATGATGCAAAACCCTCTCACACTGAGGTTTCTCCAGGGCTATGAGCCCATGAGGGAAGAGTTGTTATAGTTGGTGATTCGATTATTAAGCATGTAGATAGCTGGGTGGTTGGTGGATATGAGGATCGCCTGGTAACATGCCTGCCTGATGCAAAGGCAGTGAACCTCATGCGCCACCTAGAGAAGGTTTTAGATAGTGCTGGGGAGGAGCCTGTTGTCTTGGTACATGGTGGTACAAATGACATAGGAAAATGTGGGAGGGAGGTTCTGGAGGCCAAATTTAGACTTTTAGGTAGGACATTGAAATCCAGAACTTCGAGTGTAACATTCTCAGACATGTTTCCCATTCCACACGCAGGACCTAAAAATCAGGCAGAACTCTGGAGTCTCACTGTGTGGATGAGACGATGGTGCAAGGAAGAGGATTTTGGATTTGTTAGAAACTGGGCGACATACAGGGGAAGGGGGGGGGGTTTCTGAAAGGATGGGCTCCATCTTAACCAGGGTGGAACCAGGCTGCTAGCATTTACCTTTAGAAAAGAGATAAACTAGATAATAGGGGAAAGTCAACAGTTGTCCAAGAGAGCATGGTTTCAAAGGATGTATTTTTGAAGGATACTAGCATAAGAGGGAATTTAAGACATCCCGATAGTTTCCAATAAAGATAAAAGTAACCCAGATGCTTTTAAGTGCAGAGCAGACTGAGCTAAAGATTCCAAATTATCCCTGTCAGCTGATAACCAGATTATTAATATGAATAGAATACAGACTCTAAAATGCTTGTATTCAAATGCTAGAAGTCTAAAAAATAAGATGGGAAAGCTAGAATATATAGCACTAAATGAAAAGTTAGATATAATTGGCATCTCAGAGACCTGGTGGATGGAGGACAACAAATGGAACACCATGATACCTGGATACAAGCCTTATCGCAATAAAAGAATAGATCAAATTGGTCAAGAGGTTACGCTTATGTTAGATGGAGCATTGCGTCACACAGGATAAAAGTGTTGCAGGAAAGACAATACATTGTAGAAATGGATAGAAATTCCATGTACAAAGGGGAAGGCAATGGCAGTGGGGGTGTACTACCATCCACCTGGCCAGAATGAACAGATGGATGATGAAATGCTAAACACAGTAATGGGTGATTTTACCCCGGTATCAACTGGGTCAATGTCACAGCAGGAAATGCTAGAGAGATAAAGTTTCTAGATGAACTAAATTATTGCTTCTTGGAGCAGCTGATTCATGAACTGAGAAGAGGGGAAGCTATTTTGGACCTAGTCCTTAGTGGACACACACTCTATCTGCAAGAGATAACGGTGTTGGGGCCACTTGGCAATGATGATCATAGCATGATCGTATTTGATTTTAAATAAAGGAAAGATGGCAAGGAAATCCACAGTTCTACCTTTTAACTTTCTAAAGGGAGACTATGATAAAATGAGGAAAATAGTTAAGAAAAAACTAAAAGGATCAGCTGCAAAGGTTAAAGATTTATTTATTTATTTATTTTATTTATTTATTTAAAGTTTCTTATATATCGCGCTCTTTAGCATCAGCGTGGTTTACATGGAACAAAACAATCTCAGTACATTTACATCAAGTATGGGTGTTTTATAAAATACTATCTTGGAAGCCCAGACCAGATGTATTCCAAGCTTTAAGAAAAGTCTAAAGAAGGCCAAAAAACTGCCAGCATGGTATAAAGGTGAGATCAGAGAGGCTGTTGTAGCCAAAAAAGCATCTTTCAGGGATTGGAAAAAGGAGCCAAATGACAAAAGCGGGAAAGCACTGACAAGTTAGATGCAAGGCATTGGAAAGGCAGGCTAAGAGAAAATTTAAAAAAAAAACTTGCCATGGAAGCAAAAACACATAATAAAAACTTTTCAAGTATATTCTAGCAAAAAAACTGTGAGTCAGTTGGACCATTAGAAGATAGAGGGGTAAAAGGGACACTAAGGGAGGACAAGGTCATTGTGGAAAGTCTGAATGAATTCTTTGCTTCAGTCTTTACTGAAGAAGATGTAGGGAAATTACCCATGCCTGAAATGGTATTTAAAGGTAATGTATCAGAAGAATTGAAAGAAATACCGATAAACTGGTAAGATGTATTACAAATATTTGATAAACTGAAGAGTAGCAAATCACCTGGACCATATGGTATACATCCAAGGGTGCTGAAAAAACTGAAATATGAGCTTGCAGACCTACTATTAATCATCTGTGAACTGTCATTAAAATAATCTGTAGTACCTGAAGACTGGAGAATGGCCAATGCAACACAAATTTTTATAAAAGGTTCCAGGGATGATCCGGGAAACTACAGACTGGTGAAGCTGACATCAGTACCGGGCAAAATGGTAGAAACCAATATAAAGAATATGTAGATAGTTATGGTTTAAAAGGAGAAAACCAACATGGATTTAGCCAAGGAAAGTCTTATCTTACTAATCTGCTATATATTTTTTTGAAGATGTGAATAAACAGGTAGACAAAGGTGAGCCAGTCAATATAGTGTATCTGGATTTTCAGAAAGCCTTTGACAAAGTCCCTCATGAGAGACTCTTCGCTGAAGTAGCTGAAAATGTAAAGAAAAAGAGGGAGGCCTTCATGAAATACAAGAGATCACAGAGAGAGGAAGACAGGCATCTATATTTGGAAAAAACTTCAGAGAAGCTAGCAAAGTAGTCAGAAAAGCAAAGGTACAAAAAGAATAAGAAATAACCACTGTAATTAAAAGGCGGGGATAAGATATTTTTCAATATGTTAGTGAGAGGAGGAAGGGCAAAAGTGGTAGTGTCGGACTCAAGGGTGCAGGGGAGGAATATACAGAAACTGATGAGGATAAAGCAGAATTGCTTAACAAATATTTTTTGTTCTGTGTTCACAGATGAAGGGCCAGGAGCACGACCTCAGAAAACACCCACAAATAGGAACAGAAGCGACGGGGATCTTAAACAATTTTCAGCAGACTGTGGTCATGAGGAACTAGCTAAACAAAAGTAGACAAAGCCATGGGTCTGGATGGGATACATCCAATACTGAGGACATTCTAGCGGCTTGGGGACCTTCTAGGGGCTCTACTGTCTGACCTTTTCCATGTCTTGTTGGAGTCAGGAGTAGTGCCAGAGGACTGGAGAGAGGCACATATTGTCCCTTTACACAAAACTGGATGTGAGGATGACATTGAGAACTACCGGCCAGATTGTCTAACCTCTGTGGTTAGTAAATTATTGGAAAGGTTACTAAAAGAGAGGTTTCTTGAGTCCCGTGGATTCCATGATCCGAGCAGCATGACTTCATCAGAGGAAGGTCTTGTCAGACAAATCTGATTGATTTCTTTGACTGGGTGATGAGGGAGTTGGTCCGAGAGAGAGACCTAGATGTGGTGTATTTCGATTTCAGTAAAGCCTTTGATACTGTTCTGCACAGTCAACTCATAAACAAACTGAGCACCCTAGGGATAGACCCTAAAGTTACTGATTGGGTTAGAAATTGGTTGAGTGGGAGGTGACAAATGGTACAGGTAAAAGGAGCTCACTCTGAGGAGAAGGAAGTTACCAGTGATGTGCCCCAGGGATCTGTCCTTGGTCCGATTCTTTTTGTTGGTGATATTGTGGAAGGGCCGTCCAGTAAAGTTTGCTTGTTTGTGGATGATACCAAAATCTGGGGCATTTTCGTGCCAAGGCATTTTGGTCCCTTTCAACAGGTACTGAGACTATATACAAACCTACAAATCTACTGGTGGGAATAAACAGAAACCTTTCAAAAATAGATCTGAAAACCCAAAACCTTCTGCTGTGTTCCTGGAGTGACCACCCCCTGCCCACTTTCCCATACTCTTTGCACAACAATCCACCAATTATGCTGCTTATGCTAATATTTTATAAAGGGAAGTAGGTGCCTATTTGTCTTTATAAAACAGGCGTAACCTAGGCACCTTAAAATGCTTTAACTAAGTGCTGCCTTGTGAAATTACCCTCTTAAGTTTCATTATCAACGGGCTTCGTTTTTAGAGATAGCAGCAGTAAATTTGTGTGTCTATGACTGAGCGGTCTATATCTAGCTGGTAACCTTTAGCCAGCTACAATAAAGTGGATTTTCAGCTGAAAACATTGCTGGCTAGGTTGAGCTGAAAATTTATCTAAACCCAGCAGGCCAAATGTTGGGCAGCTAAGTGAGGTGCTCACTCACAGCTGAAAACGGGTCCTTTGTCACTAAATGCCAACACACCTTCCAAACAATAACAGGACGATTGTCAAAGCCATTTACCTATGAAAATAGTGATTGACGTGCAAAAAGCCTGTCTGAAAATTGCCTTCCCTCTACACAGCAAAAATCATATGTGGTTCTCCTCACTGCGTAATTTTACCCCCATTGAAAGGTGGTGTTCTCGGGGGTGGGGGGGAGGGGTGCTTATTTAGGCCAGGGGAGGAAAATGATGGGTGGGAATTCTATTTTCATATCTAATCATGTTATTTTCCATGAAAAAAATGTACCCTCATGAAAAGACATTTAGATGTCCAAGGGTACTTTGTACCTGCGGCAAATTTCAAAGTGAAAATATACACTTATTTTCCCTTTGAAAATTGGTTGAAATCCTCCACTGATATGCATCCACAGACTGCCACAATTCAGACAGTTTGAAAATTGCTCCCTTAGAGGGGCAGTCACTGGAATCGATGCAGACGTTTGCCTACATATGTTGCGATATTGCATTTTATTGATCATGACAACACTGAAGTATTTGTACAGTAAGGCATGCAACGAGTTTATTATAAGGAGACACCATCAGTAATGAAAGCCCCACTCTCTGTCATCAATAAGATGAGCCACTGGGAAACACAGGTCCTGTAGGTCATCTGTAGCTAGCTGCTATATGACCTCCAGGCCATGCAGAGTAAGTCACTCCACATGCCAGATTTACTAAGGCTAAGAACATAAGATAAGCTATACTGGGTCAGATCAAGGTCCATCAAGCCCAGTATCCTGTTTCCCACAGTGGCCAATCTAAGTCACAAGTACCTGGCAGTTTCCCAAAAAGACACACGGGTTCTATAATGCTTCTATTGGGGCAAGTAGTGGATTTCCAAGGTCCTCTTTAATAATGGTTTATGAACCTTTCTCCCAGGAACTTGTCCAAACCTTTTTTATACCCAGCAACACTAACAGCTTTTACTATATCCTCCAGTAATGAATTCCAGAGTTTGATTATATGTTGGGTGAAAAAATATTTTCTCTTATTAGTCTTAAATAGGTTATCCTGTTGCTTTATTGCATGTCCCCTAGTCTTTCTATATTCTGATGATGTAAACAATTGATCTACGTTTACCCGTTCCACTCCGTTCATTAATTTATAGACCTCTATCGTATCTCCCCTCAGCCATCTCTTTTTCAGGTTTAAGAGCCCTAACCATTTTAGCCTCTCTCATAGGGGTATCCTTTCATCCCTCCCCCTTTACCTTTTTTGGTGGCTCTTCTCTGTACCATTTATAATTCCGCTATATCCTTTTTAAAATATGGCAACCAGAATTGCACACAATATTCAAGGTGCAGTTGCACCATGGAATGATACAGAGGCATGATAATATCCTTTGTTTTATTCTCCATTCCTTTCCTTATGATACCTAGCATTCTATTTGCTCTCTTAGCCGCCGCTGGACACTGGATGGAACCTTGCATCGTGTAACCATAGTTTGGGTTGTTTTTTCCTAGGTGCATAAGTTTGCCTTTGTCCATATTAAATTTTATGTGAACATCCAGTCTTTACTTATTAAACAGGTTTTCATACTGCTTTATCATTAGTCAAGTGGTTTATATTGTAACTTAAACTTGGTACTGTACATTAAACAGGGACATTGATAACTTAGATTCTTCTGACGCAATAGAGGGTTAAGTGACTTGTCTAAGGCCAAAGCCACAAGGAGTGCTATTGGGAATCAAAACCTGGTCTCTTCACTTCTAAGCCAGTGCTCTAACCATTATGCTACTCCTCCACTCCAGTCTTCCAATTTATGAAAGTCCTCTTGCAATTTTTCACAGTCCTCTTGCGTTTTAGCAACTTTGAATAATTTTGTGCTATCTGCAAATTTGACTACTTCACTCATTATTCCCATTTCCAGGTTATTTACAAATATGTCAAAAAGCAACGGACACAGCACAGATCCCTGGGGTACTCCAATATTCATGTTTCTCCATTGGGAAAATTGGCCATTAAGCCCTACCTTCTGCTTTTTATCTTTTAACTAGTTCCTGATCCACAATAGTACACTGCCTCCTATCCCATGACTTTTTAACTTTGCAAAGAGTCTCTCATGAGGGACCTTGTCAAAGGCTTTCTGAAAATTCAGATACACTATAGAGGTCATTCCCAAATTTGGGTGGCAGGACGTGCAGCCCCACAAGGCAGCTGGGGCCAATTCCCCCTCTGACTCTCCCTGTATGTCCTATGTATCAGGGGGGCAGGAGGGGGTGGGAACGGGGTGGAATGGGCGTGACTCCAGCCTAGCAGCAGGTACAGGGCTGATTCAGGTCATGGCCCTGTACGTGCTGCTGGGCCCATGGGAAAGTGCTGCTTATACTACCTTAAAGGTAGTATAAACAGCACTTTGTGAATGATTGGGTCTGGGGAGCCCCCCCCCCAGGGGTCAGAGCGGGTGCATGGTGGTCCCCACCGTCCGATCCAGGCCACAGCAGACCAGCCATGGGTTGGGCAAAAGGGATATTGGGGGCCAGAGCCAAGGATGTTGTGAACGCTTGTGGGTAGGACATCCCCAAAGGTGGAAGGGGCATGCCAGGCCATCCACGGGCCTCATTCTGGCAACCGCGGGAACCTTTTATTCCCACGGACCAGAATTGGGTCCTAAGATCCCGATCTTCATCGAGGACATCCGGATGGCCCATACATCCCCCTCATGGAATCAGGCTCTATATCAACCGGCTCACCTTTGTCTACCTGTTTATTCACACCTTCAAAAAATATAACGGATTAGTAAGACAAGACCTTCCTTGGCTAAAGCCATGTTGGCTTTCTCCCATTAAACCATGAATATTTACATATTCAGTAAGTTTGTTCTTTATAAAGCTTTCTACCATTTTGCCTGGTACTGACATCAGACTCACCGGCCTGTAGTTTCCTGGATCACCCCTGGAACCATTTTTAAAAATTGGCATTACATTGGCCATTCTCCAATCTTCCAGTACTACAGATGATTTTAAATATAGTTTACAGATTAGTACAGTCTCATATTTCAGTTCTTTCAAAACTCTCGGGTGTATACCATCCAGTCCAGGTGATTTGCTACTGTTTAGTTTATCAAATAGTTGTAATATATCTTCCCGGTTTATCGAGATTTCTTTCAATTCTTTTCATGCATGACCTTTAAATACCATTTCAGTCATGGGTAACTTCCCTACATCTTCTTCAGTAAAGACCAAAGCAAAGAAGTCATTCAGTCTCTCCACTATGGCCTTGTCCCCTCTTAATTGCCCCTTTTACCCCTCTATCATCTAATGGTCCAACTGACTCTCTCACAGGTTTTTTTGCTATGAATGTACTTGAAAAAGTCTTTATTATGTGTTCTTGCTTCCACAGCAAGTTTCTTCTCAAATTCTCTCTTTGCCTGCCTTATCAATGCCTTGTATCTAACTTGCCAGTGCTTATGTTGTTTCCAGTTTTCGTCATTTCACTCCTTTTTCCTTTTCCTGAAAGATGCTTTTTTGGACAGCCTCTCTGACCTCACCTTTAAATCATGCTGGCAGTTTTTTGGGCTTTCTTCTACCTTTCTTAAAGCGTGGAATACAGCTGGTCTGGGCTTCCAAGATAGTATTTTTAACAATGCCCATGCTTGATGTAAAACTTTAGCCTTTGCACTTTAGCCTTTTTTGTTTTTTTCTTAACTATTTTCCTCATTTTATCATAGTCTCCCTTTTGAAAGTTAAAAGGCAGTACTGTGGATTTTCTTGCCGTCCTTCCTCCATTTATGAAATCAAACGCGAACATGCTATGATCACTATTGCCAAGTGGCCCCAATACCCTTATCTCTTGCATTTCTGCCATTCTATGTCTGTGGGGAAAAACAGGTAATAGGCTGCAGTGGTACAAAATCTATTCCAAAGCCATCTTCTAGGTAAAGTTCTCTGGGAACAGCAGTAGTAACAAGAATGGCCCCAATTGCCTCCCACTCACAGGATGTGATTGGGTCAGACTGGATATGATGTCACAGACAGGGCATACCGCATAGACCAATCAAAACGCATTCCATGTAATATCATTTGTGCCAAATTTAGCCATTCCCAGGACATTGGTTTCAAGCTTTTCTGTTTCTGTTTTAGGTTTACAAACCATCTTCTTGTTCAGAAAGGGGCCCTGTAATGATTTGTGATTTGAGCAACAAGGTACCTCAATAAACCCAGCACATAAAATGGTGAGATGCATGTCTTCAGGGGCCGTCATTTTTTGCTAATAGCAGAAATTGAATCTTCACTGCTTGTTCTACATACTTTTGAAATATTATAAAGTATATAAAAAGGAGGCAAGTTTCCAGAAAGCTTTCTGTAAATTAGACAAGGCATTTTAATGCGCCCCACAGTGAATACAACCTGCTGCTTTATCTGTTTATCTGTTTCTCATGCTATGAAGTCACCCTGTGCTAAACTCATGTTGTTCTATTTACATGCTGCTACGTTTAAGAATTAATAAGGATTTCAAGTGCACATAAACTATGCAGTCTAAATTACCCATTTATTCCAAAATAAATATACATGCTTTTCAGCTCAGATCTGTGCATCATTTGCACATTATAAAGTAACGGTCTTAAATCTGACCGTAATCCAAGGCCAATAATCCATGCCAAGTTATTTTCATATCTTCTGTTCTCTCTTCCCGGGTGCTTGCAAGCATTCAGGAAAGCCTCAAGCAAAACTCCAGGCCATTGCCAGAGAAAAACTTCAGTGGGATCAAAGTATCTGTTCACAAAATCATGAGAATTACGAGTTAGTAGATTGCCCATAATAATTACCAGATATTTTGAGGAGTGCGTTTCGGGATGTAGCTATCTAGTTGATTAGCCAGCGCACTTAAATTACAGTAAAATGAACAGAATAATAAAAGATGCAGGGTCTTCCTGGTGGTTCTGGTGTCAAGTACTGTATACTGCTATGTGGAAGGTTCACAGTTCAAGTAGGTCTCCTGCTTGCTGGGTCAGGTAAAACAGCGGGGGGGGGGGGGTACTACAGAGGCAGTTTCACAGCACCTGGGATGACTGAAGCATGGTTCTCCTAGGACAAGCAGGATGTGTCAGCCACACCTGGTGATGTCATCCGACGGCGCCATGACGGAAGTGCTCTATAGCTCAGAAGCTTCTGAGCATGTGGGAGGTCCCACCTCCCTCGGCCCGCCCCTAGCCGGCCAGTTCTTTTTCTTCCGCCCTGCCTCAAGACGGAATTTCTAGCTCTCCATTACAAAAATACTAAAATCCTTCTAACTTCATGCCTAAACCCGGCTTCAAGAAGTGTTCTCTCTGCAATAGAAAGATGAACTTATCAGACACTCACCAACTTTGCATCGGATGCCTAGGGTCCTCTCACCAGGTAGAGAATTGTGCCAGCTGTGCCCAGATGTCTCCCAGGGCAAGGAAGCACCGGGAGCACGCCCTGCAAGATTTGCTCTCCTCCACGGCGTCTTCGAGCACCAAGCGGGACCGGGAGCATCACAAATGTAAGGACCACAGCAGGCCCGATCTGCCTTCTAAGTCTGCAGACCGTCCCCGGCCTGAGAAGCGGCACAGGACCGACCCAGGGAAGGCTCCCTCTCACCGGAGTTCAAGCGCTGTCTCCCCTGCTCGTCGGCACGCTTCCAGAGAGGCCTCTACCCCCTGGGTAAGCCCTCCTGTAGTAAGCTGCGATCTGGCCTGTTCTCCCAGGCCATGCGGTCCCCAGGAAGCCGCTCAAAATGGCGCCGTCCTCCATGAACAGCCTGGCTCCGCCTCCGGACACGCCCCCTCTTCCGGGATTGGGTGCAGCAGTTCCTGCTCCGCCGCACCGGACCAGCGCCGGCAGCCTTCCCCCATGCCAAGCACTTCCTATGCCGCGGCAGAGGAGCTCTGGTCCAACGCGGTAAGCAGAATCCGGGCCGCTGAAGATCAGCGCTGTCAGCCCCCCCCCCCCTGCATTGCTCAGCCTTTCTACCAGCGCCAGGGGAGTCCCGGAGTGGCGCAGATGACAGCGATCGGCGTGGGAGCGGCGCGGATGTCAGCCTCCCGCGCGGGAGAAGCAGAAACCGCTCCAAAGACCTTGTCCGCGCTTCTAATCAGCGCCAAAGGAGCCGCGAACGCCGCTCCAGCGGCAGAGATTCACAACGCGATGGCAACGAGAAGAGCAGGAAGAGGACAACAAAGCACCGGCATCTAACTCCGTCGGGGTCAAGAGATTCACGCAGTGGATCCCCCCGTAAGCACAAGAAGAGCAGGAGGTCAAGTTCAGGATGCAGCAGGAGACATAGGAGCAGTCGGTCTTCGGACTCCACCTCCTCCGCAATCCTTCATCTGCTCACTCGCCTTGTGGAACAGACTGCCCCCCAGCGGTTGGACCAGGATCATGCACATGTTTCCCCTGGGGATCATGCACATGCTTCCCCTGGGGCACGGCCCGGCTCGGAGCGTTCCCCCTCTCCACAAGACCCTAGCCACTCGCCCTCCAGAGCACGATCGCCTTCCCCTTCACTGTCTAGACCACAGCCACCTTCCCCGGCGCAGCTGGACCCCGAGGGAAGCGAAGGGGAGGAGTTAGGACCAGACTCTGACACCTCCAAAAATCAAGCGGACGAGATGGAGAATCCACCGACACCAGTGCTGGAGGATCTCACCTATCCAAAATTTCTCAGGAAGGTGGTTTCCAAGCTCGGGCTGGCCACAGAGGACACACCAGATGAGCAGGAACCTGAGGTCATGAAATACCTCAGCGGCCCTAAACCAGCCATGGCCCTTCCCCTCCACCGCAAGTTGAAGGAAAAGCAGTTGACACTCTGGCAGTCCCCTGCGTCTGGCCAACCTTGCTCCAGGCACCTGGACAGTAAGTACATCATCCACAAGGCACCTGGGTTTGACAAGCCCCAACTACCCCATCAGTCAATAGTGGTGGCATCAGCACTCAAAAGAGCTAAGTCCATGCGCGTCCAAGCCGCGCATCCACCGGGCCGGGACCCCAAGCGTCTGGACGACATGGGGAAGAGAGTATTCCAAGGCGCAATGCTTAGTGCCAAGATAGCAGCGCATCAATTCCAGCATGTTCTGTTCCAGGATGCCATCCTTGCCGACCTCAAACGCCACTTACAGGATCTCCCCAAGGACTCACGTACATCCGCCTCTACCTCCATCCAGGAGCTAGCTGAGTGCAGCAAGCACCTCATGAGTACAGCCTTTGACTCTTTCGACACAGCTGTACGTACAGCGGGCACGGCCATATCGGCTCGTCGCTGAGCATGGCTTCGTGCATCGGGGCTCTCTGATAACACCCACGATCGGATCGCCGATACACCTTGTTCGGGTGACTCCCTCTTTGGAGACAAGGTCACTGACACGGTGAAAGGTCTGAAAGATGACTGCACCACTCTGAAGACCCTGGCGGCGGACGGGATCGAACGACCCTCCTGGTCTAGGAAAGGGAGCTACTCCAGAAAACCCTTTTCCTCTTCCAAACAATATTATGGCTCCAACCGACAGTGGCAGACGCCCAGGTTCAAGCAGACCTATCACAAGTCGTCCTTTCAGAGACAACAGCCACGACAACGCAAACAAAAACAAACCAACCCCTCCCAAGCCGGGAAAGACTCCTCTTCCTTCTGACTACCCGGCCTGGCTGGGCCCCCCTCTGGGACAGGCAGACCACCCAGTTGGGGGTCGTCTGTCCTACTTCCTCTTGGCCTGGCAGGAGATCACCTCGGACAAGTGGGTCATTCAAATAATACAGACAGGCTACCACTTGCGCTTCTCCTCCCTTCCACAGCAGCAGAAGCAACCCACCAGCCAGCCCTCACTCCATCAGGAACAACTACTCTCGGAGCTCCTCCAACAGCTTCTACGGGCACGGACAATAGAGAGAGTGCCCACGGACCAAGTCAACACTGGATTCTACTCCCATTACTTCCTTATTCCCAAGAAGTCGGGGGGCCTCTGTCCCATCCTGGACCTCCGAAAACTGAACTTCTTCATCAAAAAGGAAAAGTTCAGGATGTATTCGCTCAACTCCATCCTTCCTCTCATCAGAGCGGGCAGCTGGATGGCTACACTGGACTTACAGGATGCCTACTCCCACATTCCAGTCCATGCCTCCCACAGAAAATACCTCAGGTTCATTGCTATGGGATGCCATTACCAGTACCGCGTGTTGCCTTTTGGCCTATCACCAGCACCCAGAGTTTTCACGAAATGCGTAGCAGTCGCCGCTGCACACCTCCGCAAGCAAGGCATCGCCATCTTTCCTTACCTGGACGACTGGCTCCTGTCGGCGAACTCTGCCCACGGACTCCACAGAGCAGTCCTCCGAACTGCGCACCTACTAGTCAGACTGGGATTCCTGCTCAACAAAGAAAAGTCACGATTCGAACCCGTGCAGCGGACGGAGTTCATCGGGGCGATAATCGACACCACAGCCTGCAAGGCTTCCCTGCCCGAGACCCGGATCAATGCCATTGTGCAGCTGGCAAAGAAAGTGTCGGCGGAGAAGCACACTTCAGCCCACGACATCCTGCGTGAATAGGCCACATGGCAGCAACGACTTCGATCCTCCCGCTGGCGAGACTCCACATGCGCTCCCTTCAGTGGCACCTGCGGACCCACTGGAAGCAACTATCCCAACCGCTCACTACCCGCGTACCGATCACGGTCAATGTTATCCGGAGCTTACGTTGGTGGACAAATTCAAACAACCTCTCAGTGGGCAAGTCTCTGCAAACCCGCACTCACCAGCTCATCCTCACCATGGATGCATCCTCAACCGGATGGGGGGCCCACTTACTGCATCTCAGCACCCAAGGAGCCTGGACAAGAGCAGAGCGTGCCCTCCACATCAATGTTCTCGAACTCCGGGCCGTCAAATACGCCCTTCAGACATTCATGACACACCTGGCGGGGAAAGCAATCTTGGTGCAAACAGACAACCAAGTGGCCATGTTCTATATAAACAAGCAAGGAGGCACGGGATCCCGCACACTATGCAAGGAAGCTCTCGAGACATGGGCAGTAGCCTTATCCAACAACTGCATCCTGCAGGCGACCTACCTCCCCGGGGATCAGAACGCCTTAGCGGACAGGCTCAGCAGACAGCTCCAACCTCACGAGTGGATGCTCCACAAGGAAGTGACAGCCAACCTCTTTCAGCGCTGGGGAATTCCCCAGATCGACCTCTTCGCAACCGAAGCGAACACCAGATGCACCTTGTTCTGTTCCAAGCACCCATCGCAGCGGAGAGTGGCTTCGGATGCGTTCGCCATCCCTTGGGGGACGTGGGACTTAGCGTACGCATTCCCTCCAACTCCTCTCCTGACAACCACGATACAACATATCATCAAGGAGAAAGCGCACGTAATCTTGATCGCTCCCTACTGGCCGCGACAGATGTGGTTCTCTCTACTGCTGCAGCTCGCCCAAGAACCCCCTATTCGCCTTCCACTTCGACCGGACCTGTTAACCCAGAACGGGGGCAGAACCTGGCACCCCAACCTCAAGACACTAGCCTTGACAGCCTGGAGACTGAAAGGCTGACGTTTCATGATTCTAGCCTATCCTCGGAGATGCAGCAGATTGTGCTGGCCTCGCGGAGGCCGTCTACCAGAAAGGCCTACAGCCTGAAATGGAAACGCTTCAGTATATGGTGCAAGGACCAAGGAGTCCTGCCAGCCTCTTGCCCGATACCCACTGTCTTAAAGTACCTCGCCTTCCTCTTCAGCTCCGGCTTGAAGCCACAATCCATCAAAGTACATCTCGCGGCCATTGCCTCTCTACACGAAAGCCCAGATTACCCAAGTTCAGGCTCCATTTCCGCGCTTCCCATTGTGACACGTTTCATGAGAGGGCTTCGAAATCTACAACCTCCGGTACAGAAACCGGTACCCTCATGGGACCTTAATGTAGTCCTGCACCAGCTCACGCAGGAACCGTTTGAACCTTTGACAACAGCGCCCGGAAAATTTCTCTCTTGGAAGACTCTTTTCCTGATCGCCATCACCTCAGCCCGGAGGGTCAGTGAGCTGCAGGCTCTGGTGGCACACCCGCCATACACAAAGCTCTACCACAACCGGGCATCCCTACGGACTCACCCCAAGTTCGTGCCCAAGGTCGCTTCCGCCTTTCATGTGAACCAGGCGGTGGAGTTACCATCCTTCTTTCCAGCCCCACACTCTTCTCCCGAAGAACAACGTCTTCATTCTCTGGATTGCGTACGTGCCTTACGCATCTACCTCGACAGGACATCCGCAACTCGACTGGGCACCCAGCTTTTCATCTCTTTTGACCCAAACAGGCCTGGCAGACCTGTCTCAAAACGCACGCTCTCCCGTTGGATCTCAGCTTGCGTTTCCTATTGTCTTCAGAAGGCGGGCGCACTCCCGTCTAACAAAGCGAGTGCGCATCAGCTCCGCGCTATAGCCGCTTCTCTGGCCTGCGCACAGGAGGTGCCGGTGAGCGAAATCTGCAGAGCCGCCACCTGGTCCTCGCAATTAACCTTCCAAAAACACTACTGCCTTGACATGCATGCGGAGAACGACGGCTCCTTTGGCCGGGCAGTCCTATCCGCTGCTACGGCACCTTTGATGGTGGCCCCTACGGAACCAGCTCAGTGATGAGTGGAGGGACCATAGGCCACGCATACCTGTTGCTACCAAACCTGTTTAGTGTGGTTTGGACTACGTGTGGTATCAGTGTCTAGTTTATTGCACAATAGTTGTTTACATTGTTTGCACAATTGTTGTTTACATGGTTTGCATTGTTGAATTGACTTCAAATTGCTACCTCTCTGTTGCACAAATGATATGCACTTTGTTGAATTACTGCTTATGCTACCTCACAGTCACACAAATGATATGCACTTGTTGTTCATTGTCGAATTGATTGATTATGCTGCTTCACAGTTGCACTAATGATATGCTCCACGTTGCACAGTTGATTCTACCTTGCAGTTGCACATTAACTGTCCAGTTTAATAGTCACCTCTGGCACGTTGCCGAGGATTGCACGTGTATTACTGTTGGATTCTAATAAACACAGTTGCTGTTATACGCATGCCTCCCTCATTCTCCACAGCGTGAATGCGTAGCTTGGGAGACACCAGGTGTGGCTGACACATCCTGCTTGTCCTAGGAGAAAACAGAGTTACTTACCTGTAACGGAGTTCTCCGTGGACAGCAGGATTGGTCAGCCACACGATCCCACCCACCTCCCCTGCATGAGGGTGGCCTGCTCTCTCCTAGCCGTACGGGCATAGCTAGTTACTCACTGGCCGGCTAGGGGCGGGCCGAGGGAGGTGGGACCTCCCACATGCTCAGAAGCTTCTGAGCTATAGAGCACTTCCGTCATGGCGCCGTCGGATGACGTCACCAGGTGTGGCTGACCAATCCTGCTGTCCACGGAGAACTCCGTTACAGGTAAGTAACTCTGTTTTTTTGCTTCAGAGTGACACCTGCTGACTGGATTCAAGCCCTATAATTGGAGGGTCCTGTAATAGCCTTGGTGCATGGAAGCACCATCACTGTAGCGACTAGACCTGGTAGAGTGCAACGAAATGTTTGTGAACCTGCTAGGATAGTTTGAATTGTAGCACAGTTTATATTTATAACATGATTAGAGCCTACTCTAAACTCTGATGAGAGAGAAAGATAAGCACATTAAATAAACCCTTGACAAAATAGGATATATTTTCATTATTTACTCAACAAAAAATTAAACGGTGTGAAAAAGTATGTGAACCCTTCATTCAGTGAATGGTGGCATCTCTTCAGCTGCGCTAACTGCAACGAAATGTTCCCTGAACTGGAAAAACAATTACAACAGTGACAGGACCTCAAACAAAATGTGAATATATAACACGGTAAAAATACTTCCCAACAGAGTCGATCAGCTCTAGTAACTTCAGCGTCCACTGTTGCAGCTGATCGAAGCTCCTTGATGTGAAGCCATTGGAAATGGAACCAGGAAAAATATCATAAATTGAAATTCCATCACAATCTGCATTTTGACATCTAATCTCTATCAGAGGAAGCGTCCGTTAAGTCCAACAAAGACAGCTTATAGGTAGTTCAAATTATTTGCTCTTATTAACAGCTTTTATATACCACACTTTTATCATCAGCGCGGTTTACATTTTAACAACTTTGTACTTAAGCATAAAACATATGTCAAGTTTACAGGTAACAGGATATGAAAACATAGAATCTCAAATGTTTTGCGTTCTAAAGGTGGGGGTCTGTGAGGTTTTGATCTGGAACAGGTAGTGAATTCAGGAACTTATTCGGCTAGCCATGATCATTGGTTTGTGTTGGAGGGGTAGGAGAGCCAGTACATTGTGAGAAGTGTTGTATGAAGAGGTGTGTTTTTAGAGATTTTCTGAATTGAGATAGGTCTTGTTTGTTACCACAAGTTGTGGGAAGTTTAAAGGCACCTTGGAGGACCAATGAAACCGTTATATGTTGCTAAGGGCAGTCAGGGCCAGCCCAAGGTTTCAGCCACCCTAGGCAGAAGTCCTGGTCATGCCGCCCCCAGCAAGCCATGCTGCCACCCCCCCCCCCTGCACACTGAGCTGCACCCCCCCCCCCCATGCTCAGCTATGCTACTGCCGATTCTGTTGGTGGGGTCCAGGCAGGGGCGGCCCAAAGGGGGTGCGGGGCCATGTGTGGAGACTCTGTGTAGGGCCTCATTTTCATAAGGAGCCTCATTTGCATAAATATTTGCATAATGTTAACATGCACTAACTTTTAGAAAATATGCCTCTTAATGAGTGTATGGATAAAGAAAGACTACCAGATTTCTACATTATGATATTCCAGTGCCAACCGCCAGGCACATTACGAAGTACTACAAACACTGCCCATTTAGAACCCATAGCAAACCCACCATATCATAACAGTACTACCAGAACTCATAAAGCACCAAATCCTACCTATCAAAAGGCAACACTGCAAATATTAAACCAATACATCTCAGAGAATACCAATACATCTCCTACTGGGGAAAGAGAACAAGTGGCAGTGTCAAGTAGGAATTACATAAACAGAATACCTCAGCTCGGTTACACCATTGGAGCATAGACCATCACCAAACAAAGAACAAGCAACTGCAATTTAGAAATAGGAAGACAATAATTAAACTGAGAACCCAAAAAGCCAAATTTGGAATGTACAACACTGCAGAAATAAAACTATAAATTAATTTCCTCTTGTACTAAACAAAATGCAGACATTAAAAACTCACATTTCCCAGAGCTGACATATTCCAGTTAATAAATTTAAAATGAAAAAGTATTTTTCTACCTTTTGCTGTTTGGGTATTTTATTTTTCAGTTGCAATTGCTCCAGTCACTTTCTTCTCGTTTCTTCTTATCTTCTGCTAACTCTCCATTGTCTGCTGTCCATTTGTCCTTTCTTCTAGTTTTTTTTTCCATTCTCTCTCTACATCTGCTTTAACATACTGATCTTTCCCCTTTTGCGCTTTCCTCCATCTCTTTCTTTATTCCTTTTTCATCCACTCAAATTTTACCCCTCCATTCTCAGTCCCCACTTACTCTCCCAATACCCGGCCAATCGTAGATTTTTCTTCCCTCCCACACAAAATATTTTTCCCCCTCTCCATTTCACTCTCCCAGCCCCATCCCATTCTAATCCTACCCCAACATCAGCTCCCTTCTAGTTCCAGCCTCACCTAGCATATGCTCCCTTCTAGTCCCCGCATCAGTCTATTTCCAGTCCTATACTAGCCTCTCCATCAGTGCATTTCCAATAGAAGCCACTCCCATCAGCCCATTTCCAATCCTAGCCTCCCATCAGCCCATTTCCTTTCCTATCCTAGCCCCTCCATCAGCCCATTTCCAGTCCTAGCTCCCCTCACACTCAGCCCATTTTCAATCCAAGCCCCCCCCCCATGAGCCTATTTCCAGTCCTAGCTCCCCCATCCATTTCCATTCCTATCCTAGCCCTCCATCAGTCCATTTCCAATCCTAGAACCCATCAGTCCTATCCTAGCCCCTCCATCAGTCCATTTCTAGTCCTAGCTCCCCCATCCATTTCCAGTCCTATCCTAGCCCTTCCATCAGCCCATTTCCAATCCTAGCCCCCTATCAGCCCATTTCCAGTTCTAGATCCCCCCCCAATTTCCAGTTCAAGCCCCCTCCCCATCAGCTATTCCAGTCCAAGCCCCCCTCCCCATCGGCTATTTCCAGTCCTAGCTGCCCCCCACTCAGCCCATTTCCAATCCAAGCCCCACCCATGAGCCCATTTCCAGTCCTAGCTCCCCCATTCATTTCCAGTCCTAGCCTAGCCCTCCATCAGTCCATTTCCAATCCTAGCCTCCCATCAGCCCATTTCCAAACCTAGCCCTTCCATCAGCCCATTTCCAGTCCTAGCCCCCCATTAGCCCATTTCCAGTCCTTTCCTAGCCCCATCATCAGCCCATTTCAGTCTTAGCTCCCCCACAGCCCATTTCCAGTCCAAGCCCCCCCCCCACAGCCATTTCCAGTCCAAGCCCCCTTCCCCATCAGTTATTTCCAGACCTAGCTCCCCCTCACTCAGCCCATTTCCAATCCAAGCCCCCCAAACTGCCCATTTCCAATTCTAACCCCATCATCAGCCCATTTCAGTCCTAGCTCCCCCCACAGCCCATTTCCAGTCCAAGCCCCCCCCCCCAGCCATTTCCAGTCCACGCCCCCTTCCCCATCAGTTATTTCCAGACCTAGCTCCCCCTCACTCAGCCCATTTCCAATCCAAGCCCCCCCAAACTGCCCATTTCCAGTCCTAGCTCCCCCCACTCAGCCCATTTCCAGTCCAAGCCCCCCTCCCCATCAGTTATTTCCAGTCCAAGCCTCTCCCACTCAGCCCATTTTCAGTCCAAGCCCCCCCCACTCAGCCCATATCCAGACCAAGGTCCCCTTCCCATCAGTTATTTCCAGTCCAAGCCTCTCCCACTCAGCCCATTTTCAGTCCAAGCCACCCCACTCAGCCCATTTCCAGACCAAGGCCCCCTTCCCATCAGCTATTTCCAGTCCAAGCCCCCGCTCCACTCAGCCCATTTCCAGTCTTAGCTCCCCCCCCCCCGCCAAAATTTTCAGTCCTAGCCCCCCCCACTCAGCCCATTTCCAGTTCAAGTCCCCCTCCACTCAGCCCATTTCCAGTCCTAGCTACCCCTCCCCCCACAGCCCATTTCCAATCCAAGCCCCCCTCCCCATCAGCTATTTCCAGTTCAAGCCCCCCTCCACTCGGCCCATTTCCAATCCGAGCTCCCCCCCACAGCCCATTTCCAGTCCAAGCCCCCCCTCCCCTCCTGAAGAGCCCCGCAGTTGTTTAAGATGCTTTAGAGGGAGCCAGAGAGGCCCAGCTCACTCTACAGCTGCCAAAGTGAAGAGTGTCTATTTCTTTCACTTCGGCAGCTGTACTGACGTTTAGAATTCTGCCGTGCTGAGGTCAAAGGTGACTTCCTGTTTCCTGCACTCAGTGCAGCAGCATTCTAAATGTCAGTACAGCTGCCGAAGTGAAGGAAATAGACGCGCTTCACTTCAGCAGCTGTAGAGGTGAGCCGGGGCCTCTCCGGCTCCCTCTAATGCCGCCTTGCCTGCCGATGTTCAGGATGTTGTTTGCACGGGGCCCCCTGAAACTTGGGGCCCTGTGCAAGCAACATTCTTGCTCAATGGACGGGACGGCCCTGGGTCCAGGACGGGTGCAGCTCAGCAGCAGGCCATATGCTTTGGCACACATGGTCTGCCGCTTTTGACCCCCCTCTGGCATAACTACGGGGGTTCAGACATGGCAGGTCATGTGTGCCAAAGCATATGGCCTGCCACCGAACCTAGCTGTTCCCCGTGCTGTCGGAATCAGCAGTAGCGTGGCATATCTCAGCAGGGGAGGGGTAGGGCGGTGTGGCTTGATGCAAGGGGGGGAGGCAGGCCACGTGTGCCAAATCACATGGCCTGCCGCCCAAAGAGATCTACCGCCCTAGGTGGCCCCCAGCCCGCCTAATGGACAGGCTGGCCCTGAGGGCAGTGTAAATGCGATTAATGAATGCAATTAATGAATGGGATTAATAAAATTAGGCCCTTATTTTAGAAGCATCTCCACGTGTAAATAGCAGTTTTCTAAAACCACTACATGTAGCTGATCTATGGGGTTAAAAGCCACTGTGGTGATACACATCACGCATAGATTAAGGAGGTGTGGTTAGGATGTGGGTGGTTAGTCTAAAATATTTATTTATTTTATTTTATTTAGCATACATTTGTATACCGCTACTTCCAGCGATCAGTAGCGGTTTGATTACAGATATAAATTTGTCGAATCATGACAGAAATTTTGCGGTATACACACATTGATTTGGAGGGGGAAGCACAGCACACGGGGAGAGGTCATATGTAGAGGAGTCAGACATTACATATTTACATATTTACATAAACTGCAACCATGTTTCATTGGGTGGTATCATTTATACCCCTGGGATTATATCAGGTTGTATTGACACTGGAAAAGATGTGTCTTGAGTTTCTTTCTGAATTCCATAAGGTCTTTAATAGCTCTTAGCTCTGGTGGAAGTTGGTTCCAGAGGGACGGGGCCGAGTAGGCGTATGCTCGTTGGCTAGTAGTGGCAGTTACAGATCTGATATCAGGGGGAACGTGGAGTATATTTGAGTGGATTGTTCGCCTGCTTCTGTTGGGTGGTTGCGTGCTGATAAGGGTGGAGAGAAAGGGTGGCGCTATGTTATGTATAAGCTTGAAGGTGGTTATTAGTGTTTTATATTTTATCCGGGCAGCAATGGGGAGCCAGTGTAGCTCGATTAATACAGGGGTAATGTGATCAGTAAGGTATATCAATGTGTATTCCCCATTTTAGAAAGAGAATGGATGTGGAAATTCAAAATTCAAAACGTAAGTTTGTACACCTGCTCCCGAGGCACGCATGAGTGCCAGCTTGAAGGGGCGGTTGCAGAATAAAAGGCCCAAACCCTGCCCCTGTGATGTCTACAGTGAAAGCAGGCATGATAGACCTTATATGTGTAATTTTAGAATAATGAACGCCTCAGGTATGTGCATAGGTAGCATATATAGGAAGGAAACTTATTGCTAGAACGTGGAGATCAGAAGAGAGGTGTACAGAATTCCAGCAGCAGTTTAGAAAAGGTTGTGCCAAATGTGGAGCCTTTTCTAAAATATGCATAAGGGTGTGCAGCAGTTCATGTGTATGTCCTAATGTGTACAGTGGCCGGAGTCATTTTACACATCTACGGAAAACTCAACGGAGGCAGCTCAGCAGCTTATAAGTGGAAGTGTCACACATTTGTACTTTTTTTCAAATTAAATGTGTAACTCATATTTCTACGCATATTGGTATCTTGCGATTATAAATGCAAGGTGGTCTTTTGCAAGCCACCAATGAACTACAGAGGCTGCTATATCTGTTTGATTTCAGTATGTAGGGGGGCGTGCCCCCCCTGGTCCCACCCTCCCTTTCTGCCCAAACCTTGGCTGACTACTTCCATGACAAAATCCTCAACATTACCCTTCAATTCCCCACGTCTCTTCTACCTCCCCGCCCCTCCAATTCTCCCCCCATCCCTACTACCTCTGCTACCCTCTCCTCCTTCCCCGCGATTTCTGAAGAGGAAACCGCACTCCTTCTTTCCTCCTCCAAACCCACCACCTGTTCCTCTGATCCTATCCTCACCCATCTCCTAAGCCCATCTCCCCCACCGTTGCCCCTTCCATCTCTTTTATTCTCAACCTTTCACTCTCCGCCGCAACTGTCCCCGCAGATTTCAAGCATGCTGTAGTCACACCTCTCCTCAAGAAACCCTCACTCGATCCCACCTGTCCTTCTAACTATCGACCTATCTCCCTCCTTCCCTTCATAGACACAGACTCAGACTGACCATTCTAATGACCACCATCCTTTAGAACCTTAGCTGTAATCTACTTCAGCACAGACAATTGCACTCTCACACTCCACACAAATGTATATAACTCTGTACATACATTCCGGAGCCCCCATTGTGGGGACCCGAGTTGTAAATAGTTACTATGTTCAGTCACAGTAATGTAAATACATACCAGAGCTCCCTTTGCGGGGACCCAGGTTGTAAAAAGTTGCTATGTTCAGCCGCAGTAGTGTAAATAGTTAATATCTCAACCATGTTCAACTGTTCTTGTAATGTTTTAATGTTCAGAAGTTTAATGTATGGTTACTATTGTTCATTGTAAACCGCCCCTGATCACTGGAAGGGGTGGTATATCAACGTTTTAAATAAATAAATAAAATAAAATAAATAAATAAATATCCAAACTACTTGAACGGGCAGTCCACCGCTGCTGCCTCGACTTCCTCTCCTCTCAAGCCCTCCTAGACCCTCTACATTCCGGCTTCCATCCCTTACACTCCACGGAAACGGCTCTCACCAAAGTCTCTAGTGATTTGTTCCTGGCTAAATCTAAGGGCCTCTAATCTGTCCTCGTCCTTCTCGACCTCTCTGCTGCTTTTGACACTGTCGATCACAAACTTCTCCTCAATACCCTCTCCTCACTTGGTTTCAAGGGCTCCGTGCTATCCTGGTTCTCCTCCTACCTCTCCCATCGCTCCTTCAGTGTGTGCTCTGCTGGCTCCTTCTCCTCTCCTACCCCACTCCCAGTTGGTGTACCCCAAGGATCCTCCCTGGGTCTGCTCCTCTTCTCTCTCTATACCTAATCCCTTGGTGCCCTTATTTCCTCCCATGGCTTTCAGTACCATCTCTATGCCGACGATTCCCAGATCTACCTCTCTACGCCTGAAATCTCTCCAACAATCCGGACCAAGATTTCTGCCTGCTTATCCGACATCGCTGCCTGGATGTCTCACCACCGCTTGAAACTGAACATGTCTAAGACTAAATTCCTTATATTTCCCCCCAAAACTTCCCCTCCTCTCCCTCCTTTCTCAGTCTCCGTGGATGGCTCCACGATCCTTCCTGTTCCCTCAACCCGCAATCTGGGGGTTATCTTCGACTCCTCCCTCTCCTTCTCCACACATATCCAGCTCATAGCTAAGACCTGCCGTTTCTTCCTCTACAACATTGGCAAAATCTGCCCCTTCCTCTCTGAACACACCACTAAAACGCTTGTCCACTCCCTAATCTCCTCTCGCCTCGACTACTGCAACCTACTCCTCACTGGTCTCCCTATGAGCCATCTCTTTCCCCTTCAATCTATCCAAAACTCTGCTGCTCAACTCATCTTCCGCTAACCTCGCCATACCCACATTATCCCCCTCCTCAGGTCACTCCACTGGCTCCCTATCCATTTCCGCATCCAGTTCAAACTTCTCCTCCTAACCTATAGATGCATTCACTCTACAGCCCCTCACTACCTTTCATCCCTTATCTCTCCTTACAACCCCTCTCGGAAACTTCGCTCTTCTAACAAACTACTCCTAACCAGGCCTTTCACTCGCACCCCTAACTCCAGACTTCACTCCTTTCACCTTGCTGCACCTTACGCCTGGAACAACCTACCAGTGTCTGTACGCCAGGCACCCTCCCTAGCCCTCTTCAAATCCAGGTTGAAGACCCTCCTCTTCACTATAACTTTCAGATCCTGACTTCTGTCCTTCGTCTTGAACCGACTTCCGTCTTTTGTCTTAACCAAATTGTAAATGCCATATTTTGTTTTTGCCCTGAACAGCCCATTGTTATATGCTCTGCTCATTGCTATGTGTTTTGTATTAACTAGATTGTAAGCTCTGACAAGCAGGGACTTTCTTTCTTTCTCTTGCACGTATGTTTGTACAGCGCTGCGTGTGACTGGTAGCGCTCTATAAGTGCTCAATAGTAGTAGTAGGAGGAGGAGGAAATTAAGGAAGATAGCTCCTTTAATCCAACCTGTAAAGGGCGGGCTGAAATGAGCACTCTTTAAAAACCTCTATGTGCCAAGGAGAAGCTGCAAATTTCCACGGACAGTTTTGGTCATACATGTGCATTTCCTATATAAAACGGGAAATAGCAGTGTAGATTTTTCATCCACCCAAGCTATGCCAAACCACGGCCCCAAACTACCCCCTTGCAATTTCTACATATTAGTGGCATCCACGCCCTTTCTAAAACCGCCATACTGGACGTTCCGCATGGAAATCATGAATAAGGCTTCTAATATCCATGTATTAGTGTTGCAAAATTTGGAATGCATGTATAATTTGGAGGCCCACCCAATCCGTGCCCAGAACATGTTCCCTTAAAATTTCTGCATATGGAGTGACTTTCTAAAAATGTGCATTTTTTACCACAGACCTCATTTTACTAATCTAAAGTGCATGGATAGTGTTTGCGTCCAGACTCGGCCCCAGAGTTGGTTCAAGGTGTTGGCAAAACTTAAGCCTTACTACCTCTTGAATATCAGACACTATTGTTTAGCCTTAAAAACCTTGCTGTTTGCCTATCCCAAATCTGCTGCCCTAGGCGACCACGTAGTTTGCTTGGTGGTTGGACCGACCCTGTTAGCGTGTACTAACACAGTAGAATGCTTCAGTAAATCTAGTCCTAAGAATTTGACTGCACCCTTACATGTTTAATTTTATGCTTTAGTTTAGATTGTTGCTGTAAGACTGTACGCTCTGAGTTTTTGTTGTGATCCAATTTGGTCAATTGAAAAAAAATTGAAATATAAACCAAATTAAACGAATCTGTTTTTCCTGCTGTTCCCCTCGCTGTCCTCCTATAGCGTGGCATTAAACCTTTCGCTGGCAGACATTCATCAATTACATTCTGCTGAAAGCAAAATTTTTCTCGAGCTGCATCACATGTTAATTCCTTTTTCATGAATGCAAGAAGTCTGTATTTTAGAACTGCCTGTTATTGTACACAGCAGCTAACATTTAGCCCCAGGTGCGCACCATGTTCCCCAACTCTTCCAGACGTTCATTGCTTTTTTTCATTGAAGCGATTCATATAAAAATTGTTATGCCTGATTTCTTATTGACTCTGTAGCCAGTGAATCACATTTCAGTTCCTGTTTGTGCGGTAAGGCCTGGCTGATTGCATCGGTGTTGTGTCTTTATAATGTTCGTCAGTCATGTAGGCACAAATACTTGCAGTAATGCAGCAGTCACTCATGTTTTCCAAGTATTAATGTCAAACTTTGAACATAAGAACATAAAAAATGCCATACTGGGTCAGACCAACGTCCATCAAGCCCAGTATCCTATTTACAACAGTGGCCAATCCAAGTCACAAGTATCTAGCAGTTTCCCAAAAAGGTACAAAGATTCCACAGTGCTTATACTGGAGTAAGCTGTGGATTTCCCTGGTCCTCTTTGGTTTATGGACGTTTCCTCCAGGAACTTGCCCAAAACCTTTTTTAAACCCAGCTACACTAACAGCTTTGATTACATCCTCCAGTAACAAATTCCAGAGTTCGATTACTTGGTGGGTGAAAAAAATATTTTCTCATATTAGTCCTAAATAGGCTACATTATAGCTTCATTGAATGTCCCCTAGTCTTTCTACTGTTTGATGGAGTAAGCAACAACCAACCTACGTTTTCCCATTCCATTCCATTCATTAATTTATAGACCTCTCCCCTCAGCCGTCTCTTTTTCAAGTTGAAGAGCCCTAAATAACCTTTTAAGCCTCTTCTCATAGGGGTATCCTTCCATCACCTTTACTATTTTGGTGGCTCTTTTCTGTACCTTTTCTAATTCTGCTATATCCTTTTTAAGACATGGCAACTATAATTGCACAGAATATTCAAGGTGTGATCACACCATAGAATGATACAGAGGCCTTATAATATCCTTGGTTTTGTTCTCCATTCCTTTCCTAATGATTCCTAGCATTCTATTTGCTTTCTTGGCTGCTGCTGCACACCAGGCAGAGGGTTTCAACTTATTAACCATGATGACACCTAAATCCTGGGTAGCGGTTCCTAATGTTGAACCTTGCATCGTGTAACCATAGTTTAGGTGGTTCTTTCCTAAGTGCATAACTTTGCAGTTGTCCACAATAATTTCATCTGCAATTTGGACATTCAGTCTTCCAATTTATCAAGGTCCTCTTGCAATTTTTCACAATCCTCTTGTGTTTTAACAGCTTTGAATAATTTTGTGTCCTCTGCAGATTTGATCACCTCATTCGTTATTCCCATTTCCAGGTCATTTATGAATATGTTAAAAAGCAGCGGGCCCAGCACAGATCCCTAAAGTATGCCACTATTCACCTTTCTCCATTGGAAAAATTGGCCGTTTAGCCCTACCCTCTGCTTTCTTTCTTTTAACCAGTTCCTGAACCACAATAGTATAGTGCCTCTTATCCCATGACTTTTTAATTTCACATGGCTTTTTAATTTCACAAAGAGTGTCTCATGAGGGCTCTTGTCAAAGACTTTCTGAAAATCTAGATAGATTATATCGACCGGCTCACCTTTGTCTACCTGTTTATTCACATCTTCAAAAAAATATAAAAGATTAGTAAGTTGGATTTTTCCCATGTTGGATTTTTCCCATGAAACCATGACTATCTACATGTTCAGTAATTTTATTCCTTATAATGGTTTCTACCATTTTGCCCAATATTGATTTCAGGCTCACTGGTCTGTAGATTCCTGGATCACCACTGGAACCCTTAATAAGAATTGGCGTTACATTGGCCGTTCTCCAATCTTCGGGTACTACAGATTATTTTAATGATAGTTCACAGATTACTAATAGTAGGCCTGCAATCTCATATTTCAGTTTTTACAGCACCTTTGGATGTATACCATCCAGTCCAGATGATCTGCTACTGTTCAGTTTATCAAATAGTTGTACTACATCATCCCGGTTTATCAGTATTTCTTTCATTTCTTCTGATGCATTACCTTTAAATAGCATTTCAGGCATGGGTAGCTTCCCTACATCTTCTTCAGTAAAGACCAAAGCAAATAATTTATTCAGTCTCTCTACTATGACCTTGTCCTCCCTTAGCGCTCATTTTACCCCTCTATCATTTAATGGTCCAACTGACTCTTTCACAGGTTTTTTTTTTACTACAAATGTATTTGAAAATGTTTATAGTATGCATTTTTGCTTCCACAGCAATCTTCTTCTCAAGTTCTGTCTTTGCCTGCCTTATCAATGCCTTGCATCTAATTTGCCAGTAATTATGTTATTTCCCGCTTTCGTCATTTGGCTCATTTTTCCATTTCCTGAAAGATGCATTTTTGGCTACAACAGCCTCTCTAACTTCAGCTTTATACCATGCTGGTAGTTTTTTGGCCTTGCTTCCACTTTTCTTAAAGCGTAGAATACATTTAGTCTGGGCTTCCAAGATAATATTTTTAAACAGCGCCCATGCTTGATGAAAATCTTTAACCTTTGCAGCTGCTCCTTTCAGTTTTTCTTAACTATTTTTCTCATTTTATCATAGTCTTCCTATTGAAAGTTAAAAGATAGTACTGTGGATTTCCTTGCTATCCTCCCTCCATTTATTAAATCAAAGGCAAACATGCTATGATCACTATTGCCAAGTGGCTTCAACACCCTTATCTCTTGCACCAGATCCTGTGTCCCACTAAGGGCTAAGTCCAAAATAGCTTCCCCTCTTGTTGGTTTATTTACCAGCTGCTCCAAGAAGCAGTTGTTTATTTCATCTATTTATTTATTTATGTTATTTATGTTATTTTTATGATATTTATTTAGGTATTTTTATATACCGCTTAATCTACAAGTCTAAGTGGTTTACATAAGAACAAAGTAACCTTTATGATTTTATATGGAGCCTTATAACATTAATAACCTGGAACATAGAACATTATAATAGATTTGTAACTACTGTTATAACAAGAAAAGAAGAGGAGCAACAACCCTCCGCGGAAAGCACAGGGAGGACACGGCCACACCTCTTTAAAACAAAGAAACATTTTATTTCGTAAAACCTTTAAAGGTACAGACCTGACTTGGCCAAGTTTCGGCAGTCAGCCTGCATCAGGGGTCAAAAAACAAAACACATGACTTGGCCAAGTTTCGTCAGTCAGCCAATTAAGATGCAATTGCATATATATTCCAATGGCAGTCAGGACATTGTAACAAGAGCCAGTAGTTGAAAGCTCAAAAAGCGCTTAGAAGTGCTTAGAAGTGCTTTTTGAGCTTTCAACTACTGACTCTTGTTATAATGCCCTGACTGCCATTGGAATATATATGCACTTGCATCTTAATTGGCTGACTGCCAAAACCTGGCCAAGTCATGTGTTTTGTTTTTTGACCCCTGATGCAGGCTGACTGCCGAAACTTGGCCAAGTCGGGTCTGTACCTTTGAAGGTTTTATGAAATAAAATGTTTCTTTGTTTTAAAGAGGTGTGGCCATGTCCTCCCTGCGCTGTTCTAGTGACCACTGTTATAACAACAATAAATGGAACTGTATAAGGTAACTTAATACAATTGCTGTGTTCATCATTGGGAATAGAAGGAGGGGAGAAACATTATCTCCCTAGCATGTCCTGCTGTGACACTGACCCAGTCGATACTGGGGTAATTGAAATCACCCATTATTACTGTGTCATAACTTTTGTTAGCTTCCCTGATTTCTTTGAGCATTTCATCATCCATCTGTTCGTTCTGGCCAGGCAGTCGGTACTTCACCCGCACTACCACCGTCTTCCCCTTTTACATAGAATTTCTATCCATAGAGATTCTATAGTGTATTTTTTTCCTGAAAAATTTTAATCCTGTGTGACTCAATGTCCTCTCTAACACAACCCTTCCACCAATTTGATCTACCCTATCATTGTGATATAGTTTGTACCGAGGTATCACAATGTTCCATTGGTTGTCCTCCTTCCACAAGATCTCTGAGATGCCAATTATAACTAATCTTTCATTTAGTGCTATATATTGTAGCTCTCCCATCTCATTTTTTAGACTTGTATTTTATTCATATTAACAATCTGGTTATCAGTTGATGGGGGTAATTTGGAATCTTTCAGCTCTGTCTGCACTGTACTTAAGGATATCTGGGTTACTTTTACCATTATTGGAAACTCTCTATCGGGATGCCCTAATTTCCTTCTTTTGCTAGCATCCTTCAAGGATACATCCTTCTGAACCATGCTCTCTTGGACAACTGTCAGTTTCCCCTATTAACTAGTTTAAAAGCTGTTCTATCTCCTTTTTAAAGGTTAATGCCAGCAGCCTGGTTCCATAAGAACATAAGATATGCCATACTGGGTCAGACCAAGGTCCATCAAGCCCAGTATCCTGTTTCCAACAGTGGCCAATCTAGGTCATACGTACCTAGCAGTTTCCCCAAAAGACACAGGTTCCGCAATGCTTGTATTGGTTCAAGCATTGATATCCTGGGTCCCTTCTTAATAACGGTTTATGGACCTTTCCTCCAGGAACTTGTCCAAATCTTTTTTAAACCCAGCTGCACTAACAGCCTTTACTATATCCTCCGGTAACAAATTCCAGAGTTTGATTACACGTTGAGTGAAAAAATATTTTCTTTTATTAGTCTTAAATAGTTTACCCTGTAGCTTCATTGCATGTCCCCTAGTCTTTCTATATTCTGATACGGTAAACAATCGATCTACGTTTACCCATTCCACTCCGTTCATTAATTTATAGACTTCTATCATATCTCCCCTCAGTCGTCTCTTTTCCAAGTTAAAGAGCCCTAACCTTTTTAGCCTTTCTTCATAGGAGTATCCTTCCATCCCCTTTACCATTTTGGTGGCTCTTCTCTGAACCTTTTCTAAAATCGCTATATCCTTTTTAAGATACGGCGACCAGAATTACACACAATATTCAAGGTGCGGTCTCACCATGGAACGATATAGAGGCATTATAATATCTTTTGTTTTATTTTCCATTCCTTTCCTTATCATACCTAGCATTCTATTTGCTCTCTTGGCCGTTGCTGCACACTGGGCCGAGGGTTTTAACATGGTATCCACAATGACGCCTAAATCTTTTTCCTTGGTGGTAGTTCCTAATGTGGAACCTTGCATCGTGTAACCATAGTTTGGGTTGTTCTTCCCTAGGTGCATAACCTTGCACTTGTCCACATTAAATTTCATCTGCCATTTTGATGTCCAGTCTTCCAATTTATCAAGATCCTCTTGCAATTTTCCACAATCCTCTTGGGTTTTAACAACTTTAAATAGTTTTGTGTCATCTGCAAATTTGATAACCTTACTCGTTATTCCACTTTCCAGGTCATTTATGAATATGTCAGAAAGCAGCGGACCCAGCACAGATCCCTGGGGTACACCACTATTCACCTTTCTCCATTGGGAAAATTGGCCATTTAGCCCTACCCTCTGTTTTCTATCTTTTAACCAGTTCCTGATCCACAATAGTACACTACCTCCTATCCCATGACTCTTTAGTTTTGCCAAAAGTCTCTCATGAGGGACCTTGTCAAAGGCTTTCTGAAAGTCCAGATACACAATATCAACTGACTCACCTTTGTCCACCTGATTATTCACTCCTTCAAAAAAACATAACAGATTAGTAAGACAAGATCTTCCTTGTCTAAAGCCATGTTGGCTGTCTCCCATTAGGTCATGACTATCTACATGCTGAGTAATTTTATTCTTTTTGATGGTTTCTACCATTTTTCCCGGTACTGACGTCAGGCTCACCGGTCTGTAGTTTCCCGGATCACCCCTGGAACCCTTTTTAAAAATTGGTATTACATTGGCGATCCTCCAATCTTCAGGTATTAGAGATGATTTTAATGATAGTTCACAGATTACTAATAGCAGGTCTGCAATCTCATATTTCAGTTCTTTCAACACCCTTGGATGTATACCATCCGGCCCAGGTGATTTGCTACTCTTCAGTTTATCTAATCCTGGTTGAGGTGGAACCCATCCTTTTGGAAAGCCCCTCCCTTCCCCAGGATGTTGCCCAGTTCCTAACAAATCCAAAATCTTCTTCCCTTGCACCATCGTCTCATCCATGCATTGAAACACCAGAGCTCTGCCTGACTTTTAGGTCCTGTGTGTGGAATGGGAAGCATTTCTGAAAATACTACCCTGGAAGTTCTGGATTCAACTTCCTACCTAAAAGTCTAAATTTGCCCTCCAGAACCTCCCTCCTACACTTTCCTATGCTATTGGTATCAACATGTACGAAGACGGCATGCTCCTCCCCAGCACTATCTAAAACCTTGTCTTGGTGGCGCAAGAGGTCTACTACCTTTGCACCAGGCAGGCTTGCTACCAGGTGATTCTGAGGTCCACCAGCCACCCAGCTACATGCCTAATGATCAAATCATCAACTATAATGACTGTCATAATTCTTTCCTCATGGGCACATGGCCCTGGAGAAACCTACTCAGTGCGAGAGGGTTCTACATTACCTAGAGGACAGGACCTAGCTACAGGATCACTTCCTGAGACATCAAGGTGATGCTCTCCTTTCAGATGACCTCTCTTCTCCATGGCAACAAAGAGGCTGCCAGATTGAAGGTAAGACTTCACTTCTACATCCCTGTTGATCTCGTCTATATTCCTCTCTGTCTTCCTTAGCTCTTCAAAGTCTGCTTCTCTAACCTCCAGACTCATTCCCTTAGAGCAAAGAACTCCTTGCAAACTTAAGACCCCTTATCAACAGGGAGAAAATTATACATGTGACTCTCAATGGAAAAGACTGGAAAAGCCCCCATCTCATTGCTGGACAGCTGGCTGCATCTTCGTTTTAAGGTTTTGTTGAGATATTTAAGTTGTTTACTTACTTAAAGTTGCTAGGGATATTTGTACAAACACAAGTATATCTAATAGGTTTAAGGGACTTTGTTCACTTCAGGATTATTTTCAGGACCTTAATTAATTAAGCTATACCTCATGAGTATAACCATCAACACCTGACAGTGAATTTGACCACCTCTGTCCCTGTAAGAGCCTATAAATCTAAGATTATGCCTGGGGTGGGTGAGAGTCGGTGTGGGCGGGAGGGAAAGAAACACTTAGTAGAAGCTGGCTTGCTATCAGTGCCTTGTGTGACTTTATTTATTTTTATTTATTTTTATTTACATTCTCTTATATACCGCGCTATTCTGCATCAGTGCGGTTTACATTGACCAAACTGAAATTACATTGAACAGGGCATTATAACGTGGAGATAACTATTTTACAGGGAACACATAACTTTAAAATAGACAGAGAGTTTAAACCCAAAGAGTTCCCTTTAACCCAAGAGTCTGAGAAATTACCAGCAGGTAAATACTTAACAATTGCAGAATCCTTCCCAGCAAAAGCAGCTGTTCTCAGTAAGTCCTGCTTTTGTTACTCTGGTGATCTTATTTCTAGTTTATCTCTTCTCTTTTTAACTGGATTTCGCTAAGGCATCGCACCTATTCTCAAGGGTTCAGTGGCAGAGAAATGTCATGGTTCGCACTTTACCCACTGTGACTGGCTCTCTGAATGGTGTTAGCCGTGCAGTGCAGGTATTCAGGCTGATCTCATGGTTTGAAGTCTTGTGAGACTTGAAACCTGGAGATCAGCCTGAACATTCTGCATCTCGTGGCTCCACCGTGAAGAAGGTGATTGTGGTGGGAAAATGTAAACCGCCATATTTTTGAAGAACTGCAGCCAGAGACAAAAATGGGTGAGTGAAAGAGGGACTGGATGAAGGGCGGGGGGGGGGGGCCGGAGCGTTCCTACAAATATAAATGTGTGATCCTATTTTTTTAATGGCACCACACATCTTAAAATGTTGGAGGACACATCCAAGGCTATATCTGTTCCTGGGCATGAATAGGCATCAAAAAAAGTGCTTGTTTCAGCAAGCTAGTACAGAAGAGGAGAAAGCCCTCTCATTCCACCAATACTTTTCATTCCTCAAAAAAAACTGCAGGTAAATAAAAAGGCCCTATTCCTGGGTTACCACGCCACTGCACATCTCTGCATGCAAGATGAAAGGCAATGTAAATTTAGCTCAAACATTTTTTGAGTGCAGCTGTTTCCCTTCCAGAATTTTTAGATCAATGTTAGGAGTGTGCAGGCAGAATTTTCTAATTTCACTTCATTCTGTTTAGCGTTGTTTTCATTTTTTTAAAATTCTGTTTTGCTTTAGTCTTTCATTTGTGTTATTCTGTAGCGAGTGCTAATTAGTAATTGCATCCACCATCCAGTGCGCATGAAATGAAATTGTGTGTGCTATTACAAAACAAAATGAAACAAAGCAAAGATGCACATCCCTTGTCAATATTCAGCCAGGCTGCCACCACACAAAGAAAGCGAATGGTCTATCCTCTTGCCTACAGTATATGCTATTTGTACAGTCCCACTTAAATGCTAATGCTATCCAGATAGCACTGGATATCGGCGCCATCAACAGAACTGTTGCCCCTATTCCTCTCTCCTCCCTCCCCCTTGCCTCTTGCCCTTCCTCCTCAATGCATAACCTTTAGCTGGACATTAAAATGCCCAGCCAAAAGTCGTGTGTTGGCACTCTTGAATTCTGAATAACAAGAATTTACTTTAAGTGGTTAACATCAAAATTAATTCCAAAAATTTGTTTGAATATCAACATCTGGAATTACAAAATTACTAGCAAAGGGACTTCAGAGGGTAAGGCCTAGAAATCCAAGAATGGAAATGCTTTTGGTTTTGAGACTTTCTTTCAGCAGTAGATAATAAACAGCACTAGATTAGCAGCAGAATAATCTTCGATCAAAGAGTGTCTATATTAATTTATTTTTTGTTTTTCTCAAGCTTTGTTGAGCAGTAGTGCACTATGAAACTTCTCAGCCATCGGAAGCCTGACAGAAAGACAGGTCCAGGCAGGCAGAACTTAATGACATCTGAAGGGCTGTCTCCCCCTCTTCCGGCAACTCGCCCGAAAACATGTGATCCAGTTACACCACAGGCAGGCAGCTTCTGCCTTTTAACTGGCCAAGTCCATCCCCAAGTGTCCTCGAGACTGGAGGACAGGCAATGCCAATTCATCTATTATTACTTGGAAGAGAACCTTGAACCAGACAACCATCTGTATGTTCCAACTGAGTCATCTTATATGTTCTGTGTTGGCAGATGGACATTGGATAACTCTGAAGTCCCTTCCAAGGGAAGCACCCTGAAGCCTACCAACCGAACAAGGTGAACATCAAAATATAGGATCTCCCATAACTGCACTACCATTTTCTAGAAGAGTTTCAATTCAAGAATTATGCCTCATGGTACACATCTTTCCTTTTTACTTTAAATTCACAATCTGAGAACCTCATTTCCTGTTCTGATACACAGTTTACAGTGACCATCACTATCACTGTCCTTCACTTGGTGGGAACCATGAAACAAAGGATCCTGAGGATCCTACAGAGAGTGATTTAGCCTGAATTTCTCAGCTAAGGTGATCTCATAATCACTCATGCAATGTGTTCTCCGTCCAGCTGGTCAATTAACTGAGATGCCCTTTATAACTTTAAGTCTGTAAATGTACTGGGGGAAGCGTAATCACATTTAAGACTCAGACCCAGCCTCCTTCTGATCGGAAGATAAACCATATCACTAGTTTAAATGAAATTAAGAAGCCATTTAGAAATGATCACGGAATTCTTTCCCAGAATCATTAAGGGCCTGATAATTGAAAAACCTCCTGCATTTGTTGCTAATGCTGATCACATAAGTCCTTTTTTAAGATTTTCCTCATTGTATGCATAATTTTATGTGCAGACAACAAGATCATTACATCAACAATCGGAGCAATAGTTAAACTCTGCAGCTGGCAGGTTTTTTTAAACACCAGCCATGAGTAGTGACTGGCGTCGAATAACCAGATTCATCACTGGCCCATATCGTTATCCGAATAGCAGCAATTTTCAGCTGGCTATTGGAGAACCTATCTAGGCAACTCTGGAAAGCTTCTTTGCTGTCGTAAACTAGGCAGATAGTTGTCTAGATTGTGGTGCTGAAAATCACTGCTCTCCATATAATTTCCCTGCTCCACCCCGACAAAGCCCCGGACCGCCCCAGCACTATCCAGATAGTGCCGAGGTGGTTTGTGACGTTATTCAGCGGCACCATTTGAGCGACCAGGTACTGCTAAATGCATGAATAAAGTAAAACATCACAGCCTTTGAAAATCAAGTGCTACATTTCTTTTCTTTTAATATCTATATGATGAAATATTTAGCAGCTTTCCAGACTTTTTCATGCAGCAACAAAAGAATTAATCAAAGATGCCAAACGCAAGTTCTAGAGACCACACAGACTAACTATACAGTCGCACATCTCAGAAGCTTCTGGACACTTCAGTCTTTCTGAAACAGTTACACTATGGGGTATGTTTACTAAATCGCGTTAGTGCAGTTCGCGTTAGGATCCGCGTTAATAAGACAAACCCCCAAATAAGGAGATGGGCGGGACAGCCGAACACCTACCGCGCGTTACAAAACTAACGAGCGATACAGGGCGCGTTAGCGGGTCACCGCGCGTTAAGCATAAGAAGCCACCCAGACATACATGACCGATACAGAGCTGTAGCACAATGGTTACTGCAGTGACTGCTGATACAGGCATAATGGGTTCGAGTCCCCAGGGTGCCAGATGCAGAAGGATGGCTGATGCAGCATCCTGTACATGATACAGTGAGTGAGGGGGCATGTATATGGTTTATATTTTGTAGGGGTGCAAGCAAACACACCCACACATCATATAGTGAGTGAGGGGGCATGTATATGTTCTTTTTCTTTTTGGGGTGCAAGCAAACACACACACACATTATATAGTGAGTGTGGGGGGCATGTATATGTCTTGTATGTGTTGTAGGGTTGCTAGCATACATACATGACTGATACAGAGCTGTAGCACAATGGTTACTGCAGTGACTGCTGATACAGGCATAATGGGTTTGAGTCCCCAGTGTGCCTAACGCAGAGGGCTGTCCCAGACATCACAGAGGGAAAGAGGAGGCATGTTTTTCGTTACGCTGAGTATTGGTGTCAGAAAAACACCCTCGGAGTGTGCCTAGCCACGTGCATTGGTATGTGCGTACAATCGTGCGTGGGTACATGTGTTTTTACCAGTGTGGGCATCTTATTTTACAGACTCTGTAGGGTGTCTTGCACCTATGCATTATGCTAGCAGATGTACGTGTGATGGCCTATGGTTTATCAGAGCCTGTGAGCAGCTGCTGGGGTTTCACAGGGTTGGATTGTGCCAGTCACACCCATGATGCACTGCACATGCAAATCAGCTGTCCACAGATACACACCATGGGGAATGCACCCCCACAGCACCTCGGCCTGGTAGGGGGGACTGACCATGTGCACCCCCACAACACCTCGGCCTGGTAGGGGGTACTGACCATGTGTTGTACTGGCACAGAGTAGCTACACACCGTCACATTGTGCGGGTACTGTGCTCACCCTGAGGGTGCAGTGAGGCACCCAGCACCAGGTCCACAGCACCGTCCATGGCGCAGGTCCAAAGCAGTGTTAATGTGTGAGATAGGTAGGTTCTGCAGGACCACCTTGGACATCTCTGTCTGTTTCAGTCAGGTGTAGCCCCCATGCACCACCACCCCCCTCCCCCAGAGCTGAGGGTGGCAAACAGGGAATCCCATCAATAGATCCACAGTCTACCTCACTGCAAAGGTGGCAGTAGAGGGGAACATTAACCCTAGTCCTGCTGAGGAACAGACACCCCACAGGGCAGTCAATGCAGCTCTGTACACAGCCATAACACAATAGCAGACAGACATTAGGCTGCACCCCACCACTATCTGATATTCCCCTGGTGCAAGCCCTCAGCCACTCCATCACAACACCTACCAGCTGCAAACAGTCTGCTAGTGCCCAGTGGAGATGCCTGCACCCAGAACTGGGATGTCAGCATACACAGCAAGCAGATACATCAGTGACTGGGCCCCAAAAGGAAACCCATATTTATCACATGCGAGAAATACTAGATAGCACTATGGGAGTGCCTAGCCATGCTGTGGTCACTGCACAGTCAGGGTGAGAGTGATCTCTCAGCAGGATATACTGAGGTCACCTTGTCTGTGTAGGTGGTGGCCGGGCACTGCAATGTGCCTGTCACTGCCCTATGCCCTGTGCAGATGCACCCTGGCCAGGCCACCCTGTCCAGCCTATACCCATGGTACCTTGCTCCTCATTATGCACATTGGCAGTCCAATACTGGCAATATTGCTGGCAGTGTGGGCTGTGGAAGGTGTTTGCAGCCACCACACACTGGATAGACAGACAGCCACTCCCACACCTATGCCAGCATTGTGCTACTATAGAGGTGGTCAGCAGCCATACCCACCACACCAGTCCTGGGCATAGTTCAGGCATGGATATGGTACACAAGACTGTTGGGGGGTCACTCCCCAGGGTGGTGAACACTGTCAGAGACCAGACCTGCAGCACACACCGCAGACATCAGAATGATTGTTATGGTGGAGCTCAATGAGCAAAATGTGCTTAACATAGGAATTGATATCTGCCAGTTATCATAGGAAACGTTTGATAGCTGTGTACCGTATACCCAGGTGTAGGGTGGCATTGCTAAGGTATGCAACTGCTAGTGTTGGGAGATACAGGCAGGGCCCAATGTCTTGCCTCTCCAGGTGGCATTGGCCAATGGAGCCTATGGGTGGGTGTGTGTCCCTGTTGGCTGCTGCTTTATGGCAGAGTTCCCCAACTCCAGTCCTGGTGTTCCAAACACTGTTCGGGTTTTCATGCTGTCCCTCATAAATATGTATGAGCTACATCTGCATACCATGGGGGTGGTGCATAGCTATGCAGCACAAGCATCTTTATTAGAGGCAGCATGAAACCGGAATGGTGTGGGGCCCTCCAGGACTGCATTTGCGGGACTCTGCTTTAGGTACTGTGCCTGTTTCTGGTGTCTGTGTTTGGTGTGGTAAAATATAGGCCATGCGTATGTTCTCAGCAATAAAGGAATGTCTTTACTATCACTGTTTAGTGGTGGGTAAAACTATGGGGACTGGGTTGGCAGGAGCCCCAGCTGGGATTTGAATCTGTGACCCTCTGGTCTTACAGGCACTGGATGTGTCTGTTGCACCACATTGTGGCCACAGAGACAGTGCAGTCCCTGGAGTTAGTTAAACCGGCCTGATGAGTCAGAAACCCTGCTCTGCAACAGGTTTACTGTGGCCTCATTTACCTTGTATGCAGACAAAGGTGCACATAAACCTCGGAAAAGACCTCACAAAAGGGGCACACACCCATAACCAAGCTGGGCAACAATGATATCATTGGGAAACATTACACAACACTCCCAGGACAGCTCCATTACAATGAAATGCTCTTTAAAAGGGTCTGCGGAGCGTAGACCCTTCCACACATCATTTCTTTTTATTTTGGTGCTTTCCAGGGAGTGTTGTTCCTTGTTGCCCATTGCTATCACTGTTGCCCAGCTGAATTATGTTTTTTAAAATGTTTCTTGTGGTCATTTTTAACGTTTTATGTGACATTTTGTTCTGTGCACATGTATCACACTGCTCACGTTTTGTGGGTTTCCCCGGTTTTTCTGTACATTGCTGACGGAAATGGTTTCTCTTCCCTTTAAATGCCTTTAACGACAGGTTTTCATTCGCGTTGGAATTGAGCTCAGAAATTCAGCGCGTTAGTATGAGGGGAGCCTCTCCCCGCCCACTCTCCGCCCATTGACCCCTTCTCTCCGCCCACTCTCCACCTTCTGCGCTGTTTTAACGCGCCGCGGAGCTTTACGATCGTTAACTACGGTTAACGCGTGTAGTATGACGTTAACGGTCGTTAGTGCGTCGGTACGCGCGTTATACGGCACTTATGATCGTTAACATCGTATGACGCACGTTAGTCACGTTTACCGCACTTTAGTAAACATCCCCCTATATGTTGTATCACAGCTTGTAAATAATCCAGTAATCCCCCTCCCCCTCCACCATCACAGATTAATAGGGTGACTAGAAAGCCTTGCGTTATGAAAGGCAGAAACTCTGAGCATAGAACGTCCCAAAACTTAACATATCTCTGCCATGGAATAGTCAACAGCTTGTAGCATCGAGGCACAATCCTTCTCCTGGCCGTGGTACCATAAAGTCCTCTCTGCTCCTCTGCCCCACAGTATGGGAGGGTGAAACCATGCCTTGACTGGTTTTGTTTCATTTTCAGAAATCATGTCTGCTTTCTGCCAGTAGCAGGGGCAATATTATAGTAGCGCACCTATGTGAAATAGGTATCCAGAATTGTGCTCGATACTATGCAAAGAGGGTCATTTTAGAAACGCCTGTGCAGTTTAGACCCCAACATAGCATTGAGACCCTTATGCTATCATTATCTGACAAACTTATGCGTGACCTTGACTCTTGTAAACAGGCCTTTATACTGATCTTCATTGACATAGTGGCTGCTTTTGACAGCATAAACCATAACCTCCTAATAAATAGACTAAAACAAATTGGACTACAAGGAACAGTTATACGATGGTTTACCTCCTACCTAAACAACCAAACCCAACGGGTACAAATAGGCCAAACATCCTCCGCAACCTTTGCTCAGAAACAAGGTATCCCCAAGGATCCTCTCTCTCCGCCCTCCTGTTCAACATTTACATTCAGCCAATCTGCAACATATTCAAAACTTATAACATCAACTATCATCTATACGTGGATGATATCATGTTGCGATACTAACAACCCAAACTTCTCCAGAACAACCACATGCATGTCTGATATCTCAAAGTGGCTTAACACTCACAATCTCAAAATAAATTTCAAGAAGACAGAGGCGCTATATATCACAAGAAACACAAATTTTACCTCACCCAGTAAAATCTCACTACAAGACACAGAAATTGAAGTCAAGTATGAAGTCAGATACTTAGGAGCAGTCATAGATAAAAATTTAAGCATGATCCCACACATAAAATCAGTCACAAAAAGTATATATTTCAAACTCAAAACTATTCAACACCTCAGACCACGACTTTAGGAATGTTGTACAATCTCTAATAACCCCACTCATGGATTATTGTAACAGTATCCTCCAGGAGCTTCCTAAAAAAACACACACCAGCTCCAGCTAGCTCAAAACCTTGCAGCATGCATAGTGACAAACTCAAGACGCACGGACCACATTACCCCTATACTGCGTGACCTCCATTGGTTACCAATAACCTCAAGGGTGAAATACAAATACATAATGATTATCTTTAAACATCATTACAACATTGTATCTACAACACTAGCCTCTCTCCTCACAACACCTAACAACTCTAGAGTAAGGAGATCCTTCCTCCTTCCCGCCCCTTGCCCTCACAACCCCATACCTATCCTATATGACTGCATAGAACTGACATATGTACCAACATATAGTTGTCAAGATTGTATATAGTTTCCCCTGGTTTAACTCCAAGTTATTTCCCTGTTATCTGTAAACGAAGGTCAAATTATCTGACCGATGTGTTTTATTGTTACAATGTAAACCGCACTGATGACAAATAGCACGGTATATAAGAAATGTTAAATAAATAAATAAATAAAACTTTTCCCAAAACACATATATAATACCATCACACATCAGCTACACAAAACAGTGCACCAGCACCAGAGCCTTCTCATATGTCGCACCAGTATTGTGGAACTCACTCCCCGACCAACTAAGAGCAACAAAAGACCTCCTACAATTCTGTAGGAACCTAAAAACATATCTTTTCATAGAACATTTTGGTGATTCAGACAACCTCACTAAGTCCCAAGAAAGCTAATACGCTAACAAATAATTCCATCATCTAATTCAATAATCTAAATATGTAGTGTCACAAAATACCAACATTGCAATGAAATTGTACATAGTTACCTGTATATAGTTTGAATATGTTAAATGCATAAATAAATAAATAAAATAAAAACACACATTGCCACATGCGTATTTGAAGTCTATTTTATAAAGTGAAGCACACCCACACTTTGCGTTATAAAACAGAGATGTAAGGATTTGCCTCAGTCTAGTCCTGGCAGTTAATCCTGTTCCAGAGACGGACTAAATGCCCGCGCTTAGATTATTCACAAATGCAGGTCAGTTTTGACTCCTCCTGCACTCTGCACAAGCTCCTTCCTTATACGCGCACTGTCACGCAGCAGACCCTCTGGGAACAGAAGAAAATGTTTTAAACACAGAAAAAGTCAGGCATAAGCTGCAATATTTCGAGGTACCAGATAGAGGGAGCAAGAGAGACCTCCGAAAGACTGAGGAACCACGCCCCATAGGTCGTGAGGTAATGCCAGCCAGCCTCCAATCAAGGAAGAGAGGAGTACCTCTTAAAGAGAGTCTGGAAGACTGGAGAGCAGAAGAGGCAGGACCAGCAGGACCAGGAGAAGAGGACGGACCAGCAGAAGAAGCAGGACCAGGAGAAGAGGCAGGACCAGCAGAAGAAGCAGCCAGTTCTGGGAAAGGAAAGGCTGAAGCAGTAGCCCTTGGACAGGAGTTTGGCAGAAGGCAGCAGCAACCGCTGTGGCGTGAAGAGAGGAGCAACCGAGGAGAAGGAGAGACAGCTCCATCAAGAGTGAGTGCTCTTCGTCCAGAGAGGCGAAGGCATTGCTGTGACTGCAGTAGGAAGCCAACTGAAGGACGGCTGGAGAACCTAAGGCCTATTGCTCAGGCAAGTCAAAATCCCAGCCGAGGCAGGCCTCAACCCTCACCTGGAGTAGAAAAGCCAAAGATAAAAGGTAACCCTTATTTTACTCAAAGCGGGTTTCAGACTGCTGGTATATGGGGAGGACAGGGAGCAGAGGAATACTGTCCATATAGAACTGCCTATGATACAACGTACAAGAAACGTTTATCAAATAAGAGATTTTTTAATGAGAAAGGTTTGCATGAAGCTAATGTAAAATCCTTGCAGAGGGAGGAGTGTTCTCAGTATAGGAGAGCACAGGACCGACGCCCTACTCTTAACCCTGAGCATTGGGAGGTCATACAAAAGTTATATCAGAAGCCTGACTACAATTTGCCAGAAACTACTGACTCAGTTTCAGAGGCTTCCGAATTGGAACCGATGCAAGTGGAATTTGCTAAAGAGCTTTCAGATACAGAAATGGACTGTAATTACTGCATGACAGGAAGCCTGGAGTCCTTGCCTAGCGTATAAGCCATAACCTGTGGAATAGAAAATGTTTGTTTTTGTACACCACTCTGTGAAGATAACAGTTTTGCTTTAAACTCATGTTTTACTTTTTCTTCTAACCTGAAGTAAGGACACTTGTGTTGATGTTATTGCCCTACCGTTTGAACCTTTGCAAGAAGGGGAAATAAATGCCTTTGTTTTCCCTCCACTCTGACCTTTGTGTTCTTTGAGATTTGGTAACAAGGAGGCTACCAGGCTAAAAGTCCCTGGGCCCTGTGAAACACTTGCCAAACTCAACCTTATATATTTTTGTGTCCAACCTACCTTGGTCTATTACCCTGCCAAGGTGGTGCACGTGACAGCACTCAAACTGAAAGCGTGTGTGACAGGACTTATGTGCGTGTTTATAGAAAGCAACTTCTTAAAGCATGCATAAGCGCCCATTCATGCACGGAAGTCCTTCAAAATAGGGACTTATGTCCATAACTAGCACATAACATTCCACGCGCCTCTTAGAAACTTGGCCTCAAATTCTCATGCACAAATGTCTACCTGCTCCGAGTAGCACAATCCATTTGGTGCTGCTGAATATTCCCTCCTAACTCTGCTAAATGCCTTGATGTTAACCACATAGCATCAGGATGTTTCGGCAGTGTTCCAGGGGTGGTAATTCAATCAACCAACTAAGGTTAAGTACTTAAATGGCTAGCCTAACTTTAGCTGGTTTAGCTAACCGTGCAGCGGCAGAATATCACCATTGGCCGGTTAACTACAGTGCCACCCCCAAAATACCTCCCAAATGGCCCATGCTATGCAGTTATCATCAGGGAATTTAATGGCCTTAGGAGGGGATATTCAGCCGCACAAAACAGCTATCACCAAGATTAACGCTACTTTCCGTATGTAAAACATATGGGAAAAAAAGATTTAAAAATTACCCCCAGCATGTGGAATTTGTAAAAATGAAACAAAAAACCCTACAAATTTTTGGCCTTCTTTTCAGATGCAAAAACAAAATCAACATAAGAACTATTATTCATATTTTTCCCATTGTCACATCCCTATTAAAAGATGGCAATGAAACCTCAGCACCAAAACATTGCATTTATCCTGTCTTGTATATCAAATTGCACTCCCCCCCCCCACCCCCAAAAAACAGGCAGTGTACGGATCTGCCCTTACAAGATGAGCTGAGACACAACATATCTGCTCTATCTAAAAGCTTTGTTAAAAATATTTGCTAGCTCAGAGAAGATTATGTAATTCATGTGCTTCTATAGATCGATAGATCAAGCTTGCAAGATGATGAAAAAAAAATCCTTCAGCAACGAAAAAGTCTTTGAGGTACATTACGTTCCTAAGGCATATTTATTCTCTCTCTATAGGGAGTCTATCAAGGTTATCCGCCTACCCTTATTTGCCAAATAATTCAGCAGCTTATTGTTTTAAAAATGTTTGGGTCAATGTTTAACTGCCACAGTTGGCATTTTTTAAAAATGCCAGTCATGGCAGCTAAATAGAAAATGAATATTTGATGCCGCTATCTGGATAGAAGCCAGTGCAGAAAACACATATACTATGGTCACTGAGAGAAATCATCCGGATGCCTTATGCCCCCTGCCCCTCCTTCCCCCATCTGTCAGGATATATTGTTTAGCTTTGAATGTCCTGCTCTTTGCCAGCCCCCTTAGGACCTGTCATTCTCGGCAACTGCCCCCTTTGCACAGTGGTTGGGTCAATCCTGGCTGAAATTTGAATGTGAAAAATTAAGGTCATGCACATGTATATTTTTCGACCATCCAGGCCATGCTTAAATCACATCCCCACCATTCCCTGTTGCAATTTCTAAGTATTAAAAATCTCCATATGTAAATCCCGCCCTTTCTAAAATTGTCATTTCCACTTGGATGCCATTTCCACGTGGAAATGTTGGTATTTACACAAAGGATTTTACAATAAAGCCCACTGTGCGTAAAGATGGAATTTGCTTATATCTTAGGTGCCCCCAGGGTTATGTAAGAACTATGATCCAATAGCTTCTGTGAGTAGATCTGGGGCACAGGGATTAATTATCTCAAGTCATGAATAAATTGGAACCACTAATCAACTTTATTCCAACCAGGAGTTCATCTAATTTTTTTTTATCAAGTCTTCGGGGCATGTTTACTAAAACCCCGGTAAAGTGCGGGCCGCGGTAGTGAGCGGATGCCATATAAGGAGTGGGCGTTCCGTCCTGAGAAAGAAAAGCCGTGATTGACATATGCGCTAAGGTGCGCGGCACCCTTGTGCGCCCCGCACATTAGCGCATCAGATAGCTGCGCGGGAGGCATAAGTGGCGCGCTGATGTGTATACAGAAGAGCAGAGCCACAGCACAATGGTTAAGGCACTTACCAATGATGCAGGGATCAGGGGTTCAATCCCCCAAGGTGCTCAATGAACAAGGCTGGCTGAGGCATCATTTTAGGAGGCAATTAAATAATGGGCGGCATAAGGCGGCGTGCTAACTTTTTAGGAGGCATTTCAATATGGGGCCGGCATAAGGCGGTGCGCTGATGAACAAGCCAAAGAGCAGAGCCACAGCACAATGGTTGAGGCACTTGCCAATGACGCCGGGATCAGGGGTTCAATCCCCCACAGTGCTCAATGAGCAAGGCTGGCTGAGGCATCCCATATTATGGGGAAGATTGCTTTAGGAGGCTTTTTATTTTAATTATCATTAATAGCAAACGCACTCTCAAATCGTGTTAACATAAGGCGCCCTATAAGGCACATTTTAAAGTGCACTGTCCGCCAAGGCACCCTAGAATGTTGCTTATAGGGCGCTTTAGAGGGTGCCGTATGAGGTACCGCAAGGTCAGAGTACTGTTTTTGATGGCAGCACTGTGCAATTTAAGGAATGAAAAGCATAAGTAGGTGCGCTGACATGCAAGGAGGAGCAGCAGTGGAGCACAATGGTTAAGGCGCTGACTGCTGATACAGGGGTCATGAGTTTGCTCCCCAGGGTGCCTAATACATAAGGCTGGCTGTGGCATCAGCTTTGCAATGTACATATTTTCTGCTCCAGCACCTTATGTTTATTTTATTAATTGCTGCCAGCAAACACACCCTCACGTGCCATAATTGAAGGTGCCGTATAAGGCACCCTATAAGGCACTCCATAGGGCACATGATAAAGTGCACTGTCCGCCACGGCACCCTAAAATGTACCCTATAGGGCACCCTATAAGTTGCATCACAGGAAAATGTACAGTGCCCCTTATATGGACGGAAACCATAAGGTGCCCTATAGGGCGCCCTATAAAGTGCCCTCATAGGCACCTTATGGGTACAGTACGCTGAGGGTGTATTTGCTGGCAGCAGAATATGTACATTAAAAAACAGATAATGCTTTGGACAACCCTATCAAATAACCCCACTGTGAGTTTGAACCCATGCCCTTTGGCATCACAGGCAGTGATGTAACAATTGAGCTACAGCTCTATGGCTACTAGCAAGCCCCTGGCTGGCTGCAGAGAGCCTGCACGTCATCACACAGACAGTCTGCTGCAGTCACCAGGATAGGGTTAGCCCACCCGTACCCATGATGCACTGCACATGCAAATCAGCTGTCCACAGATGAACACAAGATGGGGAATGCACCCCCACAGCACCTCGGCCTGGTAGGGGGAAGTGACCGGGTGCACCCACACAGCACCTCGGCCTGGTAGGGGGTACTGACCGGGAGTTTTACTGGCACAGAGTAGCTACACACCGTCACATTGTGCGGGTACTGTGCTCACCCTGAGTGTGCGATGAGGCGCCCAGGACCAGGTCCACAACACCTTCCATGGCTGAAAGAGGCTATGCCGGAGGTCCAAAGCAGTGTTAATGTGTGAGATAGGTAGTTTCTGCAGAAACACCTTGGATATCTCTGTCAGGTGTAGCCCCTATGGACCCCAAGGAGGATTATGTACCACCACCCTTCTCCAGGCTGAGGGTGGCAAACAGGGTCTCCCATCAATAGACCTACATTCTACCTCCCTGCAAAGGTGGCAGTAGAGGGGAACAGACACCCCACAGGGCAGTCAAAGCAGCTCTATACACATCCATAACACAATAGCAGACAGACATTAGGCCAGGATATGGTAAGCTGCACCCCACCACAACCTGATATTCTCCTGCAACAAGCCATCAGCCACTGCACCCTGCAAGCCACTCCATCAAGACACATACCAGCTGCAAACAGTCTGCTAGTTAGTCCATAGTGCATGGTCCCAGTGGAGATGCATGCACCCAGAACTGAGATGTCAGCATACACAGCAAGCAGATAAATCAGTGACTGGGCCCCAAAAGGAAACCCATATCTATCACATAAGAGAAATAATATATATACCACTATGGGGGTGCCTAGCCATGCTGTGGTCACTGCACAGTCAGGGTGAGAGTGATCTCTCAGCAGGACATACTGAGGTCACCCTGTCTGTGTAGATGGTGGCCGGGCACTAAAATGTCCCAGTCAGTGCCCTATGCCCTGTGCAGATGCACCCTGGCCAGGCCACCCTGTCCGGCCTATACCCATGGTACCTTGCTCCTCATTATGCACATTGGCAGCCCAATACTGGCAACATTGCTGGCAGTGTGGGATGTGGAAGGTGTTTGCACCCACCACACACTGGATAGACAGACAGCCACCCCCACACCTATGCCAGCATTGTGCTACTATAGGGGAGTTCAGCAGCCATACCCGCCACACCAGTCCTGGGCACAGTACAGGCATGGATATGGTATGCAATACTGTTGGGGGTCACTCCCCAGGGTGGTAAACACTGTCAGAGACCAGACCTGAAGCACACACCGCAGACATCAGGATGATTGTTGTGATGGAGCTCAATCAGCAAACTGTGCTTAATGTAGGAATTGATATCTGCCAGTTATCAGAGGAAACGTTTGCTAGCTGTGTACCGTATACCCAGGTGTAGGGTGGCATTGCTAAGGTATGCAACTGCTAGTATTGGGAGATACAGGCAGGGCCCAATGTCCTGCCTCTCCAGGGGGCATTGGCCAATGGGGCCTCTGGGTGTGTGTGTGGGTGTGTCTGGCCCTGTTGGCTACTGCTTTATGGCAGAGTTTCCCAACTCCAGTCCTGGTGTTCCAAACACTGTTCAGGTTTTCATGCTGTCCCTCAGAAATATGCATGAGCTACATCTGCATACCATGGGGGTGGTGCATAGATCTGCAGCACAGGCATCTTTATTAGAGGCAGCATGGAACCTGAATGGTGTGGGGCCCTCCAGGACTGCATTTGGGAGACTCTGCTCTAGGTAATGCGGCTGTGTATGGTGTCTGTGTTTGGTGTGGTAAAATATAGGCGTATTAACCATGCGTATGTTCTCAGCAATAAAGGTTTGTCCTTGCTATCACGGTTTAGTTGTGGGAAAAATATGTGGACAGGATTGGCAGTAGCCCCAGCTAGCCTTTGAACCAGTGACCTTCTGTTCTTGCACACACTGTCTGTGTGCACTGCACCACTGTGTTACCATAGATATGCTGCATTCTCTGGGGAGTCCATGACTGTATATCCAACAGAGCCTGCACAGGCCTAGGCCACTGTCTGCTGTGGCTTGCAGCCACTGCCCCCTCCACCACCTGTACCCTTCCGCCAACATGCAGACATGACCTTATGTGGGAAAAAGCATATGACCTGAATGAGTTGTGGCACTCCAGGAATGAATTTGGGGGACTCGGCTGTAGGTAATGCCCATTGTTATGGTTTGTGTGCGGTGTAGGGTAAAATATGGGTGTTTGAACCATGCTTATGTTCTCTGCAATAGAGGAGTGTCCTCACTATTACTGTTTAGTGGTGGGTAAAAATGTGGAGACTGGGTTGGCAGGAGCCCCAGCTGGGATTTGAACCTGTGACCCTCTGGTCTTACAGGCACTGGCTGTGTCCGTTGCACCACACTGTGGCCGCAGAGACAGTGCAGTCCCTGGAAATAGGAAACCTGGCCTGACGGGTCAGAAACCCTGCTCTGCCCATTTGAGCTGTGGGCTCATTTGCCTTGTATGGGGACAAAAGTGCAAATAAACCTCCAAAATGACCTCGAAAAAAGGGGAAAAAAACCAAAACCAAGCTGGGCAACAGTGATATCACTGGGCAACATTAAAAAACACTCCCAGGAAAGCTCCAATACACTGAAATGATTTTTAAAAGGGTCTACGGAGCGTAGACCCTTCCAAAAATCATTTCTTTTTTCTGGAGCTTTCCTGGGGGTGTTTTTTAATGTTGCCCATTGATATCACTATTGGCCAGCTGGATTATATATTTTTAGAATTTTGTTGTCATTTTCGTGTTTTATTTGCTATTTTGTTCTGTGCACATGTATCACACTGCTCACGTTTTTCAGGTTTCCCCGGTTTTGCTGTACATTGCTGACGGAAATGGTTTTCTCTTCCCTTTAAATCGGCTCTAACGTGAGGTTTTCACTCGCGGTATTTTTTTCACCGAAATTCAGCCCTGCTCCTGTGCGGGGAGCCTCTCCCCTCCCACTCTCCACCCATTGACCCCGTCCCCCCGCCCCTCGGGAGCCTTCCTCTGCCCTCGAAATGCCTTTCCACGCCTCTATCGCACATCAGCGCGCCGCGCACTTTTGCGGGCGGCGCGCCCATGTGCAGGCGGCGCGCACGTGTGCGGGGCACCAAAAACACACTATTGGTATGCGCTAAGGTACCTTAGCGCACGCTCAAGTGCGCCCCTCACAATTGCGCGGTTTAGTAAACATACCCCTTAGATTTGATACATAATTTCTCATTGGTTCACATAAGATTGCATCATTGAGAAGCAGAATGGACTGTTGCGAGGTGGTATCAAATCTACAAAGAAGCATAGAAGCAGAGGACACAATAGGGATGTCCATGGAAAGACATTTTGGTTTGCTTTCAGATCATTTTCAGCATTTTTTGTCCAATTTTTAGGAATTATTTTGGTTCGTTTCAGAAATTGTGTGTGAAATGTGACCACGGTGCATTAAAATGTTTTTACCTGTAAATCAGCTTCTATTGTCTCCTTTATCTTCAAGGTCAATTGTTGCTTGGAGGAAATACACATATTAGTCAAGAGTTAGCTAGGAATCGGATTGAGTGCATTAAAGTTTCTGTAATAACAACTCTCCCTTCAGTATCCTACCTAAGAATATGTCGTTGTATTACTAAAATTTCCATCTCATGCGTAACATCAGTGCTTCGCCCAGTCAGATACAAATGCCATATCATACTTATGATTATGATCTTTAGTTTCTCAAATTTCACAATTTAGTTAAAGTAAATGGAAATAAATCTAATTTTATATGATGTTTGTCATGGCAACAGGATTCGATGCACTTTAGAAACCCATGTAACCACTTCCATGAAGGTTCACAAGCTCTGGCTTCCAGAGTACAAGATCTCTTTTGAACAGAGAGGAGGCAGAGATACCGCTATTATTATCAAATTAATGCCAGGTTAGCTGAGGCCTGGGAGGGTGGCAGGCAGAACAAAACATAGATATGGTTTTGTTTTGAAATGACCCCAAAATATTAATATTTCTTGATTCGTTATGTATCATTTCCAAAACAAAATAAAAAAAAAACCAACAGATTTTCATTTTGGATCTTTTTGGTGTTAGCATGCGCTAAAATCAAATGGAGGGAAATTATATAAAGGGGGGGGCATCTACCTTACGTGTGAAAGTAGGTGCCTACTTGGTTGCAATTTTATAAAGATATATAAAAGCAGATTTTAGATAGGGCATGCAAAGAAGAATTCCCACACCTAGGTCGGGACATGGAGAATTCCCGTAAGGGCTCATTCCGTTCTGGGCGTAGATCCCCTCTGTACATCCGGGCTCGGCAGGAAGTACAGAGGGGATCGCGATTCTGATCCCACGGAGCACGTCTAGCCCTGCGGGATCAGAATCGTGAACAGTCCTGTACATGCAGGCCAGGACTGCGATTCAGTCTGGCCTGCACATACAGGACCTTCCAAGCTAACTCAGTCAAATCTCTTCAATGGAGCCGCATCACTGAAAATGTGTATGCACACTAGGCTTTGATTGGCTGTTTATAATCTTTATTGCCAGACTAGCAGAGAGGCTAAACTTGACAAAGGGCACTAAAAGAATCCCTTCTTACTATATAAAGAGGACTTCAGTCTGGACGGACTGCTAACTAACTACTTTCCAGATGGAGACCTTTGGATATTTCTACATTTTGAATTGTCATTTTCTGTAGTATTATGGTATTTGCAGCTTTGACGTCTTCCAATTTGAAGTAAGCACCGTGCATTAGGAGTGGGCAGGTAGAATGAAAAAGGACAAGGCTGAATAAAGCCTCTCTCTGGAAAAGTCCTTTGGCTCTTCAGTGATGACTCACTCACTTACCTCGCGGATGTCCTACACCACCAGATTAGCCATGGCCACACCAGGACGGATTTTTCTCCGGAACAACATTGCCATTGTATCATGGCTGCTTATATTATGGATGCATGGACGATATTAGTTGCTTATGTTGCCAGCCCAGAAATTTATCATTTTCATCACCAAGAATCCAGCACAGGGAGGATAATTTTCTATGCTCCTGTTGCAGGCGATGCGCAGTACCGCATGCGCAGTTTGGGCCTATTTGATAAAGTAAAGCGCATACAGATGTGCTGGAACATAGTAGGCACAGCCTAAGGGCAGGTGTAAATCGCCACACCTAGATCAGTGATCTGACACATGTAAGTCATAGTATTTTATACCTTATGCACATCAGCGGAAGCCGCACCCCCTCTACCCGAGCACCATCCTCATGCATGCCCCCATGGCACTTGCGCTTGGTGACACATATGCGCGTACTTACATCAGTGCTATTCTGTAACCTTTGAAAGCTAGCCTAAGAAGGTATGAAGTTGGACCAATAAAAAGTTATCACCTTAATTTCCTTTTCTGTTTCTCCTTTTATTTGACTGCCAGTTATCCTGTGGCCTTCTAAAATATCATGAGCTATATTTACAATACGTTTCTCTCTTAACTCTTTCCACAGTGCTGCGTACACTGCTGGCTCTTTATACCTGAAAATTTCCCGACTAACAGTAACCATGGTGACAACCAGTTTCAACCATGCTGTTTTCCCTGCGACTCTGTGCTTGCTCTGTTTGTGTTTCGTGTTTAATGAGGAAGGTTCATCAGATAAAACATTCCTGCTCAGCTGTGTACATAACAACGGATCCACCAACCTATGGACAATTTGGGTTTTTTTTCCTCTTTCTTTAATCAGGAAGACAAGATGGCCTGTAACAGTAAACATACTTTCTGGGAAATGTTCATCAACTCGCTAATAGAAAGGTCACCTTTACAAAAATCCATTAGCCGGTTAATGCACATTTTTACATACATGTGTCAACTGGCAGTCGGTACCAGAAGAGTGCAAGTATTTCTGCCACTGCATGCTAAAATGCACTTTAATTGGTGATCACGGGATGGGACAGGGAATGGGCGGAGAGTGGATGCGGAGAGCACATTACTGTTAGTTTCAGGGAGATTGCTGTGCACTCAGCGGCAACGTGGCTTTTAACATGGGTTCACCTAACAACTCCTCCACAGAGTGAACCCACTGTGATGGAGCACATCAGGAACATGCTAATCACATCTGTCTGGGGCATTAATTGCAGGTTTTGGTAAGAGGAGGCCAAAATGTACTGCATCTGCCAAAAATCCAGTCTTGTATCTGCTCAAATATTTACGTAACAGAAGCCTTTGCAAACCAAAGAATAGGCTGGAAGAGACAGATGGTCACTGTTGTAGCTTTCTACACTTAGAATACACAAAATAATTAATGATGTCCTTCTGAGGTTCTCTCAAGCTTCATCAACAAGGATCTACTGGGATAGTACACGCCTTTTGGCTTTCGCTTTTTTAGCACCGACTCATTGGAATTCACTCACAATCGATCTGCATCAGGAGACTTCTCTGCTGAATTTTAGGAAGGGTCTGAAGAACCTCAGAAAGACATCATTAATTTTTCCGAATATTCTAAGTGTACAAAATACAGGTGCTCACATGAGGTTCCCTGTGTGCTAGGATTCTGCAGACAGCTTAGAGAGATTTGCATTAAGGGGTTTTTTTTGGGGAAGGGGCAGGGGTAATTTTATAATGTCTTTTGGCTGTAATTGTTGTTTCTATATGTTTTATAGCATCATAAAATGCTTCAATGGGCTATGTTGCCCGAAAATGGAAATGAATAGATCGAAAGGACGGAGGATGGTGCTGATAGGGATAAATGTATCAGCAAATCCTGTTTAAGGAAGATTAAGAGCCAGCATTGGACTTGTGGAACCTGATCATGTTTTCCTTGGGAACTGGGAAAACCGAGCCAGCAGCTGCCTCCATAATTAACACTAACCAAAAGAGAAACTGTTTGTGCCATTGTTGGAGAATCTTTGTTTTCTCACTTCTGTTCTGTATCTTTTAAGTCCATGAAGTCACCGTGGGCCTCTCTGGCAGCAAAGTCAAGCTTGGCACATCCTGATGAATACAGATTAGCTTCTGTCAGCATCCAGACATCCATGCAAGGTTAAATTCCTTAATTGTCTATTAGCAGTTAATTAACACATTTCCTATTGTAGCCTTTAAGTGCAAATGAGCATGCACACAGAGAATAGTCTTAAAGTTTAGAAAAGGATTTGTGTTGGAAAAACAATTGTTTTTAAGACAAGAATGACAATAATCTGGTTAAAGGCGTGTAGAGGTCAATATTTTAAAATGCCAGCTGGCATGGTTGAAATGAGTCTGGGTATTCAGTGCCAGTATCTGGATTGCGGAGGGCACTGAATAGCCAGACTCAGCGCTATTTGCTGCTATTGTCCAGACAGAGGTGAGAGCCTGCTATCTGGATAGCTCACTGGATAAAATTGACACAGCAGGGGGATATATATACAGTAGCAGTAACTAGGCTAAATCAAGTGCCTAGACACCACGGCTTGAATTAAAACTGGACATTCAATGGTGCAATATATCTGGTTTCTGCCGCTGAATATCCAGGCTCCCTGGACACCCATGACACTGTTTAGCAGAAATATTCAACCAGCAACCGGATAGCACCAAGGGGTTAAAATTAGGACAGCTGTTCACCTATCCTCAGTTTCACCACAAGCTTTCTGGTTAGCTGCTGAATATCGCCACCAACTTGTTAGCAAGTGTCACTGTCCCTGTTCTGCCCACAGACCACCCATGTTTTAACTGGGCTTTTTTTCCTCTGAGGTGGAATAAGCTGGCCGTTCCCCCCGGTGCTCCCCAAACGTACAGGGCAGTGACCAGTATTGACCCTGTACATCCAGGGGCCGGTACCATCCACATTCTGCCCACTCTCCACCCCTGTGCCACTCCATCCCCTGAAGCATGTAGGGGGGGCCAGGAGGCGGCATACAGTGCAGGTGGCTAGCAGGGCTGGATGTCCCATTGGGACGTACAGCCCCACTATCCATCTTGCAGAACTGGGCCTATAGTGCCAGAACGGTCTGCAGTGGTTTTCAGAGGCATTACCCGGATAGCTCTCAGTTCTGCCTCCTCTCTGCCCTCGGACCACTCTGGTACTATCCTGATAGTGCCAAGGCAGTCAAACAGGAAAATCAGGGGCATTATCTGTACCGTGCTGCCAAATATTCCTCTTGGCAGCACTTATTCAATGAACAGGTGCTGCTAACCAGAGAAGTGCTTTGGAAAATTGATCTGTAAATTGTTAAGCACACGAACCAACTGAATGTGCGCCAAGGAACACACATCCCTATTTCTCATACTGTAACTTGTCAGCCTCATGATAAGATGATCTCTTCGCAAAACTTGTTTTGGATAAGCTTGAGAAGGGCTCCTGGGAGACCTTCTTGAATTATTTGAATTGAAAAAGCCATTTTCGCTGGATGATGGTTAGAGCCCCTAGAAAATCTTGGCGGACCATCATTGCTAATTTTATAGGGGTGTGAACAGAAACCTATCGTTTTTCAATTTGGTTTTTGTTTCATTTGTTGTTTACTTATTTCACCCAAAATTAAACAAAATGGAAAAGAAAAGGTAAAAATCAGACAACAAGGTGTTTCAGAGCCCTGCCCACCTAGCTGGTAATAATTAATGGCCCGCCTGACCCCTCTAACCTTTTCTGATGCCATCCATTTAGATGGTGCAGCAGGCCGATTGAATTGCTCCTGTCCTGCTGCTGCTGTTTATCAAGTTGGCTGACCCGAGGCTGACACCATTTGGCTGCCACACAAACAGAACACAAGCCCACACCAAAAACAGAATATATATGTGACCACAAAATAGATATAGAAAAATGCAGGAAAAATCCTGACTTATTCTTTGCTATCCAATGCAGTCTCAGCCCCTTCCTTCCTATTCCCTGTGCAGAAGGAGAAGGGCGCAGGATGAGGGAACTGATGAGCCCTCCTTTGCTGTGAAGGTGCACCCAGTATCCTGTTTCCAACAGTGGCTGATCCAGGTCACAGGTACCTGTCAGGATCCCAGAAGGTAGACAGATTCCATCCTGCTTATCTAGAAGTAAGCACTAGATTTTCCCAGTCCATTTTAATAATGGTTTATGGACTTTTCCTCCAGGAACTCATCCAAACCTCTTCTAAACCCAGTTACACTAGCAGCTTTTACAACATTCTTTAGCAACAAATTACAGAGTTTGATTACATGTTACATGAAAAAATATTTTTTCCAGTTAGTCTTAAATGTGCTACATTGCAACTTCATTGCATGTCCCCTAGTCTTTCTACTTTTTGAAGAAGTAAATAACCAATCTAAATTTACTGTTCCACTCCATTCATTATTTTATAGACCTCTATAATATCTCCCCTCAGCCATTTTTTTCCAAATTGTAGAGCCCTAACCTCTAAAGTCTTTTCTTATAGAGGTATCCTTGCATCCCCTTTACCATTTTAGTGGCTCTTCTCCATGGGCAGTGGAATGGGGTGGGCCACAGGGTCCATGACCCTACCAATATTTTAGAGAGCAGAATAAAAGAGAGACATCCCCACAAAAAAAAACACAAAATGGGATAACACAGCAAGGAAAAACAGGCTCCCAAGAGTAGCAACAACACACCTGTATCAGAGGTCATACAACTGTCACAGAACTCTTATAAAGTGGCATTTTAGAAAGGGCGTCCAAGTGCAGTCTGGGATGTCCAGGGCAGACTATGTAGAAAACGCTACAGATGTCTATGTTGTGTCCTGATTTTAAAAACATAGACACCCCCAACGTCCATATAGACGTCCCCACTATGAAACCATGGGGCAGAGTTCATTGACAAACTGTAACATAAAGAGGATATGAGTGTACCTCCTTCTCCACACCCTCCAGACATTTGCCTGACAAAACAAGCACTTTTCAGGTGCCTATTCATACCTGAAGCAGGTATAATCTTTGAGGTGGCTCAGGATGTCCAGAACATTTCTGAAATCGGGCGAGACTGTCCACGTTTTTGGGAATCCCTCCAGCCATGCCTCCACTGTGCACCCATTCCAACTTGGATGTTTTTATGCTAGGGACATCCACAGACCCAACTTCTAAAATAGCTGTTGGGCCGTCTCTGTGCTTTGGACATCTCTATGACTGTCTACAGATACTGAAAGCACAAACAGGCCATCTAAAATAACTCCCTTTATGTACTTTTGGGGCTCTATGTAAATAAAATGCCTTTTATCTGTCTGAAAAAAGTAATTTAAGATAGCAAGCTTTTCTGTCAGCTAATAGGCATTTGATGTACACAGATCCCCAAAAGTACATTGTAAGGGTTCTGTGGATATTGCCGAAACACAGCTGTGTCGGGTTGTAGTAAATAAATTTTATTTGAGCTACTCTTTGGAATCCTGATTTTACCTGTTGTGTTCTCCCACTCACCAATATTTTGCCAAATACAGCATCAGCAACAAGAGAGCTTGGGATCATGGCTGGAGATAAATTTATTTGGCCCCTCCAACCAAAAACATGTTCTGCTGCTCTGGCTCTTCTCTGTACCTTTTCTAATTCTGCCATATCCTTTTTAAGATACAGTGACCAGAATTACACGCAATATTGAAGGTGCGATTGCACCATGGAGGGATACAGAGGCATTATAATAGCTATGTTTTATTCTGCATTCCTTTCTTTATGATTCCTAGCATTCTATTTGCTTTCTTGGCCGCTCCGGTGTAGGCAGAAGGTTTCAAAGTATTATCCACATTGATGCCTAGATTCTTTTCTTGGGTGGTGATTCCTAACGTGGAACTTTGCATCATGTAACTGTAGTTCAAGTTGTTCTTCCTTAAGTGCACAATTTGGACGTCTCTGCATTAAATTTCATCTGCCATTTGGATGCCTAGTCTTCCCATTTCTCATGGTCTTCTTGCAATTTTTCACAAAAAAAGTAGCTCTGATCGCCATATCAAAGCAAGCCTTGATTCTTTTCATGTATTATTTTAAGATCTCTCTTCCCCCATCCCCTTCTTCACTGTTAAAGGTGTGCAGCCAACATAATATGCTGAAATAGGTCTCCCGCTTCAGTTGTATGTTCAGACAAAAGGGACTGCCTGACGCCTGGCCGTATGTTGTATTACTTGCAAGGAAAGAAGAAAAATTAACAAAAAAATAGCAGTGGCTTTATTATCTTGTGATAGACAGCTGTTTCACTAAGCAGCGATTGAGACAGGCTGGATATCCAAATAGGACGTTGCAGGGTGACCCCCGCCACTTTCCTGAGAAAGCCTGTAGCTGAAGTGCTAGACAGTTAGAGGAATATAAACAGAGACAGAGGAAATGGTTGAAGATCCTTCCCCTACCCCACCCCGTGACCTTCACAGTAGGCAGACTCCACTTTTGAATACATTTAGAGCAATTTGAAAAGGCCTCACTGAGACAAGAAATTCTTGTGGTTCTAGAGCTGAGAGGAGATCCATATGCTGCAGCAGAAATGGAGCTGTCGAATTACCCTATTCCAGAAGGGAGGTTTTAGGCCACTCCTGGATTTCTGACAACTCCATCCAGATGCATTATGGGACCTCCAGCACTGATTTCAATGGATAGAATCAAGGACTCCAAATACCACACTGCACTGGATGTAAGTCTGCAACTAGAACTAGCCAAAAGATTTCCCTCCTGGAACTGGAGAACGGACAGCTGTGCCAGAAGGCCAATTTATCACTAGAGTAGTGTTGAAATCGTAGGGAACTGAGAGCGCATTGTGACATTATCATTTTTAAAGTTGCTTTGCCATTGGGTAATGCCTCTGGTCATCCAATGACACCACATTTTGCCAGTTCATCTACCTACATCTGTAAAAAGTGGAGTCAGTCTCTAAGAAATGCATACTTTCACCAGCTGCCAAAAAACATGATAGCAAAAACTAGAAAAACAAAAAAAACCCAAAATAGGCACGCAAAAAAACTAAAAACAAAAACAGGAACAAAAACCAAAAAAAACATGAGATACAATAATAAGAAGACAGACCAGTCTGAAGAAAAAATGTATAAAGTAGAGGAAAAAAGACCTCATCAGCCCCAGCCTATAAACGGGAGGATATGAGTCTATCACAGGACAGCAATGCCACAGTAATGAAAAGACTCAGCTTACACCAACGGTCAAGAAAAAAACCTCTACAAGACAAAAACTAACAGACTAGTGCAGCTTAACACAGGCAGGCGTGCTCAGCATAGCGATACTGTAACAATTTTAATGCAACACGAATCGCACCAAAAACTGAAAAACAGACACTGAAACTTATCTGCTGATCAGGTCAATGCGATGTGATGAAACAGCTCAGCTATCAGATGGCAGAAATCAAATGATGGAGTAGGAGCCCCGACATCAGATGTTTCACCTCGCAGCTTCCTCAAGGAGCTCCAAAACTTGTGCTGAGCCTGAGAGCAGATAGAGACAACGCTGATAGTCACAGATGCATAAATGAAGTAAAGAAAAGCACCAGATGGAAAACTATAAGGGTGGCAGGTAGAAACCAAAAAACGCCGATAGCCATGAGATAAACATGATAGCCATAAGTTGTTGAATACTATACAGGTGAAGGCACATTTTAGAAAGGCTGATGAGTGCCATCTGGGACATCCTGGCCAAAACATCTGAAATTCCATTTGAGACGCAGGAGAGAAGGTGGACACGTGTAAATACCTACAAAAATCGACCTATCTCCACCCCAAAAGATAAACGCCTCTGCAAAATTAGAAGGAACCGGAGTCATGCAGAATAAAGCTCCAGACATGTGCTGGTTCATGGACAATTTTTGAAACATGCACGTGAGAAATACGAACATTTCCAAAACCAGCAACATAGACATGTCCAACAAGGTATTTCAGAATGCATACATATATCCAATACCGCATACATGTCCCAGCCTGCAATTTTGCAAAAACGGGGATGTACAATGGCGTGCTTGCAAAACAAAAAGGCCTCTCTATATACCTGAATGTTCATCTGAGTGGGTGAAAAATCTTGGGGAGTGAAAGGTCATTCTCTTTTTCACTCAGCTGTTGATAGTTGGCTGAAACAGGCACTTATCAAATGCCTATTTGTGGCCAGAAGCAGGTATAGACAAGGACATGTTCGCCAGTGGGTTTAAATGTACAGAATGGTTCTATAAGTGAGCATACCCATTGATCTCTTCTGGACTCCTCTGGACACACTGCACACACATGTCAATTCAAAGCTTTGTAAAATGGCTTTTGGGAAGTGGATGTGATCGGAATGTCTGAAGGGACATTTTCAGATGTTCAAATCACAAATGGAGCTTCTAAAATGACCCCCCATAGTGTTGGGTCAAAGGTTTTTCTGGCTAGCCTGACACTATCTGTGTGAAGGAAAATCTTACAGTGGACTTCGAAGTGCAATCTAGGACATCCAAGCCGGAACATTTGAAAAAAAGCCAGGCGTGTCCAGGTTTGGACTGATTTCACAAACATAGATGGCCCCAATATGGACGTCTGTGGAGGCTTCTACATAAGCGTCCCCATCATAGTATCCAAGACTGGGGACATCTAAGAGATGATTAGCAGTGGTGCAAGCACAAAACACTTTTATCGTTTACACAAAAATAACATTGCAATTGTAGAGCTTATTGAGGATAATGGAGTGCCATTTTCTCTACACCCTCCAGATAAAAAGCAGAGGGTCGGGCTAAATGGCCAATTTTCCTAATGGAGAAAGGTGAATAGTGGAGTACCCCAGGGATCTGTGCTGAGTCGGCTGCTTTTTTAACATATTCGTAAATGACCTGAAATGGGAATAACGAGTGAGGTAATTAAATTTGCAAATGACACAAAATTATTCAAAGTTGTTAAAACACAAGAGGATTGTGAAAAATTACCCGAGGGCCTTGATAAACAGGAAGACTGGACGTTCAAACGGCAGATGAAATTTAATGTGGACAATTTATGCACCTAGGAAAGAACAACCCAAACTATGGTTACACGATGCAAAGTTCCCATTAGGAGCCACCACCCAGGAAAAAGATTAGGCATCATTGTGGATAACACTTTGAAACCCTCCGCCCAGTATGCAGCAATGGCCAAGAAGGCAAATAGAATGCTAGGAATCATTAGGAAAGGAATGGAGAACAAAACCAAGGATATTATAAGGCCTCTGTATCATTCTATGTTGCAACTACACCTTGAATATTCTGTGCAATTCTGATTGTCATGTCTTAAAAAACATATAGCAGAATTAGAAAAGCTACAGAGAAGTGCCACCAAAATGGTAAAGATGATAGAAGGATACCCCTCTGAAAAGAGGCTTAAAGGATTAGGGCCCTGAAACTTGGAAAAAAGACGGCTGAGGGGAGAGGTCTATAAATTAATGAATGGAGTGGAGCGGGTAAACATAGATTGGTGGTTATTTACTCCATCAAAAAGTAGAAAGACCAGGGGACACTCAATGAAGCTATTATGTAGCCCATTTAGTAAGAGAAAACGTTTTTTCACTCAACGCGTAATCAAACTCTGGAATTTATTACTGATGAATGTAGTAAAAGCTGTTATTGTGAAACTTCCGGTGGGGCTATGAGCTGATCGGACGTGTGGCGATCGGCTCCGGACACCTACCCCGAGAAACCGGCAACATTTCATTTCTTACCTCAGTGGAATTCCCGTAATCCCCAGCCTCAGTGAATTGACGAAGTGCTGGAGAGGTCACACAATCCTTGGCGATATCGGGGACGGTCTGATGGCCACCAAACAACTCCGGAGAGAGAAGCCACGAGCTCCCGAGGGAAAGATGGCGGAGAGCACGCCAAAAAGCCCGCCAGCAGCCGACAACCAGGGTCTGGTGACAGATGTTAGTGCTGCAGTGGTGAAGGCATTAGACAGCCGTTTCTCAGAGTTGGCAGATCAAATGCAAACGGTCAGCCAGGCCATCACCGAATTCACAGGGCGTATGGAGCACATGGAGTCCCGCATCTCCGATGTTGAGGACACCCAGCAGACCTTTCAGACGAAGGTGGAGGCCTTAGAGCTGCTTGTAAAGCAACAAGGCGAGAAGCTGGAGGACCTGGAGAACCGCGGTAGGCGTAAAAACCTCCGGTTCATAGGGATCGCTGAATCCGTAGCTGACAGTGCCCTCCCCAAGTTCCTACTTACCTGGATAGAGACACTCTCCAACGGCAGGATGGAAGGCCCCATTCACCTGGAACGAGTGCACAGACTGGGCCCTAAGCGGGAGCAGGCACGGAGGCCACGTGCTGTGATCGCCCGCTTCTTGGATTTTCGTCAGAAAGAAGAGGTTTTAAAGCTGGCCCGAAACCATAAGAGGCAACCTACAGATCCGGATCAGATCCTAGTTTTCCAGGACTACTCAGTCCTGGTGAGCCAACAAAGGAAAGCCTATTCTGCCATATGCACGCAATTATTGAACAAAGGGGTGCGATTTGCGCTGTTGTACCCCGCCCGACTTCGCGTGGAGCATCAGGGACGGACCCGCTTTCTACAGACCCCGGCGGAGGCTCAGACTTTCCTAGATGGTTTGCTTAACGTACCGGATTCTCCCCCGTGAGGGTAGATGGACTATCTGCAGCTGAAGAGAGCTATAGAAGAGCCAGGGTACTGTTTGCCAATTGCCTGAACTCGGCGGGCCCCCTGGGACGCGCTGGGGCAGACCGGGGTTCTTCTAGGCCTACAAAATCTAAACCAGCCATTTGTTGTTTCAGCTCCTGTATGAGAACATGGTGGCACTCTAGGGCGTGTGAGGTATCTGATTCGGGGGATACAGTGTTGCTCTGCTAGCAGTGTAAAATTTGCAACTATGTCTTCAGTTTGTATCAGCCTCTGAATTAGTAATACAATAGCAAGGGAAGGCAACTGTATCTGTTTAAAGTTACCAGAGTGCTTGTATTTTGCAGTTTTCTTTTACACATGGAGATCTCGGAAGCCTTTCTCCCTCCCTTGGACAAGAAAAACCTTCAATTTATGTTTTATCTTTTATTTTATCTATACAGTCTCTATTTTAAGAAGTTCGGCATCAGTTGGGGAGGGTGCCATATGGTAAATAAGTACTTGTAAAAGCTGCATCCCTAATTTTTCAAAGACTTACAGGTCCCAAACTGTATTTGATCACTATCTCACTCAGAGTGAATATGATGTAACAGACTGTTCCATTTACTCCTTTGGTTTGGGGAGGACTCAGAACCATTGGATACTCCTAGGGCCAGTGCCTCCCACCTTGGGCCGTGGTGAGCAGTTTAACATCCAGCGGAGCGTAGATATCCTATACATTTCCCGGGGTTGAGGTTGGGGGGGGGGGGTTAGAGTCCACACTCCTTCACCCCCGAGACCGCTGTCTCCCGGGAGGAGGGCGGCTCCGTGCGATGGTTGGCGGCTAGCGCTGCACTGGGGAGTAAACTACTCGGTCCTTATTTTTGATTGCGGGACCTTAGGGCTAGTTGGAAAGTGGTCTCAGTGTGCGGCTCGATAACGCTATCACGCTGAATGCTTGTACATCCTTTCCAACTCCCTACCGAGAACCAGCAGGCGCAGTCACGACTTACCAGCTGGGGAGCGCGGGGGAAGAGGGCTTTAGGCTAAGGAATTGAAAGGTAGCTGAAAGAGGGTGTACCAAGGAGAGGGGTAGGTTCCAATGCCACAGGAAGCACGTCCCGCCTTCAAGGGGGACTGAGTGCGATGGGAGTGGGGGGGGGGCAGAAGGGATATCTGGGGGAATTTTGGGGGGGGGGAAAGGGAGGGATGGGGGGGGAGGGTTCAGCTCACACTTCGTATTATACTTGTTGGCAGAATCAGGATCGGTATTTTCATGATGGGAAGGGGTTCCAGGCTGGGAGAGCCCCCTCCACAAAAATGGAGATGAATCCTTGGACGCGACTGGGCATTCCCCCGCTCCTTTGAAGATAATTACATGGAATATCTGTGGGATGGGCAGCCCCATTAAGAGATACAAAGTACTACATGCTTTGGCAAGACATAAATGTGACATCGCCCTCCTTCAGGAAACCCACCAGACGGCAGAGGAGCATAATAAATTGCGAAGAGATTGGGTGGGGCAATTGTGGGGCTCACCTGCAATGGGCAAGAAGGGGGGGGTGGTCATTCTGATCCACAAACGAGTGCGCTTTACGGCGGACAATGTTATAATCGATACCAATGGGAGATTTGTTTTGCTGCACGGATCCCTAGAAGGGCGACCAGTGATAATTGGGAGCTTATATGGCCCCAACTCACTCGACCCCCGTTTCTATGGTGATTTGGCATGCAAAGTGGAGCAGCTTCCAGACTGCCCCTTACTTCTGGGAGGGGATTTTAATGGGGTTCTGGATATCGCTTTGGACACTTCCCGGGGAGGAGAAGCGCGGGAACGAGGCCCGACGACCCGTATGCTACAGCGATTTAGGGGGCGGCTGGGCTTGGTCGATCCATGGCGGCTGCTACACCCCTCCGAGAGGGACTATACCCATCAGTCCCGAGCGCATGGTACCTTTGCTCGTCTTGATTATTTTCTGCTCTCCAGTGGCTCGTTCGCCCAAACGGAGGAGGTTCAAATAGGCCCATTGGAGGTCTCCGACCATGCGTTGGTATGGATTGATTTGCACTGGGGAAGGGATTCAGCTCGGTCGCGGGTTTGGCGCTTTCCCCTTGAGCTCTATCACGATGTGCAATTCCGCCAGTTTCTGAGGCAACGCTGGAGAGAATTTGAGACAGACCACCAATGTCATAACGAGGATCCGGAATTAGTTTGGGAGACGGCCAAGGTGGTGTTGCGGGGCGATATTATGGGCTTTGCAGCCCGGAAGAGACGCCTCCTAGCGGAACACATTATTCGCCTTGAAAAACAGGTCACCAAACTGCGCCGCCTGACGGCGCGCAACCCGACAATAGCTAACAAGAAGCAACTCTGGGAGACTCAAGTGGGCTTAAACGAGTTGCTACACCAGAAAGCTAAGAAATCGATCTTATTCTATCGCCATCAACTATTCTGCCATGGGGACAAACCAGGGAAATTATTAGCCCGTTGCTTGAGAGGCTCGAGGGGTTCGACGCTAGTAGCAGCATTACAGGAGGAACAGGGAAATCTCCAAAAGGATAGCGTGGCGATTGCCCGAATTTTCCACACTTATTTCCAATCACTATATTCGGCGGAGCCCGCCGACCCTGTGGAAATACAGGACTATCTGCGGCGGTTAGATTTACCCCACCTTAACGAGGAACAGCGGGCGTTTTTGGAACAGCCCATAACTCCACAAGAGTTACAAACCGAAATTGCCAGAGCTAAGTGTTATAAATCACCGGGCCCAGACGGCTTGGGGGCCGAATTTTATAAAATCCTTAGCGAATGTATAACCCCGACTTTAGTAGGTGTTTTCGGCCGGCGCACAGAGCAGGGGTATTTCCGGTGGGGGTACAATCATGCTCATATTGTCCTGATCCACAAACCAGGAAAAGACCCAGTACAGGCGTCCTCCTATCGGCCCATCTCGCTTCTTAACTTCGATTTAAAATTGTTTGCAAAAACCCTGGCGACGCGCCTGGTGGGTTTACTAGACTCTTTGATACATGAATCACAGGTGGGCTTTGTCCAAGGGCGGAGTGTGGTCCGCAACATGCGCAAGATACTAGCTTCTCTGGAGTGGGTACACGACCGGCGCTTGCAGTCCCTCCTTATCAGCTTCGACGCGGAAAAGGCGTTTGATAGAGTCAACTGGCAGTACCTGCACCACGTGCTACCACAATATGGACTAGGGTCCCTCTTTTGCAGGATGGTGGAAAGTTTGTATGCCACGCCCACAGCCGCAGTGCTCTGCAACGGGGTTCTCTCGGAGGCCTTTCCTCTCCAACGGGGTACCCGGCAGGGATGCCCTCTCTCCCCTTTGTTATTTGTTCTAACTTTGGACCCCCTCATCAGGACCATTGAGGCCTCCCGGGAGATACAAGGAATTTCCATAGGCCAGCACGTGTTTAAGCTGTCGGCCTTTGCCGATGATCTTTTGGTTCACTTATCTTCCCCTACCCGATCGTTACCGTCCCTGCTAGCGGAAATGGCGAACTTTGGCCATTTTTCGGGGCTACGCATCAATACCAATAAGTCTGAGGCCTTGGATGTGCTGGGTCGGAGTCGAGAAGGGTGGGTGGGTCCATTTCCATTGAAATGGGCGGAAAACAACTTTATCTATCTAGGAATAGTGTTGCCTCGACACCCCCAGGACTTATATAAGAGCAATTTGGAGCGGATATTGCAACGCGTACAAACGCAGCTGCGGGCTTGGCAGTCTCTCCCGCTCTCTTTGTCCGGTAGGGTGGCGGCGGTCAAGATGGTGATACTACCGAGAATTTTGTATTGGATGCAGACGCTCCCGGTCTGGTTGTTGCGGCGCGACCTGCGGCGCTTAGAAGCGGCGATCCGATCCTTTTTATGGAGAGGAGCCCGGGCGCGTATCCCACTGCATCGGCTGGTGGGGAAATGGCGGGAAGGGGGGATGGGCCTACCCGACCTGGGGATTTATGCTCTGGCCTGTCAGGCTAGACACCTGGGGGACTGGTTGGGAGGAACTGACACATACACGCCTAGAGTGGTAGAAGAGGGGCTTGTGGCCCCCTTGACGCTGCTAGGGGCTCTGCATGGAACGGATCGTGACTTCCCGAGCACGGTCGCAAATAGTGCGCTGATCAGTTCGGTCAAACGTACATGGCAACAACTCAATAACTATTGGGGGACATCTTGGAGGGCCTCATGTTGGCTGCCCCTGCAAGGAAACCTTACCTTTACCCCGGGTACCGAGTCGGCGACATTTCGTGACTGGAGTAACCGAGGTATAACGAATGTGGGGCACTTGGTCGATCCCTATGGGAAGTGTAAGTCCTTCTTATCCTTGTGCAGAGAGTATGGCCTGCCCTCAAAACACTGTTTTGCCTATATACAAGTCTCCCACTACATCTCTTCCCAACCCAGAGAGGCGTTGATGATTGAGCGCTCGGCGCAGATTTTGGACTTTTTTAACCTCGGAGACGACGGGCCCCTATCGATTTCAAAGTTGAAACTGCGGTTGGACTACTTTCATCCTCGCCCTGATTATCGGAAAGTGGAAGAGGCGTGGGAAGTAGAGTTGGGCAAAGCGGTGTCCCCGGGGACAGTTAGTAAAGCCCTTAAGCGTATAGTGGACATTACCCATGGAGCGCGCTGGAGGGAGATACAATTTAAGTGTGTGACCCGTACCTACTTTTCCCCTAGGAGGGCACTGCGTAGTCATTTAACGGAGGACGGCCGCTGCCCTCGCTGTCTGGCACCTCTGGCGAATCTGTTGCACATGTGGTGGGGCTGTAGACATCTTACGGCGTATTGGGCTAGTATTTGTTCCTTTATCAGCCGGCTACTGCAGCGACGCCTGAGATGGTCTGCCTCCTTCGTGGTTTTGGATCAGCTTGACCTCCCCCACCCTGCGAAGAAAGGGGAATGTTTATTGATGCGCAAGGCCTGTCTGGTGGGGAAGGGTTCTATCCTTCGATACTGGAGGGAACAAAAAGCACCTACTTTTGGGGAGTGGCGCAACTGCTTCCACCAATTAATGCTAATGGAAAAATGGGGAGCACGGGGGAATGCCAGGCGCTGGACGAGATTTTTACAGGTATGGGAACCCTATCTCCACACTCTTGGAGCCCGATGCCGTAACGAAATTCTGTGTGTAGGGCGTTAAAGGGGCACCCACTAAGGAGGGGTGGGATAGGTTGTGGAGAGGGGAACTGATAAGATGATCCAACAGATCCGAAGTGTGGCTGACGGGGAGAGGGGGGGATGGGGGGGAGGGGGGGAGGGGGAGGAGGAAGGGGGGAAGGTATAATTATTATAACCCACCTGTATTTAAGTTGGTTTCCAAGTGGGGATCAGAGTACACCCCACTTGGAATCAGGACTGTCTCGTTGTGTGATGGTCTTGTTGTATGATGCTTGTTTACGTTGTTTGGTGGTTTACAAAATAAAGTTATATAAAAAAAAAAGTAAAAAAAAAAAAAAAAATCCATCTTTGTTCGGTAAGTTGTAACTGAGATACCTGATCACCACCGCATGGAATTGGAGGTATCCTGTCAATCACTCTCCAGAAAAACTGGTGAAACGAGTGGCCTGTTTGGAAGCAATGTTGAACCACAGGGGCAGATATAGTCTTCGTGTTCGTTCCCTATTTTTTAATTTCCTCAGGAGTACAGTTAAGTTATTCCCAAAGTAATAAATTGACCTGTTGTATAGCATAAGTTCCTATCTGAATAACAGATAGGCTTTGATTTACTTCCTGAATTGCTTCTACACATTGAAGAACTTCTTTAGCTGTCAGATGAGCTGGAGTGGAGTGAATCCATATCTGTAATCTCAGAAGTACAGTGGTTCCACTGTGGAACTTTACTCCGCCCTCATTCATTAATTTATTAGCCTAGCTCAGAGACAAGTTCCTCTTGAGTAGATGGCAAACATATCATGGAGTTCACAACCAGATTTTTCTCCATTAACTTGAGTGGTATGTCAAAGTGATGTATTACATGCTAAAGACTCTGAAACTCAATCCTCAAAATTATTCTGTAAGGCTAAGCAATGGTGGAATAAATTGAAGCTGTCTTTCTTCATGAGTTCTGTTGGATGCTTGGATGTCTATAGTGGAGAATGACTATAGTTTAATATCTAAAATTATATGAGGCTATGGAGGTCAGTCAGGAGTGCGGGATGTGGGGCTGCACGTCCCAGCGGGATGTGCAGCCCCGCAAGCTGTCAGGGCCTGATAATCCCACTGGCTCTCCTTGTATGTCCTGTACATCAGGATGGGGAGAGCTGGGAGGAGGCGGAGCGGGGGTGGACCAACCTGGCAGCACATACAGGGCTGATTCAGGTCATGGCCCTGTACGTGATGCCGGGCCTGTGGGGACTTGCTGCTTATGCCACCTCGAAGGTGGTATGGGCAGCACCGACCAGTGATAAGGCCCAAGTCTGGGGGAGGTCCTCGTCGCCCCATACAGGACCCAGATGGCCAGCAGTGGGTTGGGCGATGGGGAAGAGGGGAGGCCAAGCTGCATCAGCCAAGGGAGCCTGCGGGGAAGACAGGACATCGATGGGTACGCCACGCCATCCTCAGGCCCGATTCTGGCTGCCACGAGAATGTTTTGTTCCCACAGACCAGAATCGGGTCCAAAAGGATGGGCTGCAGAGTACTCTGAGTTCTTACAGAATTCCCTCTTCTAAGTCAGAGAGGTATTTCAAGTAAGAATATGAAGAAAACAAAAAAGATTTTAGCCAGAACAATTGATGTTTCAATAGATGCTTATTACCATAGTAATGAAATGACCATGAACTTCTTACAAAATTTTATACTAGTTGTTGTGTTTACAATTTCTTAATAAATGAACAGAATTTTAAAGAAAAAAAAAAAAAAAAAAAGCTGTTATTGTAGTTGGGTTTAAAAAATGCTCCGACAAGTTCCTGGAGGAAAGGTCCATAAACCATTATTAAAGAGGATCCAGGATATCAATGCTTGACCCAATGCAAACATTGTGGAACCTGTTTGTCTTTTGGAGAAACTGCTAGATACTTGTGACCTACATTGACCACTGTTGGAAACAGGATACTGGGCTTGATGGACCTTGGTCTGACCCAGTATGGTATCTCTTATATTCTTATGACTGCTGCTGCAACGACCAGGCTAGATATGCTGGGCGGAGGAGGAGATCTACAAAATAGGAAAAACATTTGCTAGGTAGTTGTGAATGAAGACTCATGGCATGAATTCCCAGCCCCTGCTCCAATTGTGCTGGCAATATAAAGAAGCAAGAAGCAAGTGGCAGCTCAGTATGAAAACGACACAATGAAATACATTGAATATTAAAGATGCAGCCTTGTGATTTTGTTTCAGTAGTGTTCAGACCCGCATCCAAGATGGAGGTGACAAAAGGCTGACCTAATAATGGCAAACAAACGTAGATTTGAATAATAATATGAAATATTATCTTTCTTCTGCAGCTCGGGATTCTTGCTTTGTTGATCCTGGTGGCAGTCCAAGCCAGTGGTACAGGTTAATTACAGGGCAGCATGTCAGGCACAGCAATACTCCCTTTGGCAATTCCCAGTGCTTCAACCAGAAGGACCCTAGAATAGAGCAGGATTCCTCGTGTTTACCCAGACAGAGGTAGGCTGCAGTTTCAGCTTAGTGTGTAGCAGTGGTCAAAAAAGCAACTACACTTTTAGAAATGTTTCAGAATCGGGTCGGGAATGAAATGGACAGCGTATCTCTACAGTAATCTGTGGTGTGATTATACCTTGTATGCTACGTGCAGTTCCGGTTGCCCCATCTCCAAAGAGATATAGCGGGTCCGATATTCAGAGCAATTAATGCAGTTAGCAGAGCTGCTAATTGCCTCAGTCGTGGCGAGCAAGGTATTCAGCAGCACTGGCGTGGTTATTGCCGCTGAATAGTCCAGGGTGCCACTCCCAAAATGCTAGAATTGGGATGTTCCGGGGGCGAAGTGGAGACGGCATCTGAGGATAACTGGGCAGTGGTGATATTCGGCCGCTCCCCAGTTATCCCTAAGCGGTGAAAATTAGACCCCTTAAAGGCAGGAATAACTTTCCCTGCAGAAGCTAACCCGGAAGTGACTGAATGTCGCCATTGCCCGGTCAGCTTCCCTGCTGTCCATCTGTTCATCACCACACAGTCTATCATGCTGCCTGTCTCTTGGCATCCATCTTCTCACCTTGGGGAGGGGGGAGGCAGCACAGCGACGCCTCTGCTGCATCAGGCTTTAAATCCCCCTTGCTAGTGCGCTCCCGACCTGCCGCTCCTGCCCCTCCCTTCGCACAACTTCTTGTTGCTCCTGCCCCCTCCAACAGGAAGTTGCATCTGAGAAGGCAGGAGCAGCAGACCGTGAGCATGCTGGCTTAGGCAATTTAAAGCCCAGCGTAGTGGAGGCATTGCCATGCTGCTCCCCCTCTCCAAGGTGAGAAGATGGATGCCGGGGGGGGGGGGGGGCAGCATGGTGTCTTGGCGGTGCCATAATCTTCAGGGGACGGCGTGGAGGGTCTGCCTAGGGCAGCAGAAACTCTTGGGCCAGCCCTGCCTATCAGGATTCTAGTCCCTGCCATACTGTTAACCTCGAGCACGTCATTCAATGTCCACCCCTCCCCCGCTCAGACTTGATTACAAACTAGCTTAGAGGCACCCAAGTCTCATCAATGGCTGGGAGACTGATCATCTTAAATTAGAGAATTAATCACTTTCTGAAACCAGCATCATTGGGAATGGCAAAAGCCTTCTTTCAGTTCTTTGTGGGAGAGGGAAGAAGCCTTGCAACCTTGTGATCTATTTTACACTTTGATATGTAGATGGAATTGAGAAGTTGCCAGGACAATACATGGAGCGATAGTGCAATATATCACGTGGTTCCCAGATTTTGTCCAGTGGCGATTTGAAAGCAATACTCTCTACTCAGCAGCAGTTTCAAGGTGGCTTACTATTACACTCCATTAAACCAATTTGCAGGTCAGGAACGGCTTACCATGGCAATTTCAACTAATGCCGTAACCTGGATACTGCACATAAGTACTGCTTCTCAGAGAGGATCTGAATCAGGGCTACCAAATATATAGAGGCAATATTCAAATCCATAGCCTTCACATAAAGATAAAAGGATGAATGATCTTCCTATTTTTATGCCCAATATCCAGTATCCTTATCTGCTGAGATAGGGCCACTTAAACAGTTAACGCCCGATATTTATTTGCAATGGCACCACCAAACTTTAACCCTGGATATTCAATCTGGGGCCATATCCGACCACCGGTAATGAATATCCGGGGTCGCAGCACAGTCGCACATGGCCCAGAAGCTAACTCCTGCGAAAAAAGTTAGGATAATTTTTGCTGTGTCTAACTTTTGCCGCTGAGGGATAATTGAACAGTGGCTGAATATCACCTCTGCACGATTAGCCCCGGGTTATGCCCCCAACATGTCCCGATACTAAGTGGTTAGCATAGGGTGAATACCTGCATTACTCTGGGATATTAGTTAGTGCCGCTGAATATCCTGTTCATTTATTTTATTTTATTTATTTAACAGGTTTTTTTACCGCTCTATCCTTCACTCAGAGCATGTTTACATTAGACGTAAACATATACAGACATCAAGGGAGTGCACCACAATGTTGGCTACTACATTAAAACAGAATTGATAACATTTTGCTAACAAACTCAAGCAGAATAACCATTTCATGCCAGTCCTCCTATCTCCACCTGATGACAACCACCATGAATGGACCTCTTTCCATCCAATCACAAACAAGCAACTGCTTCAGACAATCACTAAACTCAATACTACAACCTCACTTTTAGATCCTTGTCCGGTGGCATGGATCAAGGTAACTAAAGCAGAACTGTCACCATATTTACTGAACATAGTGAACCAATCACTGCTCCAAGGATCCTTAGCTAAGGACCTCAAAAGATCAGCAATCCGCCCATTACTGAAGAATAAATCTATGGACAGCAATGACCCTACCTATTATCGCCCTATTGCTAGAAGTTTCAACCTGTACCTTATGATCCGGAACCATTGGTGATGAAAGAAGACGTTGAAGCAGCATTGAAAGCTTTATCAAAGAACAAAGCACCAGGCATTGATGGCATTCCCATAAAAGTATTACAGCAATCTGATGCAGCTGTTACTGTACTTACAAGGCTCTGCCAAGAAATTTGGAAGACAACATCATGGCAAACTGACTGGAAAAGATCTGAGTTTATACCAATACTAAAGAAAGGTGACCCAACTGACTGTGGAAATTATCGCACAGTCACTCTGATCCCACATGCCAGCAAGATTCTACTGAAGATTATTCAACCATACCTAGAACAAGAACTACCTGAAGTGCAAGCAGGGTTCAGGAAAGGGCAAGGAACGAGAGACATCATTGCGGATGTGAGATGGATCCTTGAAAAGACTAAAGAATACCAAAAGGATATCTATTTGTGCTTTATTGACTATAGCAAGGCTTTTGACTGTGTAAAGCATGAGAAACTCTGGGCCACATTAAGAAGCATGGGTATACCAGAACAGCTGATCATTCTCTTGCACAATCTGTACATTGATCAAGAAGCAACAGTTCGAACGGAACAAGGAGAAACAGAATGGTTTAAAATAAGCAAAGGTGTAAGACAAGGCTGCATACTGTCTCACTACCTGTTTAATTTATATGCAGAACAAACCATCAGAGAAGCAGGATTGTATGAAGACAACAGAGGTGTGAAGATTGGTGGAAGACTCGCTATGCTGATGATACCACATTACTGGCTGAAAGTGAAGATGATCTGAAACATTTGCTTCTTACAATCAAAGAACATAGTCTCAAAATGGGCCTGCACCTTAATGTAAAGAAGACAAAGATAATGACAACTGGCAAAATCAACAGGTTCATCATTGAAGGAGAAGAAATTGAAATCGTGAACAACTTTAACCTACTTGGAACAACTATCAATAAAGAAACAACAAGCAGTCAAAAAATCCAACGACGCATTGCTCTTGGCAGAATGGCTATGAAAGACCTAGACAAGATTCTCAAGAGCAGAGCTGCCTCTCTCCATACAAAGATCCGACTTGTTCAAGCCATGGTATTTTCAATAACATCATATGGATGTGAAAGCTGGACAGTGAAAAAGATAGACAGGAAGAAAACTGATGCCTTTGAATTATGGTGCTGGCAGCGAATACTGCATATTCCATGAACTGTACGAAGAACAAACCAGTCAATACTAGAGGAGATCAAACCTAAGTTTTCTTTAGAAGCTCAGATGACAAGACTTCGACTTTCATACTTTGGACACATCATGCGAAGAGAGAGATCATTAGAGAAAGACATCATGCTTGGCAAGATAGAAGGTCAATGCAGAAGAGGAAGGCCAGCAATGAGATGGATCGATACAATAACAGCAGCTACGGGTACCAGTCTGTCAGCAATGAGCTGCCTGACTGAAGACCGAACTCAATTTAGGACAACTATCCAGAGGGTCGCCATGAGTCGACACCGACTCGACGGCACTTAACAACAACAACATGCGCTGTGCCAGGCACTTGGAGACATGACTGATCTTGTGCCAACAATTCCCGGATTGTACCATGCAACCTTTATCCCTACCAAGGCCTGGATCTATGAGAGCTATGAGACTGGTGACATATCTGGAGTATGGCTATTTGGTGTGATAGCCCAGGGATCTCCCCCCAATGCCCACATAGGCCTGACCAGGGGAGCAGTGCCACAAAGCAGACTGTGGGAAGGCAGACAGGGTTGCCCCCACAAATAGCAGATGTATAGAGACCGACATACGCCATGATGGGACAGGTATAGCTGCTGTGAGAAATGCCAGTACCCAGATATGTGGGAATCAGATGCCATAGCCAGAATGTCCTACTACAACTACTACTGATCATTTGTATAGTCTATAAGGCGTACTCAGCACTGCATAGACACACACAAAAGATGGTCCCTGCTCAGCAGAGCTTACAATCTAGTCAAGACAGATAACACAGCAGCTGTGGACAGTATACATCCAGAGGGAATGGTCTGGAAACATAAGGGAGTTAGGCAGATCAGATCCAACAGCAGCAACAAAGAGGTGAGCACTCAGTCTGGATTTGAGAGGGGCCAGAGATGAAACCTGATGTACAGATTCAGGAAGTTTGTTCCAGGCATAAGGAGCAGCAAGGTGAAAGGAGCTAAATCTGGATTTGGCAGTAGAAGAGAAGGGCACAGATAGAAGCAATTTGCCAGAATAGCGGAGTTCCCGGGGAGGGGGTGTAGGGAGAGATAAGAGGGAAATGATACTGTGAAGCAGCAGAATAAGTGCACTTATAGGCCATAGGCACGAAAAGGGCATACATTTGTTGCTCAGCAATATTATGCATCCTTTGGGGAACTGCAAGGTTAGTTTTGGGTTTGTTGCATTGAGAAGGGTCCATCCCTAGCAGGTGAAAGTATGTTTGTAGAGATAACCAAGGCAGGAATCACTAGGGCCATTTCCAAATGTCACATACCGTATGATGCAAGGTATATCCTGACATACATGTTCATATTTACATTCTCTTATAGCATATTGGGATGCAATGGAATTACCTGGCACTCCTCAGGGCATGAGGAAGACTGGTCTCGGTTGCAGCAGCTGTCATTTCTCATTGGTGTTTATGTCTGGTTTGCATCAGCAAACTACTCTGCGTGATGAGCAGCTTAGGAGATGCACGTTTTTCCCGAGGGGCGTGGTGTCTGCGGGTACCTTGCGGGGACGGGCAGAATCCAAAACATGTAATGTTTCAGAATACAGTGGATGTGGGGACGTACAAAATTCTTACCCACGTCCAATAATATTGACTGGGATAGTTTTCTCCATTATAATGCCTGGCCCATGCCTCCATGCCCTGAATGCGTGCATGGACCAGCTCAATGGCGCTTTGCCCGTGCCACACCCAACACATCTATCTCCCCGATTATGGACCCGTGGACATGTCCAGACCCATGGATCCGGAATTAGGTTCAAATAGTGCCCATTTTAGATGTAGATATGTCCGCAGGCTGGACGTGCACGTTATTGAGTTGCGCTCTTAGTGTGCAATTGGGCAGAGGATGAGTGGGCTAGGGTCATAACTTGGGAGTTCATAGCCCATTGTGGTTAGCGTGGGCATTATGGAGGCACAGTAACCACGAATGTTGCTATTAACACGGGTGCACCTAATGCCACTCAAAGGGTGACAGTAAGTGCCCCTGCATGCTGGTTAGAACAGTTCAGTACCTTACTATATGCTAGTTAGCATGGACCTCTACGCTAGTTTTGCAGTTGAAATGCACATTAACAGCATGCTCTTTGGTAAGCATGCCACTTAATATGTAAACATGCACAGCAGGGTTGGTGCAACCACCAGGAAAACCAGGCAGCTTCCTAAGGCAGTAGCTTCTGGGGGAGGGGGTGCAAAGAGCAGGGCATTCAAACCTAAGCAATAGATTCTGGCAGCCAGGGCAGCCATAAGGCTTAAGATTTGCCTAGGGAACTAACACCTTTAACCAACTCTGGTATCGGCCCTGATGCACAGAATTTAAAAAGAAACAAATGTATTTAGCACTGGACAGTAGTGTGACCTTCAATAATTTTGAATGTTGACCTGATAAAACATATATATATATATGAATGTGTGTTCATTTGTGTGTATGTTTCAAGGTATCACAAAAGTGTCCCTTACTAGTCACATTAATACCCTACAGACACTGCATAATGAGAGCAGAAAGAAGTTATCCCAGACACTGGGAGGTGCTTTCAGAAGACAATGTTTTTAGTCTGGGCCTCATGTTTTTTCTTCCATCCTGTCCTAGGGATGTGCTGAGGTTCAAGGAATGAGATCTTGGGTACCTAATATTCAGGAGTGGGAATCCCTTGAAGGCCAATAATACCTCAAGACAAGAGAACTAGAGGTTTAAAGGTTGCTGAAAGGGGATCTAGACCATACTCCTAAGGCCTGCCAATCTACTTCCAGTCACACTGCCAAGAAAACCCAGGAGCTGCTGGGTTGCCAAGAGTCAGCATTGACTCGATGGCACACATTGCATTTTGCCTTGGTTTCGCTGAAGAGTTACTTCAGGAGTCTAAAAAGTTGGGCTTCCCTCTGGAGTCACAAGGAGGACTTCTAGACAAGTAGAAATTCTACAGAGTTATTGCCTGAAAGGGATTTATCAGTAGCTCACCTGCAATGATGCCAGTAGAAGGATTTCCTTTCTTCCATTAGAGAGAGAGAGAGAGAGAAAGTTTCCATTGGGCTTTATAGTTATCGCTATGAGAAAACCTGAGGGTAGGTCCCTCTCTGTGCTAAGGAGACGTTGTTGAAGAAATCCCTGGTATGTGTAGGATTCCAAAATGACTACATATGTGGATTTTTTGGATTGTTTTGACTTTTGATTTTCCATTTGGAGAGCACCAGATGTAAATGTCCTGTTTCCCAAATTATTCATCTCAATCAAGTATCTCAGTCAAATATTTTTATTTGGAAGAACCCCAAATTGGTATGTGATTAGATTTTATTTTACTGGAAGTCTGTAAGAAGACTTTTCCCACTGGCCTAAAAGGTCTTGAAAGACTAGGAAAGGACTCTGGGGAGCATGTGTTGTTTGCTAGCCCCAGAGAGTGGAGGGGGGACCATACATTTTTCTTTCTCTAGGTAAGTTGATCAGTAGAAGTTCAAATGCTATCAGTTGGAGAAAAGGATTACAAGCAATACCTGACTTTGTTTTCCCAAATTCATTTGCCCATCTTCTTGGTGTTAAGCTATTTTGATATTTGTCCCGACTTGTTGCAAAGGCACTGAAAAGGCTTGGCGCTACTAAAACGCAAAGCACATAGCGGCCTTGACTTCTGTCAGCATTTCATCCGTTCTACAAAAGAGACTGTGGTGCCTGAAATCACCATTAACAAGGTACTGGAGATCATCATACTCACGGAAAGTATTGTGTTACACTAGATACCTCCATGGTTCCAACAAACCTGTTGAATCTGAAACCATAGGAGGATTCTTTCTGTTTGAAAATGCATGGTAATTTCCATACCCGGTTCTCACATAGGAAGGAAGCAATGGTTGAGAGATATGTTGATGATATCATTAATGCAGCGTGCATAAAAACCAAACGCTTCCTTATTCCCAAAGCTTCAGAAATTGGACTGTATTAAGATCTGGAATAATGTTTTATTTCTTTTTAATGGACTCCTATTGGAACATCAACAGCCGAACATTACATAGTGCTTGGGGATGTCTGGAGGCTGCACGATTTCCTTTTCTGCTCCTTGGAGTAATTAGGCAGACATTAATGGCCAATTAAAGACTCTAACCAGGCTCCAACAGATTTAAAATTCTGTAAGCATTTCTCCTAATCACACACTGGGAAAAGAGATGTTGAGCTCAGCCCTCCTCCAATAATCAGCTAACTGAGCATTTCATCTGGAGATCTTATTGGTTGACCATAGTTTGATAGCACTTGCCAGATAACTTGGTGATGAGGTCAGCGTTTGTTGATATCATAAAGTTTGTCATCTACTGTATGCTCATTTTGGAATGCTTAAACTGATGGGGGTCCCCCCTCCTTCAAAGAAAACATATAAGCAAAAAAGATTTGCCAGAATGTGTGAACTTTTATCAATGTGGATTCACAGTAGACTATCTGACATTGTCAGTGACGATTGCACAATACTAATGGACCTTTCCTCCAGGACCATTATAGCACTAGAACTGTATACTACAAATCTACCTGCTCTGCAAATAAAGGTGTGTACAGTGTATTTTTAGGTAAGAGACATGGTCTGGACTCCTCACATTAAGGATATGCACAGGGAAAAAACAAAACACCGTCTGTTTTGATTGGCTCTTTCACTTCAGCACATGCTAAAATGCCAAATGAAATGAAAATGTGTTGTTTTTATTGTCATTTCGAATTAGAAATGAAACAGATGTTGTTGGTGTTTTCTATGTCATTTTAAAGAATGGAGAGGATAATTTCTTTACTGTATGCATGCATGAAAAATATGTGCATGATTTTGCAGGCCTGCCTGATTTTTTAAAGCAAAAATAGGCACTGCAGGTCATTCCAGAACACGAATAAGGGGTTTGTACATATGTCAGGCATGATTATCTGCCTAAAACATCCCCGACCATATTCTAAAACTGCTGTTGTTCACATCCATGGCGCTAGCATGGGGATCTCAGAATGTGGGCGAGAGGGGGCTGAATAGGGATATGGTCAGCTGCGGAGAAGTATAAACCATATTCAGGAAAGGCCCGTACGGGTTTTAAGTGTTTCCTGCAGATGTCCATGTTATTCCTGCGGAAACATGGAATAAGGGCAGGACTTAGAAAATATTCTGCTCGGCTCTTCAGTGCGTCCCATATTGAAGAATAGTTGTGACTATTATGTTTTGAACTCTTGTATCTGCAGTCTGAAAGAACACAAGATGCAGTTATAAAGAACAGAAAGCAGAGGTGAGGGAATGTGTATGCTAATGAAACATTGATAAACTCCCCTACAGATATATTAAGAAGAGCAATTGTGTTTATGCTGGCTATGCTGACAATTGCTGTTTGTGCTAAAGGAGTGAAGCTAGGGTTCCCTAACATTTCCTATGTTCTGTAAACTGGGACTGGTGATGTAGGGATCGTATGTGAGTGAGTATGGCAAAGATTCTGGTTTGGGTGAGAAACGCAGTGATGATTTGTTGCAGCCCTGTCTGCTTTCCCATGGTCTACTTTGTGGCACTGTTCAGCTGGTCAGGTCTGTGTGTGCCTGTGTGTACCATCATACCCAGGTAGCCAGCCTACAGATATATCACCACTCTTGACCTCATGGTACAATCTGGGGGATGTTGGCACAACATCAGTCATGTCTCCCAGTGCTTGGCACAGCAGATGTAAAGCTGCTCTATTACACTGGCACCTAGTGACACTGCAGTGATCCATATGGTCCTGGTACCTGCCAGCCATTCATGGACTCCCTGAATTGCAGATCAGCACACCAGATCCTACCTTGCTGCCCCCAAACCGCACACTCTCATTTGCAATCACAAAAGACATCATTCTGTCAAACCAAACCTATAACTAACAGCTGGTAAAACATAATAACATGGCATCCTAGGACCCACAGAGAGCAGATGTATACGGACATACACCATGATGGGACAGGTGTAGCTGCTGTGAGAAATGCCAGTACCCAGATATGTGGGAATCAGATGTCATAGCCAGAAAGCCATATTACTACTACTAGTACTACTGATCATTTGTATAGCACTACAAGGCATATGCAGCACTGCACAGACACACGTAAAATATGGTCCCTGCTCATCAGAGCTTACAATCTAGTCAAGACAGACATCACAGCAGCTGTGGACAGTATACATCCAGAGGGAATGGTCTGGAAACATAAGGGAGTTAGGCAGATCAGATCCAACAGCGGCAACGAAGAGGGCCTGAAGAGGACTGGTACAGTATATGGTCTAGATTGTAGCAGCAGTCATTTCTCATTAGTATTTATGTCTAGTTTGCATCAACAAACTACTGTTAGTGTGAAGAGCAGCGTAGGAGGTGCACGTTTTACAGAGGAGGCATGGCATCCGTGGGTACATCACGAAGATGGGCAGGATTTGAAACGTGTAACTTTTCAGAATACGGTGGGTGCGGGGACGTCCAAAATGTTTACCTGTGACCATAATATCGACCGGGGACTTGTTTCTCCATTATATTGCATGGCCTGTGCCTACACCTGTGTATGGGCCTCTCACCGCCAGACATGTCTACCTCCCCGATTCCAGACCCACGTGCATGTCTAGATCCACAGATGTGGAATTAGGTTCAAACAGGACCCGTTTTTAATTTAGACCTGTCCATGGACCGGACATGCATGTTATGGAATCTGCCTCAATGCACTTCCACTGTAGAAACTACTCAAGAGAACTGCACACTTGCATCTACAACTTCTCTTGAGCATGCACAAACTTTCAGTGTCTATTCGTGTGCATATGGTTGAGTTGTTGAAAGTATGCACATGAATGCAAACCCCTCTACCACTGGAGCTCCTATGGCCACCTCTGCTCAAATCCAGGCAAGCTATTGTGTAAACACGCATACACTTATCTAGTGGCATGCCAAGCCTATTTGGCACCCGAAGTGAATGCCTCTCGCCCACAACAATCCCCAGGAGGGGGAATGGGGGTACTGAAATTCTGGGTCTGCACATGCAGCAGACTTACTAAACTCCTCTGCTGACTTGCCGCACCGCCTCTGCTCCAGGCCCAGCTGCTGTTCCCTCCTGGCCCGAAGTATCACGATACCATGGAACTTCGACCCAGGAAGGAACAGCCGCCAGGCCTGGAGCAGAGATAGCGTGGCATGTCAGCAGAGGAGTTTACTAAGTTTTCCGTGTGTTTGCAGGCCCAGGATTTCAGCACCCTTGGCCAGCACCTGGGGTGGACCGCACCCACTGCCACACCCCTGGTACACCACTGCATTTATCCTTATATCAGGAAGATTGTATTATAAAAGCCCATTTCTGCCGGTAAAGCTATGTTTGACCTGCAGAAATGCATTTGAAAATGACCATAAGAATATCCATGCCCCTGAACAGGCATCTCAGAGGCAAGAAAGAAGAGGCTTAAAGAAGATATGTTGATTGATCCATTGCAATGTCACAGAGAAAATATTTAAGGATCTGCTTTCTACATTGCTTATATTTGTGATACTTGGTTTTAAACAAATGGTTCTCAGCCCATTGCTTGGGACACACCTAGCCAGTCAGGTTTTCAAGATAACCACGATGAATATTCATGAGATAGATTTACATACATTGCCTTCATTGTCTGCAATTCTCTCTCATGCATACAGTATTCATTGTGGTTATCCTGAAAACTTGACTGGTTAGGTGTGTCCTAAGGTCTAGGTTGAGAACCCCTGTTTTAACCTAATCTCCATGCCTTAGCATCTGGAACCAGGTTCAGCTCCACCAACCTTAGAAACACGGACCCAGATAGATCCCAAACCCAGATGCACTTGGCTTTTACTTGATGCTACCTGGTGCACTTTCCCAATTAATTTTATTCACATCACGATATCACCAATACCCATATCATGCATGGTTACACTATGCCAGGGGCCAAGAGTCACAGACTATCTTCATCTAGAAAGTCACTTTTCAAATATCTTAACATGAGACCCCCTTTCTCTTCGCTTCTCCCTCCTCAGCCCCTATCAGCAGGGATCTCATTCTTACAGTAGTTCTACTGATGTTAGTCACCAATGGCCACCTCTTCTTCAGAAAACTGAAGGCCTGGTCTGTGTGCAAAGCTGAAGATGACACTTCAAATTGAAGGTTCACAGTTTTGAACTGGAAACCATTTACGTGCATAAATTTGGCACACTAAATTGACTCAATGCACAGAAGGTTGATTTGTGCATGCTAAAATATCTTTACATGCATTAATTTCGAAAACAAATAAAAAAAATGGTCCAAAAAAATCCACCAGCCCTCCCAAAAATGATCCAGTAAAGAGCCACAATGTTTTTGTTTGTGCATACCCCAGTAGGGATTTGTTCTGAAACTGGATCCATACCAGTGAAACTCACTTCACCCCTCCCTCCCCCCCCCCCCCACCATAGCCTCACTTCTTAGAGGAGACGTTGCCACACTCACAGGAAATTATTAGCCCGAGCTGGATCAGAATATTACCTATTAAAACTAAGAGCATATTTACTACAGAATCCAGCTTTTGCCGATAGAGAGATACACCATCTCTTTCCAAAGTATGTATGCGTGTTAGTGAAGGGGGGTGGGGGGAAGGATCTGAAGGCTAAATTAAACTTATCTTTTAATAAAAGCTAGTATACCTTCTTCCAGTTTGCTTACAGGTGAATCCGGCAAAATCAATAATAGCCAAGTGAATAGGATGGCATTCTGGGTATATGCTAGAGGGTGTTACCATGGTAACTGATCTAAAATACCTTAATAAGAAGCATATGTCTGTTGTTTGCAATATGAGCAAATATCTCTTGGGCACAAAGGAACATCTGAAACTGTTCAGTTTTTTTTGTTGTTGTTTTGGGAATTTTTCTTGCTTTCTGTTACATTCTTGCTTCGTGTAAAAGGTATTAACAAATGTAATGTAAGTCATGCAAGATGGTGAACTTAACAAAGAGTCTTCACCGCCTTTCAAGTCAGACCCAGCTCTGGGCCTTGGCTCACATTGTTAAGCTCGCTACCATCTTTCATCAAATAAGCATCTGACTCTGGACAAGGATGCAAGGAAGCCGTGAAGCAGGTGTGTTCAGTAATATCTGGTAGCACTATATACCTGACAAGCAGCCTCCAGGCACGTGCATTGTAGAAAACACATAAGTACCCATACCTAGATTGAGAAAAAGCATGAAAGTTATAATATTTTCTAACTTATGCACCTAAATTTAGGTTCCACCTAGCCTCTAACCAAGTTCCAGCCCTGTGCACACCCTTGCCGAAAGCACACGCAGTGGGACCCACGTGTGCACTTACAGAATAAGAACCACCGAAAGCTTGCATGTAAGTCCTTTAGAATAGGAACTTAGGGTGTTTCCAGTGCATACCTTTCCTCATGCCCTATATAGAATTGCCCTCATAGTGGGGTTGCCATCTGATCTGAGCCAATTTCGACAGATGAATTCAGTACTGGATTTGCCGCATTGCCTGTCCAGATGTTTAGTCCTAACTTTTCCAAGAGACACAGGGATGCAAGTCTACAGCTGCAATGGATAAGCCTGTGGCAACTAACCTGGATCAGGCAGCAATCAGTTGCATGATGAGACCGAGTGTCCAGAGTAGTTTACCAATGGTCTCAAATCCTTTTTTCCAAGATGGGTCAGTCTAGTCCTGGATTTTCTCCACAGCATGTAAGGCTTGTAGCCCTGCTTGTTGTCTTCGGGAAATTTAAACTACAAAGCCATAGATGTCATAGGGGTAACACCTGAACAAGAGCAGTCTGCTCTGAAAGAAATGGAACAAGCTGCTAACATGATTTCCCTTTTGGTTGAAGGTTGGCTTATCAATAGAAAGCAGGGACGTAGTTGACCACCATATACAGTAGTCAACAATGTCCCTGTTTTCATTGACACACTCTGATAACCTTAGGCCACAGAGAGATGTAAGAGCCAAGTAAATCTGTCCCTTATCTTGTCCCACTATGGTATTAATGCTTTGATAATACAAAACCTCTTTTGATATGCAGGTCTTGTGCCATCACAATGTGGAAAATAGCCTCTATGAGCAGCAAATGAAGAATCCCAGAAATGAAAAATTAGGCATGAAGAACAGGGCAGATATATTGCCATTCTAATTACAAATACTGACACCTCCATATATCAGAATTAGTTTCTTTAATACAGAAGAGGTGCTTCAAGTTTCCTTTGCTGCTGCTGTGGTTATGTATATTTTGCTAGTAGTAGATCATTGTTTATTATGTTGGCGTCTCAAGCAGGCATCTTTCCCCTTCCCCCAATCAACTCTGTCATCTGTGTATTCTGAGAGATACATGCCCATATGAAGGGACTAAATTAGCTGAACACTTATGAGCTGCGATGACCATCATCGCTGTCCATTCATGCATCTTTGATATACATTCATTTAATTATCTTTAAAAAAGAAAATCTTGATAAGTAGGCCAATAGTTTGTATCCAAGCATGAGGTAACTAAATGAGAGATACTTTCTCTATATTGGACAGATTTTTTTTTAAAGGTGCTTAAATTAAAAATGTTTATGAACGATGCAATGGACAGTCATTGAAGGGTTGAAGCTTTGAGGACTGATGCTACCACTCAGAAGTTTCAAACTGGAACTAATTCAAACCCTTTCTGTATTAATTCAGAGTCTGAAGCATAACAACCTAAAGTAAAGATATAGGGTTGTCAATTTGCTTCATTTTTTCCAGACTTGCAGATGCAGTCTGGGTTTTCTTCCAATCCACACATGATCTTGTAGTCTTACTTTTCATAGGGTTGCTGAAAGTTTGGCCTATTGACCAAAAAATAGAATATGATGGTGAGCATGAACATCTAGAGGCATGTTTGCTATGCTGCGCTAAGGTTTTGCAGGTATCGCTTGTTGAGAGTAGTGCAACAGTCATGTGCTACCTATTGACAGCATGCGTATCATGGCCCTAGTAGATACTGCACTGAATCAGACCCTAATGTGGATGCACTTAACACCACCCATCGAAGTGGCATTAAGCACATCTGCACTAATTAGAACATTGATGGTGAACACACGTTGCCAGCACCTTTACTATTTGAAATGTGAAATCATGTGCACTCTCTGCTTCTGTCTCGTCCAATTCCCTCTCCATCACGCACTAAGCAGATAGGACACGGTTAATTCTGCACTATTTGTTTAGCGTGGCCCCCACATGCTGGTTAACCTGCACTCAATCAGGCATTAACAGCTAGCACAACTTAATAAATATGCCACCTAGTGTTATCCTTAAAAATCTGTCATCCAAGTATTTTTTTTTTTTTTTTTTTTTTATAATTAAATTTTTATTATATTTGGATAGGTACATAAACCAATACAATAACATCAACAGTTCAGGGCAACCACCAAGACAGTGACCAAAGAAAGCCCAGTACCATATAACATATAACATATAACCTATCCCCCCCCCCCCCTACACATCCCATTCAGTGGAAACAATAGTGACAGATACCTCTAAGACTGCCCCATTCTACCCGCGCCCCCCCTACCCAGCCTCCCCCCAACCCCACCCACTCCCTAGTCCCCCCCCCCCTCCAGCCCCTCCCCCCCACCTCTAATCCCACCACCCGGCACAGTACCCCCCATTCCTCATGAAATCTCACCCCTCGCCTCCTCCGGATAGCGGTCAACTTTTCCAGAAGGGTGACACGCCGGAGTCTGATCACAAATTTCCCTAGAGAAGGCAGCTCAGTCTTTTTCCAAGCCGCTGCCACCTCGCACCGAGCCACACTCAGGCAGGCCAGTACCATCTTCCCACCTTGTCTCATCTGCCCCTCCCCCCACCAAGACAACAGGGCAATTTGGGGGGTTATGACCACGTCCCCCCCCCCCAAATTTAAGTGTATCCAGTTCTGTATCATCCCCCAATACCCTTGTACCTTTTTACACCCCCATCAGATATGCCAAAAAGACCCCTCCTCCCCACACCCCCTCCAGCATAAGGGGGAGAGCTCTGGATAAAATTTGTGTAACTTCACCGGTGTGAGGTACCACCTCATGAGCACTTTATAGCTATTTTCTTGGAGCTGGCTCACACAAGGCCCCTTCTTTATCACTTCCCAGATGGACTTCCAAGCCACAGAACTAAGGGTTTGCTCTAAGTCCCGTTCCCATTCCAGCATATAGTTAACTTTCCCCACCCCCTGCCCCTGCACCTCCTTATAGAGGGCCGTGATCATCCCCTTCGAGCCCCTCTTCCCATACCAAATGGCCTCCAGGTCCGAGACCTCCCTCCCTAACCCCTCCCTCCCCAGGACTCGTCTAAGAAAGGTACTAGCCTGCACAAACGCGAAGCGATCCCCTTCATCTAGGTCAAAGTCCCTCTGCACCTCCCCAAACTCCCGGATTTCCCCCTCCTCTAACAATTGGAAGCCACATTGAAGCCCCTTCCCTCTCCAAACGTCGAATCTTCCCCCCTCCCACCCCGGCCGAAAGGCCCGCCACCCCCTCCAGGGAGTCATCACGGAGAACCAGGACCTCCGCTGTAGAGCTTCCGGCTTTCGCACTGCATCCCATATTTTTGACACCTGACACATAGTGGGCGATCCCTCCCCCAGCAGTTTCCGCTCCCCCCCCCCAGAGACCAAATCCAGGCATCCAACCGCCCTCCCTGAACCCGCGTACTGTCCAAACTAACCCAAGGAGCCCCATCCCCACCATTCCTCCAGTCCAGAATGTGCTTTAATTGCGCCGCCTTATAATAATCCTTGAGGTTGGGAACTCCTAACCCCCCCTCGGCCTTGCCCATGCACAGGACCCTCCGAGAAATTCTCGGTGGGCGCCGTCGCCAGATGTAGCGGAAAACCCGTCGTTGCAACCCTCTCATGGCACCCTCTGGGATCTCCACCGGTAAAGCGTGGAACATATATAATAAGCGGGGAAGGATATTCATTTTAATAACGGCAATCCTGCCCAGCCAAGAAGTCTCCATGCCCATCCACCCCTCAAGGTCCGAAGTAATGGTCCCCCAAAGTTTAGGATAGTTAGCAGCATACAATTCCTCATAATGCCTGGTCAGCCGAACCCCCAAATAACCCAAAGAGGAACGCACCCACCTCAAGGGGAAAGCCTCCTTTAACTGTCGCTCCTTCTCGGCCGCTAGTTGTATTTTCAAGACCTCTGTCTTATCAAGGTTCATTTTGAACCCCGAAACCCCCCCAAAGGCCTCCACCTCCCGAAGCACCTCCGGCAGAGATAACGTGGGCTGGCATAAGTACAATAGGATATCATCCACATACAGGGAAATCTTATGGGATTTGCCACCCCTCTCCAACCCCCTAATCTGCATATTCCGCCTGATGCGTTCCGCCAAAGGCTCAACCACCAAGGCAAACAGCAAGGGGGACATTGGGCACCCCTGCCGGGTCCCGCGCCCCACAGAAAAATCCCCCGAATAACGGCCATTAACTTTTACCCAGGCTCGCGGCTCATGATATAGGCCCTGTATCCACCGCATAAAATTTGGCCCACAACCCACCCTCTCCAGTACCTCCATCATAAATCCCCAATGTACCCTATCAAAAGCCTTCTCGGCGTCAATGGACATCAATATAAGCTCATGCGCCCCCCCCCCCCCCCCCCCCCCCCCCCCCCCCCCCCCCCCCCGACTTGCCTCCCATACCACCCCAATTGCCCGTTTGATATTATCCGCGGCCTGTCGCCCTTGAATGAACCCCGTCTGATCCCCGTTGATCAGCCCTGGCAGCCACCCAGCCAACCTATCCGCCAGAACTTTGGCCAAGATTTTTACATCCACATTCAACAATGAAATTGGACGGTAGGAGCCACATTTCAGGGGGTCCTTCGCTGGCTTCAACAGCACCGTGATCCCAGCCGTCAACATCTCCCGTGAAAGCCCCCCGCCTTGCTCTAACACTCCATTAAACACCCGCTGTAACAATTCCCCCAACTCCCCCCAAAAAACCTTATAAAACCTACCCGGCAACCCATCTAATCCCGGTGCTTTCCCACCCTCCAACCCCCTCACCACCCTGCCAATCTCCTCTACCCCGATGGAGACCTCCAACTCCTCTTTTGCCGCTTCCGATAACCCGGGAAGCGACACCCCCGCTAAGTACTCTTGAATGGCCCCCCCCTCTACACCTGCCATCTCCGTATAAAGTCCCTTATAGAAGTCCCGGAAGCAGCCACGGATCTGCTCTTCACCCCGGTGTATCACCCCATCTTCCCCTTTAATCTGGTAGATCGTGGACGCTCCCTGCCGCTGCCTTAAACGCCTAGCCAACAACCGGCCCGCTTTATCCCCAAACTCATAATGAACCTGCTTCACCTTTTGTAAATCGAATGCCACCTGCTCCAACTGTAGAGCGTTCAACTCCACCCGGGCCTTCTCCACTTCTCCCCGATCCCCAGCTCTCCCCCTACCCTTATGGGTTTCTTCGGCCACCTGCAACGCCTTCCGCAACTCCTCTTCCTTCTTCCCTCTCTCCTTTTTCTTCCGAGCTCCCCACATAATAAACCTCCCGCGAATAAAGGCCTTAAGCCCTTCCCAGACCATCACATCCCGCACTTCCCCCGTATCATTCAAGGCGAGGTAGTCCTTCAGCACCACCCGCACATCCTCCACCACTTCCCTACATTCCAGCAGGCTTTCATTCAGCCTCCAAAAGGCCACCCCTCCCCGTTGAGGGCTCTTGAACACCACGTCTACAGCACCATGATCCGACCACCCCACGGGGAGGATGCTCCCGCCCATCACCTCCAACATCCAACGCTTGTCTAATAGAATCATATCTATCCTGCTCCAGCTATTATGCGGAGAGGAGAAAAAAGTATATTCTCTCCTCCCCGGATAAAGTGCCCTCCAAACGTCCACAAGATTCCATTGCTGCATCAAGTTTCTCAAGCCTTGTCGGTTCCTACTACCCCCATCGCCTCCCACCGAGTCACGATCCACCCGGGGGTCGAGCACCACATTACAATCCCCCCCAACCACCAACTTTCCCCCTCCCTCTCCTTCCACCAACCTTCCCACCTCTGCCCAAAACGTACCTTGGTTGCCATTCGGCCCATATACTGATAGCAACATCACCTCCTCCATACCCCACCGCCCTTTAATCCCCACCACCCGACCTTCGGTATCTTTAAATTGCCCCCTAATATTTAAACCACACCCTGCCCGCACCAATATTGCTACCCCTCCCTTTTTCAGCCCCCCCTTATTGCAGGAGAAAAATTGGTCTGGGAATAGCTTATGCCGCAACTGCCCCACATCCCCCCTCCGCAGATGGGTCTCCTGGATTAACACTACGTCCCATTTATTGCGCTGCGCCTCTCTAAAGAGCAGACTGCGTTTAGTCGGGGAATTCAGGCCCTTTACATTAAGTGTCCCTATCCTCAACATGATACTTCCCCCCCCTACTGTCTCCCTCTTTCCGGTGCTGCACCATTAACTCCCCCCCCTCCACCCTCCCTAACCCCCCTGCCCCTCATCCCCCTCTCCCCTCCAACCCCCCCCCCCCCACCGCCCCCCAAGCCCCCCCACCAACCCCGCCAGCCCGCCCTCCTCCCCTTCAGTGACCATCATATCCTTCCCCCACTCGTATCCCCAACCCCCACAGCCATGAAAGCCAGCTAACCCTTCCCCCACAATCCCCACAGACCCCTGAAAGCAATTCCCCCATCATATCCCCCCAGCCACCCGCGCCCACCACCCCTACCCTTATATACAGTAAATGTCCAAACTACTAGGGTGTAGAGACACTTGCGTCCCACTCCCGCCATCAAAACATCAACCAGCCACCGCTGGCCTGGACTCAGTCCGCAGACTCCGAAGCCACATGCTCCTGTTCCGGGGCCAGCCGCTTCAGTCGTTTCCCTTTTTCGCCGACTCTCTGCCATTGCGACTTCGTTCGTTGCTTCCCAGGCGTGGCCGGCGGATGTTCTCGTTGTTTGCACGCCGGTGGCTGGGGCAGATTCACACAGCCCATCTCTGTCAGCGCTGCCCAGGCTTCCTCCGCGGTTTTAACTTTCCGGGACACTCCATTCGCTGTAAGAAGCAGACCGAAGGGGAACATCCAGCGGTAGCGTAGGTTTTCCCTGCGTAAGTATGTAGTGACTTCTCTCAGGTTCCTCCGCCGCTCTAATGTACCCTTTGAGAGGTTATTGAACACTTCAATCTCATGTCCTTCCCATGCAATCCTGCCATATTTCCGAGCTAAGGTCAGGACATGTTCTTTAACAGGAAATCTACTCAGGCACGCAATAATGTCTCTCCCTTGTTTCTCCCGTCGGGGACCGAGGCTCCTGTGTGCGCGTTCCACTGCTATGGAGTCCACACGAGCTTCCTCCTCATCTCCCAACCTCAGGATATGGCTGCATAAGCATTGCACCACTTTCTCACAGTCCTTAGTCAGTTCTGTTTCGGGCACCCCCCGAATTCGTAAGTTGCACCGCCGCGCTCTGTCCTCGATCTCTTCGATTTTTCCTGCATCTCCTCCTGTAGGATTTTAACACGATCTTGCTCAGCCGCCATTTCCCGCAATTCCTCCTCGTGCTGTTCCACATGGCCCTCAAGATCTACCATGCGCTGTCCCATACAGCTCACCTCCTGCTGTATAGCTTCCAAAGCCTCTTTCAAATCTTTCCGCATCTCCCGCATCACGCCTTGCATCTCCACCTTAAACAGCGCCAGCCAGGATTTCAGGGGCACCTCCTCCGTGTCCGAGCTGGGCTCGTCGGCCTCCGGGTTCCCCGTCTCCACCATCTCCCCCGGGTCCGATTGGGCCTCCTGCCGCTCGGTTCTGGTGTATGAGGATTGGAAGGACGCCAGTTTCTTCCGCGCTGCCATCCGCAACTCCTCTGCACCCTTGCCTTCCACCTTAAGGCCGTGAGGGTATCCAAAAAGGTTGCGAAAATGTGGGGAGTGGAGAGGAGCTAGGCACCTAAGCCGCCATCAGCTCCGTGACGTCACCGGAAGTCCCATCCAAGTATTTTTAAACATTTTTGGGGCTGGTCTTCAGAAGCCCTTATCTGGATAACCACAGAGGTTACCCAGAGAGATATTCAGCCAGCTAAATTCCGCCCTTATTGGATAGTCTAGACGCGTAACTTAGGACAGCAAAAAAAAAAAAGCTGTCTTAAGAACTCTTCAGATCCAGCGGCTGAGTATCAGTGCTTTCTGGATTGTTGCTGGAACTGACCGCTTTATCTGGATATTCAGGGCTGACCACTATCCAGATTCTGGTGCTGACTGTCCAGATGCTATTTAAAGACAGTGGCAGACCACCATAGTGTTTAAATATCCAATTTTCTGAATAGTGTGGGGGACCCTAGCCCAGGCTGCGGCCTATAGGCGTAGGGCTGCCCTTGTTAGTCTTTAAATAAAGATTATGTTATCCTCGTCCAGAGCCTGGGCTTCTGGGACTTGTAGTTGTGTTACTTGTTCAAAAACAGAAGTATGGAAACCAAAGGTTTTTTCAAAGGCAAACAGGAATTTATTTCTTCTTTTTTTTCCAAAAACACTAAGGCTTAACAGAAGGCAACAGGATTCTTCTCCAAACAATATTCCTCACGAAATTCCATGAAACCAAAGACTGAAACTGCTTTAGAAGGCTCTCTTAACACATGCAGCTGTCTCTCAATATATAACAAACAAATACGTCCCTTTTTTTTTTTCAAACAAAAGTAAATGCCTTCCCTGCATTGAACAGGGTTCTTAGCTTTCTTGGCTAGAGTAACTCTCCCTGTTTCCTTAATGCTATGGGGTTTTCAAGTTACAGGGTTTTCTTTCTCCAGAAGCTTTTATTTAGCTCTCTGACACCATGAACAGTCCATTAATGAATCTTCAGACATAGAAACAGGTTCAGAACAATCTACCTGCATTTCTTCTGGATCTCCTGCCGGTATGTCTGACTCTAAAGCTCCATGCAACGCTTCTGGTTCAATGCACTCCAAAAGCTCCTAAACTTCTCTCCACTGAGGCTTTCCACTACGAGCAAGGTTTTCACCTGGAAGGTGAAGCTTCTTTTTCTGAATTAAATGCCACAGTGCCTCTAACTGTTTCAGGTCACTGTTAGCTGTACTTTTGTTCACCCACCTTCTGGGAGCTTGAACCCTTAGAGCTGGTTCACGAACTGTAGAAACTGCCCTCTGCTGCTGGCCAGTAATTCTCCCAGCCACACCTCTGCTGGCTTCAGAACTACTTGTACTTTTCCTGCAAGCCTGACTTTCTCTTGGGGTGTTGCCTTCACCTTTGAAGTCCCCACGGAAGTCTTCACCGGTCTCCTCCCCGGTGAACTCTCTGAGTCTTTCTTGGGTGTTTCTCTCCCCAGCAGTCTCTGTGGTCAACTCCAACTCCCCGGTCAATTTCCCGATTGGATCCCCGATCGAATTCCTGGTCGAACTCCCCAGTGAACTCCCTGGTGAGCTCCCTTTCCTTCCTGTTCCTCTGGGTTTATAAAGCTGTTTTTTTCCTATCGTGCACTGCCCCCTGCTCAGGTGTTTTTCATTAGTTTCCAAGCCTGCCCTTAGGTTAGCAGAGCTTGGGTGTGGCCTGCCTTCAGCAACTGCGTGTTTTCTCTCTTTTCCTGCACTCTTCAGGCTATGGATTCGCTGCCTGTCTTTTTCCTTAAAGGTAGATATTTGATTTTCCTCTATTTCCATGGGCTCAGCCACACTCTCCTCATCACAATAGCAAGCCCTTTATTTTTTATTTATACTTTTGTCAGTCATCCTTAATATCTCAAATTCCATGCTATCACTTTAGGAAAGACTGGATGGAAAAATATTATTTGTTTTTGCTTTTTTAAGAAAGGGGGAAGGCCTCAGGAAATTAAGCAAACCACCTTTTACACCTGCAAGAAATAGGCAATGCTTATAGTCTTTGTGTTGCAAAAAATTCATCATTGCTCAGGAAATCCGCATAATTTAAATAACAATTAACAATTTTCTAACAATTGAAGAATTCCTTCCTGAAGATTCTCTCCAGATAAGATCAGGTAGACTTATGTTTATCTGAAATAGTGTAAACCCTGAGGCAGCATGGAGTGAAACTTTGGCCAGCGTGGACTGCTGACAGAACCATCTGCTATTAGTTTGTGCCCAATATTGTTCAAGATCAAGTGAATGTGGTTATAATTGTTAGGAGGGTTCAGGTCAAGAGCATTTTATTTTTGGAGTGCCCTTGGAGGAGAGGGGTACTGGCACCGCTAGGGAGTGCTTGGACATTGTGTTTCAGGAGGGGGATGGAAAGGTTGGAGTTGTTGTAGGGAGAGAGGGGGTTTGGACAATGTGCTATGGAGGGGCTAGGGAATAGCCACAGGGGAATATCAGAGTTTAGGGCAGTGAGATGAGAGTGGTCTGATCTTGGCATTCACAGCTGCCCTTGCCAGCAAACATTTATTTATTCCAAGGGCAGGTATAAATGCTGTAGTTTAAAAACTGGCAGTGAAATGTGGATTCCCTATATGAAATACGGAATCCATGTCAGAATTGTAGAACCTCAAAAATCACTCACGCTTCCCACCCCTACCACGCCTCCATGAAAGTAGACATGATGAGCATTCCCACATCTAAAAAATGCCAATCTCCATGTGTCAGTGCTGCTTCTTAGACAATAACCCCCTTCATCAATCAATCATCGCTCATAAAAATGCCTTATAATTTTTAAATTTTTGTAAAGATTTACTTACCTGATTGTAAAGTGTGACATGGACCCACGTAAAATGATGATGAAAAGTGATGTTAAACAGCTGAAGCAACATTGTTGTCCATATAAGAAAAATTTGACTAAAGGAAAAAAGAAAGCTTTAATGACATCAGGGAAAACAAAAATCAATTGTTATCAAGAAGGCTGATAAACAAAAAGGGAGCTGTAGACATATTACATAAAGACGGTTATGTGGCCAAAGTATCTCTGCAGTATCGTAGATCCGGATGGTCACAAGAAATTAATTTATGATCGTACTAAGAGTCTACAAACGAAGATTAGGAAAATTACTGATGTAGCAAAGCAATTTGGATATCTGCGAGAACATGAATACAGATTTTTAAATATAATTAACCCCAAAATTCCAGTTCTGTGCACACTTCCTAAAGTATACAAGGATTTAAAGAAACCCCCAGATAGACCTATAATGTTGAGTAGAAACTCATTATTAGAGAATCTGCTCCTCTGATCCTATTCCTAACCTCTCTCTTAAGCCCCATCTCCTTCACTGTTCTCCCTTCCATCTCTCATATTCTCAACCTTTCGCTCTCCACTGCAACTGTCCCTGCAGCCATCAAGCATGCTGTAGTTACATCTCACCTCAAGAAACCCTCACTTGATCCTACCTGTCCTTCTAACTATCAACCCATTTCCTTGCTCCCCTTCATTTCTAAACTACTTGAATGTGCGGTTCACCTCGGTTGCCTCAACTTTCTCTCCTCTCAAGCCCTCCTGGATCCTTTACAATCTGGATTTCGTTCTTTACATTCTACTGAAACGGCTCTTGCCAGTCTCTAGTGACCCGTTCTTGGCAAAATCCAAGGGCCTTTACTCAATCCTCAGCCTTCTTGACCTTTCTGCTGCTTTTGACACTGTTGACCACAACCTTCTCCTTGATACCTTGTCTTCGCTTGGTTTTAAGGGCTCTGTACTATCCTGGTTCTCCTTATTATCTTTCCCATTGCTCTTTCAGTGTTTGTTCTGGTGGAACCTCCTCTGCTGCTATCTCATTCTCAGTTGGTGTACCCCAAGGGTCTGTCTTGGGTCCACTCCTTTTCTCTCTCTATACCCAGTCCCTTGGTGCACTCTTCTCTTACCATGGCTTTCAGTACCATCTTTATGCTGATGACTCACAGATCTACCTCTCTACACCTGAAATCTCTCCAACAATCCAGACCCGGATCTCTGCCTGTCTTTATTTTATTTATTTATTTACATTCTCTTATATACCGCGCTATTCTGCATCAGTGCGGTTTACAATGAACAAACTGAAATTACATTGAACAGGGCATTATAACTTGGAGATAACTATTTTACAGGGAACATGGGCTATGGAGAGTTAAGTCTTTCTGACATTGCTGCTTGGATGTCTCACCGCTACTTGAAACCGAGCTTCTTATTTTTCCCCCTAAACCCTCCTCTCCCCTTCCTTCTTTCTCATTCTCTGTGGATAACTCTCTACTCTTCCCTGTTTCCTTGGCTCGCAACCTTGGGGTCATCTTTGACTCCTTCTCCACACATATCCATCTGATAGCTGCCGTTTCCGTCTCTATAACATCAGTAAAATCTGCCCATTCCTTTATGAACACACTACTAAGACACTTATCCACTCTTTAGTCACCTCCTGTCTTGACTATTGTAACCTACTCCTTGCTGGTCTCCCACTGAATCATCTCTCTCCCCTTCAATCTGTTCAAACCTCTGCTGCGCGGCTAATCTTCCGCCAGCCTCGTCATGCTCATATTACCCCTCTTCTCAAGTCACTTCATTAGCTCCCTATCCATTTCCACGTCCAGTTCAAACTTCTCTTGCTGATCGGTAAGTGCATTTACTTTGCAGCTCCTCACTACCTTTCTTCTGTTCTCTCATTTCAGCCCTCCTCGGGAACTCTGCTCTTCTGGCATATCACTTCTATCTGTGCCCTTCTCTTCTATTACTAACTCAAAACTTCGCTCCTTTCACCTTGCTGCTCCTTATGCATGGAGCAAACTACCTGAGTCTGTTCGTCAGGCACCTTCTCTGCCCTTTTCAAATCCAGGCTGAAAACTTACCTCTTCGCTGCTGCTTTCAGATCTTGACTCACCTGATCTCCTTTGTGTTTCCTCACCATTCCCCCTAGACGTATCCCAGGTCTACAGCTGCTGTGTTGTCTGTCTTGACTAATTTGTAAGCTCTGATGAGCAGGGACTGTATCTTACATCTGTCTGTGCAGCTCTGCATACGTCTTGAAGTGCTATACAAATGCTCAATAGTAGTAATAGTAGCATATATATTGATACATTTTTAAAACCTTTAGGTACAGAAATTCCCACTTTTATTAAGATACCACTCACTTTTGAAGCACTTTGGATGAAGCTGATACACATTCATAAAGAACAAAATATGGTGACCTTGGATGTAAGGTCATTCTATACTGTGATTCCTCAAGATCAAGCTTTGGATGTGTTGAAAATTGTTTTTGATGAAATACCACAAAATCCTCATTTAGTCTCAATTGCATTTTTTATATCTTTGGTAACTGTTCTTTTGAAGGAAAATTACATTTTGTTTCAAGATCATTGTTTTTTACAGATTTCTGGGAGAGTGATGGGGGCTACCTTTGCCCCTTCATTGGCTGTATTATATATGACTAGTTATGAATGGCTATGAGGGACCTAGACAAGATTCTGAAGAGCAGAGATGTCTCTCTCCATACAAAGATTTGACTTGTCCAAGGTATGGTATTTTCAATAACATCTTATGGATGCAAAAGTTGGACAGTGAAAAAGATAGGAAGAAAATCAATGACTTTGAATTATGGTGCTGGCAAAGAATACTGTGTATACCATGGACTGCCCGAAGAACAAACCAGTCAGTACTAGAGAGATCAAACCTAAGCTTTCTTCAGATGACAAGACTTTGACTTTCATACTTTGGACACATGATTCCAAGAGAGAGATCATTAAAGAAAGACATCATGTTTGGCAAGGTTGAAGGTCAATGCAAAAGAGGAAGGCCAGCAATGAGAAGGATTGATACAATAACAGCAGCTATGGATGCCACTCTATCAACAATGAACTGCCTGACAAGACCTAATACAGTTTAGGACAGCCATCTAGAGGCTCGCCATGATTTGACACCAACTCGACGGCACTTAGCAACAAGAACATAAGAAGAGTGGATAGAGAAGAGTCCTAGGGTTCATGTGGGGCCATTTTGAATCCAGCGCCAGAGGGCCAGAAGCAACTGGAGATCACTACTCCCCCAGAATTCTGGACCACCAATGATTTTAACAAGTACACTTGGGGGAGGGATCCAGGGAGGATAGGGAGTTTACAAGAGGTTTCTCTCGAGTGGCTCCCTTCTTGGGGGACAGTCTCTACATTAAGGGGTTCTTCGTGGGGGGGGGACTTTTCACGTCAGACTTTGGAGAGTTTGGGGCATCATGTGACATTGCCATCCCCTTAAGATGGTAACTGAGAGCATTAGGCTGTATGATTTGCCCTCAAAATAACACAGCTTGTGCTGTTCAACACAAACCGCATTTTTCCTTTACTGCAGGAGTCATTAACCTACTGAGTTACCACAGGTTAGTGATTCTCGTGGTGAATAAATTTGCTGTAAAATGTCAGAATTTACCACCGGTTAGTAATTGTGTCCCTTAGGGGCATGTTTACTAAAGTCCGCAAATCTGCGCGCCGCAAAATAGCGCACGGCAACGCGGCATTTAAACACGCAGAAACGCGTTTAAACGCGCCGCACACGTGCGTGTCACCCCCGCACAGGTACGCGGCACACTAACGGGCTATCTGATATAAAGGAATTTAGAAAAAAATTAAAAACTCACTTATTCATATTACACTACAATACACCCTCAGAACAGAATACTCAAATAGATACAGGCTAACATTTATACATTATTATTACATACTCTATTTTCAAAATAAATATCACTAATACACTATTAACCATACCACACTCTCATTCACATGATGATTATAGATTTAAACTAACAATGTATATATGTTCTAATATGTTATACCTTTAATGTTACAACATTCCTTGTAAATTATAATTATCTGTTCTATGTAAACTGACTTGGTATATTACATACCAATTAACCTACTGTTCCATGTAAACCGCACTTGATACTAGGGAAAGAGCGGTATATAAATAACTGTTAAATAAATAAATAAATAAAATAAATGTCCGATAGAGGCGTGGAACGGCTAAAAGAGGGCGGAAGAAGGCTCCGGAGGGGCGGAGGGACGGGGTCAATGGGTGGAGAGTGGGAGGGGAGAGGCTCCCCGCACAGTATCGGGCCCGAATTTCCATGTAAAAATTAGCGCGAGTGAAACCCTCGCGGTAGAGGGCATGTAAAGGGAAGAGAAACCATTTCCGTCAGCAATGTACAGGAACACCGGGGAAACCTAAAAAACGTGAGCAGTGTGATATATGTGCACAGAACAAAATTGCAAATAGAACCTGAAAATGACCACAACAAAACTATTATAAATAGTAATCCAGCTGGGGAACAGTTATAGTGATGGGCAAATATACAAAACACACCCAGCAAAGCTCCAGAAAAAAGAGATGAATATTGGAAGGGTCTACGGAGCGGAGACTTCCGAAAAACATTTCCGTTTTTGGAGCTTTCCTCGGAGTGTTTGCTATGGTTGCCCATTAATACCACTGTCGCCCAGCGTGGTGATATTTTCTCCCCCATTTTCCCGTGGTCATTTCTGGTGTTTATGTGCACGTTTGTCACCAGACAGGGTGCATATGCCCACAGTAAAAATGAGTAGAGCAGGGTTTGTGACTCCATCCTGCCAGGCTTACTGCCTCCAGGGGCTGCACTGTCTCTGTGGCCAAAGTGTGGTACAGCGGACAGAGTCATTACCTCTAGGATCAGAGGGCAGAGGTTCAAAACCCAGCTGGGGCACCTGCCAGCCCAGTTCCTATATTTTACCCACCACTAAATAACGATAGCGCAGACACCCCTGTAGTGCAGGGAACATAAGCATGGGGAAAACATCCATATTTTACCCAACACCGCACACACACCACAACAATGGGCATTACCTACAGCCAAGTCCCCCAAATGCAGTCCCGTACTGCCACATTGCAATCAGGTCAACTGCTTTTTCTGAGAGAAGTTCATGCCAGCATGTTGGCGGACAAGTACATGTGGTGCAGGGGGCAGTGGCTGCTAACCACAGAAGACAGAGGCCTAGCCATGTGCAGGCTGGCACAGTCCACTGCAACAGACAGGCCCTGCCGGATCCACAGTCATGGACAGTCCAGGGAATACAACCAATCTGTGGCAACACAGTGGTGCAGTGCACACAGACAGTGCATGCAAGAACAGAAGGTCACAGGTTCAAAGCCCAGCTGGGGCTACTGCCAATCCTGCCCACATATTTTTCCCACAACTAAACAGTGATAGTAAGGACACACCTTTCATGGCGGGGACATATGCAATGGCAAGACATCTATCTTTTACCCCACTGAGCACAGACACCATGAACAGGGGCAGTACCTAGAGCAGAATCACCCAAATGCAGTCCTGGTGGGCCACACACCAGTCAGGTTCCATGCTGACACTCATACAAATGCCTGTGCTGTATATCTATGCACCACCACCCCCATGGCATGTAGATGTAGCCCATGCATATTCATGAGGGATAGCAGGAAAACCCGAACAGTGTGATGCAAACCTGGACTGGAGTTTGGAATCTGTGCCGTAAAGCAGCAGCCATCAAGGGCAGACACACCCACACCCACAGGCCCCATTGGCCAATGTCTCCTGGAAAGGCAGAACATTGGACCGTGCATGCAGCACCCAAAACGAGCACTTGCATAACTTACCAATGTCACCCTACACCTGAGGTATACGGTACACAGCTCTGAGACGTTTGCTAGGAGCACAGGCAGGCAGATATCCATACGTTACGTACATACTGCTAGTTGACCCCATCCAAACAATCTGTTAGGTGTTTGCGGGGCATGCTCCAGGCCTGGCCTCTGACGGTGCTTACCACCCTGGGGAGTGACCACCAGCTGTAATGCGTACCATATCCATGCCTTGCCGTGCTCAGGACCGGTTTGGTGGGCAAGGCTACTTACCCCCTCAATCGTAGCACCATGATGGCAGAGGTGTGGAAGTGTGTGTCTGTCTATACAGTGGGTGTTGGCTGCAAGCCCCTTCAACAGCCCACACTGCCAGCACTGTTGCCAGTATTGGCCAGCCAATGTGCATAATGAGGTGAAAGGTACCATGGGTATAGCCAGGGCAGGGTGGCGTGGCCAGGATGCATCTGCACTGGGCATAGGGCCCTGGCAGGGACATTGGCTGGGATATTGTAGTGTCTGGCCACCACCTACACAGACAGGGTGGCCAAAGCATGTCCTTCTGGGGGATCACGCTCACCCTGACTGTGCAGTGACCACAGCATGGCTAGGCCCCCCCCATAGTGCTGTATAGTAGTTCTCTTATGTGATAAATATGGGTTTCTCTTTGGGGCCCAGTCACTGATCTATCTGCTTGCTGTGTATGCAGACAGCCCAGTTCTGGGTGCATGCATCTCCATTGGGAACATGCACTATGGACTAACCAGCAGACTGTTTGTAGCTGGTAAATGTCTTGCTATAATGGCTTGCAGGGTGCAGTGGCTGTTGGCTTGCTGCAGGGGAATATCTGGTGGTGGAGTGCAGCTTACCATACCCTGGGCTTATGGCTGTCTGCTATTGTGTTATGGCTGTGTATGGAGCTGCCTGCCTGGGGGGGGGGGTGGGTGGTGTTCCTCAGCAGGACTGGGGTTGATGTTGCCCTCTACTGCCACCTTTGCAGGGAGGTAGAGTGTGGATCCCTTGATGGGGACCATGTTTGCCGGTGGGGGGGTGCCGCCTGATGGTGGCAGACAGGGATATCCATGGTTCTTGTGCAGAAACTAGCTATCTTACACATTAACACTGCTTTGGAACGCCTGCTTGGCCTCCATCAGCCATGGCAGGTGTTGTTGACCTGGTCCTGGCCACCTCATTGCACACTCAGGGTGAGCACAGTACCCGCACGATGTAACGGTGTGTGGCTACTCTGTGCCAGTAAAACACCCGGTCAGTGTCCCCTACTAGGCCAAGGTGCTGTGTGGGTGCACCCGGTCACTTCCCCCAACAGGGCCGAGGTGCTGTGGGGGTGCATTCCCCATCTTGTGTCCATCTGCGGACAGCTAGTTTGCATGTGCAGTGCATCATGGGTACGGGTGGCCTAACCCTATCCTGTTGACACCAGCAGACTGTCTGTGAGGTGACGTGTAGGCTATCTGCAGCCAGCCAGGGGCTTGCTTACAGCTATGGAGCTGTAGCGCAATGGTTACATCACTGCCTGTGCAGCCAGAGGTCATGGGTTCAAACCCACAGTGGGGCCCTTTGGTAGGGCTGTCCACAGCTTTATTTTTATTTACTGTACATATGTCTATGCCGGCACGACCACCCTCAGCTTACTATACCCATTAGGTGCCTCTGAGGGTGCTTCATAGGACGCCCTGTAGGCCACCTTATGGTTGCCATCCCTATAGGGTGCACTATACATTATCCTGTGTCGCAACATACATGCTGCCCTATAGGGGACATTCAAGGGTGCCTTGGCGAACAGTGCACTGTAACATGTGCCTTATGGGCCGCCGTATGTTAACATGCTGGGAGAGTGCGTTTGCTAGTAGTGATAACAAAATAAAATTATACAGCCTCCTACAGCACTCCACAACATAATACATACTGCCTCAGCAGGCATTTTTCACTGGGCATTGTGAGGAGTTGAACCCCTGATCCCTGCACCATTGGTCAGTGTTTTAACCATTGTACTGTGGCTCTGTTCCTGTGCTTGTGCATCAGCGCGCCACCTTGTTCCTATCAGCGCGCCGCCTTCTGCCGCCCAAGGGGACCAGTGCGCCGCCTTCTGCTGCCCAAAAATAACTGTGCGCCACCTTATGCCGGCCACAGCACTGAAACAATCTTAGCTGCCTTTTTGAGTGAAACACAAAGGTTTTTGGATTCCAGAAGTGCCACAATGGCGGTCTCTCTTGACCTTACTTCTGCATTTGATTTTGTAGATCATGAACTTTTATTATTCTGACTTAGTGAGATTGGATGAAGTGGGAGCATCCTCCAGGAGCTTGCCTCATTTTCGCAAGATCGCTGTTGATCACTGTTGATTCCATCTCTTCTAACTCCTTCCTCCCCTGCTGTGGAGTCCCACAGGGCTCTGTCCTTGTCCCCCTATTGTTAATATCCTTCTCAGCCCCTTGCTGCCCTGTTTCAGAGTTATGGTATCAGTGACTTGTACCATGCCGATGATATCCTCTTGGTGAAGTGTACTGACATGCATGACCCAGAGGTAACCAGGATGAATCAATGCCTTGATGCAGTCCGCTCCTGATTACTAAGCAATCATCTCAAATTAAACACCAGCAAGTCCTTTGCCATTGGGATTACAAGTAGATCCATTCGACCTTCTACTTCTCCATTGATACTGATCACTACAATTCCCATGCTTGAGTCTTTCAAATATTCGGGCATTGATTATGAACTAACTTTTTTTTCCACTTACAACAGTTTCGCGATTTATGTTCATATCAAGATAAATCCAACAACATACACTTATTCCCTCTATTGTTACTTTGTGGCTGGATTAATGTAAATTTGTTTACTATGGACTTAGAACTTCAGGTATTAAACCCCTGAAATCCATCCAGAACACTGCTCTCCAGCTCTTCAACAATGCAGAAAGATTTGATCACATTACCTCCTTGCCCTTTAATGATCACTGGCTTCCAATAATAACTTCTGGTTCTAAAATTCTCCTGCTAATGCACGACATGTTAAAATTAGGAAAAATAGGGAATAAACATGTAGCGAAGATATAATGCAGTTCCGTGCTCATTTCCTATGTTTCCTCTTGCTCATTACACTCAGTACACAAAGGCCTTTTTCTTTATTGCACCTTCATACCTTGCATTCTTTGGTGTAATTGAAACATTTTCCAGGTTTTAGGAGTCATCTTGAAGTCTGATATCTTTACAAGCACTGAAATAAAAAAAATTCCACAGCTCGCTTTCCTCAGTCAAGCCAATCCTGCAAAAGGAAGCTTAAGCTAAGGAATCATGACAAAGACCAAGGGGCAGGAGAAGGGAGGGTTGGGCAAAATGCACGTGATGATGTGTTTTAGTACGAACTGGCTTATTTTACCAAAGGTACATCATTTGAAGACATTCTGCAAAGCCTTTGCTTTTTCATTGAGAATTTGTTAAGACTTCTGAAGACTTAATTCCATTAAGAAAATGTAGGTCAACGAAGCAGTATCCTGGACAAAACTGGGGGTGGAAGATTGCCCTCTCTATTTGTTATACCTAAGCTGCAAGGAGACAAGGCTAATGAGGACAGAGCTAATGAGGGATTTCATTTTAGCATCCCCACGTTTGCTTGACGTGCAGACTTGGCTTGGCAAAGTCTACATATATTTTTCAAAACCACCCTCTTAAAGGGTTTTAATAAAGCATGGAGTAGATATTCAGACTGCAGCAATCAGCGCCACTAAATCCTCTGACCATTGGCCAAAAATAAAACCGAATATTCAACGCCGGAGCCTATCAAGCATCCAGCAGCGAATATCCAGGTTTTACCAGTGATTGGTCTTGCTATCTGATTAAATCCGATTAAATGTCAAATAGTGCGGTATATAAGAAATGTTAATAAATAAATCAATTACATGCACTAAATGATGACTTAAGATGCGCTAAGTCAATTAGTGGACATTAAATATATTTAGCGTACACTAAAAATTCCCTATTAAAACAAGTCTGTGAAACTGAAAAAAGACCCAAAAAATGAGAAAAATTCATGAATAAAAAGAAAAGTAATTGAATTTTTCTTGCCTGAGCACATTCCTATCAAATGTATTTATTTATTTAACATTTCTTATATACCGCCTTTCAGTGGTATCAAGGCAGTTTACATCTAACAGAACAAGAGTTACATGAAACATAGTACAACTAACTAGGTGCAGGTACAACTGGGTACAAATGTCAAAGTAATTAATTTGATAGAACCCTAAAAGCTTGAACATGATTATTATTTTAGGGATTAACTTCTTGTCCCTTTGAATGTAGTCTTGGAAATCTAATGATGGTACATAACAACCAGAAGACCCATCTAGTCTGCCCAAATTGTTTTCTTTTGCAGTACCATAGATGAGATTTTCCCCTTCTTTCTGGGAATTATGAGCCCTGCCTCCACAGCGTCTCCAGCCCAGGATGGCCAGAGAAGAAGCAGCCCAGCTTGGGAATCAAACCCAGGTCTCCTGTGCTGCTGGACCCTAGTTATATTTGGGGCTGATTGCTAATGCATGATAGTACTTTAACAAAGCAGCCAGATCTCATGGCTCCCTAATAGACTTTTCCGTTAAGTCAATTTAATACAGTAAGTCCCACAGGATACTACAGTACATCACACTAAACTCTCAGTGAACATCTGTTCCTATCCATCTTGGATTCCCCAGTTCAGAAGGTTCGAAAGACAGTTTTATTACCTACAGCCTGTTCTTTTTGCACAGCATCAAATCCTCTTGAATTAGAACTTTACTTGGAAATGCTTTCAGCCCCCTAGACAAGGGTCAGGCCTCCTGGCGGTAACCTATGAGTGCAGTTGTCTGCGCTCAGTGTTAAGATCTCATTAACAGCATCAGATCAATCTTGCAGTAAAGCGATGGGTTATTTTAATTAGAGGTGACCATGTCTTCCTGAAGCCATTAACAGACGATTTATGAAGGAACTTACAGCACCGCAAGATCTGCACACTTCCTCAGACTTTCTGTTCATTGCTGAGGGCCAGGCTGACTGAGTGAGCCCATCACCAGGTCACAGCTTGGACATAGAAATCCATTCAAATTCTTGCAATAAAACAAACTGTACTTTTTCATAGGTTCTTGATCTTTCGGTGCTTTCTCCATCTTTCTGTGGTACACTAGAATTACCCTGGTGCATGCAGCTGTAAGTTTTATAATAATTTGGGGGGGGAGGGGGCATTTTCAGCAGTGACAGCCGGCACTGCTAAAGTGGCTAGCCATCGACGCTTTACGTTGCACCTGAATATTCAGTGCTGGTGCCTATCCGGTGACTGCCACGGAATATCTAGTTTCGCTTGATTACTCTTTTGCAATATTCAGCCACTAGCCAGACTGCAAATTGCATAAAGCCTTTCACATTTCCTAACGTTATGCGTGTTAGTTAACTGCTTAGTGACTGACTATTGCCACTAACTGGCTAGCTAATGGTGCCACCTCCGGAACGCCCTCTGTCGCTAACCAGTTAGCAAAGGGGCATTTAACCAGGTTATGAGGAGATATTCACAGTGCCAACCTCTGAATATCCCAGTCAGTAGAATGTATGTGGTGTGCAAGTCTGCAAACAGCATAAATCCCTTTGAATATGCCCCCCTTGGATTGCTAAAATATTCCGATATTTGGCAGCTGAAAAGGTGAGATGTAGGGACAAATTTGCTCATGTAGAACAGTGATGTCTTTTTAAAAATGATGTAGTATATGCATCTATGTACCTTTCCTGCCTAAGCACCCCATTACAAATTTACCCTCACAATGCAGACTTTTTAGTCTGTAATATGTTGCCAGTGCCTAACAGAATTTTTCATATAATTTGAGCTACTAGGAGGGTTGGTTTTTACAAACCATATTTGTTCCTGTCTCTTCCTTACAAGTTTTCTGCAATAACTCATTTTAACTACTGGTTCTTGCTTTATTCGGTATTTAGTCCACATCAAGTTTTATTATGGTCTCAGATCTTCTGACAATATTCTCCAAAGTACTTTAAATCCCATCTCCTCTTTACCTTTTACAGGCTGAAAAGACATTAGCACAATCCTATATTTGCATACAAAAAGGGGAAGCCATTTGAGCAATGTGTTTCTTCAGGCAGAGCTAGTTGATAAATGATGAAATAACATAAAAGAGATCATTTTCTGACAACTACTAAAAGAGTGGAAATTGTATAGCATTAGGTATGAGCTCTGAGCAATAACGTGATCATGGACCGACATTTTCCACATGGTTATTTAGCAGAAATATTGCGGTGGGGGGTTTATATGCAGGGCTCTTCCTGTGACCTCGCTTTAAAATGGAGCTGCAAGATGTAAGTTTATCGCTGAGTATGGTACGGGAAGATAAGTGTCTGGGTTCTTGCAACTTGACTCTGAATGGTGTCCCAGCAGCAAGTTTTGGTAAAAAGATGTTGTTAAGGGTGCAATCTAAGATGAATCTGGCTCCTCCATTTTTTTTCTTAAGTGCTGTTAAGTCAATGCTGACTCCTTGCAACCCTGTAGCCCCTGGGCTTTCTTGACAAGGTATGAGCAGAAGGAGATTGCTAGGCCTTTTCTTCCCAGGCAATGGAGGGTAAAGTGACTTACTCAAGGTCGCAAGGACTGCTAGTGGGAATCAAATGCAGATCTTTTAGGTGCTAGGCTGTTGCTCTAACCATCTCCTCCATGTTACACAGTCACTAACCAAACGTTCTCAGGAATCAGGAACCCCCTTGTTTCTCTGTTGCATGATTTCTTAATGCCAGTTGGTGAGATTTGCTTTGCACTCTGGAATCCAAATTCCAATGACTGTACTGCTTCTTAGCAGGACCATCTGTTTTCCTCAACCTCTACCCAACCTTATTTATTTATTTATTTAACTGTATTTATATCCCGCCTTTCACCGGGTCAAAGCGGTGGGACATATAACCAGGGGAGGGGAATCAAATGTGGGGGGGGGGGCCCATCACCGGGGGTTCAACATTGATGATTTTTGGGGTGAACATAGAGACTGACAAGATAGCATAGTTACTGTTTTGGAGATCTTGGAGAGAAATAGGGAGGGGGGGTTCCTATTCAGAGATGTTCTTGGAATAGGATGGTTTTTAGCTGCTTTTTGAATGATGGGAGATCACCGTTGTTCCTGATGTGGTTTGGTAGAGAGTTCCAGAGGGATGAGGCATAGAGTTCAAAGGCTCTGTTGCAGGTCCGCTGAGTTGCTTTGGTTCTTTTGTGGGGGATGGCAACGGAGCTGTTGGAGGATTGTCTGGTTGTTCTGCTGTGGGTTGGGGGAGGCAGTAGGGTGTGGAGTGGGGTGCCTTGTGTTTGGTGGATGGTTTTGTGGGTGAGTGGAAGAGTTTTGTACTTGATTCTCGCTTCAATGGGGAGAATATGAAGGTCCCTCAGTATTGGGGTGATGTGGTCTCGTTTCCTTGCATTATGAATTATTCTCGCCGTGGTGTTTAGGGCAGTTCGGAGGAGATTGGTCTGTGTGGCAGGTAGGCCATGGTAGATTATGTTGCAGTAGTCCAGATGAGGGAGTGTTAGAGCTTGCATTACTGTCCTGAAGTCTTGTGGTTCGAGGAGGGGTCGGAGGCGTTGTACCATTTTCGCCTTGTGGAATACAGTTCTTGTGGTCTTGTTGATTTGTTGCTTAAGAGTTAGGGCCTGGTCAATTATAATGCCGAGATATCTTATGTGTGGTTGTACTTGAATTTGCGTGGTTCCCATGGTGAGGTGAGTGGGTGGTTTGAAGTCTGGGTCTTTTGTCACTATAAGGGTTTCGGTCTTCTTTATGTTAATTGATAAGTTGTTCTCTTGTAGCCAGTTGGATACGTCGGTGAAGCAGGTTGATAGCTGTTCGTTTGTTGGGTCCGTTATTGTAATTGGGGCGTAGAGCATTATGTCGTCGGCGTATATGTGGAAGTTGACATTGTGAGTGCGTATGACTGAGCAGAGTGGACGGAGGTAGATGTTGAAAAGCATGGCTGACAGTGTGGATCCTTGTGGTACTCCTTGATGTTGCTGGAAGGGGGATGAGGTGGAGGTTTTGGTGCGGATCAGTTGCTGTTAATCAGTTGAGTTAATCTCTACTCCTACTGAACCTCTATGTAGCTTTAGCCATACCTTCTGTTTGTTCAAGCAGTAGAGTTGGTATAAGGGGTTTATATCAGCAGTGAGATTCACTGTGAGCTGAGTCTTTCTTATTCTGGATTTCTTTGCTGTTACAAAAATCTGTAGATGTCCTTTTTCCATGGAAGGAACAAAGGAAACTAAGGCCATCTTTCTGAAGGCATTATGGGGATGAGGAAGGAACATTTGCTTAGTGGAAGGGATGAGAAGGAATTACTGGATTTAGCTCACATCTTTTTCAGGACTAGCTCAAGGTGAGGTCAGTCCTGATACTGCAGGTATTTTCCTTTCCCTAGTTTGCAACTGAGACAATAGGGAGTCATGAGACTTGCCCAAGGACACAAGAAGCAGTGGGATTTGAACCCTGGGTTCCCTTGTTTGCAGCCTATTGCTCTAGCCATTGAACTACTCCTCATCATTTACACAGGAACAATGCAAAGCTAGTAGGTGCTCTATACAAACCTTTACTTGTGGGCCCTACCCCCATTGTCCAGCATCTCACTATGTCCAGTAAAGACATCCATCTAGGAAAACTCTGGGCTCAGTCCATTAAACATCTGCTTGACCACATTCAAAGATCCCAAGTAAGCAGAGATGGGATTGGAACATCAGCACAAGAGCTGGTTATCTTGTGTGTTCCCCACACTGGCATTACATTAGGCTGGGCGGTGTTACGAAAGAATTCATAGGTGTACTTACAAGCATATTACAACAGACCTGGGTTTGCCAAAGCTGCCATCTAAAAAGGTTTAGGGAAAATGTGAAATCCTCTTATATTCACTTTCCAGGAGTTTTACGGTTCTCTTAGAGAGCAACAGTGAAAGGCATTCCTGCAAGTAAAAGTATTTTATCCATGGGAATGGGCTTGATTATTGTGTATCCTGTATACGGGTAAAGGTCTGAGCATTTTTCAACACCTCACATACCCCTATCCCCTATGAGGACTTCCTGGGCGTGGGAGCAGAATGGAGGATTTAACACTCCATATAGTTTGGGTTATGAAAAATCCCCGTTTCTTGCTCTGAAAATTTACCTGTGTAGAAAGCAGGTGCCCATCTCTGTGAGTAGTTTTTCATTAGACAATAATCAATGCATAGGTACCAGCATAGTTTCGTTTTGCTTTTTGATGCAGACACCACAGGTAAATATCCACGGTGCACGCAGCAACACGAGCATATGTAATTACTATCTCCTTAATAAGCGAGTCTGGCGGATATTGCAGTGGAAAAACTCATTGCTTAATAACAAAGCCTCTTTGTGGTAGCAGATGCTGTTCCTTCCTGCCTCTTAACATCCAGTTATCAAAGGTTTTGCAGCTGGTGTGAGTCCAGCCTGATCTGACTTTCTTTACTATGCATTTAATTAACAGGCTGCTTTTGAGGGGGAACGACGAGCTAACCCAGTCATCAATGTGCCATCATAAGCAGTTGAACTATAATACACGAATGGGATAGGTCTCTTCCGTTTACACAGAACTAGGGAGTGTCCAGGATTTCACAGTAGGAAAACAGGACATTTAAGGCACAGAGCTTTCTCTCACTGTTACCCACTACAGAGCAAGGAATGGTATTGCGGCTTCTTTCTGCAGTTGGTTGATTCCATTTCTCCCTAGCAGTTGTTCTCTCTTTGACCCTCATTGGGTCTTAATTCATATCCAGATCCCCCAGACCTGAATGACACACTACATCCAATGACATCCATTGGGAGAGTCCCCACTGTAAACACAGGCATGGGGGATGGGAGGGGGGTGACCTGCACGGAGCTACAGTTACAACCACTCTAGCCACCTTACTGGGCAGACTAGATGGACCATATTGGTCTTTATCTGGTGTTATATACTATGTTACTATATGAGAGATCCTCCATAAAGTCAGAAAAGCTAAATCCTAGACCGCTGGTTCCCATACATGTCCTCTAGGACCCTCAGCCAGTCAGGGTTTCAGGGTATGTACAATGAATATGTATGCGGGAAATGTGTATGCAAAGGAGTCGCTGCTTGCAAATCTGACTCATGAATATTCATTGCAGATATCCTGAAGCACAACTGGCTATGGGTCCCCTAGGACAAGTTTGGGAACTACTACTCTCCTAGATGAAACCACTAGAGATAAGGGAGCACAGAGACATACCACTTCCCCCATGGGTTAGACACAATTTCCAGATCAACACTAGCTTTCCTCATCTTAAACTGGACAATAGGGATGGTTTGCATTTCTAGAAACAAACCCACCTCCTGTCCAACACGTATTTTTGCACAGATCCAACTGATCTTTCAAGTCCCTTTAATCTCTCCATGACTGAATTTGGCTGAACCCCAGGTGTAGAACCAGGATGTTTGGTGCCATAAGAAAGGGAGATACTGGACATGGGGGTGGAGAGAGTGGGCAGGTTGGAGGAGGCATGCTAGAAATGATGGGGCTATGGAGGGGGGAGAATCGGGGCACAAATGCGGGATATGCTGGATAGGGCGAGCTTGGCGACATTGGAGGAAATATGCTGGGCCACTTGGGAAGAGGTGACTAGGGAGACAGACAGGGGATGCTGGACATGAGGGGATGGGACTAGGAAGACAGTGAGGGAATACTGGATGGGGTAAGAAAGAGAAGGGGGGGACACTGGACCCATGAGGAGGAGAGAATGGAGATGCTGGGCCCAAGGAGGGGGAGAGAGAAGTGGGAGTTAATGAGAGACTGGAAAAGGTGAGCGTGATGGGAAATAGCAGGGATGGGATGAGGGGAAAAGATAGAAAGCTGTAGGTAAGGCAGTAAAAAGAGAGACTGAGGACTGGTTGGTAAGAAGAAGGATTGAAATGTGGATACAGAATCACAAAAATTAATGGAAGAAAGTTGAAAGGAAGAGATCAGTACTAGAGATGGATGTAAGGGAGGACATGAAGACAGAGGAGAGAAGAACTGACCAATGGACAGGTGACTCTGGAAACAGAGTTAAGAGAAAACAGAGGAAAACAGAAACCAGAGCTTGAGATCAACACAATAAGAAAAATAAAATGGCCAGACAAATGAAAAGTAGATAAAAGAATTTTACATTGTATTTAGTGATTATGTCAGTTTTTGGAATGTATATCTGCCAGGGCCACTGTTAGACATGGCTGGAGGCCAGGGCAGAAATTTGGGAGGGGGACCCCCAAAGCTCATTAGCAGGCTGTGCCTTCTTCAGCTTCAGACAGACAGGCTCCTCTCTAGCCTAAGGGCCTAGGACAATTTCCCTTGTTGCACATTCCCCCCCCCCCCCTTGCCCCCCTCCCCCCCCCTCCCGTGGCGGCTCAGATATCTGCTATCTTTGTATTTTGCATGTACAAGGAGCAAACTCTTTTTATTTCTCCAGTGTTGCACTGCATGCTGCACCTGGCTTCTTGGGGTTTCAGTTTAATTTCTGCCTGTATTTTTATTTTCCGTTTGTGGCCAGTTATTCTGTCTTTAGTGAGGGTCTATCTGTGCTCTGTATGTGTGACTAAGGCCGTGTATTCTGTTAGGATGGATTTTCTATGTGGTAATCTAGCTTTTCAGTTTTTCCCAATAAATGTCCAGATCTTCTAAGGCCCAATGCAATATTTAGGGTGCTATCTTTTTCTAGGTAGGGTCCTTGTTGCAGAGATCTGGAAGTTAGTGCTGGCATGATAGATTTGCTCTAGGTTCTGAGTGACCTTTTGGTTGAAGTTAGGTGGAGCTGGGTGAGGCAGGGGCAGGATTGGGTGAGGCTGGGTGGCACCTTCTCCCTCTCCTCTGTAACTTTGCATCATAAAACGTATGATCTATTAAAAGCACCTTGGGAGCATTGGCATCTTGCTTCCCTTGCCCTCCCTCCTGGGCTGAACATCTTTCCCTTGTTTCCCCAATCCACCATGCCCCTTGCTTCAGCAGGCAGCATAAAAAAAATCCACAAAACTGTGCTGCCTTTTTGTGTGGGAGTTTTGAGGGGTTTTTTTGCATGCTGCCCACTGAAGCATTGGAGCAGGGCTGCTTTATTGTGTTTTGGTTTTGGCTTTTTGTGCTGCTTGCTAAAATAAGGGACATGCTGGATTTGGGGGGACACGGTGCTGACTTGTGTCTTTTTTTATGCTGCCATCTGAAGAAAAGGCCCTTACCCCTCCCCTAATCTAGCAGGTCCCCTTACCTTGCTTCAGCAAGCTCACTAATGAAGCACAAAAATGCAAAGCTGCACCCTCCCCTCCGCACTAGGATACTTTAATATTATGAGGCTGTTGCGTTGGTCTGTCTTCCGTCTCTTACTGCAAGTGAACCAGTAGCTGAAAATGTAAATTCCACAGCATGAAACCAGCACAGAGCTGTCTCTGGTGGTTGACGGAGCCCCATTGCGTGCTGGAGCAGTCAGCGCAGTGGGGCTGGACTGGAGTGCTATTGGGCTTAGCGCCTCCTTGGGCTTGGGACAGCATCAGTAGAGTGCAGCAGGACTGGGTTGCTGGGGTCAATTGGTGTGGGTCAAGGTTTAGTTTCACCTTGCTCTCTGTGGCAGACAGACAGTCAGCATGAGGAGGATTTTCCGTGCCATAAACTGTTACCATCTGAGGAAATAGATCTTTGAAGCAGGGCCAATCGGAGACTTTTGTGTAAATTCATCAACAATTCCCGAAAATCAGAGACGTCTGGTAACCTTAACTGAGCAGGGACAATAGCTCAATGGAGGACTGAGAAGTATTCCCCCCTCCCCCTCAATGTTTCCTACAGGCGCTAAATCCTGCACTACTGCCGTCACTGCAGTTATTTTGGGGGGCAACGCAGGGGCGCAGCCTAGGCAGCGGCAGGAAGCAGGTTTTTCTCTTTCAAAAAATTGACAACCTATTGGTAGGCAAACAGCAACTGCAACACCATATTACTTTACCAGCTCACCATTAAGCCAGCTTTATGTTACCCACTAGTCACCTCCTGTCCTTTGCAACTCCTTCCAAGTCTTAACAGAGGACTCCCTTCCTTGTTTCCTTCACAACGGAGCAATCTGGTTTGGAGGGCCAGTCAGGAAGGCACAAACGTTTGAATCTTGTCACTTTTGGTTTTTTTCCATGGATAAAAATTGATGGCTAGCCCAACGGCTGGGCTTCTGATGGACCCAGCAGAATAATACCCAAGAAAGAAATAGTATGCTTTGAATTTACAGATCACTCATACCAATTAAGATTATTTTGTGAACTGAAATGCATTATAAACACCGTAACATATTTATAATAATTCAGCAATGGCTTTGGGTTCTGTAGATTGGCCTCCTGGGATTTTCTCTTTTTAGAGATTTCTGCTGCATCTCTCTTCTTAAATTCGTTCCCATTGCTGGGCCCCGGAAACTTTGCTAGAGCAGTCCCATAGAGTACACTGAGCGGAAATGAACCACAGTGAATCAAGACTAGTTTTTAAATGGGAAAATTCTGGTGGTAAACTATTATTCCCAACTCTAAATGCTTCTTTCTGAAGACACCAAGCACCATTGATTAAATATTAACTGTTGACTTTGAATATTTAAACAACACAAATTAGCAATTAGTATCAGGAATGCATAAATATTTGTTACTGTAATCATTAAAACATGATCGGTTTGTTTAAAAATGCAGAAATATTTTCATTAATTATTCACACATCTCTTTACTTCTTGTCAGCTGTACTCCTGCCTTAAATTGTTTTATTTCTGGTTTGATAACTGAACCTGGTTTGTTTTTCCTGCAAAACTATTTTATGCCTGCCAGGGTTTATGTTATTTTGTAAAGAAAAAACTTGGGCCAGCCTGGTTCCTCAATGGCAGTATTGTACACTACCATCCATGGGACTTGGGCATGAATCCCAACTCAAGACTTTTGCTCTCCAGGTCCACCAAGGCTGGGGATGCTGCCGAGGCAGTGCTCACATTGACACCTAGTGGCCAGACTTAAAGTCACTGCTGCTGTTTTAAGCGCAAAGAATGTTGCCTCATACTGGAAGCAAAACCCTTAGGGGTATGTTTACTAAAACCCCGGTAATGTGCGGGCCGTGCTAGTGTGCAGGTGCCATATAAGGAGTGGGCATGTCTGGCTGAAAAAAGCAAAACCGGGATTATTCATGCGCTAATGTGCACGGCGCCCATGTGCGCCCCGCACATTAGCGCATGAGAAAGCTGCGCGGCAGGCATAAGTGGCGCACTGATGTACAAGCAAAGGAGCAGAGCCACAGCACAATGGTTAAAACACTGACCAATGGTGCAGGGATCAGGGGTTCAATCCCCCACAGTGCCCAAAGAAGACAGCTGGCTGAGGCATTACTTTAGGAGCCATTTAAATGATGGTCCGCATAAGGCAGCGCGCTAATGTGCATAAGGCAGTGTGCTATTGCTTTAGGAGGCATTTTAATATTGGGCAGCATAAGGCGGCACACTAATGCACAAGCACAGGAACAGAGCCACAGTACAATGGTTAAGACACTGATCAATGGTGCAGGGATCATGGGTTCAATCCCCCACTGTGCCCAATGCAAAAGGCTGGCTGAGGCATTACCTATCATAGGTAAGTTTGCATTAGGAGGCATTTTATATTTTATTTTAATTACTACTACTAGCTAACGCACTCTCAAAGCATGTTAACATAAGGTGCCCCATAAGGCACATTTTAAAGTGCACTGTCCGCCAAGGCACCCTAGAATGTTGCTTATAGGGCGCTTTATAGGGTGCCGTATGAGGTACCGCAAGGTCACAGCAATGTTTTTGATGGCAGCACTGTGCAGTTTAAGGAATGAAAAGCATAAGTAGGTGCGCTGACATGCAAGGAGGAGCAGCAGTGTAGCACAATGGGTAAGGCACTGACTGCTGATACAGGGGTCATGAGTTTGCTCCCCAGTGTGCGTAATACGTAAGCCTGGCTGTGGCATCAGCTTTGCAATGTACATATTTTTTCCTGCAGCACTTTAGTTGTATTTTATTAATTGCTGCCAGCAAACAGGCCCTCACGTGCCGTAAATGAAGGTGCCGCATAAGGCACCCTATAAGGCACTCCATAGGGCACATTATAAAGTGCACTGTCCGCCACGGCACCCTAAAATGTCCCCTATAGGGCACCCTATAAGTTGCTCCACAGGATAACATATAGTGCACCTTATATGGACGGTAACCATAAGGTAACCTATAGGGCGCCCTATAAAGCGCCCTCTGAGGCACCTTATGGGTACAGTACGATGAGGGTGTTTTTGCTGGCAGTAATAATAGCTACTAGCAAGCCCCTGGCTGGCTGCAGAGGGAGTGCACGTCACCACACAGACAGTCTGCTGTGGTCACCAGGATAGGGTTAGCCCACCCGTACCCATGATGCACTGCACATGCAAATCAGCTGTCTACAGATAAACACAAGATGGGGTATGCACCCCCACAGCACCTCGGCCTGGTAGGGGGAAGTGACCATGTGCACCCCCACAGCACCTCGGCCTGGTAGGGGGTACTGACCGTGTGTTTTACTGGCACAGAGTAGCTACACACCGTCACATTGTGCGGGTACTGTGCTCACCCTGAGGGTACGGTGAGGCGCCCAGCACCAGGTCCACAGCACCTTCCATGACTGAAAGAGGTCATGCTGGAGGTTCAAAGCAGTGTTAATGTGTGAGATAGGTAGTTTCTGCAGAAACACCTTGGATATCTCTGTCTGTCTCAGTCAGGTGTAGTCCCTATGGACCCCTAGGAGGATTTTGTACCACCACCCTCCTCCTCCGTGGCAAACAGGGTCTTCCATCAACAGATCCACATTCTACCTCCCTGCAATGGTGGCAGTAGAGGGGACCATCAACCCCAGTCCTGCTGGGGAACAGACAACCTACAGGGCAGTCAATGCAGCTCTGTACACATCCATAACACAATAGCAGACAGACATTAGGCCTGGATATGTGACACGCACATGAACGGGCCCGTTAGTGCAGCACGCACATGTGCGGGGCACAAAAACACATCATTAGCATGCCCTAAGGTACCTTAGCGCACGCTCAAGTGCGCCCCGCACAATAGCGCGGTTTAGTAAACATACCCCGCTTAGACAAAGAGATTTAGCTAGGCAAAAACTGGATGGAGGGATGGAGGGAGGGAGGGAGGGAGGGAGTGGGGGGGGGGTGGAAGAGGAGCATATTATGAATGATTGATAAATACAGTCTAGAAAAGTTGATTGGCATCGCTGTGTTTTGAAATAAATCCAAAGGAATTTGGAGGGTAATTTTTGTATCTAATTTGCATAGCAGGGTTGCACCTAAGTTACAGCAGTTTTCAAAGGGTAAATAAATGCATATATTTTTACTTTGAAAATTACCTCACAAGAATGTTTTACCCATGGAAATGCTGATAAAAAAAATCCCTTTCATGGGCTTACATGTCTTATACTTGGAAAAACCTCATCCCAAGATTTTTAAAATGTGCAGTGATTCATAGGAGATTTTGACAATAATAACAAAAGAAACAAAAGACACACAAACTGACTAAATGGTTGATGCGCATTTTAGTGCATGGTGACCATCTGTGGTAGCTGGTACCTTGCGGGCATGACAGCGACCGCATGCTAATTCACGGGGTAACTGCACATCATGCGGTGGAGCAGGAAATGGGCCGGTTAGGGGCGGAATGTGGGTGTGGAGAGTACATTGCATTTAGCGCCGGTGCGTTTTCCTCACGCTCTCAGTGTGGCTGCACATAATGACACCTGTACGCTAGGGTATGCATCTGTGTGGTAACTGCCAGAACCACGTAGACAATGCCTCTGACAGTTTCCGTGGACATTTTGCACTTCTTGTGCTAAACATGTGTTAAGTGCAAATCCCTAATGGGCTTTAGTAAAAAGTCTCTTTGTGTTTAGAGCTACAAAATATTTATAAAAACACATAGATACAATTTTAAACAATTCAGTTTAAAAAAAATGTGAAAGTTTGAGGGCAGCGGCCCCATCCCCCCTCCACCCCCACCTACACACACCCACACACTACTATTTCTACTATTTATCATTTGTAGAGCACTACAATGCATATGCAGCACTGTGCACATATAGGTAAGATATAGTCGCTACTCCAGAGAGCTTACAATCTATTCAAGATAGACAAACTGAACAAACAGGAGATGAGAGTTGCTCTTGAGGGAAATAATTAACACACACAGGGAGTTAAACAGGAGTATAAGGGGGTCAGGATCCAAAAGCAGCCTGGTCCCCTTATTCTCATTTTACTCCAAGAACTAGACAGAAGAGGCTTGCTCATCAGACTAATAATGATATATGATTCTACCACCATATAAGAATAAAACAAACAATTTATTTTTACTAAAAGTGCTGATGCTGGAACATGTATTAAAAGCAAGGGTGACCACTGAGAACTGAAGGAATTGTTTTTTTAAGGTCATAAACTTTAATAAAAAGGACATGTTTGACAAGGAAGAATATGTGTTTGAACTGCAGTGCCCCCATTTCTAAAGAGTAATTTGAAACCATGTTTCTAGTAGCTGTGGATATTAATCACTGGAAGACTCTACTTGTCAATGTAGGTTGCATGCCATGACATGATCTTTCTCTTCCAGATCCTCTTCTCTTTCCATCAGGATGCATCTCAGACTAGAGCTGGGAATGTGTCAGCTGACTTTGACCTAAGGACTTATCACCATTTGCATGTGATGTTATCATAAATTAGCTGTCTGATTGTGTATAATCTGTTCACATTAGTCAAAAAATAAAGTGGGGGAAATGGGGATGGAAAGAAACTGACAGACTCATTGGAAGGACCTGGAAATAGAAGGATGACTAATGTGTACTATTTAATATTGTAAACCACTTTGATGGCCAATAGAAAAGCGGTATATCAAGAAATAAATAAACCAAACCATAAACCATAAAACCATCTATAAGCAAGGAAGAAATGCCGGCGATCAAAGAACAAAATGTTGGCAACAGCACAACTGAGTCCAGAGATAAGCCTCAGATTTCTCTAATCTTTGTGATAAGGGTTGGGATGTTTAGAATTTGTTCCACCAAATACATTTATATATCTTAAAAGCTAAAAATACATTTTTAAATAACTAATACTATATAGTACGTATACAATAAAAAAGTACCATCCATACCATAGAGATATAACCCCCGCCTGTTTATGTGTTCTTACAACAGCTATAAATGCTGTCTGGCAGACAGTGGCCATAACTTCTAAAAGAAACACTGTCCCTCAGGCTCTACTCTCAGTGATAATTTAGGGTTCTTGAAGTGGGACCAGTATACACTGGGAGACCTTTGGCACTTTTACTCCACTCATCCCTTTCTCCAGATAACAGAGTCCATCTAGGCCTTACTGATATAAATATAGAGACCTCTTAGATTCTATTACTCTATGCAGCAAATACCTTGCACTTGGTTACAATATTAGCTTAAGATAAGTCACCCAACCATTTCACATTTACAGATGCTTTTGAAAAAACATTTTTAAAATGTTGCTCCAGAAGAGAAGCTTTCCTCACCCTATACTATACAAAGTCATTATCAAGAGCATCGCTTTGGGTAAAACAGTACTTTTAGGCACAGAAATAGGTTTTTTTTTAAATTCTCTGCTTAGCATGTATATAAGGTTGTATTCATAGAACCTGTACTCACATAACTTCACCTGGACTAAGCAGTATTCCCAGGAGCAGGATCTGGGAGCGATTTTCACTTACATGCATCCTTTTGAAAATTCAAGCAAGTGTCTGCAAGTTAACCCTGAAAATGCACACATGTCAAGAGCAGGTGTAAGTATATTCACATCAGCTGCAGTTCTTGGGCCTCATTAAGTGGTCTGGTTTTTGGGATGATTGAAAGATGCAAATTAATCAGGGTGATAGGGTGTTTGAAAATCTCTCATGAATATTCTTTGTGGATAACCCAAAAACCAGACCTGTTGAGGAGCTTCAAGAAAACATTTAGAAAGAAATACTACATTGTTCTAACACAATGGGGCCAGTCTACTAAACCTCCTTAGCTGCTAATGCAGGCAAAATGCAGATGGTGCAGCTATCTTTTGCAGTCTTTCGCACATTAGATGAGGGGAAAGGTGGGATTGGGGCAGGGAGAAGGCTTGGTAACAGGAGGAAGCCAGCGTACAAGCAACTACCACGCACTGGCTGCACAAACCACCGATAGTGCAGTTGCAGATAAACATTGCCTCAAGAGGTGGCATTAAGTGCAGCCAAGCTATGGGGATCACTGCCGAATGCCAATGGAGGCAGCAGCAGCAGCAGCACGCAACACCCCGCCCCCCCCCCTTTTAGCCTCTCCCCCTCAATGCCAAAATGGTGCTGGTGTGGCGGATCAGAGGATCCATGGCGCCCACACATGGCCCTTTAAACCCTTCTTCCTTCAGAACCCATTCCCTGGACAACACGCAAAATCTAGGGTTGGACTGTCTGGGACCCCCAAAACCCTGGCAATGAACATCACAGCTATCCAGCTGGGACCCACACACTGCTCCGCTAGCAAGCTCAGACCTTACTGGGCCGTCCCTGGTGGTCTTGAGGTGTACAGGGCAGAAACAGCTCCCCTCCGCTTCTGCCCTGTCTCTAGCACCTTCAAAAATGGCATCCATTGCAGTGCTGCCCACTAGCAATAAGACATCAATATTGACATCTTATCGCTAGGGGGCCACACCATGGGACCAGCAGCATCTTGGAGAGTGCCGGAGATAGGACAGGAGTGGAGGGGACCCACTTCTGTCCCATACACTGCTGGACCACCGGGGCGGTCTGATAAGGTTTGTGCTTGCTAGGGGGGGAGGTCCAGAGGTTCCTCCTGGTCAGCCAGGATGTTTGCTGCCAGGGTTGGGGAGGGGGGCCCAGTCAGCCTTATCCAAAGAGGTTGGGTGCTGTCTGGGGGGGGATCATCCAATCTATGGTACCGGCGGCATTTGTGCTTGGGGTCCCAAAGTGGGGCTGCAACTGGGGGGGGAGGGGGTCACATGCCTCCATTGCAGATCAGGGAGGACAGAGCGACTTCCTGCTCTATCCTCCCTCTGCTCCTTTTCTTTAGTCCGCGTTCCCTGCACAAGAGGAATGCAGGCTGGTGTGGTAATTGCCGGCCCTATGTGTTATATGCAGAGCAGATGCTGACCACTCCCCTTCCATTTACCACACAGGTTTCACACCCACCTCACGGCATTTTGACATATCTTGGGTGGTAGCTGCAACAGCATTACACACTTTAATAAACAGACCCAAAATGTCAAGAGAGGCTAGAAGGGGACAGAGATTTGACCGACTGAACCGCTCCCCATGTTCTTCTCTCTGAACACACCGCAGTGCTTTATAATATTATCAATGAATACTCTTTCACAACCAATATGCACCTTAATCATGCCACTTTTTCTTCACCTGCAGTTGCTATCCAGTATAGAAAACTGATCCAGCTGCCTGAAACTGAGGTTTCTATTTTTTATGGGAGCATGCGGAGAGATGCTCCTGTTGAACCAGATCCAAACACAACCTACTGAAATTTTCAGCTTGTTTTCTGTACTGCACAGAGGAAACTTAGTCACTGCCAGCCAACAGATTCTGGTTCATTAACGGTCTTTTCAGAAGGCGTCACTGCAAATCCTTTCCAGAGCACTAAGCAGCTGTAAATTGGGGTTCCTTGAGTCTTGTCAACGAAATCCTTATGGGTTTTGCATAAATACACAAAACTTTCCCAAAGGTATAGTCATGAATTCCACAGCAGGTTGAAAGTAAATTGGAACAATTTATATCAGTGTGATACTACGATTATGATTTGGCACTTTAAACAGTTTTCCCTTTTGGATACCTTTCAGAACGGCAACAGTATAACAGACTGTTTAAGAGTTGTCAAGGTGAGAAGATATGTTGGCTTAGACCTCAAGATGGATCTCAGGCTAACTCAAGTTGATTGATCAAAAATTATATGTTGCACATTTCTCTACTAGAAGACAAACTCCATTGCTGGAATATTGGAGGATCATTGTAGCTGGTCTTGCGTCCCTGGAAAAAAATCACTTTAAAAGACAAAATGGCAGTATCTGATTCGTATATGGCATTTGGTGTGGCCAAAATACTTGTGTGGGCTGATGTTATCTCATGTCTCCTTTGAAGTATCTTTTTATGCATATGTACTTGAGTTTTCTAGTGCAGTAATTTGTTTTACTGTGCTATGCATCTGAACAAATAAATAAAAAGCTTCCAAAAATGGAGCGACAACTCCCGAGAATAGTTTCAGAGACCAGTGAAATGTGGGGACAACAAGTACAAACGCTGAGATGTCCAATTACCCTTGACTTGTATGAGTATCTTTCTGCTCCAGCACATATTCTAGCTTTCCAAATATGCAAAAAATGCCTCCCCGTGGCACTTGGCTCGTGAATATTTAAAGCTCACAGAGTGGAGTCTAAAAATGTGGTGGATATTTATGCTGCCAAAGACCAACAAGGCAACATAATGGCTCCCCCTCCTGTGTATTTGCTGTTAGAAATTAAAAGTGCTCTGACATTTCTAATTAGCGGCAAAGAAAAGCCAGGAACCTATAAGTCTATCAGAAAGGAAAATGAGCCCACATGGTAGGAGCATTATGTTACCACAGTGCAAATTGTGAACATATAGCATTCTGTGATTAGAACAACGTTTCATGATATTACTATTGTAGAAAATGCCAAAAAATAAACTCAAAGATATTCGACTGGATTCAAAAAAATGACAAAAAATTCCTTTGAAAGTCAGCTCACAAATCAATATGCTTACCAACAACGCATCCTGGTTCAATAATGCAATAGAGCCTTCTTTAAAAAAACAAGAGAAAATCCTTTTCCAGGTAGAAGGGGCCACTCTAAAGGGATAACGGGGGCAAAAGGCAAACCAATTACACCTCGTAAAATTCAAATCCCTTAGTTCAGCGTTTTCCATGCCTAAAGCTGGTTTTACGCATGTAAAAGTCTGTTTATAAAATTGCACGGTCATCTGTGCATGTATTATGTAGCTGCTACAACTGTTGCTTCGTCCTCTGTAACATCAGCAAAATTTGTCCCTTCCTTTCTGAACACACTACTAAGACCCTTGTCCGCTCTGCCCTTCTTGAGGATTGCAATCAGCTCCTCACTGATCTCCCTCTGAATTATCTCTCCTCACGTCAATCTGTTCAAACACCAGCCACATGAATTACCTTCCATCAATGTCTCTTTGCTCACATAATCCTTCTTCTCAAGTCGCTTCATTGGCTCTGCAGTTCCTCACTATCTTTCTTCTCTTATCACTCCCTATACCCCTACTCAGGAACTCCGTTCCTCTGGCAGATCCCTTTTATCTGTGCCCTTCTCTGCCACTGCCAACTCCAGACTTCGCTCATTCCATCTTGCTGCTCCATATGCCAGAACAAACTACCTGAGTCAGTGCATCAAGCTCCCTCTCTAGCCCTATTTAGATCCAGGCTAAAGATCTACCTCTTCAAGGCTGCTTTTAGATCCTGATGCGCCTCACTTTTTTGTTCATCACTTAAGGTTTATGGTTTAGGCACTTGATATACTGCTCTTTACTGTGTGTATCAGAGTGGTTTACTGATATATCCTAACAGGCACTTTTTATTACCACGTCCCCCAAGGGCTCACAATCTAAGTGCACCTGAGGCAATGGAGGGTTAAGTGACTTGCCCTAGGCATCTTTGCATACTCTAGTCCCCAGTTTTGTGATGTTGTTCATCTTGATTAGATTGTAAGCTCGATGAGAAGAGACTGTATCTTACATCTGTATGTATAGTGCTGCGTACATTTTATAACACTATACAAAAGCAGGGAGGAGTCAAGATGGTGTCAGGCTCCAGTGAAGCAGCTGTTTTTCTCGTATGGGGAAGAAGCATAAGGGTAAAGAGATTTTGCAGCCTTGACATGCCCCCAGTACCTCTACACCAGTGCCTGTAGTGGTCTCCATACCTCTTGATCCATTTCTTCAACGGCTGCCTGTGTACCCAGTGGGTTCGGAGGAGGTTAGCCCAGCTGCAACTTCACCAGGGCCAGAGATCTTGAAGACTGTCTGAGGATGTTCATCTCTCTCCCCCAATTTGCGGCCATCACCAAAGGCAGCGTGATTCCAGCAGTTTCCTGTAGACATCCTGTATCTGAGGCAGATGATTAAGTTAAGATTACAGGAGCACCGACCCATGTTAAATATTAGAACTAGAAGGGAAACCTATAGTGGAACATTGTTTGCAATATGTCCACACTTTAGATCAGCTCTATTGGAAGTTCATCAATCATGTACCTCAGAATTGGAGAGTGGGTGACCAGCAAGCAATGTTGAATTTTAAGGAGCAACAGTGGATATATTATTAAAATACAACTCAATCACATGGATTAAATTGAGTGATTGAGTGGTACTCGTTGGGATGATGTGTGGTGTATAAACATTGAAAAGTAGTTTTCTACATGTAGCTTGGTGTCCTTTAAGATTGGAATGTAGGGAGTTGTCAATCAAGAGGTTAAAAAGACACCATTTTAAGTCCAAGCCAATTGAAGTCCAGATGGAAAAATGGTGTAACACTCCCTGTAAGAACTGTTGCAATGAATGCCAAGGAAAGAGTACTGTACATTACAAGCCAACGAAGGAGCACACTGCATAATAATAAGGAAAAACCTTAATGCAAAACTAATTTCATCCAATAATATTGATAATGTAGACACACTAACTATAAAAATTAAAACCACAAAGATATGCTTAATATATAGACCCCCAGAATACAATACAAACAACACTGATAACCTAATTGAACTACTAGCATCATCCACTGACACAAACCCAATAATACTAATGGGTGATTTTAATCTCCCCTCAACACCTACCAACCAACCAAACCACTTCACAGAAGCAGTAAGCAACTTAGACTTCCACCAAATAATAACAGAACAAACACATAAAAAAGGAAAAACACTCGACATGGTATTCCTACCAAACTCACTTCATAACCTATATAACTCCAAATCACTCTCAAACATACCAGTCCCCTGGTCAGACCATTACCTTCTGAAATTTGATATTACCATCCCTGACAACAATCACACTAAACGAACACAACCTCCACAAAATAAGAGATTTAGAAAGTTTAATGAGGAAGAATTCTTAGATCAAATAATTCCTCACCTCACCTTAACACCTACAAATTTGGAAGAAACTATCAAACCTGGAACAAAACCATCTCACTGGCAGCAGAAAAAAAACCTAACCTGTCTCAACATAATAGAAACGACAATATAATTGATAAAAAGAATGCCCCATGGTTTAACATGACACTTAAAAATCTTAAAAGACAACTAAGAATGGAAGAAAGGAAATGGAGGCAAAACAAATCTCCAACAACCTATGAAAAATACATAAATACCCTACACACATATAAAGTAACAATAGACAATTCTAAGAGAAACTACTACTCTAACTTACTCAATAACTCAATTAACCGACCAAGAGAATTGTTCTATATAATACAGAAGCTAACAAACAAAACATACAATTCAGATGAAATATCCATAGATATTACCCCACAAGACTTAGCTCAATACTATATCAATAAAACAAAAATACAAACAAATAACCCCTCAACAACACACTCTGAAATGAAGCACACAACCTCTGATAACTGGTCCAATTTCAGCCCAATTTCAAAGACCACACTCAAAGCTACCATATCTAACATCAATACAACTACATCATATCTTGACCCATGCCCAGTTGATTGGATAAAAAAGACACTCTCAATACTCTCTCCCTTCATCCTCCCCATGGTTAACATTTCACTAGATGAAGGATACTTACCACCATCACTCAAACATGTTCAAATAAGACCAATACTTAAAAATAAAACACTAGACAAATTATCCCCAAAATCATACAGACCCATATCGAGCATTCCTTTCATGGCCAAACTTATTGAAAAAATAGTTCAAACCCAACTACAGGATTTTATTGATACCTTGAACCTCCTTGACGAACACCAATATGGCTTCCGACCATTCCATGGGGTTGAAACATTGCTAACAGTCCTTTACGACACCTTACTAAGAGGAATTGATGACACAAAACAAGCCTTCATCCTAGTATTCCTCGACATCTCTGCCGCATTTGACAGCGTAAACCATATAACAATGCTCAACAGACTTCAACAAATAGGAATTACATCCACTGTCTATAACTGGTTTAAATCCTACTTATCAAACAGAACCCAAACAGTAAGAATCCTTAACCAAACATCCAACACATTCAACCAAACACAAGGCCTCCCACAGGGATCTGCACTATCAGCACTTTTGTTTAACATTTACCTACAACCAGTCAGCAACATCTTTAAACGTCATGGCGTCCATTATCATATCTACGCCGACGATATAATGTTTTACCTCCCATTTAAAATCCCACACCCTCCACTACAACAAATAACAGAATGCTTTAAAGAACTAACAATATGGCTCAGCGATCAGAACCTACACATTAACTTCTCAAAAACTGATGTACTATATATTACTAAAAACCAAACATACACACCTCCAAGCACCATCACACTTGATAACCATGAGATCAACATAAAAGAAATAAAATACCTAGGTGTGATACTTGACAATAAGCTTAACATGGATTCACACATAAAATATCTAACAAAAAACATACACTACAAACTTAAGACCTTGAGACAACTAAGACCTTTAATTCACTTACAAGATTTCATAACCATAATTCAAGCTATCATAACCCCACATTTTGATTTTACAAATTTAATCCTTAATGGCATCACAAAACAAAACATTAAAAAGATACAACTAACTCAGAACATAGCAGCAAGGATAATAATGAATATAAGCTCAATCCAACATATCACACCGACCTTGGCTGAACTCCATTGGCTACCTATTCACAGCAGAATAAAATACAAGATTCTACTAACTACATTTAAACTAATAAATAACTTAGCGCCATCAGTACTCAATACACTCATCAATGTAGAAATAGATAAAAGATCACAAAGGAGTAGAAACACAAACACTATCGCAGTACCAAAAGATTACACAAAAGCTAGAAAACAAACCAACATGAGAGCCTTCTCTCATTCAGCACCTATCCTCTGGAATAACCTTCCTGACAACATTCGCCTACTATCGGACATAAAGGAATTTAGAAAAAAACTGAAAACCCATTTATTCTCATTACACTACAACAAAGGAGCAGAAACTAGCCAGACTACACAAAGAGACACAGGTTAACTAGCAAATACAACCATATAACTACGTGCCTTCAAGATTAAATTAATGTTTACACCTACAAGCGATATAAGATAATTGTAAATATCTACTATGTACATATGTTCTAATAGTTTAACGTTCTAATAATTTACTGTTTAAATATTATACTGTTACCTGTACCTAGTTCACCTGTTCTATGTTCTATGTAAAATGACTTGGTATGATACTACCCATACCATATAACATAATGTTCAATGTAAACCGCACTTGATACTTGTGAAAGAGCGGTATAGAAATAATTGTTAAATAAATAAATAAATAAATAAATAAGATAAGTGTTAAGGTTACAGTGGTGGCATGATTACCCCAAAGCAGAACTATTTAACCATTTTGTCAGTTCAAAACGTGACTTTGCATTAGTGATATATGCCATATAATAATTTACCAATTTGAGGATTCGGCATCACTACATTAAGTTTATTTGGAGACTTTTTTATAATCTAAGTACATTAGTAAAGTAAAATGGACCAAATGGGAACTAGCTGTAGCTGGGCTAGCACCTATTGAAGGATAGAAGGTCCAACAAAAAATTGTTTTCTTTGGACTCATACTTCTGGGAATTGATGTGAGTACTATTAGTGATCATTTCTTTCCACTGAGTGACGCTCTAAGAGTAAATGTACTTTTTAAACTAAGCAGGAACCCGTGAGTACACACCCACACCAACTTCAGAGCCTGTGTAAATGTGTGAATTGGCATTTGCTTGCTATTGGGGATGGTCCCAGGAGCCTATTTCATAAAGCTACAAAGATGCCTTTGAAGTCTTTATAAAACAGGCTTAACATAGGCATTCTAGTATGACATTAACCCCCCCCCCACACACACACACACACACACGTGTCAGCTAGGACTCATGCTAAGCATCCACCAGCTCTGGGAGGAGCAAACATGGCGGCTCCTGCTAGGCCTGTGACATTTCTTTCAGCACCCAAACTAGTCATAGCTGCTTTCATCTAACAATCTTTGAATCCCATTGGATCCTACTTCAGCTAGCAATGGCCTACATCAAGGGGATTCATTCTTCGGTACAGAGAGTGCCACTCCAACTCTCAAACATCAACACTGCTTTTGGGCTTTACATCTGTCCCATCACCCTACTCCTTTTTGATACTGTCATAATAGAGCTATACTCTGCAAAGAACATGTAGAATTTGTGTGGTAGAATGCATTACGGAATGAATTACAATTTGTTCTGAAGAGCAAGCACCTATTCGCTTCTTTAGGCCAAGATAAAAGACCAAGGATATGGCTGAATAGTTAAAATCTATGTCAGTTATTCATAAATTAATTGCAGATTTACCATCAACAAGCCTGATTTTCACACTATTGTAAATATGCATGATTATATTTCCACATGTAACCAAGGGTATCTGATACTCTAGGTGACCTATCGACCATTTTCCCAACCCACCTATAGTTCAGCATATCTTCTTTCTTTCCCCCCAAGGTCTCCAGCATCTCTCTCCTTCCCTTCATCGCAATCACATCTTATGCTTCCATCAATGTATCTAACTATGCGTAACCTATTTTCTTTCCAAATACAATGCTAAATTATACAGAGGATTTCTATCAGTGCAATACATTTTCATCAACAATGCCTGGTTTTATCTTTTTACTTGCATACCAATGGTTAAAAAGCCCATGTGACTTAGTCTTAGGAACAGGACGCAAGCAATGTTTCAATTCTTCATTGAGATACATTGGATTTAGGTACATTATGAGGCTGAGAGGGTAATTCTATACGGAACCTTAGAATGTAGAACAGAGTTTTATACCCTCAAGTACGCTCTTCTAAAATTGCCCAGAGGTATAGGTGTATAAAAAGTAGGCACACAGTATAAAGATTGATATTCAAAACTCTTATCCAGATGGTCAACAGGAAGCTGTCCGGATAAGGGAGCTGAGCAAGATAGTCATTGGCACTATCCGGAAAAGTCTCAGCACATATTGAGAGAGAGTGATTTTCAGCCGACACTTATCCGGATAATTTAGGCCATCTGAAAAGGTGGTCTAGGTTACTATTCGGATAAGTGTCATTTGAAAATCATGCTGTCCAATGCCACCCAACTTGTATGTCCAACAGCAGACCCTATCCAGATGCTACCACTCAATGTCCCACTGATATTTAAGCATCATGGCTGACCGTGGTGACATTTGAAAATCAACACTTTCGAAAATCGAGCCCATAGTTCCTACTGCGATGCAATATGCACGTAGGCATTCCTGGGGTCCAAAGATAGGTGGAGTTAGGGCAGGATTGGCAATAATTCCATTTAGGAGTGGCCTAGTGGTTGGGGCAAGTTACCTCAGATCAGAAGTTCAGGGGTTAAAATCCTACTAGAGGACAGCAACCTTGGGCCGGAAGGACTGGGGTTTCTAGTCCCACAGGTGCTCCTTGTGGTCTTGGGCAAGCCACTTAACCCTCCATTGCCCATGTTCCCTATAAAATAGTTATCTCCAAGTTCTAATGCCCTGTTCAATGTAATTTCAGTTTGTTCAGTGTAAACTGCCTTGATATCATGAAAGGTGGTATATAATAAATAAATAGGCATCTATTCTTTTCACTGCACACATGAACGCAATTTCACCTGCATCAGAGAAGATATAGAATTACCTCAGGGGTGTTGTTGAGTGTTGGTGAGTCGGAGCTGACTCATGGCAATCCTCAGGATACTTGTCCTACACTGTCTTCAGCCAGGCGGCTAATTGTTGATAGAGTGGCACCCATAGCTGCTGTTATTGTATCGAGATACGGACACATAGGTGCATATTTTGTTTTTATATTCAAGTTGCAATTTATGTGCCTATGCATCTCGGCACCCTGTTATAAAATTGCCCTCCACACTGGGGAAGCAGTCGTCATTATGGCTAGAAAGGAAGAAACCCTCCTCTATAAGGAGAGTCAACAAGGCTGGCTTTGCCTTGAAGAAAGTACATTTCTATGCAATGATGGTGCTTTTATCGAGCTCTGTAATGTTGAAATGTGATAGTTTGAATTGTAATCCTATGTTTATACTGTATAATCTCATTGGAAAGGCGAGAAGGAAGATAGTGAATGAAGATAATTGAGAATTTATGTTCTGCGCACTATATTCTGTGATACATCAGTTTAACCTTGAGGATAATGGAAGTCACTACTTACATGAGCGTCAGAGACGTTTTGGCTATATTTCAATTGCTTAGTATTACATCAGTCCCTCACAAACTACTGTAACAAATTCATACAGCTTACTTTTTGAAAGAAAGAAAGAAACTGAGAAAGCGAAGAAGTCTCTCTCGTCTCCTTTTTCTTTTTCCTTTTTAGGTGCGTTTCACTATTGCAGAGGGTTCAGGTGGCAAGCCTATTGTCTGTCCATACACATGTTTTTTTGCATAAGCATGCCCAAAGAAACATGAGCCAATGCCATGGTTCAGACTTCCCTCACCGTGATCGGCCGCCTGAATGGAGGAACGGCACAGTGCAGGGAGCCCAGGCTGATCTTGCAATTTGAAGCTTCAGGAGACCTAAAGCTGTGATATCACCCCGAACTTTCTGCCTCATGTGTTCATGTGGTTCCACCATTCAGAGAGCCAATCGTGGTGGGGGGAGACTGAGCCACTGCGTTTTTGAGGTGCTGCAGCCAGGGACAAGAATGAATGACTACTCAGCATTTGTATAGCACTACGAGACGTAGGCAGCACTGCACAGACATGCAAGAGACAGTCCCTGCTCATTAGAGCTCACAATCTAGTCAAGACAGACAACACAGAAGCTGTAGACATGAGATACATCTACGGGGAATGGTTAGGAAACACAAAGGAGATCAGGTGAGTCAAAACCTGAAAGTGTGAAATGAGGGAAGGGGGGAGGCATCATGAGAAAGAGAGAGAGGCAGGGGAAATGTTGGTGGGGAGGATATGAGAGAGAGACTGACTGGGAGAAGACTGGAGGGGGGTTATGAGAAAAAGAGGTACACACACGCACATATATACACTACCTCCGCACCAACACTGCTGTGAGACACACAGATGAATCCCCCACATGCCTGATTCTAAAAATGGGCAAAACGTGCCATTGTGTCGCCCTGCTAGTGAACACTTTTCAACTTGCTTGATTCCCTGCTCCACAGAGGGATTTAATTCTTTCTTGTCTTCCCCCCCCCCATCTTTTCCTAATGAACATATGAATGCAATTCAGTATTATCTCTGATTATCTATTTCTCTTGTATTCATTTGGTCTGAATATTTCTCTTTCTTAGTTAAGTTGATGCTTGACTGCAGCATTGAAAACTGACCATAGAAAAAAAATCTTTCTTTCGTAATAATGGAATGTGTTGGTCTTAGAATGATAGTCACCATGTTAATCCACTTGGATGTGTGGAAATGTGTAGGTGATGTCTTTTTATTGGACTAACTTAGGGGCTCTTTTACGAAACTGCAGTAATGGTTATCAGGTGGTTTATCATGTGCTAACAACTAATGGTAACCACTACCATGCACTTAGAGCGGCCAGTGCAGTAATAATTCCATGCCAAGTGCCCTTAGCGCAACGAAGTGGGATCGGGATGGAGAGCGGGCATGACAATCACCGATTGCTAGCCACAGGATGGCACCATGACTGCCGCTGCCCATCTTAAAAGCCATGCCATTGTCCCTCTTCCTCCCCAAGTCTGGATTCCACCCCCCACAATCAAAGCCCCAACAATCTGAGCGTCTTTCACCGATCAGCGCCTTCCCCAGGATCTGAGCCCGCCAATCAGCACCCCTCCAGCACATCCACCTAGAAAATGCAAGCCCTCCATAAGATCTCCTCACCCCTGAGCAGGCCCCCCCCCCCAACAAGGTCCTTCTCCATAAAATGCCTACAGAAGTGGCAAATTTAAGAAAGAATTTTCTATATCATTGTAAGAGACTTTGCCAACCCCAGTTCCAAAGGTTGTGACACTAGGGCTGGTGCAAGTGTATTTGACACCCTAAGCAAACCTTGAGCCCCGCCCCCCTGAAATTTTGATAATTAAATTTAACAATCATGATGATCCAAAACACCCCCAGCACCCCCGCTCACACCACAATAACAATCCTACAGAAATGCACAATTGGACTTCATGCTTTTTGAACATTAAGCTTTGCTTTGTTTGTATGTATGTGTGGACCCGCTCCTCCTGCAGAATGTGCTGATGGCTCGTTGATGTGGCCATCAGGGTCGATTGTTTGCTTTGAATGCCGCTGCCCTTTCCTGCCCCTCAGAAGCTGATGCCCTAGGCAACCTCCTAGCCCTTCTTAATGGTTGGGCCGGATGTGTAGTAGAGGCTTCTACAGGGGAAACTGGCCCAACAAGCTCTAAGACCTGCGATGTACTAACTGCACAAACCAGAGGGAAGGCCTGGGACTAAGGGGTTCATTTGCACCAGGCACTAGCTGACAGCACTTGTTCTGGTGCACACTGAAAGCATGCTAGGACACACTAACTGTGCAACCCACATTAGAGGCACAAAGTGGGTGGGTTAGGGGAAGAGAGTGGGCTTGGTGAGCTCAGTGCAATTAGCACTGGGTTCACACTGCACATTAACTCATTAGTGCATGTTCACCTAATGCCCCCTGCATTGGTGGTGTTAGGGGCCCCCGTGCTACTGCATTATGCGCTGTGGGTCAGGGCTCCATTGTAACATGGGGGTATTGTACCTAATGTGCCTTGGTTTTGACACTAATGGCATGCTGCATGCAACGCCTTGGGGCCCATTGGTTAAAGAACCCCTAAGCGCTAAACACATTTTCTGGGTGATTCTTAAGCCTGCATCCATATAGCTTTTTATTTTAAAAGGGGCATTTTGAGGGCAGATATTTTAATCTCTCACTAATGCATTAGACTGTGGGGAATTTTAGGAGAAAAACGGCAATATCTTTAATGTGTATGCCATAGAAAGAGGGGAGACTTTGTGAAACTGCAAATCTGGAATGGCCGGATGTCAGAGCCAGGCAGGTAACCTCTCACATCTCCAAAGAACAAACAAACCGAATGTGGTATCTATTAGTTATCAATTATCAGTTATCATTTATTCAAAACAATATTGCTCAATATCAATTCAATATAGATCTAGCTCAATTTCTATGCAAATATATTTTCTTTAAATATATAATTCATTATATAAAATTGAAATAAATAATATTTGTATGAAAAGTGAGCTAGATTTATATTGAATTGAAATTTAACAATATTGTTTTGAATAAATTATTTTGTCGTGGGGGGTTTCTGCACACAAGTGGATCCCACATGCCACACTGTCATAAGCTGGATCGAGGATGACATATTTTCATCCTGGAGACCCACAAAATGGTTCCAGAATCTTAAGCTGCCAAATTATGCAAATCTGATGAAAGAATCAGGTTAACGTATGGAGCTAGACCTCAAGAACATTCATTGTGGAAATCAGACCCATTTGTGGGATTCCAGGACTGGAGCTCACCAGTTCTAGTCCAGGGCATACTGGCCTCTCTCCCTTTCTGATCTGTCTTCCAGGTTTTGCTCACACTCACCTCCAGTCCACAGAAATTCCTGATCCGTGCAAATGATCAAGACATCAGACAGAAATCTCCTTTCCCCTCATCGTCTGTCAGGATGGCGACTGTAAGCCATCTGGGGACAGAGAAATATCTATTGTACCTGAATGCAACTCGTTTGAAACTAGTACTGCAAAGGCATGAACTAAACTCAAATAAATAAATCAATATTTGGACCCGCCTCTCAAATATTTACTGTGGCAGGCACACATCTCAGTTTCAGACCAGAGTTAATAACATAAGTGAACGCCCGGTATGTTAAGGCACTTGGTTAAACTGTGCAATACGGATTCACAACCACAACTAAGTTTCTAGACGCTCTGTGTTAAAACGTTAAATTCAGTATCCAGCTGCTTAGGGCTTAGTTGCTAGAAATACTCTAACATGTAAAGCACTTGTTTAATATTATTTCATCCTCTTGAGAAAGCTGTAATGTGCCATGTTCACAAGTCATTTGCATACACAGAAAAAAAGAAAGGTAATAACAGAAACTGTGCTGCATCAGAACAGACACAAAACACAAGGGCACGGCTAAAGAGCGGTCAACGGCAGCGCAGTGAAGGTGCCTATGAGCACTCGCTCGGCACTCTACATGCATTGGGTTTTTACTGTGTATCACAAAATGTTTCCCTCTCAGGAGCTCCTCTAATAGGCAGAAAAAGAATCAGTCACATGCAAGCTGTGCTCATCGCTTTCATCTCTGAAGGATGAAGATCAGTCGGATTCACTGGGATTTGAACTTGAGAACCTCACGTCTAGCGAACAGTGTTGCAGGCTGACACCAAAGCACATGAGAACCAACATGCCGCCGCCTGCAAACCGATCATTGCCCTGACCCTGCTGTTTCAGAAGATTAAAAGAAGCCATCCTTTCAGACTACAGAGCAAAACACGATTTGTGTGGAAAAAAGCAGGACTTACGAGGAGAGAGATATGAAATACGGGAAGGTGAGAATGCAGTGGAAGAGAGTCAAGTCTATCAGTTTCCATGGGCAATGCTGCCTTAGTGAATAAAGGAAGCATTGAGTCTGAAGGAATAGCTTCAGTAGATACTGTCTAGTGCCCATCGAGGGACCCTGCGGCAACCATTCCCCTGGATCCATGACTCTAGTTACCGCAGTCCTTGATCAAAGTCTTTTAGGTCTGGGTTGAAATCCCAGTTACTTTCTAGACTTAAAGAAGGACAAGTGAAAGTGGTCAAAGATTGCCTGAAGGTTTAGGTATTTGCACAGACATTTACCTGAGCCAACAGTTTAAAGGTACATGGTTTAGACATCAGTGAAACCCCTGACTTGAGTAATAGCGATCTGCTAGATTTTGAAGAATTCCTTTTTCTGCGCTTGAAAATACATGGGCCTTTCTGTACCATCTTCTCTGTCAGCTACTGTGAGCCACATTGGCTTCGTTCTTGTTCTGACCAGGGCAGGATTAAGGCACTGCCAAACTAAGCATGTTCCTAGGGCCCGGATGCTTAGGAGGTGTTGAGAACTCAGTACCAAAATTCAAAAGAGGGGTAAACGTTTGGCTTCTTGTGTGATGCTTTGGCTGGTTCCTGCCAATGTTGTGATCATGCTTTACTATTTTGAACAAATTTTCCTTCTTGTTCTGCCAAGTGTTTTGTTATTAGGTAAATAATGTTTGTCTACGCATTTCCCCTCCTCCAAAGCCTGGCCTGTCTCATTGTCTGGCTTCATCATCGTTCAATTGAGTTATTTTATATTATCAATCTGCACGCACTTTGATTGCTGCAAGCCACTCTGAGGTCTACCAAATCTCAATCAATAGATTGGGCGGTATATCAAATGCCACGATAAAGATAAAGAATAAATGGAAGGGGCTAATTCAGTGGCTCTCAAGGCACTTTTTTGCCTTCTAAGTCAGTCGCTAGAGGCATGGGAAGGAGCAAGTCAGTACAGCCCACTGAGGTTTCTGTCTTCTTCCCAGTCCTCTGTGCATGGTCCTCTAGTAAGCAGGATGCTAACCTGCCGCTTCCTCCTCTGCTGTCAGGACCATGCAAGGCCCCACCCAGGTGAGTTTTCGACAGTGGGTGCTTGTTTGTTAATCCTACCCTGGTTCTAACATTCTTAAATGTATTTGCAGCTATACCATTGTGGAAAGATGGGAAGTAACTACAGACTTGCAGTTCAGCAGAGAAAAGTTGAAAGTCAGGGTCCCCCTGGAGGGATAAAGGCAACTTTAAAAAATAAAAGGCAAATCCCCCTCCCAAACAACATTTTCCTTATCACTTTCAAGTGAAACAAACTGTTTGAAATGTATGATTAAAATCAATCTATATGTGCCAACTATGAAAGTATAAACTGTTCAAAGTGTGATTCCGCGCAGCTAGGTCCTTCTATGGCGCTGCACCTAGATTAGGAGATTTATTCATTTATTTAACTGGTTTCCTATACCGCCTTATCCTTCAATCAAAGCAGTTTACATTATAACTTAACTGTATACATGGAACGCTAAATAGAGGAGGGGGAAAAGAATACAGAACAGGATAACAAGTTAACTTATGTACAATGCAACATATAGGGCATATCCTATGTACAACTTTGGTCTATGGCATTGGGGTGTGGTCATTAGTCTGTGGCCTGGAGTTGTTAGGGAGTGGTTTGGAGCTTTTCATCGGATAGGATGCTAAGTAATGTGTCCCAGATGGTTTGTGTATAGTAGAGTTTTTAGCTTCTTCTGGAAGTCTTTGATGTCTGTTATTGCTCACATGTCATCTGGAAGCAAGTTCTATATCGGTGGGGCATATATTGAAAGCCAGAGCTGGGGTATAGTACGCCTCACAGGACATGGCATGGGCAGAGTGAGAGCATCAGAGCAGAGGGGAGAATGCAGCATTAAGGAAAGCTACCGCCTCATCAACTGACTCAGATGACATAGTGGAGGAAAGAGGTGATGAAATAGTGAAGGAGAGAACCAAAGGGTCAATACGTAGCATGAAGATTTCTAAAGAGATTGGAGGAGACAGGGTGAGGTTGAGGTAGTGGGTGATGAAGAGTGAAGCTTAACAGATGATGGTCAGATAAGAGAAGAACTGAGATAAAGAAACTTGAGGGTAAGCAATTAGAGAAAAATACAAGGTCAAGGCAGTGGCCATGATGGTGAGTGGGGGCAGTAGAGCAAGCTGGAGGTCGAATGAGGAGGTTAGGGAAAGGAGCTTTAAAGCAAAAGGATCAGAAGGGTTATCAACATGAATGTTAAAATCCCAGAGAATAAGAGTGGGGGAAGAGGAATCCAAAAAGAAGGAAAGTCACAAGTCAAAGTCAGTGAGAAAGGTAGAGGTGGACTTGTAGAAGCTCAACACCACCACCAGAGCCATTGGGATGAGGCATGTGGGAGAACTGATAACCGCCATGAGAGAGAGCAGTGACCTTCACAGCGTCTTCTGGGAGGAGCCAGGTCTCAGTTAGAACCAGAAGATGGAGAGCATTAGAGATAAAGAGATCATGATTAAAAACCAGTTTATTTGAGATGGAGTGTGTGTTGCACAAGGCACATGAGAAAGGGAGAGAGGAAGGGGAAAGGAGAGAGATATGAATAAGATTAGAGGTGTTGTGTTCAGAGCTCTTCTCAGAGTGTGACAGAAGTCTAGGGGGCCAGGGTTGGGGTTGATATCTCCGGATGAGAGAAGGAGAAGGAGTAGTAGAGTACGGGGAAGAGAGGAGACAGCACGGCGGTAGCAAGGATGAGGTTGTTTTAGAGAGAGAGGAGATGGCTGAATGAGAGGCAGAAAGTAGTGAAGCTCAAGAGCTGATGACAGGGTAGAAGACAGAATGGAGGGAGAAGTGAAGATGGTAAAGGGGAGATAAGGAGGGGAGGAGTGAAGGTGTTGGTAGGAGGGGAGACAATTAGGAAGTATGAAGAATAGGAAGACAAACTGATGAGAGATGAAGAGGAGAACAGAGGCCAGAAATAAGAACAGGTGGGAGAGAGATCACAGGTGATTTGGTGCACCTGTAAATAAGTGAGGTAATAAGCAGATGACGGCTATAAGACACCGAGTGCCTGGAGGTGGGTGGGTAGAGGGGAGGAGGGGTGGGATAAAAGTTGTTCAGATGAGAAAAGCTGAACAATAATGCAAAAGGTATAAATGAGGTAAAAGAACACCTAGCAATGATAAATAAATAATAAAGGGGCTATACAATACCTCAGCGGGAGGGGGGGGGGTAGACACTCAGGTAGATTAGAGCAGAGACAGGAAAAAAAATTTAAACTCTTCAGCAATGGAGACAGAGTTAGGATAGGTATTGAATTAAATGTTAATTTGGGCTCCACCGACAGGCCAGACAGTAGAAGGAAAGTTGCAGTTAGTTATGGAGAGGAGCAAGAGAGAGCTGTGAAAAGCTGAACAACAGTGCAGTGAGTCTCTGCACATGGCCCTGCACCCCCCCTTATGCCATCACTGCCTGATCCGAGAATGTATTGGGAGCCAATGTAATTGGTTAAGTAGGGGGGTGATGTGCTCTTGTTTGGATGTTCCAGTGATGATTCGTGCTGACATGGAGAAGATGTCTATTCAAGATGGAGAAGGTGTCTATTTTAAGCCTGTTTTACAGAGACAAAAAGGTGCTTATGGGATACTTTTACTAAAGGTTAACACGCGATAAGTGCATCTGCGCCCTTAGAAATAAAAGGGCTATGGGCACTTAACATCGGGGCTGGTGCTACCATTAAGCAAATTAAGTGGCTGCCTAGAGCACTGACCCTTCAGGGCAGCTGCTGACACCCCTCTCCAGGGCCTACAGCGGTGGCAACAACTCAGAAACCATGAGGCAGTGGTTACCTTAACTTGCCAGAGCTGCCTCGCGCTTTTTGCCTGGAAGTCTGCCTTTGAGGGAGGCGGAAGAAACCGATGGTAGAAAGTAGAAACCAAGAGGGGTGGCAGCAATGGCAATAGATGGAGGAGCCTGCCTAGGACGCCTCAAATCATTGAACTAGCCCTGCTTAACATGCATTAATCTAGTTAATGAAAGACAGAAGGGAGCACCTCCCCTGCAAACCCAAAGCAGCAAAAAAGAACAGGAGAGCCACGTCACTGGAAGACGAGAGCTTTATTCTGCGTCACCAGGTCTGCCCTATATGTGTTTTGGCCTTGGAGCCTTCTTCAGGGGACTTCGACCTTATGAAACATGCACATATAAACATTAGAATAATAAATAATAAATACATAAACCTTAATACAAACAATATTCACCATTCTAAAATCTAGATATTAATATTAGGAATTGTGCATCTAACAAGAGCCCAATGATATAAACATATTTGGTAATATCCATTCTAAATACATATATAACCAAAATGTGATAAAAACATATGTGTAACTACATAAATAAATAATTAAATAAATAATATAGAAAACCATAAAAAATAATAATACTATAAAAAACATACTAAATGATAAATACCGTACAATGCATAGAAAAGCACTAAGAAGAACTACATTAATCAAAACATATCATAAGTTACTAATGAATATAATCCAAAAGTTATATATAATTAGATAGTACATAGATAGTGGACTCACCACGTAGAAGACACATTTCTTTTATGTATCAAGTAATAAATTGCTTCTGTCAGTCTGGAGAAAGCACAATAAAAGCCATAACCAAAGAAGGGGGAGAAAAAGAGAAAAGAGATCATCGACCAATAGCAGGAACAACGGACATACTTAATCACAGAATCCGAAGTGGGGGAAGGTGAACATCTATGTGGTCTTATAATAGCTGATCTATATTCGTGCATATCTTTCATTAGGGCACTGGAATATAAAACCTTATTTAAAATGATTATATTGGTAAGTACTGAACTGTGAATGCCATCGAGCGATCAGACTATAATTCCTCTCTCACATTGATAAAAGGCGATACATTTATACATTGTTCACCATGCTTGTGTACCTTCTTTAAAAGTTTTTGACAAACCTAATCTTTATTGCTCTGCAAATTGTTCCAAGGGAAAATATCCAACTAGTCCATATTCTATATGCAGATATCTATGGGCCAGTGTTACAAAGAACGCCAACCTGGCGCGGGAACTTTCAAAAGGTGCGGAGAGTTAAAAGAAAAGCAGACCACGTCTCAATTTAAAAGCAAAATTAGACATTGTTGAAGCCTCAAAACGCACACCCACTGTATTTCAAATCTGCAACAACCATGCCTCATAAATCCTTAATGTGAAATAAAACAATCGATGTTGGTCTTACCTCGCAACTGGAATGAGAGCATGAGAAAATACACCATTGAATCTTCCTGCTTTTTAACCTCATCTATGATGTAATTGTCACAGTATCTCCTTTTCAAAATGAATGGCCTCATAATCATCCGCTGTAACAAACCACACTTTTATATGGTTTGATGAAAGACATAGCACTTTAATTCAGTTTACATTTAACAAGCCACTTGTAATCGGAAAGCCCTTGTTTAAAGGTTCAATATACACATAGGACTGATCGTCGGTCACAAATGGATATCCAGCACTTAATGAATGCTAAGTCACCATAATCTTAAAAGTGTCTAGCCATATCTGTTAGTTAAAAGATGATAGAAGGTAGAAATAAAACATAAATAGTCTGTGTCTTCGTGAGATTAAAACCAGACACATCATACATAGATCAGTCAGTTATAATAAAAAGTAAGGGACCAATAAAATAACTCAAATCCAATGAAAGGAGAGAACATAGAAAAAGCCAGGACTTCCCCCATCTAATTGGACTCCAAATAGAGAAATAGATAAATAATAATATCTTATGAAGTATATACGCCAAGATATCTATGACATAACACCAGATGAATACTAAAGTGGGAGGAAACGGCTAAAACGAAAAAGTGGGGGTGGGGAACCATTCTCTCAACCAAATTATATATAAGGGAACATGGCATTAGCCCAAGATTTATCTACCTAATTGTTAACCAAGGGGTGGCCATGGGATATTCCAAAAAATGCCTGTGCTTCATTGCATTCCATCACACCTATCAATAGCAATGTTATATTATCCAAATGAAACCAAAAATAATAAAGTGATAAAATAAATGGTGAATGACAAAATATGATAAATAAATAAATAGTTAAACTAAACTAATACCTTAAGTTAAAATTCCTCCAAAAAACTAAGAAACCAACGAAATCATGTACATAAAAACAAAATCTAACTAAGAGGATGTTACATAGAGACACAAAAAACTGTCCGTGAAAACCATCCAAAGATCAAAGCATTAATAAAGCCACATATGTAAAAACGAAATCTAACCAAGAGGGTATTTCATAAAAAGACAGAGAGGTCCAACTCTTGGTTAAGACCTCTAGGGTGTAAAGTATCCATCTGGAAAATGGTTCTTTGTTCCAACCTGAGCAAAGTCTTGTCGTGGTCTCCTTCTCTCCAATGAGGGTGTACCTGTTTGTATACTAAATATTTTAAATTTGAAACCTTGTGTTTAGCCATGATCCGATGGTATGCCAATGGTTTTTGGGCAATATTGCATTTCAAACAACTTTTATGCTCGATAATGCGTGTCTTTACACTCCTATTGGTTTTCCCTATATAAAGGAGATTGCATGGGCATTTGATAATATATATCACATTGTCCGAGTTGCAGTTGGTAAATTTAGTCAAAGGATATTTTTTGGCAATCAGAGGGTGAAGAAACACCTCTCAGCAAGTAAAAACATTATCACAAACAGAGCAGGATCCATACTGAAAGTGTCCCTTTGTAGGAGCATGGCGTTGAGGGACGAGCAAGGCAGAGGGAACCAATACGTTTGATAAATTAGAATTCTTTCTATTTGTGATTAATACCTCTTGATCAGCAAATGATGAGATAGTTTGTATAATGTGTCCCTCACGATGAATAATATCAGCAATCTTTTTGGAGCAATTGGAGAAAAGAATAGAGCAGACCATTTTATCTATGGCCCCCTTGTCGTTAGCCTCCAAGTGATCAATACGTTTAGTACTTCTGGCTCTAAGATATGCCACCTCCACACGTTTGGAGGGGTATAATTTCTCTGCAAATGATCCATGAAGCATGGCAGCATTAGATTCAAAATCTGCATCTGCCGAACAGATATGCCTAGCTCTCAAAAATTGACTGATAGGGAGAATGACCGCCTTAGTATTTATTTATTTAACTGATTTTGATATACCGGTTTTCTACCGGTCAAAACGGTGGACAGATAACAATAGAAAGACAAATGTTTTCGATCATCATGGAGAGCGGGGTATGAAGGTAGCTGCTGAGGGAAACACGGTAGTAAAATCATCAGCAGGTAGAAAGGGTTCAGTAAGTGGGCATGGGGGTCCATCCGGTAGTTTCTTGAGAAGGTCAGCACTTGCCATAGTGTTCCTGGAAGAGGTGAGTCTTTAGGTTTTTACAGAAGACTTTTGTTGCTTGGATACTTCTTAGGATGGGTGGCAACATGCTCCAGAGGGTGGGGGCATAGAGTGGGAAGACCTCGGCATGTTGGGTGCTTTTGTGGATCTGCAGCTGAGCAGGTTTAGTATGCTCTGCCTGAAGGGTCTGGTGCCCATCTGCGTCTTTATAGAATACTAGCACAAATCCTGCAGAAATCACATCTAGATTGTCAACATGAACATTGCACCTGCTTGAAAGTGAGCATAAATGTCAGCCTATACTTTACATGCGTTTTTATCAAATACATACGTAAATTGTGACTCCGCCCTTGCTCTGTCCAAACTCCATCTCTGTGCACGCCCACCATACAAATACGGCAAGATTGCATCACACATCCTTTTAAGTGTAATCTCATTTTATGAGAGTCTTCAATGCCGTTTAATGCGCGAAAGTGGTTTATAAAATTACCTTCTCTCTCTGTCTTCCCAAGGACCCATAACTCCTGCAGGCACATGGCTGTTCATGTTTCAAAGACTACTACGGCAGGATAAGGTTGGCTCCAGCCCAGGTGAGAAACAGAGAGGCTGCCTCTTAAATGGGGACCGCAGCAAAAAAAAAAAAAGCAATATCTGTCGATCTTCAAGTCAAAGATCATGTGAAAGGGTCACTACAGCCTCCAGTGAAAGGGATGAGAATGGGATGCGGAGATCAGCTAATTTGCAATTTGAAAATGTTCTGATGGGAAGTATTTGTCAAGCACAGAAATATTCACATACTAATAATGCCTCCCCAGCGCCAGCACAAGGAGATGAGGCACCCTAGGAGAATCTCATCCCTTGTGCCCCACCCCCCCAGCTGCCTGCCTGCCCTTCATTGCTGCCACTCTTGCCCTCACTGGGACATACAGCGGTGGCAAGGGATTGAAATAGCCCTGCATCACTTACCTGTAAACTTAGGTAAGCACCTTGGGGCTGTCTGCTTCGGCCCCCACCGTTGGCAAACAGGAACTTGGCCATTGGTGGGAGTGGAAGCGCCGCAGGGCTGTTTCAATCCATTGCTGCCATTGTAGGTTCTGATGAGGGGCATCAGTGGTGGCGACGGGTGCACCCAGAGGGCTGGTGCTCTAGGTGACCACCTAGTTCACCTAATGGTAGCACCGGCCCTGGTCCTTCTCCCCCCCCCCCCCCCCCACCTCACCGCACAAGGAGGCTTCGGGTAAGTGCTGTGTGGCTGTTTTATTGGCATTGTCAATGCTGTAGGTCCTGGAGAGGGGTGACAGTGATAGCAGTGGAGGCAGGAATGGGAGGCTGCAGGATTGAGGGTTGGCTTAGGGGACCTCATATCTTTTCACTGGCCCTGCGCCCTCCTGTTATTTTGGCATCATTGGCTCCCAATTTTCAGTTAAACACAATTCAAGCTCCAGGCCTTGACCACTATATTTTGCTTCTCTGACTGTTCCTCATTGGCCAGTAAGTGCTCTCGATCTGAGCCCGAGTGCCTTCTAGTCATCCCTCTGTTTCAAGTTCAAGGTGAGCAGCCCATTTCTACCAGGCCCCCTCATTGTGGAATCCTTTATCCATGGCCGTGTGACGGGAGCTGTACTATAGGATGTTCAGGGGCGCATTAAAAACCTATGTCTTTGCCATTGCTTTGCTTGGTTTGGGAGGTGGAGCTGTGCATGGGCCTTTCAACCAGCAGTTTAGCAGAGTGTCACCTTACCCTTTACCCATTAGTATGCCACTGTGCTTCTCCCTTGTTTGTCCTATCACATGTTTGCGGTTCCTTTCTGTTATTTTTAAGTCTGTAAGTCACTCTGATGTCCTGCTTGACAAAGGGGGGGGGGTCTGGTAAGGACTTAGAAAACAGTAAACAATAAGCAACATGTTCAAACATTTACACTAGAAGTGTAACACAATGCTGCATTTTTCTCATGTAGGCAGCTCATAGCAAGTGTGGAGGGGGTGGCATGTATGTGTGGATCGGGGGAGTGTCAGCGACTGCATGTGTGTGTAATGGGGAGAGATGGGGCTGCATGCATGCATATGTGCATGTGTGTGTCATGGGGACTGTTGGGCACTGTGTCTGTGCGTGCAGGTGTGTCTGTCATGGGGAGGGCCAGAGGCTGTGTGTGTGAGTGTTTGGCATGGGGAGTGATGGGGGCTGCCTACATGCATGCCTATGCGTGTGTATTATGGGGAGTGTTGGGGGATGTGTGCATATGTGTGTGTGTATGTGTCATGGGGAGTGTCAGGTGCTGTGTGTGTGTGTGTGTGTGTGAATGTGTGTCTTTCAAGAGACTGGCATGGGCCACATGCATGCATGTGTGCGTACGTGTGTGAATGTGTGTGTATTATGGGGAGCATTGGGGGCTATGTGCGTGTGTGTGTGTGTCCATATGTGACATGGGGAGTGTCAGAGGCTGTGTGTGTGCGTACGTGTGTGAATGTGTGTGTATTATGGGGAGCATTGGGGGCTATGTGCGGGTGTGTGTGTGTCCAGATGTGACATGGGGAGTGTCAGAGGCTGTGTGTGTGTGCGTGTGTGTGTGTGTGTGTGTGTATATCTCTCTCTTTCCAGCCTGACTGCCCTCCCAGGCTTCCTCTAGTCTCTCTGTCTCTCTCTCTCTTTATCTCTCTCTCATAACCCCCCCCCCCCTCCATCCTTCCTGCAGTCTTTCTGTCTCTCTCTCACTCTCTCATGACTCCCCCAGGCTACACCCAGAGTCACTCTCTTGCATCCCTCCCCCTTCATAGAGGCCCTCTTTCATTCAACCATTCTAGTCCCTGGCTGCAGCACCTTATAAACACCATGATTCAGGATTCCCCACCATGATCAGTGCTCTGTATGGTGAAGCTGTGTGGGGCAGGAAGTTCAGGCTGCTCTCCCACCTTCAAGTCTCACAAGACCTCAGATCTCAAGATCAGCCTGAAATCTCTGCATCACGCAGCTCCATCATTCAGACAACTGATCGCGGTGAGGGAAACCTGAACCACAGCATTGACTTGCAAGCGTAAACAAACATGCATATAGACAATTTCCCTGCCACCCAAACCCTCAACAACAGGCACTACACCTTAGCAGAACACGCCTAACAATAAGTGAGATTTGAATCCAGGTCTCCAGCTTATTGATCCAACCCTTTGTCCACACCTTCCATACAACGGATAACGGAGGAAAGTGAGCTTTGCTCACTTAGCCCAGCCACCCTTACTACTTGTCTTGTTTCCTCTGGAATTCTTCCAGCACATTTTGTCTAACGGAGTCGCTATATAAATAATAAACGCCTTGCCGGTCCTTGACGTTAATGATAAGCTCGAGCATTAAGCACCATAACTGTCAGCCATTCATTAGCCTCATGATAAAATACTGAAACGGCGTATGACAGCCATTATCTTTTAATTCAAACCTGCACTTTGGGCAGCCAAATCAGTCAGCCCACCGTGAAGATTTATGCACAGCTGAACAGCCAGGAACAAACTCCCTCCTACCCCCATGCTTCTTGGAGTGAGATTGAGCCCACTCAGACGTGGTTAGGATCCCAGTACTCCTTTGCTATTTTGCTTTCATTCTTTGAGCCTTAATTAAAGGCATCTCAAGGACTCCTGCGCAGTAGTGTTTTGTTAATGAACACATTATATTCAGCAGAAAGAACAGCGAATAAGCAGAATGTTGTTCGCAGGCGTTCTGTTTGTTCATGTCTTCCCATCAGCCTGTTTGCTGTTTTATCCTTTGGAGGTGCTCCCTCTACCTTCAGTTCATTTTAGCTGTTTTTGTTTATTCGCTTGCAGTCTTTTCTTAGGGGACGCACTTAGAAAATTAGAACTACAAGTCCCTGCATGCAATAGGGTAAACCCAAGACTGGATCAACCATGTCTGGCATCTGGAGCCATCCGGCAACCTTCTTCTCCCACCCTCCTCATACAAACACTTCGCACTGGTTAATGAAGAGGGTGGGGAGGTAGCCCAGAAATAAAAACACAGTGTGTGTGATGCTGCTATCTACAGGCTTCTTTCTAGCCTCTGAGTTACAGGGGTTCTCAACCCAATCCTCAAGAGACATCCAGCCAGTATGGTGTGCAGGACATCCACAAGAACTATGCGTGAGAGTGCTTTGTATATAATGGAGGTACTGCATGCAGATCTACTTCATGCATAGTTATTTTGGATACCCTGAAAACCTAACTGGCTGGGTGTGTTTCAAGGATTGGGTTGAGAACCATTGCTATAGGAAAGTCTTCCTTCTGGCACTTTCTTAAAGCTTGCTCAATATCGGAATGTCTGCATCGCATTTCCCTTTTCCTTCTAGGAAGGAAAATTTGGCACCTTTGGCCTGCATATGCATCAGTGGCCCTCCTTTCAAATGCATCTTCTTTGTTAATGCCCTTCTGTAGATCTGGTGTTGATCAGATGGCAAGCTCCTCAGAGCATTGACTTTCTCTTATGTGCATCCGTAGAGTTCTACGTCACTCTTGTACCACGATAAAGGCGATAAACAGTAAAGCCAAAGCATGTCCTAACCACAACCTCGACACATCCCCATCCATGTGAAATTTTAGGGGGGGGTATATTTCGCAGACCTGTAAACTGCTCAAATGCTGACTATCAGGTTAGTGCCACTCACCAGGTTACTGCTGCTGAATATGCCCAGTTTGAGCCACTAAATGACTCAACACTAGCCCGCTAGTGTAGGGGAGATCTAGGGACGGAGCAGGAGTGGCGCCCAAGAATAACTGATTAGCAGTAATATTCAGTCACTAACCAGTTATTCTAAACCGGTTAAAGTTAGGCTGAGTATCACGCTGACCAATTAGCTAAATCGCTATCCAGCCAACTCGGATATTCTATGTAGGTGGCTGGATATGGCCTCAGCATCAAATATCTGGAGATAGATCCAGAAACTAATGGCATGCTGACTAACGTATAGACAAATTTCAAGCTAGCACCACAGGAATTTAACCTTTGAAAAAATTCTGTCAACAAACCCTCAAATCCATGGCAAATCAAAATCACATCATGAATATATCAGGGGCCATCGAGGACCCCATAGCCACACCTTTAACTTGAAGAAACAACTCACTGGGAAACATGAAAAAATTATGCTGTAGAGCCATAGAAGCCAAATAGCATAAAATCTGGAGAGAGATTGTGAATTCTATGAAATGAAGGACTGTTTGGACTAGGTGACAATTTTCAGTAGTGATGAAAGCATGATTACAAATTCTATTCCCCCGATCAGGGGAAGAAGGAGAAGATGTGAAGAGTATTTGGATATACGTGGATAGTTGTTGCAGTTCCATGTTGAAAATGATCATGGTGGCATCTTTTTGAGTTGTTTTGAGAGGAAACCACATGAGTCATATAAAGGAGAGGTGATAAAGTTTTTTTGTATGTGTGGTTTTTGAAAAGAGATGTTTTTGATTTCTGCTTTTTGATTTATTAGTTATAAGTGTGGTACAGATCTTGGTTGTGTCGTGTTTTTTTCCTCAAGGACCATAAACATAGCCAGATTCATTAGATGATGTTTGAGAGAGAGCAAGAACTGCTGTCATGAAGACGCCAAGATCTGAACACAAAACATTTTGATAGAAATAAAAGTCAGATGAATTTTGAAGGGCTCTCTCCCTGAAGCAAATGGCTTATTGAAACCTGAGTCACGTCAGAGCTAAAGAACAGACTGAAACTGTAAAGAACACAGTCGAGTACTACTACTACTATTGAACATTTATACTTAAACTGCGCAGAAGAAAGGCCTGGCAATCTACCTCTGTAACATAGAAACATAGAAACATGATGACAGAAAAAGACCACATGGCCTATCTAGTCTGTCCTTCCATATCAACAACTACAACAGTCCACTTTTTACCTTTAGAGATCCTCTGTGTTGGTCCCATGCTTTTTTGAATTCAGTTACTGTCCTCATCTCTACCACCTCCACTGGGAGACTATTCCACGGATCCACTACTCTTTCCGTAAAGAAATACTTCCGCATATCACTCCTGAATCTATCTCCCTTCACCCTCATCCCATGTCCCCTCGTAGCAGAACTTGCTTTCAATTGAAAGAGGCTCTCTCTCTCCCTGAACATTTATGCCACGGAGGTATTTAAACATCTCAATCATATCACCTCTATCCCGCCTTTCCTCTATGGTGTACATATTAAGATCCTTAAGTCTGTCCTCATATGCTTTATGATGAAGCCCACTAATCATTTTAGTAGCCAACCTCTGCACCGACTCCATCCTGTTCACATCCTTTTGAAGGTGCGGTCTCCAGAATTACACACTATACTCCAAATGAGGTCGCACCAAAGACTTATACAGAGGCATTATCACCTCCTTTTTTCTGCTAGCCATTCCTCTCCGTATGCACCCAAGCATCCTTCTAGCTTTTGCCGTCGCCTTTTCTACCTGTTTAGCTACTTTAAGATCATCAGACACAACCACGCCTAGGTCCCGCTCTTCTTTAGTGGACAAAAGTACTTCACCCTCCTATACTGTATTGCTCCCTTGGATTGCTGCAGCCCAAATGCATGACCTTACATTTTTTAACATTAAATCCCAGCTGCCAAATTCTAGACCATTCTTCAAGCTTAGCTAGATCCCTCCTCATGTTATCTACACCTTCCTGGGTGTCTACTCTATTGCAGATTTTGGTATCATCTGCAAAGAGGCAAACCTTACCCGACAGCCCTTCCGCTATATCACTAACAAAGATGTTAAAAAGAATAGGACCAAGGACAGATTCCTGGGGCACACCACTGGTAACATCCTTCTCCTCAGACTGAGCTCCATTTACTTGTACTCTTTGTTGCCTCCTACCCAACCAATTTCTAACCCTAGCAGTAACTTTAGGGTCTATCCCTAGGGTGCTCAGTTTGTTTATAAGTCGCCTATGAGGAGCAGTGTCAAAGGCTTTACTGAAATTTAAATACACCACATCTAGAGCTCTCCCTCGGTCAAACTCCCTGGTCACCCAGTCAAAGAAATCAATCAGATTTGTCTGACAAGACCTGTCTTTGGTGAATCCATGCTGCCTCGGATCCTGTAATCCGCTGGACTCCAGAAACCTCACTATTTTCTCTTTCAGCAGCGTTTCCAATAATTTACTCACCACCGAAGTTAAACTAACCGGCCTGTAGTTTTCAATCACGTCCTTACTTCCGCTTTTGTGTAAAGGCACCACATGAGCCTCTCTCCAGTCCTTTGGCACCACTCCCGATTCCAACGAGGCATTGAAAAGGTCAGTCAGTGGAGTTGCTAGAACGTCCCCAAATTCCCTCAGTATTCTAGGGTGTATCCCATCCGGTCCCATCGCTTTGTCTACTTTAAGTTGAGCTAGTTTCTCACGAACACAGTCTTCTGAAAATTGTTCAAGATGTCCCTCGCTTCTGTTCCTATTTGTGGGTGTTTTCTGAGGTCCTGCTCCTGGTTCTTCATCTGTGAACACAGAACAAAAATATTTGTTAAGCAATTCCGCTTTATCCTTATCAGCTTCTACATATTCCCCCCCCCCCCCCCCTGCACCCTTAAGTCTGACAATACCACTTTTGCCCTTCCTCTTCTCACTAATATATCTGAAAAATGTCTTATCCCCCCATTTTATTGCATTGGCTATTTCCTCCTCCTTTTGAATCTTTGCCTTCTTGACTACTTTGCTAGCTTCTCTAAGTTTTTCCAAATACAGAAGTCTATCTTCCTCTCTCTGTGATCTCTTGTATTTCAAGAAGGCCTCCCTCTTTTTCTTCACTTTTTCTTCACTTGCCATGAAAACCCAATGGATAGTTACAACAAAACAAATTATGCTTTAGTGCTGGAAGATGAGACCCCCAGGTCGGAAGGCACTCAACTAGCTACTGGGGAAGAGCTGAAAACTTTTCAGAGTAAAGCCAGCATTTATGGTGTGGTTGGATCAAAGCCCTCGGGACGTCTGACTGCTGATGTAGCTGCGCATGAAATGCGAGTCAGAAGCTGTAAAGATGTCTTACACATTGGAACATGGAATGTACGAAGCATGAACCAAGGGAAGTTGGAGGTGATCAAGAATGAAATGGAACGTGTACAACTTGATCTGTTGGGTGTCAGCGAACTGAAATGGACTGGCATCAGGCACTTTGCATCAGACGATCACATGGTCTACTATGCTGGAAATGAAAGACAAAGAAGAAATGGTGTTGCATTTATAATAAAGAAGAAACTTGCAAGAACTGTAATGAAATACAATGCAGTCAGCGAACGCTTAATCGCTATTCGTCTATGAGGAATGCCTATCAACACAACTATAATTCAAGTATATGCCCCAACAACAGCTGCAGAAGAGAATGAAATTGAAGAGTTCTATGAACAAGTACAAGCTGAAATTGACAGAACATGCAAACAGGATATCCTGATAGTCATGGGTGACTGGAACGCAAAAGTTGGCAACAAAGAAGAAGACAAAATAGTTGGAAAATATGGACTTGGCAACAGAAATGAAGCTGGAGAAAGACTGATACAATTCTGCAAGACCAACGATCTATTCATCTCAAACACCTTCTTCCAGCAACACAAGCGGCGACTGTACACATGGACTTCACCCAATGGATTGCATAAAGATCAAACTGACTACATCTGTGGAAGTCAACGATGGAAAAGCTCTATAACATCAAAAAAAACAAAACCTGGAGCTGACTGTGGTACAGATCATCAACTACTAGTATGCAAACTCAAGCTAAAGTTGAAAAAGAGCAAACCACTCATGAATGCAGCAAAATATGACCTTGTGAATATACCACTGGATTTTAAAGACTGCCTGCAAAATCGATTTGCTGCTTTAGATACAAATGACTGAGCTCCAGAAGAGTTATGGAATGACATCAAGAAAGTTGTGTTGGAAGAAAGTGAGAAGTCTCTACAAAAGGTGAAAAAGCAAAACAGGCCAAAATGGATGATTGAAGAAACTCTGAAAATTGCCCAGAAACACAGAGAAGCTAAAGCCAGAGGAGAAAGAAAGATAATCACAGAACTCAACAGAGATTTCCAACGTGCAACAAGATAGGACAAGGAAAAGTACTACAACAACGCATGCAAGGAAATAGAAGCAGAAACTATTAGAGAAAGAACAATATCGGCTTTCCTAAAGCTACAAGAGTTAAAGAAAAAGTTCCAGCCTTGAATTGGAATGTTACAAGATGCTCAAGGTTCTATGTTGAATGATGCTGAGAAGATCAAGAAAAGGTGGAAGGAATATACAGAGTTTTTATATGATAAAGATCAAATGGACCAACAGCCGTTTCAACCTGTACCTTATGATTGGGAACCATTGGTAATGAAAAAAGAAGTTGAAGCAGCATTGAAAGCCTTATCAAAGAACAAAGCACCAGGCACTGATACCATTCCCATAGAAGTATTACAGAAATCTGATGTAGCTGTTACCGTACTTACAAGGCTCTGCCAAGAAATATATAAGACAACATCATGGCCAACTGACTGGAAAAGATCTGTGTTTATACCAATACTAAAGAAAGGTGATCCTACTGACTGTGGAAATTATCGCACAATCGCTCTGATCCCACATGCCAGCAAGATTCTACTGAAGATTATTCAAAAGAGACTACAACCATACCAGGAACAAGAACTACCTGAAGTGCAAGCAGAGTTCAGGAAAGGGCGAGGAACGAGAGACATCATTGCGGATGTGAGATGGATCCTTGAAAAGACTAAAGAATCCCAAAAGGATATCTATTTTTGCTTTATCGACTATAGCAAGACTTTTGACTGTGTAAACCATGAGAAACTCTGGGCCACATTAAGAAGCATGGGTATACCAGAACACCTGATCGTACTCTTGCACAATCTGTACATTGATCAAGAAGCAACAGTTTGAACGGAACAAGGAGAAATAGAATGGTTTAAAATAAGCAAAGGTGTAAGACAAGGCTGCATACTTTCCCCCTACCTATTTAATTTATATGCAGAACAAATCATCAGAGAAGCAGGATTGTATGAAGACAACAGAGGTGTTAAGATTGGTGGAAGACTCATTAACAACCTTCGCTATGCTGATGATACTACATTACTGGCTGAAAGTGAAGATGATCTGAAACATTTGCTTCTCACAATCAAAGAATATAGCCTCAAAATGGGCCTGCGCCTTAATGTAAAGAAGACGAAGATCATGACAACTGGCATAATCAACAGGTTCATCATTGAAGGAGAAGAAATTGAAATCGTGAACAACTTTAACCTACTTGGATCAACTAGCAATAAAGAAGCAAGAAGCAGTCAAGAAATCAGACGACGCATTGCTCTTGGCAGAATGGCCATGAAAGACCTAGATAAGATTCTCAAGAGCAGAGATGTCTCTCTCCATACAAAGATTTGACTTGTTCAAGCCATGGTATTTTCAATAACATCAGATGGATGTGAAAGCTGGATAGTGAAAAAGATAGACAGGAAGAAAATTGATGCCTTTGAATTATGGTGCTGGCAGCGAATACTGTGTATACCATGGACTGCCCGAAGAACAAACCAGTCAGTACTAGAGGAGATCAAACCTAAGCTTTTTTTAGAAGCTCATATGACAAGACTTGGAAGAATGGACCAATAGGCTATGCGTGCTGTGGAGTTGGACTATGTTTATGGTCCGACAAAAAAATATATTTACTTACGTATACAAAGGGAAGTTATACTGATAAATAGGTCTTCTAAAATAGGCATCTTTTTGGAACTCCTATCCTAGGTGTCCAATTATACAATCAAGCCCCAAAGTGTGAAGGATCACCTCTGTTAGCCCAGTGAATTGCAAGTCCCACCGGGTGAAAATTAGAAGTGGAAATTAATTTCTTTGCATGGTCCATCCCCAAAGGAATGGTCCTTTCTGTCTATGTTTGAAGTTCTCAAACAGTCAGTGGTGTAGAGAGAAGGAGAATAGAAAGTAATGAGGCCGTATGCGGCATGCCTGTTGGAGGATACATCCTCCTTGATGTACTGGAGGATTGGGCTGGGGTTCGAGGAATGAATCCCTAACCGACGGGATTAGGAGATCTATCCAAGGTATTGTGACATCAGCAAGGTACTGTATGACCAACTCAGTGTGGGACAAAATGGTTCGTATATGATCTTAGAACAGAGATGCACAGGAGTCTGCAATTTCTCTTATGTGCCTTGAGGATTTCACACTTGTTAGATTCGCCTTTGAAAGTTATAAAGAACTGTTTGCTTGTACCCCCACCACCCATCCCCACATTGATTTTTGCATCAGTCAACTAGATTTAAAAAAAAAAAAAAACAGTCCTTTGGAGCAAGGACTTTTCTTTGAATCACTTTGAACTGATCCTCTTGGGCCTACAAATGATGGCCACCTCCTTCCTACGTTGATCCCCCATTGGAAGACACTTGTTCCCAGGACTCTGTAGCAATTGGGCAGTTCAGGTAGAGCCTTATGGAAGTGGATAATAATGATATTTTGTGAGTTAAAGGGGACCAACCTTTTTTGTGAGTGGTCTTATTTTACCCTACTCTATACAAAGGGCTTGTAGATCTGATTTTTATTAGCAATGCCCAGCAAGATAAAAATGTGCCCTGTGCAACTTGCAAAGCAAGCCCCTCCCCTCCCCTCCCCCCCCCCCCCCCAACCCCTCAAGCCGTACACAGAAGCTCACTTTTATTAGGCTTCCTGGAAGCTTCGGTGATGACATCACCTCCCCTGCCAGACTTGCACTCTGGGCGGCCACACCATACACACAGCCCTTGCTACAGCCCCAGCAATACCCTCAGATGGGTCTTTTAAATCAGTGACCACATGAGGTTGAATGTTTGCAGGTTGGGCCCCACTGGAATGGGATAGATTGCCAAAGATCTTAAGAAATGAGCATAGCTATAAAATATTTATCAGGATGTTGAAACCAGGCCTTTTTTGCAGAGTTAGGTATGAGAAGTTAAGTCAGCAGTGTCTTGTATATGGCATGGGAGGGAGCATGTATAAGAGGGTAGCTGGTGGATATTGAAGAATTGCAAAATTGTGTGTGTGGTTCCAGTAACCAGTACTCATATCTAATTAGACTGAGTTTTAAATTATAATAATTATTTAGATGGAAGTGTTTATAAGTTTATTGGAAGCCGGCATTCTTTCTATATTTATGGTTGTGCACTTCAAATCTCTTTTACCAAGGCGGGCTGGGTTATTTTAAATTAAATTAAATTTCTCCCAAAGAAAGAAAAACTCAAAATCGTTCATGCATGAAATAAGGTGATATCGGTGACCCTAATTAATAAAAATCTCATCTCGCCTGAGGAAGTCAAACTAGCAGATAAGAGGTTGCAGAAATCCCTCCAATGTGGGGCCTGCCTCTTTAGCTAAAGCATATAATTTAACAAGCAGGAAACCCTTCACAGGGTATGAAAAGAATAAAGCTTCCGTTCCTGCGTCATCCTCTCCAAGCCTTGCTACGTGCACCTCCCACGGTATCTGCCCACAAAGTTCTCCAGGAATCCTCAGCTCGCAATGTGATTCAACATTTCATCACTTTGTACTGTATAGCTGTTTTTTTGTTTTACTTTTAAAGGAGGTCAGGCCATCCCTGCTCTCCCCACCTTCAAGGCTGTGCCAATTCCAACTACATGGGTAGGTCAAGAAACACTATAAAACGATAAATATGATTTTAATACACAAATATACCTCATGCATATTCCTTGTGGAAATCCTGAACACCCAGCCCGTTTGCTGCACTTGTGAACTTCAGCTCTAAACGTTTGGGATGTTACGATACCTCAGCTTGAGATAGAAATATTCAGTGCAGGGTTCTGCGTATTTCTCTTGTCCCAGCAAGGGGGGGGGGAGGTAAGACAGGTATATTGGGGTCATCAAGACTAGCCAGGGACAATGCTTCCCTATTTCATGTGGGCATGGAAGGAATGTGCACAGTTACAGGACACGTGATTGCCACCTAGTGGCTAGACCTAAGAATGTATGCTGAATTAGACACAAAATCAGCCCATTAAGAGCAGGGCCAGCTAATCTGAAATGACTTCAAAAAGAGTCAGTCACTGGAAACAAATATTTTAAAAACGCATTATAAAACACCAAGGGGGATTCCTTAAACAAATGTTCCAAATCACGTTCATGAGAAATCTTGCTTGGTTTGCTATTCATCTTTTACTACTATTACTGTTTATCATTTGTATAGTGGTACAAGGAGTACACAGCACTGTACATCTACAAGTAAGAGACAGTCCCTGCTCATCAGAGCTTCCAATCTAACTAAGACAGACCACAGAACAGCAAGAAGGACCAGGGTAATTTAAGGAGGAGCGACGAGATACAGATAAGTGGCAAGTAGGAGAATAAGGATAAGGATATCTCTCAACTTTCGCAAAAACACAGGATATTTTTGTGGTGCAGCCTGAAGTGTGCACAAATGGACTCTTGGACAAATAGATGAAGAGGGTAAGTGCAAAGCTAAGCCTTTGATATATCTACAACAGTGTTACAGTTTTACAGAAAAGCTTCAAGTTCCTTTAAAGGAACTGCAATGAAGTTTCAAAAAAGTAAATCCAGTAACAGTGGAGAAAAGATATGCCTTTGTTAACTTAAGTGCTGGTAGAAAATTTAACGCTTAATTTAAGGACTGAGCTGCTCCTAACTTCATTTTGCTTAATGTGAAATACCATTTTTGCCCTTAAGAGATCCTTATGCATATAAATTAGATGCTGAAAATTCATAAGCTTGTGGCCATTTCAATCTCTACCCTATGATCTATTGTTTTTCTCTTTTATAGCCCCTAATTTGTACCAGTTAACTCAAGAAAGCATGCATAGAATGAGGGAGACCAGCCTTGGCCACATTAGAGGGGAGAAACACACTTCTTTACTGAAGCAGATATAGGAAACTTGCCCATGCCAGAAATGATATTTAAAAGTAATGTATCAGAGGAATTAAAACAAATCTCGATAAATCGGGAAGATGTAATACAGCAAATTGATTAAATAAAGAGCAGCAAATCTCCTGGACCGGATGGTATGCATTCCATGGTGCTGAGAGAACTGAAATATGAGATTGTAGAACTACTATCAGTAATCTGTGCTTTGTCATTAAAATCATCTGTAATACCTGAAGTTTGGAGAATGGCCAATGTAATGCCAATTTGTAAAAAGGGTTCCAGGGATGATCCGGGAAACTACCAACCAGTGAACCTGACATCAGTACTGGGCAAAATGGTAGAAACCATTATAAAAAACAAATTTACTGAACAGGTAGATAGTTATGTTTTAATGAGAGAAAGCCAACATGGATTTAGCCAAGGAGAGCCTTGTTTCATGAATCTCATAATTTTTTTGAAAGTGTGAATAAATTAATAGATAAAGGTGAGCCAATTGATATAGTGTACCTGATTTTCAGAAAGCTTTTTACAAAGTTCCTCATGAGAGACTTTTGAGGAAATTAAAAAGCAATGGGGTAGGAGGCAATGTACTATTGTGGATTAAGAACTGGTTGAAAGATAGAAAGCAGAGAGTAAGGCTAAATGGCCAATTTTCTTATCGTGTAACCATCCGGGCTTTCTTTAAAAGTTGCATCCTTGAAGGGCAATTTTTAAAGCTTTCTATATGGGTAAACAGCTGATTGCCTGTGTTAAACGCTCCACTGAAAATTACATAATGCCTTCAGCTCAGTGGAGAAAGGTGAATAGTGGAGTACCCCAGGGATCTGTGCTGGGCCCGCTGCTTTTTAACATATTCATAAATGACCTGGAAATGGGAATAATGAGTGAGGTGATAAAATTTGCAGATGATACAAAATTATTTAAAGTTTTGAAATGCAAGAGGATTGTGAAAAGTTGCAACAGGATCTTGATAAATTCAAAAACCGGATGTCCAAATGGCAGATGAAATTTAATGTGGACAAGTGCAAAGTTATGCATCTAGGGAAGACCAACCCAAACTATGGTTACATGATGTAAGGTTTTATATTAGGAGCCATCACCCAGGAAAAGGATTTAGGCATTATTATGGATAATATATTGAAACCCTCTGCCCAGTGTGCAGTGGCAGCTATAAAGCAAATAGAATGTTAGGAATCATAAGAAAAGGAATGGAGAATAAAACCAAGGATATTATAATGCCTCTCTGTTGTTCCATGATGTGACCATACCTTGAATATTATATGCAGTTCTGGTCACCGTATTTTAAAAAGGATATAGAAGAATTAGAAAAAGTACAGAGGAGAGCAACACAAATGGTAAAAGGGATGGGAGGATATCCCTACAAGGAAAGGCTTTAAAGGTTAGGGCTCTTCAGCTTGGAAAAGAGATGGCTGAGATATGATAAAGGTCTATAAAATAATGAATGGAATAGAATGGATAAATGTAGATTGATTGTTTATTCCTTCAAAATGTAGAAAGACTAGGGGACACACAATGAAGCTACAATGCAACATATTTAAGACTAATCAGAGAAAATATTTTTTCACCCAATACCCAATATGTAACCAAACTCTGGAATTTGTTACCAGAGTATGTAGTAAAAGCTGTTAGTGTAGCTGGATTTAAAAGAGGTTTGCACAAGTTCTTGGAGGAAAAGTCCATAAACCACTATAAAAAAGGACCGGAGAAATCCACTGCTTACCCATTGGACAAGCAGCATGGAATCTGTCTACCTTTTGGTAACCTGACAAGTACTTGTGACCTGGATTGGCCACCATTGGAAACAAGATACTGGGGTTGATGGGCCTTTTGTCTGACCCAGTATGGCATATCTTATGTTCTTACGAGAGATAGCAGGGAAGATCAATTCTGCTCACTAGCTACTCTTGAGTGCCAGATTCAATTTGGCTATAGAATTGCGTATTGCTTTATTACAAAGATTTAAAAGCATGGTGCCCTTTAAAAGCAGACAAAGAACTTGCAAAGATTAACAGACCTTTTAGCTGGACAAAGTGCTTTGCTTCTTCTGCAGTAACATGCTTCTCATCTTTGTGGAGTGGTGCAAAGGAATGTTTTTGTATCTTTTTCAATCTGACCTAGGGCCGGCTCAACCATCAGGAAAACTAGGCAATCACCTTGGGCAGCTTCTAGGGGGCAGCAGGGCATTCAAAGCTAAACAATAGACTCTGATAGCTGGGAGAGGGCGAGTCATAAGGATTAAGGTTTGCATAGGGTGCCAACACCTTAAACCAACTCTGGGACCGACTCTAAAATGACATCACTTTCCTCTCAAAATGATAGCCAATGCAAGAAATTTAGTACTTGTGTAAAACACCAAGGTAAGCCCCTCCTCTCTGACATTTTTTTGACCAGAAAGTTCCTGTTCAGTCTGGACCTGGGCTGGGATCCTGGCATTGGGATCCTTTCTTTGCAACTGCTCAGGTATTTTTCTTTTTACTTTTGATTGCCCCTCCAATAGCGGAGTTCCACCTCCGGAACGACAACTCCCACCCTCGACTAAGCCTCCCTCTACAAGTTCCTTGTTTGTATGGGGCAAATAGCGAGGACAGAATACACCCTACACTGTATAGACAAAGAAAAGCTTAAAACTATGACGTCCAATTATTCATTTTTACAGGATTGATGTAGAAGGGGTGGTGTTAGATTGATCTGGGGAGCAGGAACAGCCCATCCATTGAGCAAGAATGTTGTTTGCACAGGGTCCCGTGTTTCAGGGGGCCCCGTGCAAACAACATTCTGCATGAAAACTAAAAAAAACCAAACTAGCTGCTGCTGCTACTGCTGCGGCTGCCGCCGTGGCAGCGGCAGAATCAAGTGTCCCGCGGCCCCCCCCCCCTGCCTGCCCGGCAGAGCCCTCCTGGCATCAGCTCCATCAGTCTTAGCCCCCCCCCCCATTACCAGTCCTAACCCCCCTCCCCACCATCAGCCCAGGTAAATTGAAAACTAAAAAAAAAAAACCTGGGTGCTGCTGCTGCCGCTGCCACCATTGCAGCGGCAGAATCAAGTGTCCCGCGGCCCCGTGGCCCCCCCTGCCTGCCTGGCAGAGCCCTCCCGGCATCAGCTCCATCAGTGGCGGGCTTTTGAAGTTTCCCTCTCGCGGCTCTGTTAAGCCCGCCAGCGCTGATGGGAAACAGGCATTTCCTGTTTCCCATGGCATTTCCTGTTTTCCATCAGCACTGGCGGGCTTAATAGAGCCACGAGAGGGAAACTCTCCCTTCGCGGCTCGAAAGCCCATCGCTGATGGAGCTGATGCCGGGAGGGCTCAGCCGGGCAGGCAGGGGGGGCCATGGGGCCACGGGACATTTGATTCTGCCGCTGCAATGGCGGCAGCGGCAGCAGCAGCACCCAGGGTTTTTTTTTAAGTTTTCAATTTACCTGGGCTGATGATGGGGAGGGGGGTTATGACTGGTAATGGGGGGGCTAAAACTGAAAATGGGGTGATGGGGAGTTAGGACTGGAGGTGAGTTGATGGGGGGTTAGGACTGGTAATGGGCTATGGGGGGGCTAAGACTGAAAATGGGGTAATGGGGGGTTAGGACTGGAAGTGGGCTGATGGGGGGGTTAGGACTGATAATGGGCTATGGGGGGCTAGGACTGGAAATGGGCTGATGGGGGTTAGGACTGGAGGTGGGCTGATGGGGGGGTTATGACTGGTAATGGGCTATGGGGGGGCTAAGACTGGAAATGGGCTGATGCGGGGGTTAGGACTGGAAGTGGGCTGATGGAGGGTTAGGACTGGTAATGAGCTATGGGGGGTGCTAAGACTGAAAATGGGGTGATGGGAGGGTTAGGACTGGAAGTGGGCTGTTGGGGGGCTTAGGAATGCTAATGGGCTATGGGGGAGCTAGGACTGGTAATGGGCTGGGGGGCTTCCTAGGACTGGAAATGGGCTGAGTGGAAGGGGGGGCTTGAACTGCAAATAGCTGATGGGGACAGGGGTTTGGAATGGATATGGGCTGAGTAGAAGGGGGGGCTTGAACTGCAAATAGCTGATGGGGAGGGGGCTTGGAATGGAAATGGGCTGTGAGGGGAAGGGGCTAGGACTGGAAATGGGCTGAGTGGGGGGGGGAGCTAGGACATGAAATGGGCTGATGGAGGGGCTAGGATAGGATTGGAAATGGGCTGTTGGGGGGTGCTAAGATTGCAAATGGGCTGTGGTGGGAGCTTGGATTGAAATGGACACATGGAGGGGCTAGAACTGAATGTAGGCTAATGGGGGGCTTGGATTGGAAATGGGCTGAGTCGAGGGGAGCTAAGATTTGACATGGGCTGATGGTGGGGCTAGGAAAGGACTAGAAATGGGCTGATGGGGGGCTGGGATTGGAAATGAGCTGATGGAGGGATTCGAATAGGACTGGAAATGGATGAGGGAGCTAGGATTGGAAATGGGCTGATGGTGGGCCTAGGATAAGATTGGAAATGGGCTGATGGGGGGGCTAGGACTGGAAATGGCCTGATGGTGGGGCTAGGATAGGATTGGAAATGGGCTGATGGGGGGCTAGGACTGGAAATGGGCTGATGCGGGGACTAGAAGGGAGTGGATGTTGGGTGTGGCTGGAACTAGAAGGGAGCTGATGTTGGGGGAGGATTAGAATGGGATGGGGCTGGAAGAGTGAAATGGAGAGGGGAAAAATATTTTGTGTGGGAGGGAAGAAAATCTACAATTGGCCGGGTATTGGGAGAGTAAGTGGGGATTGAGGATGGAGGGGTAAAATTTGAGTGGATGAATAGGAATGAGGAAATAGCAAAAGGAGAAAGATTAGTATGTTAAAGCAGATGTAGAGAGAGAATGGAAAAAACTAGAAGAGAGAAGAAAGGACAAATGGACAGCAGACGATGGAGAGTTAGCAGAAGACACGAAGAAACCAGAAGAAAGTGGCTGGAGCAATTACAACTGAAAAAAAATGCACAAAAGGTAGAAAAATATCTCTTTATTTTGAATTTATTAACTGGAATATGTCAGCTCTGGGAAATATGCATCATTTACATCTGCGCTTTGTTTAGTAAAAGAGGAAATTAATTTATAGTTTTATTTCTACAGTGTTGTTGTACATTCCAAGTTTGGCTTTTGGGGTTTCCAGTTTAATTATTGTCTTCCTGTTTCTAAATTGTGATTCCTTGTTTGGTGATGGTCTATGTTCTGTATGTGTAACTGAGCTGTGGTATTCTGTTTATGTAATTCCTATTTGACATTGCCACTTGTTCTCTTTCCCCAGTAGATCATGTATTGTTATTCTCTGAAAGGGTTTGGTTTAATATTTGCAATGTTGCCTTTTGACAGGTAGGGTCTGGTGCTTTGTGAGTCCTGGTAGTGCTGTTAGGATACGGCAAGTTTGCTAAGGGTTCTAAATGGGCAGTGTTTGTAGTTCCTAATGTGCCTGGGTGGTCGGCACTGGATTATAGTAATGTAGAAATCGTTTAGTCTTTCTTTATCTATACACTCATTAAGAGGCATGTTTACTAAAAGTTAGTGTATGGTACCATTATGCAAATAGTTATGCAAATGAGGTCCCTTATGCAAATGAGGCCCCGCACCGAGTCTCCACACATGGCCCCATACCCCCCCCTTGCTGGGGAGGGGCTTAAAAAGGCTAAAGGTTCATCTAGAGCACCCAATACCCTTGCACCAGCCCTAGGGACAGACGCAAGGACCTCCGTGCTAGTTTTATGCCCAACTGCACACTAACTTAATGCACTTTAGTAAACATTTATGCAAATGAGGTGCATTTATGTTTGCTAACTTAATGCACTTTAGTATACATTTATGCAAATGAGGTGCATTTATGTTTACTAACTTAATGCACTTTAGTAAACATTTATGCAAATGAGGTGCATTTATGTTTGCTAACTTAATGCACTTTAGTATACATTTATGCAAATGAGGTCCCTTATGTAAATGAGGCCCCGCACCGAGTCTCCACACATGGCCCCGCACCCCCCCTTGCTGGGGAAGGGGCTTAAAAAGGCTGAAGGTTCATCTAGAGCACCCAATACCCTTGCACCAGCCCTGGGGACAGACGCAAGGACCTCCGTGCTAGTTTTATGCCCAATTGCACACTAACTTAATGCACTTTAGTAAACATGCCACGAAGATGGGTATCCCCGTCTCGCTCTCATCTTCTCCTCAAGGATGCACCTTGAACTAACGGTTCTACCTATTAGGATTGTGCATTTCGGGCCCACTGAGGCCTTTCCTTTATGCTCCTAAAGATTCAGCATGCACACATTTTGCTTGGGCGCATGTATACCTACGAATTAAGGCATACAGATCAATTTGCATTGGCAAAAAAGCTGTAGCATGCCTAGCAGGTGCACAATTATGAATAAAAAAAAAATATATATATATATCCCTTTCAGTTAAAACCCAGTACTTCTTCTCCTTGTGCTTGTATTCCAGTGACAGTACTATTGTTTATTAAAGGCAAAGTCAGTAAGAAACAATGTTTCAGATCAGGTACTAAATCTGGTAGGCAAACGTTCATTGTCCACAAGTCCAGAGCATATTTTTCTCTCAAAGAGGAAACCAGAGCACTTTACAGGACCGAATGCGTTAGAAGCACATGTTCAGACAACTCCAAAGTGGTTTCAATTTTCATGCAGGCTTCAAAAAATATAAATAAATAAAAGAAAATAGAGCAATAGCAGTTTTACAGCTGCTTAACAGAAAGCATCAAAAGACACAAGTAAGTCATCAGCCCATATATTAGCACAGCCTGAAGGCAGTCTAATGAATGCACACACCTTCCACCAGTGCAATGAGATTACAAGGCTAATTTAGACCTCATGCTATGCTTCGTAATCTTTCTTTGTAAATAAAAATGATGGGTGATGAGGCAACGAGGCATTTTTTTGGTTTATGGGTTTTTAATGTTGCTTTCGTCGCCAGGCATCAGCGCCTCTGGTGAGAAAAGTCTCGGATCACGAGTTCTTTATTTAACAAACTTTTTATGAATTTCAAGGGGCCAATATTCAGCAGCCGTGGTCACTGTTTTTAAAGTGCTTGGCGGCTGCTTCTTTTATTAAAACCAGATATTACGTTCCAGAGCTTTATCTGGCGTTTGATGCTGAATATCTGGTTTTGCCAGACAAAGTGACTGCTATCTGTTTGCTAACCAGATAGAAAACACTGTTTAGGTATCCATTTAGCAGCTGAATATCACTAGTAGCCAGATAGCTGCTTAGACCGTCCCCTACATCGCCCATAGACTGTCACGGTTTTAACTGGTCATCTTTCCTGCGGTCTGTGGAAATATTCAATGCTATTACTCAGATTGTGCTGCAAATATAGGGATTGTCGTGGTTTAGCAGGTTAAGCAGGTCCTGCTAACTGGCTAAGCCCTTTTGAATTACCCCCTCCCCCAACATGCCCAAAACAGAGTGGCTACTTCACTCATTTAGGTCACATTCGAGGAGGTTGTTCTAGTCCTAATTCTGTCCTATTGTTGTATGTAGGAAACTGTAGTTCTGATTTCTGAGAAAATCAGAACTACATTTCCATGCATGCAATGGGGTGCAATCCAGGACTGAACCAACCTTTACGTGTCAACCTGGATAATGTGGCAACCATAAATCAGTGCTTCTCAGCCCTCTCCAGGAGACACACCTAGCCGGTCAGGTTTTCAGGATTATCATAATGAATAGGTATGAGATAAATATCATATAACAGTGACTCAATCCATGCAGATCTATCTCATGAATATTCATTGTGGTGATTCGTAAAACCTGATCGACTAGATGTGCCTCCAGGAGGGGCTGAGAAGCGCTGCTCTAAGGTTTTCCAGGAATGTAGCAGTGTTGTGTTTTACCAATTTGAGCAAGGTGAATTGATGTAATGCTCCTAAATTTTAAATCTAGGGCAAAAAGCCTGTGAGTCAGACAGTTGGCACAATTTTGAAACTGCAGATCTATTATCCAACCACTTGATTGCTTGCAATTTCTATATAGATAAAAAAAATCTTTGTGCCGACTTGCTTCAGTCCCCTAAGGAGGAAGATATAGCCGTTTCAACTCTACTGGTTACTTTAGCTTTGACATCGGACAGAGAATGGCTGCTGAAGATTTTCTATAAAAAAAGAACGGCTCTGTTTTATGGGAAGAAAGTTTTTCTGTTCCCGGATGTGTCCAAAGAGACGCAGAAACGAAGAAGAGCATTTCTGTTGTTGAGGCCTGGGGTGATTAGTTTGGGTGCTACCTTTATGTTAAGGTTCCCCTGCAAATGTTTAATTGTTTATAAGTCGCAGAGATATATTTTCTTTTTTCCTGAGGAGTTATCCACTTTTATTTCTGCACAATTGCCTAATGTTTCCCTCCCTGAGTAGGTTATGTACACCCATTGTAAAAAAAAGGGGCCTATGAACACTCTGTCTTTCTTGTTTTTCCTTAGTTAGTTTCCTGGGGTTTCCCCTAAGTCTTAAGTTGCTGTTAGCTTATTCCCCTCTCCTTAGTGGGCTAATGTATAATACTTGCATAGCATTTATTCTTTATTGTTTACTGATGTATATTTCCTTGCAAGTTTTATTGTGTTTCTATGTTCAAGTTTTCCTTGACCTATTGTATACTTATAAATATAAAATAAAAAAATTAAAAAATCTTTGGGGCATGTTTACTAAAGTCCGCAAATTTGCGCGCCGCAAAATAGCGCACGGCAACGCGCCACTGAAACGTGCATAAACGCGTTTAAACGCCCCGCACACGTGCGTGTCACCCCCGCACAGGTACGCGACACACCAACGGGCCCCGTACAAGTGCGGGCCCGCAAATGTCCGATAGAGGCGTGGAACGGCTAAAGGAGGGTGGAGGAAGGCTCCGGAGGGGCGGAGGGACGGGGTCAATGGGTGGAGAGTGGGAGGGGAGAGGGTCCCCGCACAGTATCGGGCCCGAATTTGCATGTAAAAACTACCGCGAGTGAAACACTCGCGGTAGAAAGCATTTAAAGGGAAGAGAAACCATTTCCGTCAGCAATGTACAGGAAAACCGGGGAAACCAGCAAAACGTGAGCAGTGTGATACATGTGCACAGCACAAAAGTGCACATAAAAATAGGAAATGACCACAACAGAACTATTAAAAATAGTAATTCAGCTGGGGAACAGTGATAGTGATGGGCAAATACAGAAAACACACCCAACAAAGCTCCAGAAAAAAGAAATGAATTTTGGAAGGGTTTACGGAGCGGAGACTCTTCCAAACAACATTTCCTGTTGTGGAGCTGTCCTGGGAGTGTTTGCTATGGTTGCCCATTAATATCATTGTTGCCCAGCGTGGTGATATTGTTTCCCCCAGTTCTCGTGGTCATTTCCGTGGTTGATGTGCACGTTTGTCACCAGACAGGGTGCATATGCCCACAGTAAAATTGCGTAGAGCAGGGTTTGTGACTCCATCCTGCCAGGCTTACTACCTCCAGGGGCTGCACTATCTCTGTGGCCATAGTGTGGTGCAGTGGACAAAGTCAGTACTTCTAGGACCAGAGGGTCAGAGGTTCAAAGCCCAGCTGGGGCACTTGCCAGCCCAGTCCCTATATTTTACCCACCACTAAACACAGATAGCGCAGACACCCCTGTATTGCAGGTGACATAAGCATGGGGAAAACACCCATATTTTACCCAACAACGCACACACAATGGGCATTACCCACAGCCAAGTACCCCAAATGCAGTCCCGTACTGCCACATTCCAATCAGGTCACCTGCTTTTATGGGAGGAGCTCATGCCAGCATGTTGGCGGACGAGTACATGTGGTGCAGGGGGCAGTGGCTGCTAGCGACAGAAGACAGATGCCTAGCTAGCCATGTGCAGGCTGCCACCATCCACTGCAACAGACTGCAACAGACAGGCCCTGCCGGATCCACAGTCATGGACATGCCAGGGAATCCACCCAATCTATGGCTACACGGTGGTGCAGTGCACACAGACACTGCATGCAAGAGCAGAAGGTCACAGGTTCAAAGCCCAACTGGGGCAACTGCCAATCTTGCCCATATATTTTTCCCCCAAGTAAACAGTGATAGTAAGGGCACACCTTTCCTGGCTTGGACATATGCAATGGCAATACGTCTATCTTTTACCCCACTGAGCAAAGACACCATGAACAGGGCCAGTACCCAGAGCAGAATCACCCAAATGCAGTCCTGGTGGGGCACACACCAGTCAGGTTCCATGATGCCACTCATACAAATGCCTGTGCTGTATATCTATGCACCACACCCATGGTATGTAGATGTAGCTCATGCATATCCATGAGGGACAGCAGGAAAACCAGAACAGTGTGATGCAAACCTGGACTGGAGTTGGGAATCTGTGCCGTAAAGCAGCAGCCATCAAGGGCAGACACACCCACACCCACAGGCCTCATTGGCCAATGTCTCCTGGAGAGGCAGACCATTGGACCCTGCATGCATCTCCCAAAACTAGCACTTGCATAACTTACCAATGTCACCCTACACCTGAGGTATATGGTACACAGCTCTGAGACGTTTGCTAGGAGCACAGGCAGCTAGATATCCATACGTTACACACATACTGCTAGTTGACCCCATCCGAACAATCTGTTAGGTGTTTGCGGTGCGTGCTCCGGGCCTGGCCTCTGACGGTGTTTACCACCCTGGGGAGTGACCCCCAGCTGTACTGCGTACCATATCCATGCCTTGCCGTGCTCAGGACCGGTTTGGTGGGCAAGGCTAATTACTTCCTCAATAGTAGCACCATGATGGCATAGGTGTGGAAGTGTGTGTCTGGCTATACAGTGGGTGTTGGCTGCAAGCCCCTTCCACAGCCCACACTGCCAGCACTGTTGCCAGTATTGGCCTGCCAATGTGCATAATGAGGTGCAAGGTACCATGGGTATAGCCAGGACAGGGTAGCCTGGCCAGGATGCATCTGCACCGGGCATAGGGCACTGGCAGGGACATTGTAGTGTCTGGCCACCACCTACACAGACAGGGTGGCCAAAGCATGTCCTTCTGGGAGATCACGCTCACCCTGACTGTGCAGTGACCACAGCATGGCTAGGCACCCCCATAGTGCTATACAGTATTTCTCTCATGTGATAGATATGGGTTTCTATTTGGGGCCCAGTCACTGATTTATCTGCTTGCTGTGTATGCTGGCAGACCAGTTCTGGGTGCATGTGTCTCCATTGGGAACATGCACTATGGACTAACCAGCAGACTGTTTGTAGCTGGTATGTGTCTTGCTGGAATGGCTTGCAGGGTGCAGTGGCTGTTGGCTTGCTGCAGGGGAATATCTGGTGGTGGGGTGCAGCTTTCCTTATCCTGGTCCTTATGTCTGTGGGGGGTGGTGGTGTTCATTCCTCAGCAGGACTGGGGTTGATGTTGCCCTCTACTGCCACCTTTGCAGAGAGGTACAGTGTGGATCTCTTGATGGGGGACCATGTTTGCTGCTGGGGGGGAGGGGGGGGCCCTGGTGGGGGTGGGGAGGGGGGAGCCTGACTGGGATATCCATGGTGTTTGTGCAGAAACTAGCTATCTTGCACATTAACACTGCTTTGAAACTCCTGCTTGGCCTCCATCAGCCATGGAAGGTGTTGTGGACCTGGTCCTGGGCGCCTTATTGCACACTCAGGGTGAGCACAGAACCCACACGATGTAACGGTGTGTAGCTACTCTGTGCCAGTAAAACACCCGGTCAGTGCCCCCTACCAGGCCGAGGTGCTGTGTGGGTGCACCCGGTCACTCCCCCCAACAGGGCCGAGGTGCTGTGGGGGTGCATTACCCATCTTGTGTCCATCTGTGGACAGCTAATTTGCATATGCAGTGCATCATGGGTACGTGTGGCCTAACCCTATCCTGTTTACACCGGCAGACTGTCTGTGAGGTGACGTTCAGGCTATCTGGAGTTGTAGCCCAATGGTTATATCACTCCCTGTGCAGCCAGAGGTCATGGGTTCAAACCCACAGTGGGGTTCTGTGATAGGGGTGTCCACAGCATCTTTTTAATTTACTGTACATATGTTGCTGCCAGCAATAACACCCTGAGCATACTGTACCCATAAGGTGCCTCTGAGGGCACTTTATGGGGCGCCGTATACGGCACTTTATGGTTGCCATCCATATAGGGTGCACTATACATTATCCTGTGTCGCAACATACATGTTGCCCTATAGGGGACATTCTAGGGTGCCTTGGCGGACGGTGCACTGTCACATGTGCCTTATGGGCTGCCTTATGTTAACATGCTGTGAGCGTGCATTTTCTAGTTGTTATCACAAAATAAAATTAGTGGGCCTCCTACAGCACTCCACAACATAAAACATACTGCCTCTGCTAGTCTTTTTCAATGGGCATTGTGAGGGATTGAACCACTGGTCCCTGCACCATTGGTCAGTGTCACAACCATTGTGCTGTGGCTCTGCTCCTGTGCTTGAGTAGCAGCGCGCAGCCTTGTAGCCATCGGCGCGCCGTCTTGTGGCGCACAAAATTAGCAGTGCGCCGCCTTCTGCCGCGTAACATTAACAGCCTTACGCCGCCCAACATGGGCATGCCCCTTAAAATAATGCCTCAGCCAGCTGTCTTCAATGGGCACTGTGGGGAATTGAACCCATGATGCCTGCACAAGTGGTCAGTGTCTTAACCATTGTGCTATGGCTCCATTCCTGCTATTTGCACATCAGCGCGCCACTTATCCCTCCCACTATTGGGCTGCCCCCTCACACATCAGCGCGACGCCTTCTGCCCACAGGCTCGCCGCCTTCTGTTGCCCCATTTTATCAGCGTGCCGCCATCTGCCGCCCACAATGAACAGTGCGCCGCCTCATGCCGTATAAAAAAAGAGTTCGCCGCCTTCTGCCGCCCATAATCAATATACCTCCTACACCACTTTTGCCCATAAAAGTTGATGCTTCAGCTGGTCTTTTTCATTGAGTGCAATGGGGGTTTGAACCCCTGGCCCCTGCACCATAGGTCAGTGTCTTCACCATTGTACTACGGCTCTGTTGCTTGTTTATGCAGCAGCGCCCCACTTAGCCTTCCCACGCGCTAATGTGGGCCCCGCACATTTGCGCGACGCACACACGTACGGTCCGTTTTTTTTCTTTTTTCTGCCTGGCCCGCCCACTCCTTATATGGCACCAGCACACTAACGGGTACCCGCACAGCAACGGTGTTTAGTAAACATGCCCCTTTGTGTAAGCAAAGTCCCAGTGCAAAAAACCAAAAAGGCACCATAAGAATTTTGGCCAATCCTAGAAATGTAGTACTTTTGGGAAAAATATGAAGTAATTCTTATTAAAGAAATGTTTACTTGCACAAATGATTCTATATATTTTTCTTTTCCCTTCCTGAAGCTGTAGGATATTAAAAGATGCACTATTTAACTTTTTTGTATGATCTTCACCTTTTATTGGTCTATTCCTTGCATAATTTAATACATTCAATATGCAAAAGTTGAAGAGCTCTCTAAAGAGCACAAGTCCATTTCAGGTTAAAGCATAGCCATTAAACAGGGCTCTATTCAGAGCCCTATATCTTTCTAGCCTGGTCCGCCTTCATACCCCTCATCGTTCTCTCCGCTCTATCCACACTAACCGTATGTTTCTACCCCCTCCCTCCCAAGCGCACCTCGAATCTACTCGGTCTTCTGCTTTCTTTTTTCTTGGTCCAAGGCTCTGGAACTCCCTTCCCCCCTCCCTACGTCTGGAAACCTCCTATTTGTCCTTTAAAACTAACCTTAAACCCCACCTTTTCTGTTCTGCCTTTAACCTTCCTCTCCCGGTCCCATCTTCTCCCCCTCCTCCCCCTTTGGGCCTCTGACAGCATACCCCTTACCCCTGTCTTATATCTCTTCTTTTGTTGTCTTCCCCTTCTCTCCCCCTTTTGTTTCCCATCTTTACCCCCCAATCTGTTCTCTGTATCTATCCCTTTTCTCTAATTTTATGGCGTTCCTTTTCTGGCTCTTTTTCGCAGCTCTCTCTTTTTAAAATTTCTATTTGATTTTATGTATTGTGAACCGCCCAGATGCTAATTATATTGGGCGGTATATAAAGTTTTAATAAACATAAACAATAAACATCCAAATAGGGCTGGTGCTAGGGTTTTGGGGACCTCCCGGCAAGCTATAAATCGGTGCTCTCCTTCCTCATTAGCTGATGACCATGGCTACATTCACAATGTTGTTTTAGAGAACATCTTCATTTTAATGTTTCTTTTACTTTTTGCAGTTTTTTTATTTTTCGTTTCCTCAGGGGGGGGTTCAGCATTTTGGTGCCCCCTCCCCCAAAGGTTGGCACTCCCCTGCTATGCTTACCTTGTTAACTGTGTTGCACTGGCCCTGCATTCAAACAGCCTTTTCAGGCTGGAGATGACACAGAGGGGATCTTTTACTAAAGGCTGCTAGCTGTCAGCGTGGATCTGGTGTGTGCTAGTGCCAGGCCATGATAGTCAGCACTGCTGGATTGTGGTGCTAATTGTCCATGGCACGTTCGGGTTGCAAATAGGAGGGTTAAGGGTGAGGAGTGGGAGGGGTTAGCGCCGCACAGGCAGCATACCCACCCTACTTGCACGGCAAACAGGTAGCAGGTGTATACACACCACCACCTCCGTAGGTGTCATTGAGTCCTCTTGCGGTATTGTTATGCCGTGGCAGGAATGCGTGCACCATGGCAACTTCCTTGCACCTGGTGTTGCCCCAACGTGCCATGAATTTGCACGTTTTAGTACATTTGAGGCAGCACCACCGCACCATTCATTAAAGGTCCCCAGAATGAAACAACATGTTGATGTTTCAATATCAGTTTAAGCAACTGCATAACCCCCCTGGAAATTAAAATGTGTCACATCCTATGATAAGATTACACACAGATGTGCATGGACTAGTACATGGTGCACATCCCGACGGGGTGATATTCTTTTCTGAACTTTAGTGAAGACGCTTCTTTGCTGTTTGTCCACTCATTTCTGCTGCGGGATATTGAGTGACAGATCAACCCATTAGCACAGGAAAACAAAATGCCGCAATTAGCAGAAGGACTTTGCAGACAGGCAACTTGCCGTCTGGTCTGGACTATCAATCATTTTTCATCATGGCTGTTGCCATTTATATATAGAAACTATTTTAAGCACAGAAGGCTGAATCATCCTCTACAAAAAAAAATTTTTAGCTTTATTTATTTATTTAGCTATTTTTATATACGGCTTAATCTAGAAGTCTAAGCGGTTTACATAAGAACAAAATGACCAACATGGCTTTACATAGAACATTGGGACATTATAACAAACTTGTAACAACTGTGGCAACAATAACATGGACCTATTTAAGGTAACTTGATACGTATGCTGTTGTCATCATTGGGGATTGCGGGGAGGGGTAAGGGTGGGCTGAGGCAGGGTGGAGAGTAGCTGGAAGATGTAGTCGTCCATTATAGTTGTTCCTTTCATGAGGTCTATTATTTTTATTTCCTTTTGGTTAGAATTGGGTAATTTTAGGTTCTTCTGTAAAGTATCGCTTATTTTTCTCTACCATTCATCATCTGCTGCTACTTTGGGCTTCCAGTTGAATCAGAACCTGCCTCTTTTGGGATATGGTGCTGTGAACCATCATTGGCGACTACCTTGGCCGAGGGCCACAGGTAGTGAATATGAACAAAAGAGATTTGTATGCCTACTGCCTCCTTTGTAGATAAATCTCTGTTCTGAAAATTAAAAAAAGGAATATAATTTAATTCATTTTTCATTTGTTTCCTTTTCAAAATAGCTGCAACACCCAACCTCCCCCCAAGCTGTGGCAGTTGCTGCAAATCCTCCAGACTCCACTCCCTGCTACCAGGCCTCTTCCCACGAGTGCCCAGACCCTTCTTACCCGTACTATTGTATAAAGGGGAGGCATACGTAATCTCGAGCTGCTTTCTTTTCTGCCCGTGCCTGTTCCAGAATACAGCTGGCAGACCATTTTGTTACACTGCTGAATATCCCCTTATACTTACTTGCATGAGATGGGCGTTCCCGCCCCATGCTTTCCTGAAGGGGATATCTATATGTGGCCACTGGCATGGATGTCCACATTGGGAGCATCTATGTTTCTAAAATTGGGTGGAGTCACAGACATCCCTGGCGTTTCTCATCACGTTCTGCCTTGGATGTCCCCATTTTGACTTGGACGCCCTTTCTATAATGCCATTTTCAATATGGTAACTATCCTGACTTGCATCAACACAGCTTTCCAAAACGTTTTCAAGTTTGAGCCTGAGAAAGAGGCAAGGCTGGATTTAAAGTGATGGCGCCCATAGGCAGGACCAGAGAGCAGTAGAAATGGGAGGTATCTTCCCCACCCCCTCCCAAGAGCATAGAGCACTGTGCCCTAGGCATTTGCCTGCAAAGAGAAGCAGCCTAGTAGTTAGTGAAGCAGCCTGTGATTCAGGGAAGCCTGGGTTCAAATCCCACCAATGCACCTTTTTGCTTTTGGCAAATCTCATAACCCTTCATTGCCTTTGGTACTAACTAGGATTATAAGCTCTGTGTGGGCAGGGAAATACCTACAGGACCTAAATTTAATTCACTTTAAACTACTACTGGAAAGGTATGAGCTAAAACAAAGATTCAAGAATGAGTGCGTTAGGAGACTTTGGTACTTTATGCATTTGTCAGTGAGGAATCATCCCACTCTAAAACCCTGATAATTTCCATTTTAAAAATTCCTTATAAAACTCTGCTGTGTACTTCAGCCCCAACTAAGCTGGCCTCTTTTGCTCTTGCGGCACTTGCGCTCTGGTCTGGTCTGTCATTAGAACAGGATAGCGTGCTAGGACATTGGGAGAAGAGCATGCGGACACTATTAACCCCATTCCAGGGTTGGCAGTACATACGAGTGCCTGGAACAGCCAGTTGCTAACCCAAAGACCCTGCCACTCACAGTGCCAGCCCACGTCACAAGAACAGCAGCTACAGAAGTACAAGGCTAGACAAAATCAAATATGTCTCAGATAATAGTATGAGATTTTATTTAGACTAGTTCTGACTTTAAAAATCATATTAGTTATGCTTTTATAGTCCCAGTGGTTGCACACAAAGATGATAAATATTTGGCGACAATATGTCACTGCACCATAGAGCTTACAATCTAGTGGGTGCCCGAGGCAATGGGAGATAAGGCGACTTGTGTAAGATTACAAGGAGTGGTAGTGGGAGAGGCAGGATTTAACCCCTGGCTTCATTGGTCCTTAGTCCCCTGCTTTAGAGGCACATTTTAGAAAGACAGTTTAAGTTCAATTGGGACGTCCATGTCAAAATGTCTGCAATTTCGTACAAGGGGCAGCAGTGAAGGTAGGCACGTGTGTAAGTGTTTTCTAAAATCGGCCTGACTCCACCCTAAAAGATAAATGTTTTTATCTGATAGAAAAGACACAGGGACATGCAGGATTATACCCCAGACATGTGCAGGTTTTGAAGTGATTTTAGAAACTTGCATATGTCCAATATGGACGGCCACAGACCTGGCAATATAGACATGTCCATGATGGTGCATCTTACGCCACAGACACGTCCAGCCGGCCATTTTGCAAGTAGAGATGTGCCGCAGTACAGCAGCCAAGAAAACAGTCTTTATTTACTTATATACTTTTTTGGAGTGGTGAAAATTACTGGGGGAGTGAGAGGTTTTCGCCTCTTCTCTGTACAGGTCTTCCGTTGATAAAACAAGCACTTTGCAGATTATATCTGTGCTCAGGGGCGGGTATAGACATGGATGTGTCTGCCGCCGAGTCCAAACGTGCAGAGCTGTTCCACATCCGGGCCTTGGGCATGCCGCATGTGACATAAAAGTGATTGTGCCAGACGTGTAAATTCAGGGTGTTCTGAAATGGATCTTGGGATATCAGTGTGAATCGCACATCTGAATGGAAATTTTCAGAAGCGGGAATTACAAATAGCATGACCCCGTGAATCACTAGGCTACTTCATTAGGATGCCTCCTGTCTTGTGCATTTGGTAGCTAGCATCGTGTTTTGAAATGGAGGTAAGAGGGCTACAAGCACCAAAATCTTGGGCTGTAGGTTAAGAATTCAGCAGTGATCAGCAGTCTTCTCTCAGAAACCCATCTCAGTAGGCAACTCTCTTACCCCTTTTTTGAATTGGGGGGGGGGGGAGACAATGAAAACTCCCCATATTATTGTCCTTTCTCCACTCCACTGCAAAACAGAAAAATTCTTTAACGCCTCTTTTGACACTCCTGATTGTCCTGAGCTGTCTATCCACAGCAGAAGCACCTTCTGCACCAGACTAAGGATATCCAGTTCTGATGGAATAATAGGATGTTGACTGGCAACCTAAATCCGCCAAAGTCTGAGAGCTGGGATGATGAGAATTTAAAATAATGAAAGTCGCAGCATTTCTGGTGGTGCTCTTGCACTCAAAATGCATTTTTCAATCTCTTTCTGAAGCCCTTAGGACTGCTTTCCTGATTTTCTCTCTAGGCAGCGTGAAATGCATTACATCTACAGAGTATATATCTTGTTATGTGGGTTTCTTAGACATTCTCAAATCTGCTGCTGAAAATATAGTGTGTTTTGATTTAAATATTTAGACGCTACTTTCATTTACTTATCATTTTAAAGGCCTACTTCTGGAGCAATATACTTTCAAGTTGACCTAGTTATGAGAAGTTCCATTCGAATCTGTTGGGATCCAAGGTTATCAAGTGTTGAAATACTGGGGAGAAAGAATGGGCCTTAATGCAATTGGGAACCAAACTGAAATGACATTGATGAGCAGGATTAGCACATGGCTCCAGGGTATCAGAGAGAAGTAGATTTTGCCCCCCTTCAGGCAAGATTATCAACTTTCAGATATATTTCTGAGGAACATTTCAAGGTGTGAGATAAAAATAAGGGACCGGTCTTAGAATCCAACCAAAATGCAACAGGCTTAGATCTCTATAATTGCAAGAGAGTGAAAAAGGCAATGTATTTTTAACACAAAAGTGAGGTATCATTTTCCCGGTACAGGGCAACTGGCCACACTGATGGCATGCAGGGAATTCCATCTTCTCAGTGAAAATCAAGGCTGCAAATTTGAAAGATGCAGTTGGGGAGGAGAGGTCCCACCTGCTCCTGATGGTCTGGCTTTACAGTAAAGCCTCAGTGAAATGGTCAAAAATACTTGGGATTGCAGCTGCTCTCTGTTGGGGGGGGGGGGGGGCAGTTTCTCCAAATAGGTTGGTTTTGCACATACCATGACAGCAGTGAACCGTAAGCTAGGGTATGTGGAATATGATCTTAGGGGTATGTTTTCTAAACTGCGTTAGTGTGATTCGCGTTAGGAGCCGCAGTAGAGACAGAAATCCCAAATAAGGACATGGGCGGTACATTGTCACCAAGAACGCGCCGAGAACGCGCGTTACAAGGCGCCATAAATGAACGAGCGCTACAGAGCACGTTACCGCGCGTTAATCTTAAGAAGGCGCGCAGGCATACAAGCACAGCAACAGAGCTGTAGCACAATGGTTACAACACTGACTACTGGTACAGGGGTCATGGGTTTGATTCCCCAGTGGGCCTAATGTATAAGGCTGGCTGAGGCAGCACCCTTTACATTTAAGTAGTGATTGTTGAGGCATGTGACGTGTATTTTAATTAGTGCTGCCAGCAAACACACCCTCACGGTGGCATAACCTAAGGTGCCGCATAAGGCACCCCATAACGCACTCCATAGGGCACATTAAAAAGTGTACTGTCCATCAAGGTACCCTATAATGTCCCCTATAGGACACCTTATAAGGCTGTGAACAAAGCCCTGGCTGGCTGCAGAAGGACTGCACATGACCACACAAACTGTCTGCTGTGGTTACCAGGATAGGGTTAACCCACCTGTACCCATGATGCACTGCACATGCAAATCAGCAGTCGAGAGATGGGCACAAGATTGGGTATGCACCCCCACAGCACCTCAGCCTGGTAGGGGGAACAGACCATGTGTGGCACTGCCACAGAGTAGCCACAGACAGTCACATTGTGCGGGTACTGTGCCCACCCTGAGGTTGAGGTGGGGCGCCCAGCACCAGGTCCACAGCACCTTTCATGGCTGAAATATGCCATGCTGCAGGTCCCCATCAGTGTGTGATAGGTAGTTCCATTAGACACACCTAGGATACGTCTGTGTCCTGCTGTATGTCTCGGTCATGTCTAGTCCTTATGGGCGATGATGCACCCAGAATAGTGCATATCCTGTGTTGGTGCCATGGTTACCTGCTTTAGGTGAAGAAGAAGAAGAAGAAGAAGAAGAGGAGGAGGGGGGGGTGTATGGAGCCATAGACAGATTATGTACCACCACACAACCCACCCTCTGGGGCTCAGGGTGGGAAACAAGATCACCCACCAAGAGATCCACAGTCTACCTCTCTGCAATGGTAGCAGTAGAGAGGACCATCAACACCAGTCCTGTTGGGGAACAGACAGAGCGGTACACATCCATAACGCAATAGCAGACAGACAGCAGGCCTGGAATTGCTCAGCTGCCCCCCACCATTATCTGACATTCTCCAGCAGCAAGCCTCCAGCCGCTGCACCCTGCAAGGTACTCCAGCAAAACACATACTAGCTGCAGACAGTCCGCCAGCTAGTCCATAGTGCATGGTCCTGGAGGAGATGCATGTACCCAGAACGGGGATATTAGCATACACACCAAGCAGATAAGTCAGTGATTGGGCCCCAAAAGAAAACCCATAAATATCACATGAGAAAAATGCTCTATAGCACTATGGGGGAACCTAGCCATGCCATGGTCACTGCTCAGTCAGGGTGAGAGTGACCTCCTAGCAGGACATGCTATGGCCACCCTGTCCGTGCAGGTGGTACCGGGCACTACAATGTCCGAGCCATTGCCCTATGCCCTGTGCAGATGCGGCCAGGCCACCCTATTCAGGCTATTCCCACAGTACCTTGCTCCTCATTATGCACATTGGCAGGCCAATACTGGCAACAGTGATAGCAGTGTGGGCTGTGGAGGGTGTTGGCAGCAACCACACACTGGATAGACAGACACACACTCCCCACACCTATGCCAGCATTGTGCAACTATAGAGGTGTTGGGCAGCCCAGGCCACCACACCATTCCTGGGCACAGTGCAGGCATGGCTATGGTATGCAATACTGTAGGAGTCACTCCCCAGGTTGGTAAACACTGTCAGACACAAGACCTGTAGCACACTCCACAGACATCAGAAAGGTTGCTATGATGCAGCTCAATCAGAAAATTGTACTTAACCTAGGAATTGCTATCTGCCAGTAATCATAGCAACCTTGTGATAGATGTGTACCATATTCCCAGGTTTAGGGTGGCATTACTAAGGTATGCAAGTGCTAGTATTGGGAGATGCACGCAGAGCCCAAAGTCCTGCCTCTCCAGGACGCTTTGGATAATGGGGCCTGTGGGTGCGGGTGTGTCTGCCCCTGTTGGCTGCTGCTTTACGGCAGAGGTTCCCAACTCCAGTCCTGCGGTGCCAAACACTGTTTGGGTTTTCATGCTGTCCCTCATGAATATGCATGAGATACATCTGCATACCATGGGGGTGGCGCATAGAAATGTAGCACAGGCATATTTATCAGAGGCAGCATGGAACCGGAATGGTGTTTGGCCCTCCAGGACTGCATTTGGGAGACTCTGCTCTAGGTAATGTGCATGGTTATGGTGTCTGTGCTCTGTAGGGTAAAATGTAGGTGTCTTGGGCATGTTTACGTCATCTGCAATAAAGGTGCTGTCTGTATTAGCACGTTGTAGTAGTGGGTAAAATATGGGGACTGGGTTGGCAGGAACCACAGCTGGGATTTGATCCTGTGACCTTCTGCTTCTGAATACACTGGTTTTGTGCACTGCACCACCTCGTTGTCACAGAGTCAGTACGTTCCTTGGTGATACCATGACTGTTCGTCAGACAGGGCCCGTCTGTTGCAGTACACGGCACCCACCTACACAGGGCTAGGCCACGGTCTGCTCTGGGCAGCTGCCACTGCCCCCTCCACCACCAGTATCCCTCAGCCACCATGCTGACATGCCTTTCTGCTGGTGGTGCTGGTGGTGCACAGTCTCAGGCCATCCAGTGTGCAGGTAGGTGGCTGCCTATGGTGTGGGTTCTGGGGTAGGAGTGCCTGCATAGACGTCCACGCTCCCCCCAGCCCCGCCTGCCAATGTTCCGTGCCCTTTGGGGGTAGCTGTTGGGTACTATCCCCTGTGACACTGTGAGAAACACACTCGTGCCCATGTTGGGCCTTCAGCAGTTGCTGTCTGGCTGCTCTGCTGTTTCAGCATTCGTATGGGCCACCTAGGCATCACCCTAGTCCGCACTGTGGCCCAGCTCCACCACAGCATGTGCCGCCTGCGGCCCTCTGTATCCCCTTCTCCGGCATCTGTCCAGTTGCCGTTCCGACATGCCCGCCCTGATTTTGCAGGACATGTGCACGCCATAGGAACCCTGTCCGATGGTGGGGAAAACCCTGAGCAGCGCTATTTCACTGTGGGCTCATTCACCTTGTATGGGGACGGAGTATAGACCCTTCCACGATTTATATCTTTTCTATGGAGCTTACTCTGGGGGGGTGGGGTTGATTTTTCTCATTGCTACCACTATTGGCCAGCTTGGTTATGGATTTTTTCCAGTTTGTTGGGGTCATTTTCAGTGTTTATGTGCCCTTTTGTTCTGTGCACATGTATCACACTTATCACTTTTTTTTTGTTTCCCTGCCTGGGCTGTACATTGCTGACACTGAAATGGTTTCTCTCCCCTGTAATCTGCATTTAACGGCAGGTTTGAATTCGCGTTTGGATTCAGCTCTTCAGATCAGCGCGTTAGTGTGAAGGGAGCCTCTCCCCGCCCACTCTCCGCCCACTGACCCCTTCTCTCCGCCCTCTCTCCACCTTCTGTGGTGTTTTACCGCGCCGCAGAGCTTTACGATCGTTAATGTTGGTTAACGCGCGTTATGTAACGTTAACGATCGTAAGCGCATCATAATGCGCATTATGATGCGCTTATGATCGTTAACATTACATAACGCGTGTTATTTATTTTATTTATTTATTTAACAGTTGCTTATATACCGCTACCTTCCACAGATCAGGTGCGGTTTACAATGAACAAAGAATGAACAGAATAACAGGTCTGTTTTACATGGAACATTAATTAACTAGGTACAATGTTGCTAAGTACATTAAACTTGATTGGATTAAATATGGTAAATAATTTGTTAGGTAACAGTCAAACTATTTACATAATTCAAACTATTTACATATATCTATTTACAGGATTTACAAATAGTTATTTAATCGGCTTTAATTGTAGTTAGATAGAGAAAATTTAAATTGGTATACTTTGGGTTCACTATTAACCATTTCCTGTTAGTGGTGGGGTATTTTCTAGTGTGCCGAAGTGGGAGGTGAATAGATATGTTTTTAATTTCTTGCGGAGTTCCTTTGCATCTTTTAATGCTCTTATTTCTTCGGGGAGGGAGTTCCATAGGGTGGGAGCCGCATGTGAAAACGCTTTTTTATTAGTTGTTTTTTTGGTAGTTGTGAAATCCTTTGGGATCCTAATTTTATTCGTGTGGCCTCTCCGTAGCGCAGTTTGGGATGTGTCTTTAGTGATAATTTTTGTTAAAGAGACTGGGGCCATTGTATTTAGGGGCATGTTTACTAAACATTCCTAACGTGCGGGGCCGCGCTAGTGTGCCTGTGCCATATAAGGAGTGGGCGGTTCAGGCAGAAAATAGAAAAAAAACAGTAGTAAGCAACCGGACGTGTGCGGGGGTCGACATTAGCGCGTGGAAAGGCAAAGTGGCGCGCTGCTGAATATACAAAACAACAGAGCCGTGGTACAATGGTGAGGACAATGACCAATGGTGCAGGGGCCATGGGTTCAATCCCCCAGTGTGCGCAATGACAAAGGTCAGCTGAGGCAGTAACTGTAATGATTAAAATTGATTTAGGAGGCAAATTAATTTGGAACGGCATAAGGCGGCGCACAGTTATTTTTGGGCGGCATAAGGCGGCGCACAGTGCTTTTTGGGCGGCATAAGGCGGCGCACAGTTATTTTTGGGCAGCAGAAGGCGGCGCACTGGTCCCCTTGGGCGGCAGAAGGCGGCGCGCTGATGCACAAGCACAGGAACAGAGCCACAGCACAATGGTTAAAACACTGACCAATGGTGCAGGGATCAGGGGTTCAACTCCTCACAATGCCCAGTGAAAAATGCCTGCTGAGGCAGTATGTATTATGTTGTGGAGTGCTGTAGGAGGCTGTATAATTTTATTTTGTTATCACTACTAGCAAACGCACTCTCCCAGCATGTTAACATACGGCGGCCCATAAGGCACATGTTACAGTGCACTGTTCGCCAAGGCACCCTTGAATGTCCCCTATAGGGCAGCATGTATGTTGCGACACAGGATAATGTATAGTGCACCCTATAGGGATGGCAACCATAAGGTGGCCTACAGGGCGCCCTATGAAGCACCCTCAGAGGCACCTAATGGGTATAGTAAGCTGAGGGTGGTCTTGCCGGCATAGACATATGTACAGTAAATAAAAATAAAGCTGTGGACAGCCCTACCAAAGGGCCCCACTGTGGGTTTGAACCCATGACCTCTGGCTGCACAGGCAGTGATGTAACCATTGCGCTACAGCTCCATAGCTGTAAGCAGGCCCCTGGCTGGCTGCAGATAGCCTACACGTCACCTCACAGACAGTCTGCTGGTGTCAACAGGATAGGGTTAGGCCACCCGTACCCATGATGCACTGCACATGCAAATTAGCTGTCCGCAGATGGACACAAGATGGGGAATGCACCCCCACAGCACCTCGGCCCTGTTGGGGGAAGTGACCGGGTGCACCCACACAGCACCTTGGCCTAGTAGGGGGCACTGACCGGGTGTTTTACTGGCACAGAGTAGCCACACACCGTTACATCGTGCGGGTACTGTGCTCACCCTGAGTGTGCAATGAGGTGGCCAGGACCAGGTCAACAACACCTGCCATGGCTGATGGAGGCCAAGCAGGCGTTCCAAAGTGTCAGATAGCTAGTTTCTGCACAAACACCATGGATATCCCTGTCTGCCGCCATCAGGCGCGCACCCCCCCCCCCCCCCCCCCCCGTGGCAAACATGGTCCCCATCAAGGGATCCACACTCTACCTCCCTGCAAAGGTGGCAGTAGAGGGCAACATCAACCCCAGTCCTGCTGAGGAACACCACCCCCCCCCCGGCAGGTAGCTCCATACACAGCCATAACACAATAGCAGACAGACATAAGCCCACTCCACCACCAGATATTCCCCTGCAGCAAGCCAACAGCCACTGCACCCTGCAAGACATTTACCAGCTACAAACAGTCTGCTGGTTAGTCCATAGTGCATGTTCCCAATGGAGATGCATGCACCCAGAACTGGGCTGTCTGCATACACAGCAAGCACATAGATCAGTGACTGGGCCCCAAAGAGAAACCCATATCTATCACATGAGGGAACTACTATACAGCACTATGGGGGGGGCCTAGCCATGCTGTGGTCACTGCACAGTCAGGGTGAGCGTGATCCCCCAGAAGGACATGCTTTGGCCACCCTGTCTGTGTAGGTGGTGGCCGGACACTACAATATCCCAGCCAATGTCCCTGCCAGGGCCCTATGCCCAGTGCAGATGCATCCTGGCCACGCCACCCTGCCCTGGCTATACCCATGGTACCTTGCACCTCATTATGCACATTGGCTGGCCAATACTGGCAACAGTGCTGGCAGTGTGGGCTGTTGAAGGGGCTTGCAGCCAACACCCACTGTATAGACAGACACACACTTCCACACCTCTGCCATCATGGTGCTACGATTGAGGGGGTAAGTAGCCTTGCCCACCAAACCGGTCCTGAGCACGGCAAGGCATGGATATGGTACGCATTACAGCTGGTGGTCACTCCCCAGGGTGGTAAGCACCGTCAGAGGCCAGGCCTGGAGCATGCCCCGCAAACACCTAACAGATTGTTTGGATGGGGTCAACTAGCAGTATGTACGTAACGTATGGATATCTGCCTGCCTGTGCTCCTAGCAAACGTCTCAGAGCTGTGTAGGGTGACATTGGTAAGTTATGCAAGTGCTCGTTGTGGGTGCTGCATGCACGGTCCAATGTTCTGCCTTTCCAGGAGACATTGGCCAATGGGGCCTGTGGGTGTGGGTGTGTCTGCCCTTGATGGCTGCTGCTTTACGGCACAGATTCCCAACTCCAGTCCAGGTTTGCATCACACTGTTCGGGTTTTCCTGCTATCCCTCATGAATATGCATGGGCTACATCTACATGCCATGGGGGTGGTGCATAGATATACAGCACAGGCATTTGTATGAGTGTCAGCATGGAACCTGACTGGTGTGTGGCCCACCAGGACTGCATTTGGGTGATTCTGCTCTAGGTACTGCCCCTGTTCATGGTGTCTGTGCTCAGTGGGGTAAAAGATAGATGTCTTACCATTGCATATGTCCCCGCCATGAAAGGTGTGTCCTTACTATCACTGTTTAGTTGTGGGAAAAATATGTGGGCAGGATTGGCAGTAGCCCCAGCTGGGCTTTGAACCTGTGACCTTCTGTTCTTGCATGCACTGTCTGTGTGCACTGCACCACTGTGTAGCCACTGATTTGTTGGATTCCCTGGACATGGCTAGGCCTCTGTCTTCTGTGGTTAGCAGCCACTGCCCCCTGCACCACATGTACTTGTCCGCCAACATGCTGGCATGAACATCTCTCAGAAAAAAAAGTTGACCTGATTGCAATGTGGCAGTACGGGACTGCATTTGGGGGACTTGGCTGTAGGTAATGCCCATTGTTGTGGTGTGTGTGCGGTGTTGGGTAAAATATGGGTGTTTTCCCCATGCTTATGTTCCCTGCACTACAGGGGTGTCTGCGCTATCTTTATTTAGTGGTGGGTAAAATATAGGGACTGGGCTGGCAGGTGCCCCAGCTGGGTTTTGAACCTCTGCCCTCTGGTCCTAGAGGTAATGACTCTGTCCGCTGTACCACACTTTGGCCACAGAGACAGTGCAGCCCCTGGAGGCAGTAAGCCTGGCAGGATGGAGTCACAAACCCTGCTCTACTCATTTTTACTGTGGGCATATGCACCCTTTCTGGTGACAAACGTGCACATAAACACCAGAAATGACCACGGGAAATGGGGGAGAAAATATCACCACGCTGGGCGACAGTGATATTAATGGGCAACCATAGCAAACACTCCGAGGAAAGCTCCAAAAAACGGAAATGTTTTTCGGAAGAGTCTCCGCTCCGTAGACCCTTCCAATATTCATCTCTTTTTTCTGGAGCTTTGCTGGGTGTGTTTTGTATATTTGCCCATCACTATAACTGTTCCCCAGCTGGATTACTATTTATAATAGTTTTGTTGTGGTCATTTTCAGGTTCTATTTGCAATTTTGTTCTGTGCACATATATCACACTGCACACGTTTTTTAGGTTTCCCCGGTGTTCCTGTACATTGCTGACGGAAATGGTTTCTCTTCCCTTTAAATGCCCTCTACCGCGAGGGTTTCACTCGCGCTAATTTTTACATGGAAATTCGGGCCCGATACTGTGCGGGGAGCCTCTCCCCTCCCACTCTCCACCCATTGACCCCGTCCCTCCGCCCCTCCGGAGCCTTCCTCCGCCCTCTTTTAGCCGTTCCACGCCTCTATCGGACATTTGCGGGCCCGCACTTGTACGGGGCCCATTAATGTGCCGCGTACCTGTGCGGGGGTGACACGCACGTGTGCGGGGCGTTTAAACGCGTTTCTGCGCGTTTAAATGCCGCGTTGCCGTGCGCTATTTTGCGTCGCGCAGATTTGCGGACTTTAGTAAACATGCCCCTTAGTGTCTTAAATGTAGTGATAATCAATTTGTAATTTATTCTGGATTGAATTGGGAGCCAGTGAAGGTTTGCTAATATAGGTGTAATGTGCTCAAATGGTGGAACCTTCATTACGATTCTTGCTGCTGCATTTTGGGCAAGTTGGAGTCTCTTTATGTTCTGTTTTGTTGTTCCTAGTAGGGTGAGATTTGCGAAATCAAAGTGTGGAGTGATGATAGCCTGAATAATGCTCAGAAAATCGTGTAGAAGTACAAGGGGACGTAATTGTTTTAAAATTTTGAGTTTAAAGTAGATTTTCTTAGTGATGTTTCTAATATGTGTGTCCATACTAAGGTGTGAGTCCATACTAAGGTGTGTGTCCATACTAAGGTGTGAGTCAATGGTGACACCTAGGTATTTTACTTCGCTTTTGATTGTAATGTTGTGATTTTGGAGAGTGATGTGTGTTGGAGGTATGTATGATTGATTTTTAGTTACTATTAATATATCAGTTATGTACCGTTACCGCAGTTTAGTAAACATACCCCTTAGTCTATCAAATGTACTGGTAACGCTCGTCGCAGTACTTGCATTCTACCAAAGAGGGCGTCCTTCTGGAGTTCATAAGACTTAGCGTGTATGGGTAATTTGTCAAGATGTGACTGGAAGTTCTTTATCAGGCCTGTGGCTCTCGATATGATGGGAAATATTTCTGTATCTTTCTGCCACATTTTCTTGGTCTCTGCATTTCTTGTTACTTGACGATCTTCCAGGGCCAGTGGTAGGGTCTCTAGCATTCCTCTAAAGCCTATAAATCGGTGACCCTGGCCACATTATTATTAATGGTAGCTTGCACCATCCCCCTTTCCCAAAACTCCTTTGTGAACTCTGTTCACATGATGTTAATATTTCTCCTTATAATGAAATGTTGTAAGAAGAAAATTGCAGTGAAGGGGCAAATGCATAGCTAGAATAAAAAGAAGCACCGAGAAGTAAATATTTAACATCGCAGGAACAGGCTGTGATAACAAAGGGTTAATATGATTGAAGCAAACACAATCGATGTGTTTATTATTTAACCAAAAAAAGATTTACAAAGATAATAACCACTTAGTTTTTCCTGCCCCTTCTCCCGCCCTTCTCTGCATCAATGGTTGCGCAGTTCTTTTATAAATCCGATAAATAAGGAGGAGGTGATAAAAGCAGTTAATATAGCTGGGCTTAGAAAAGGTTAGACAAGTTCCTGGAGAAAAAGTCAATAGACTGTTAAGATAGACAGACGTGCCAATGTCGGCAGTCCCAACAGTCGATAGTGGCAGCATCAATGTGAGAAACACTATTTGACTGGGCTTTGGGATTTCTTTGGGATCACTGCTTCGCAGGTGCAACTATGAAACATGCTCAGACTTTGGTGGCATTGCGGCTACGCTGGATGAAAGTGGAAAGATCACTCCATAGCCTCCTATGACAGCCAGCGGTGCTGCTCCTTGTAGTGAACTGGCAGTTATGCTATCCACAAGCTTGACGCTCTGTGCTGCGATACATGTGCGTCTGATTCCGACCGACCAACTCACTGCACCAGAGGTCCCTCTACTCTCTCTATTCTCTGTGCCAAACTGCCTGACTGGGGGATAAAGGTAAATATCACCCTAGTAGCATGCCACGAGAAGGAAAGAGGGAGGTCCAGCGTCTTTGGTGCCCTGCAGTGAAGCTGAAACAAGTCGAAAATTCACATTTTACAGTGTAATGCAATGGCTCGTTTCCCTCATTCACAGGGTCTGGCATGTGGGGGCTTCATCTGTGTCATAGGAAGTGTCGTGAGGGTCTGTACATGTGCAAGTGTCAGTGGGTGCATGTGTGTGTGTCTTTCTGAGTGTCATAGAGACAACTGCAGGCTACATACATACATGTTGTCACCCTTACACCCACTCCCTAACCTTGAGGGTTAAGGAGGGATGGGCCTTGTGTAGTTGTGGGGGCCAAATATAGTCGGGAACAAGAAATTTATATATAAGGATTTTATTTTCCCCGCTCCTTGGTGGTCAGGTACAGGTGAGAAGGTTAAACAAACAGGATATGTACAAAACAAAGGCTGTCAATGCTTGTGCTTCAAATTATGCTTCTTTGAGGAAACACATTACCTCATGTGTCTTCTCCTTGCAGTATTCACAAAGTGCTTTGTAAGAAACAATATTGTTTTCCCTGCAATTGGGATACAGTCCAGCTTATTTCACAGCTCCAATAAGCTTCCCTTTCAATTGCTTCAAAAACAGAATATCTTTTCCATATGCTTTTCTCCTATTCTGGGTTTAGCATAACCAGAATCAAACTGCCAGGTACAAACATTCAAGCTTTGCATTAATCAGTTTTCTCAATTAGCCCAATTGAGCAGTCCATCGGCTGATTAATCTCCAGCATGGGCCGTGGAGTCAAGGTGGGAATTCCTATTCCAGGATTAATCTGGGCCTGAATGTTAGCTTCTTCTGAAACAGCTCTTTTGTTCAAGAATTGTCTAAAGTCACTCAGGAGTTGCTCTGCCTGTCTCCTAGCAGGACTGATAGGTAAATCTGCTCCTGGATGGGGCAGGTAGTTATCTGCTCTTGGTAAGCAAACACTGCTCTCCCTCTTTAGACTGTCTGTGTCCGTGGTGGAGTTACCCCTCCCCCACTTCTCTCCGTTAGTGAGTGGTGTAATCACAGGTTCTTTTAAACAAGTTCTGCCTTTAAGAAAATCTTCAAAGGTAGGCTCTCTAGTATCACAATAGCCTAATCTCTCTGTAATCAATTTGGCTGGGTTTCTTTCCTCAGCTTGCTTGTTAAAAGCAGGAATTACAGGCTGAGAAAAGCTTGGCTTACTTAGAGAGGTTTCAGCTTGTCTAAAACTATCCTGTACTTTGTAATGAGGCTTCTCTCTTTCTGAGTGGTAAAACTTAGGAAAGGAATTAAGAGCAGCAGGTACCTTAGAATGAGACCGGTTAGAAAATGCCTTGCCAGCGTGCCTTTCTCTCCAAGGGTAAAAACTGTTTCTCCCCAACGTGGACTTCTCTCCTGGTTCAGGATCAGTTCTCCTTCCGTTGCAGCTGGGCAGAGTTTCTGTAGCAGTGTCAAAGGGTTCTGCAATCAATAAAGCTTCTTGCCTTCCCAATGCCTCTTGCCTTCTCTCTTGTGGATTCAAACCACCATTCCTTCTCAAACCGTTTGTAGTGCTCAGTTCTTCATTCCTTCTCATTAGCGTCTTGCTTATTCCACTCGTGTTCCTCCTTCTCCAACAACTCCTACTACTACCTCTATCTGTGTCTTCACTCTCTCTGCTTAACAAGGGGTCCCTGTTCTGGGAAGCCCGCCTCCTACTAGGGCGTGCCCAATCCCTAGCTCTGCTTCTCTCCTCCCCTGAGGTGAGCTGATTGGTTGCCTGTAAGTAGTGCTGAGAGTGGAAAACTCTGTCTTTACTTGCATTACCTGACCTAACCAGAGGGTCAGTATCAGTTTCCATGGCTTCTTCACTTGCCGCTGCGTCACAATGTGTGTGTATGCGTCACAATGTGTGTGTGTGCGTCACAATGTGTGTGTATGTGCCATGGGGGTGATCAATGCTACATATACATGTGTGTGTGTGTGTGTGTGTGTGTGTGTGTGTGTGTGTGTGTGTGTGTGTGAGATGGGGCCTGTTGAGGGTGACGTGTGTGTCGTGAAGAGTGTAGGGGGCTGCATGCGTGTGAGTCTGTATATCATGAGAAGTGTTGCGACAAGGTTGTTTATGTTAATATCTGTCAGGGACTGTGTGTGCATGTGAAACAGCATGCTTACTGTGTGACAAAGGACATATTTCCCCTTACTTCATTTGCATTTGTGTGTGTACAGAGGAAGAGTTCAAAGGTAGCAGATAAAGTGTGTCTAGTTATAAAGATTCCTCACCATAACTTATTTTGTCTATCTATAACATCTCTCTCTTCAGATAGTGAGGGTTTGTACATCTAGTGCAGTGTGGGAGTGGAAGTCCCTGCTTCTGCATGTGTGTGTGTGTGGATGTGGGGTTCCTGTGTATGTTCACACTGCGTGGGTCAAGTGCCTTTGTGTGTGTGTGTATGCTGTGGGGGTGGCATGCCTTTGTGTGGTGTGGGGTGGGGTGGGGAAGTGGGGGTGTGGTTGGGGTGGGGGCTGCACCTTTTAGCATATATTCATTGTGCTCTTTTCTGCTCTCTCTTCAGCCTCAAGCAATCGTACACTCCTGGCTGCAGACCTTCTTCTGCGGCCTCCCCCCAACTCTTTTCCCTTCCCAGCCTCTGCCCCTTTCTCCATCCCTCTCCTCCCTCCCCCTAGCATTCTCACTCCTTGCCCTCCATTCCCTTCCCCCCATCTTTCTTTTCCCAACCCACTATGCCTTTAAATTTATCCCTCCTACCTCCTGTGCATCTCTGGCCCCAACGCCTCTTCCTTCAGCGCTCTTGACTGCAATCGCAGCCTTCCTCTCCTCTTCGGCCTGCGGGACAACTCGTTCCATGAGCACTGATCATCACTGTGCTGCTGGGCACGATCTCGGCATTCTTCAGTTCCTGTGGGAACAGCCTGTCCTGCGGGCCGAAGAGTCGAACACCACTGTCTGCTGACCACCATTTTCTTATCTTCTTAGGCCCGTGGGACAGGCTGTTCCCATGGGCACTGAACACCATTGCACAATCACAGTTGCAACTTTAACATAGCGTCCCTGAACACTGGTGCCCCCTTGCCATGCATATCCGGCTTGCCAGGTAGTGCCAGCCCTGGGATCTTCTCCTTCTCCACACACTTCACAGACTAATCACTTCGAGCCAACACCTCTATTATCAATGCTGTTCTGGTTTTTCCTCCTTTACCGTTATGTCAGCTTCTAATCCAATTTCTAATCCATCGGCATGAGAATGTCCCAAGTCATCATAACCTTTTCTTTCTCTGTAATTCTCTCAGAGTCATGATCCCAGTGCTTTTCTGGTTGTAGTGTTAATAAAGTAACCACTGGATGAGATATGCTACCTTGTTGTACCTTTCTGTATAGACATTTTCTGCCATCAGAACTTCGTAGCCAGCTATGAGATGAGTAATCGTTTCCAGCTCTTTTCTCGCTTTATATATAGAGAGATACATTTTCATTATTGGACTACAAAATACAGAGATAGGGGACTTTGCTTAAGGCCCCCAAGACATGAGATTTCTGAAGCTAGAAGTAAGAGAAGATAACGTACTGTGTACCTTCAACTTTTCCATCTTGCTACAATCAGGAATAGTAGAAATGTTCCCAAAGCTTTATTCTATTGGCATGACTCTGTTGCACGCCTATTGAGGAGGCTCCGACCATCTCTCTGTCTGTCCATATGTACATACGCATCTTTTTGCAAAGACAGATGCATTTGGTTTCACACTACTCCCGGCACAGAGCAGGGGCATGAAAAGCTTGTGGGAGTTCCCAGATCCTGCCGGCAAGAAGGGCGGGCCTGTGGCTGAGGAGTGCCACCTGGAGTCCCCGGGTTCCAAAAAGCACAGGGGGGGAATCCCTGGAGCCTGCCAGCAAAAGAAAGGGGCAGCTGAGGGGCAGAACGTCAAGAGAAGGGGCAGTTTAGAGGGGTGGAGCATAAGGGAAGGTTAGGGCTAGAGAAGAGGAAAGGAAAAGAGGGATGGATCGTAGGACACGAGGCAAGTTAGACAGAGAAGAGGGAGAGTGCAAGAAGAGAGAGAGAAGGGAGGGAGTGCAAGGGAAAGAAAGGAGGGGAGAGCACATGGTTGGGTGGAAGAAAAGGAGGGAGGGTATTGAAGTCTAGGGGAAGGAAAAAGTGTAAGAGAGAGGGAAGGACAGAGAGCGAGTGCAAGAGGACAGGGGACATGCAAGGGGGAGAGAATCCTAGATATCCACAACTACAAATACACCCCCTCCCCGACATTCCCACCTTGGAACATATGCGTCCCCTCATGCTCTAATATCCCACCCTCACATCTCCACAGATAAGCAGCTAAACATCCTCCTTGGCAATGGATATGCACATGAGAACATTGATTAATACACACATACACTCTCAGTCCCTATCCCCATTCAGCCACACATCCCTGGCTAGCCTACCGAGGAAAAGAGAATATTCTAGTGTTAAAATAAGGGACGCTGTTTTGAAACCAGCAGAATTATTTTCCACCAGCAGAATTATTTTTTACTATGTGGCATTAACAGTTCTAGTGTGCCAGAAACATTCGGAGCGCAGGACTTTGTGAACCTATTAATGGATCAGCTCGTTGCCCATTGATGACCCCATTGCTAATTTGTCGCTTAACTCGGAAAATGGAAATATTACTCGAGGCACTTTCACAGAAGTTACATCCGAGTGGTTGTTGTCCCAAATGAGGTCGATGTACTATTCGTTAGATTCCATTTCAGTTGCCTCTGTAGGCTTTAAAAGACACAGTTTTAGTGTTTTTATGTGCAGTGATAGATGCTTCGTTAGTGTCTGGGGACGTGCCTTCAAGACCAAAGCATGCAGTAGTGAAACCAATTTGTAAGAACTGTTCAGATGATTTGAGTGAAGTAAGTAATCAGATTCCAATCTCTAGTTTATCATTTCTAACCAAATTACTCCAACAGACGGTATGAGTACTGTTAGATGATTTTGCAGAGACTCAAAAGCTGCTGGATAGTGGACAACATTGTATTAGGGCAGATCAGGGTTCAGAAACCATATTGGTTTCTCTGATTGATAGTATATTACAGGGTTTGGAGGCATCAATGTAGTTTGTCTGCTTACTTTCTGGGGGAGGGTGCCAGGGTCAGCCCCAGAGTTGGTTCAAGGTGTTGATGACCTAGACAAACCTTAAGCCTTATCCCCCCCCCCCCCCCCGGCCTATCAGAATCTATTGTTTAGCTTTGAATGCCTTAGTCTTTGCTGCCCTCCAGAGGCTGATGCCCTAGGCATCCACCTAGTTTGCCTAGTGGTTGGACCGTCCCAGGAGGGCAGGGGATCATTTCAGTATTAGAGCCTACAATATTTAGGGAGGGTGCTGCCCCCTCCCCCCCCCCCATGCCCACCCCAAACTACACCTATGTATGGAGGGAAAGAAAGTAGCTTATTTGCTGCTTTTTATTGATATGGTATCTGCTTTTGAGATGGTTATATCCTCTACTGTTGTACAACTACCTGGCAGAATTAGGAATAAATGCGTCTCTTCTTCATTGATTTGCATCTTTTTTGACTAATCGCCAACAGCAAGTCCAGTTGCCTGCTTGTGCTTCCCCTCGTGGGACACCACGGATGGTCCGCTTTATCTTCTCTTTTTATTTAACATCCACCTAGCTCCCCTGTCTAAACTGTTGCATCAGCTGGCCTTGGCATTTTGCTTCTATGCGGATGCCATCCTAAGCTCTGAGAAGTATTCTTGGGAAACAGATATGTCATCACTGCAGAATTTTCAGAATTTTTATCAGATTGTGGACTGGATGACCTCTAATGGGCTTTCTATTGATTTTTTAGAACGGAGGCTATGGTGGAATGTAGGGATGTTGAGTATAAGCCTCCCCACTTTATTCAGCTTGAAGACCAGTCCCGGTAAGGGAAAGGGTTCAGCACTTAGGGGTAATTTTGGATTCCAGGTTTCCTTTTGTGATCAGGTAGCACGAGTAGTTAATAGTGATTTTTAGTTCAGGCATCAGTAGGACATCATCTGGACTACTGTAATGCTATATACTGTATATAGTATTAAGGCCTTTACCATTGTTACAAAATGCTGTAGCCTGTGTAATAAATGGTTTAAGAAGATTTGATCATATTACTGCAGTGCTTCAGCTGCTCATTAATAGTAGGATGCAATTTACAGAGGTCGCGATTTACATGTGTAGTTACACACATTAATAATGCCTGTTCTGTAAAGTTGAATTCTTCTGGATTTGACTTACAGCCCCAATCGCCATTGGCAGCAGGGAGCAGGAATGCTGCTTCCTCCCGCTCCCCACCGCAGAAGCCTATCATGGTCTGTCGGCCACAAAGAAAGGACATTAACAGCACAGCGCACTTAGGCACACCCATGTCTGGCAGGCTCACACCCGAGGGCCTCGCCAGAGGCTCTTTGGCATGACCCTTAGGCATGGACTGCCGCAAAGACCACACAACCATCACGGACCCGCTCCAACTTCACCACCGTCGGAGAAGCAGAACACCACTCGTTGTCCCCGGGAAAGGAGCTCAGCAAGGAAATACCCGTCTCAAGACAACAACCAAAACCTCAGTCTTAACCAGTAATTCCACCCTAGACAGACACCACAAGTACATTGAACTGTGTCTGAACTGTCCCTAAAATATATTACACCCTCCACACACAATTCTGGTACCGCTCACACACTAGTACGCTACCTGTAGCCCAGCAGTAGAAAGAGGGAAGCTACACAACTCAACGGCTGGTCTGCCATGTCACTGACAAAGCGAACCCCATCCACCTGCACCCTAACATCCTACAAAGTTACCGGAAGCTCGGCTTTGATCCACTCAACCCCATCTCTAAGACTACAGAGCACAGGCCACAATATGTACATCCCCAACTACCTTTGTACTCAATTTATTTCTTCTAAACTTATTCACACACTATGCATCTTTATCTTTATTGATACACTTGATATACCGCCCACGTCAAGACATTAGGGCGGTTTACAATAAAAGAAAAATGCTGAAGAAAAGAGGAAAAGAATGCCATTGTATAATAGGAAAGAGGTAGAGAAAACAGTATAGGTCAAACAAACAACCACAATCCTACCACCACCACTATCCATACTGTGTCATCAACCACCCTGGCAAAGTGCACACAAGCGCACTTACAAGAGAAACCTCGCACTCATACAGATCAAGACCAACACCTGTATAAACAACCCAAACCCTTACCCCCCCCCCCTAAATACCCCTGTCAGCATTGAACTCATCAATGCAATATCAGTTAGAAATAAAACCAACACCATCCTTGACCACTTGCACGCCCAACAAACCAATATCTTCTGTGCCCTGAGACCTGGCTGACTAGCTCCGACCAGGTCATTCTAAACCAAATAATCCCCCCTACACACACAGCATTCAACTGTCAATGAACACACAAGAAAGGAGAAGGGGTAGTAATCCTAGCCAGAACCCACTTTAGATTCATAACCTCTACAGTGAAAAACACAGAGCACTGCAATACTATTATCATAGAGAATAAACATCTCACTGTCTGACTCACCCATACAGCCCCCAATGGCTCTACTGACAAACTCTCCACTACCCTAGAAGCAGTGTATGCCGCCAACTCCCCCCACAAATCACTGGTTGTTCTGGGAGATTTCAATCTCAATTCACTGCCAAACAAGGACGTGGACATCTATTTCAGAGCTATGGACATGCTTTACACAAACAACACCTCAGTGAATCTACACACCACTTAGGCTCTACTCTGGATCTGATCTTCATCCCAAACCAGATCCTTCACAACAATAACATTAAAACTCCTCTAATCACTCCATTACCATAAACTGACCACCACTCCATTAGATTCAGCATGACCCATCCTCACCTAGCTACACGTGTGAACCCACAACATCCAGGACGAAGATTTAAATCCTTTGAGAAGGACCAGTTCCTTCAAGAAATCATCCCCACCCTGGACCAAGATACAACTGTTGACCGCTAGACACCATTGTTGACCACTAGAATAAGACCATCTCAGCAGCAGCAAGAGCACAACAGGCATATAGGGCAAAGAATAATATCAGCACCCTGGAACACTGATCAAATAAGGGAAGCAAAGAAGGTACTTTGGAAAACTGAAAGGGACTGGAGAAGGAATAAAACCCAAACCACTTATACCAGGAGAAGCAGCAAGACTATAACAATCTAATCAACTGACATAAACAAGAATATCACACCAACCTCATTCTAAAATCAACCAGTCACACGCACAATCTCCAACCTAAACACCAGCACTGCATCAATGGATTCCTGCCCAGTACCGTGGATAAAATCAGCGAAGACAAAGCTCAGCAAATTCATCCACAAGATCATACACTCCTCCCTAACACAGGGTTACATGCCCCTATCCCTCAAACTAGCAACTATCTGCCCAGTCTCCAAACTTTCCTCACCACGCACAGATGACCCAGGAAAATACCGCTCAATTTCAAGCCTACCATTTCTCACCAAGATACTTGAGAAGATAGTATACTGGCAACTACAAGACTACATGGTCTCACAAGCCCCTCTGGACTCCCACCAACCTGGGTTCCGAGCCAGCCACAACATAGAAACCTTTCTTAAAATGCTCATTGACAATCTTATCAGAGGAATTGACAACCTGAAAATGGGCTTCCTACTCATTTTCGTCGATATATCTGCAGCAATCGACACAGTATCCCACTGCATACTCCTTCGAAGACTCGGCAGTCGACCTGCACAACAACACACTCAAGTGGTTCAACTCCTACCTCAGCCACAGGCAACAATTGGTCAAGGTTGGTACACCTCCTCCCACTTCCCCTCCTTCCAAGGGGTACCACAAGGTTCATCTTTATCTGCCCTGCTATTCAATCTCTACATGCAGCCCATCCGTGAAGTCATTAAGAAACACAACATGCAATATGCACTGTATGCCAGCAACATTATGATATACACCCTGATCAATCTGGAAAGCTCAGACTATTCAACAATAACCACCTATCTACAAGACATGACCGAATGACTCTCCCTGAACAACCTGAACCTCAACTACAAGACTGAAGCACTTTTCATCACACGCAGCACATCCTTTATTCCCCCTCCCCAATTCATCTCCCTGCTCAACATGACCATACTTGTCAAGGATGAAATAAAATACCTGGGTGTCACCCTGGACCGTAACTTAAACTTTCAATCTCACATCAACAGAACCGCCAGGAGTGCATACCACAAGATGGCCATCGTAAGGAGGCTCAAACCCCTCCTCAGTCATGATCACTTCCGTATAGTCTGCCAAACATCATCATGCCCATACTGACAACTGCAATACTCTATACCATGAACTACCTAAACAAACAATTCATCCCCTGCAGATGGCACAAAACACTGCTGCTCGCATGATCACCGGTTTGGCAAAACATGAATATGTCACTCCCCTCTTGAGGCAACTGCACTGGCTCCCAATTGCCTCCTGGATCAGATTCAAAATGACACTTAACATATTCATAATCCAGCACAACTTATCCCCAACATATTCAAAAACATGATCAACACCAACACAAGCACTAGACCCAAAAGACATAACCGATTGGATGCAGTCCTGACTCCTAGTACCTACACCAAAACCACCCAGTCCACATCCACGAGAGTCCTGTCCCTTGTCCTCCCTCCCTAATGACTTGAGAGCCACCACCAATGCCAAAGACTTCAGGAAGAAGCTGAAAACCTTCCTCTTCAGAGATCACTTTGGAGCTATCACCTAATGCACAGCACCCCCCTCTGCTGCCCCCACAAGGACCCCCCCTGCCTGACATCATTTGCCCCCTTTTCCAGGACACTCATAAATAATGAATATACACCTCTTTGTAAAAATGTTGCTACTAAGCACCTCCCGCTTGTCCCCATCCCCAATTACTATGTAATGTGTTTGACTTGCCATGTAATGTTTCTTGAGTTGCTATGTAAACTGCTTTGATTGTATGAGAAAGCAGCATAGAAAATCTGTTAAATAAAAATCAAATAAAATTAATAGAATATTAGCGTAAGAGGCTGCAGTTGTGCATATATGAAGTCACAGTTATTTAAGAACAGGTATAAGTGACCACACATATCTTATGCATGGTGAGTGCATGTAATTTTGCATGCTACACATGTTCTGCCCAAACTCCGCCCCTGTGCCTACCCACAAGTATGTGAGACTGGTCCATGGCACGAACTTTTAGAATAGCGTCCGAGAGAACTCTGTGTTCAAGTGTTCACTGATGCGCATAAATCACTAAAGTGCCACGATTTATGCAAGCTCAAACAAACCTATGCATATGGACTGATGGATAGACAGATAGACAGATGGACCTTCCCCAACAGGTGCTATCACTAGAGCCAAATTCTCCTCAAAAGAGCAGCACAAAATTCTTGGTTTTCATCCGCGGATGCTGCAAGGCTATTGGGTGCAGGGGCGGCCCAAGGGGGGTGCGGGGCCATGTGCGGAGACTCGGTGCGGGGCCTCATTTGCATAAGGGGCCTCATTTGCATAAATATTTGCATAATGTTACCATACACTAACTTTTAGTAAACATGCCTTTTCATGAGTGTATGGATAAAGAAAGACAAAGATTTCTACATTACTATAATCCAGTGCCAACCGCCAGGCACATTAGGAACACTGCCCATTTAGAACCCATAGCAAACCCGCCGTATCCTAACAGCACTACCAGGACTCATAAAGCACCATACCCTATCTATCAAAAGGCAACACTGCAAATATTAAACCAATACATTTCAGAGAATAACAATACATGACCTACTGGGGAAAGAGAGCAAGTGGCAATGTCAAATAGGAATTACATAAACAGAATACCTCAGCTCAGTTACACATGCAGAACATAGACCATCACCAAACAAGGAATCACAATTTAAAAACAGGAAGACAATAATTAAACTGGGAACCCTAAAAGCCAAACTTGGAATGTACAACAACAATGTAGAAATAAAACTATAAATTAATTTCCTCTTGTACTAAACAAAGCACAGACATTAATGGTGCACATTTCCCAGAGCTGACATATTCCAGTTAATAAATTCAAAATAAAGAGATATCTTTGTACCTTTTGTGCATTTTTTTTTTCAGTTGCAATTGTTCCAGCCACTTTCTTCTGGTTTATTTGTGTCTTCTGCTATCTCTCCATCGTCTGCTGTCCATTTGTCCTTTCTTCTCTTCTAGTTTTTTTTCCATTCTCTCTCTACATCTGCTTTAACATAATAATCTTTCTCCTTTTGCTCTTTCCTCATTCCTATTTCATCCACTCAAATTTTACCCCTCCATCCTCAATCCCCACTTAGTCTCCCAATACCCGGCCAATTGTACATTTTTCTTCCCTCCCACACAAAATATTTTTCCCCTCTCCATTTCACTCTCCCAGCCCCATCCCCTTCTAATCTCCCCCAACATCAGCTCCCTTTTAGTTCCAGCCCCACCCAGTATCCGCTCCCTTCTAGTCCCCACATCAGCCCATTTCCAGTCCTGGCCCCCCATCAGTCCATTTCCAGTCCTAGCTCCCCCATCCATTTCCAGTCCTATCCAAGTCCCTTCATCATCTCATTTCCAATACCAGCCTCCCATCAGCCCATTTCTAGTCCTTTCCTAGCCCCACCATCAGCCCATGTTAAATCCTAGCTCCCCTCCACTCAGCCCATTTCTAATCCAAGCCCCCCATGAGCCTACTTCCAGTTCTAGCCCCTCCATGAGTCCATTTCAATCCAAGCCCCCACCACAGCCCATTTCCAATCTTAGCTCCCCCCAACACCCAATTCCCAGTCCTATCCTAGCCCCTCCATCAGCCCATTTCCTGTCCTAGCTCCCTCCCCTAAGAGCCCATTCCAAGCCCCCCTTCCCATCAGCTATTTGCAGTTCAAGCCCCCTTCCACTCAGCCCATTTCCATTCCAAGTCCCCCTCCCCATCAGCTATTTGCAGTTCAAGCCCCCCACTTCCCCTCAGCCCATTTCCATTCCAAGCCCCATCCCCATCAGCTATTTGCAGTTCAAGCCCCCCACTTCCCCTCAGCCCATTTCCATTCCAAGCCCCGTCCCCATCAGCTATTTGCAGTTCAAGCCCCCTTCCACTCAGCCCATTTCCATTCCAAGCCCCCCTCCCCATCAGCTATTTGCAATTCAAGCCCCCTTCCACTCAGCCCATTTCCAGTCCTAGCAACCCCCCCAACCCATTACCAGTCCTAGCCCCCCATAGCCCACTCCCAGTCCTAATCCCACCAGCCCATTTCCAGTCCTAATCCCCCATCACCCAATTTTTAGTTTAAGACCCCCATAGCCCATTATCAGTCCTAAACCCCCATCAACCCACTCCCAGTCCTAATCCCACCAGCTCATTTCCAGTCCTAATCCCCATCACCCAATTTTTAGTTTAAGCCCCCCCATAGCCCATCACCACTCCTAACCACCCCCCCTCACCCACCACCCCTCCTAACCCCCCCCCCCGCGCCCATCACCACTCCTACCCCCCCCCCGCGCCCATCACCACTCCTAACCCCCCCCCCCTGTGCCCGGTAGAGCCTTCCCTCCCCGGTATCAGCTCTCTCCAGCTGCAGTCACACTCACACGCGCCGGCTTTCAGAGCGCGAAGGGACTAGTTTCCCTTTCGCGGCTCTGTTAAGCCCGCGGGGGCTGATGGGAACTTCCCATCAGCCCCCGCGGGCTTAACAGAGCAACGAGGGAGAAACTCTCCTCTCGCGCTCTGAAACCGGCGCGTGGAACTGCAGCTGGAGAGAGCTGATACCGGGGAGGGAAGGCTCTGCTGGGCACAGGGGGGGCCCCGCGGCACACTTGATTCTGCCGCGGCGGCCCCAGAAGTGGCAGCAGACAGCTTTTTTTTATTTTTTTTAAATTTTACTTTTGGATTAGAATGTTTTTTGCGCGGGGCCCCCTGAAACGCAGGGCCCTGTGCAAAAAACATTCTCGCTCAATGGACGGGCCGGCCCTGATTGGGTGCTTCCTTCCCACCCCCTCCATTAACTTTCCGGCCCCTGGCACCCTCCAAGAGTTCGACAATTAAACTTAACAACCATGGTCATCCCAACACCACTCCTCTCACAAAAGTCCTGTGAAAATGCATAATGGGGTGGCAGCATGGATTCACCAGAGGCAGGTCTTGCCAAACAAATCTGATTGATTTCTTTGACTGTGTGAACAGGGAGTTGGACCGAGGGAGAGCCCTAGATGTGGTGTATTTAGATTTCAGTAAAGCCTTTGACACTGTTCCTCACAGGCGACTTATAAACAAACTGAGAACCCTAGGGATGGACCCTAAAGTTACTGCTTGGGTTAGAAATTGGTTGGGTGGAAGGCGACAAAGAGTACAGGAAATGAAGCTCACTCTGAGGAGAAGGATGTTACCAGTGGTGTGCCCCAAGGGATCTGTCCTTAATCCGATTCTTTTTAACATCTTTGTTAGTGATATAGCGGAAGGGCTGTTGGGTAAGGTTTGCCTCTTTGGGGATGATACCAAAATCTGTAATAGAGTAGACACCCAGGAATGTGTAGATAACATGAGGAGGGATCTAGCTAAGCTTGAAGAATGGTCTAGAATTTGGCAGCTGGGATTTAATGTTAAAAAATGTAAGGTCATGCATTTGGGCTGCAGCAATCCAAGGGAGCAATATAGTATAGGGCAGGGGTAGGGAACCCTGGTCCTGGAGAGCCGCAGACCAGTCAGGTTTTCGGGATATCCCTAATGAATATGCATGAGATATATATTGTCAGACGGCTGCCTAGGGTGAGAACTTACACAATCTTGACGATGCATATATTCATATGATTCTTGCAAGGTATTGTGGGTAATGTAGTTCATTCACTCCCAAACACAGCTGAAGACAATAATTGAGTTGTGAAACCAGTGGTAAGGCCAATAAAATACTTCTTTTATTGATGGGGTTTTAATTCACCCAGCACAAATATGCTTAGTAGCAATATAAATGAGGTTACTTGCTTGCAGTGTTTAAATGGATAACATAAAGTCACAAAGCAAACCAGAAAACAACCTTCAGCTTGTCAGGCAATTAGCTAATGTTTTCTTAGCAAATAATTACCAAATAAAAAGGCACAAAGAAATGAATAAACTTTGCTTGTTAGGTTAACTTCTGCTTATTTTCCACACAGTTCCAGCAGTGATTTTCCCTTGCTCACACACACAATCAGGTGCAGCTTTAATTACTATCAATTGACCAGCTGAAAGCCTTTAGCTGGCTGGCTGCTACTGTGTGAACCCAAATCCTGCTTTAAGAGCTGTTTGCAGTGGAAATAAAGAACAAAGTTAGGTTTCTTTGTGATGGCTGATGTGTTTGCTCACAGAAAGCTAGCAATAGCATTTAGATAGAGAACAGTCCATGTAATTAATAGTTTCATCTGCTGTATCTCCCCCTTCATCAATCAGCATAGGGTCACTATCATACATTGGCACAGACGAGTCTTTCATTAAGGCACTATCATGAGAATGCTTATTCCCTTGCTGCCATTCACTATTATAGATAGGGTCTGGATCAGTGTTCATACCTGAGCCTCTCCTGCTATCATAATTCCTCTCTGTATAGCCTGGCCAGTATGTAATCCAGTCCTGATGTCCAGCCTTCCAATCTTGATCCCTGGACACTGGATCTTTCCTCACATACCTTCTGGCATAGGTCTGAAAGTCCTTTCCACGTGCAGTCTTCTCTCTTCCAGGTAGCCACTGGTGATTCCTATCTCTGCCAATCCATTCCTCTGGCTGACTCCAGTCCAATGGACTCTGCTGGCATTTGGAATACCTCCCAGTATAGGTACTGCCTTGGACTCTCCCAGACCATCCAATGGGCTTTCTTCTCTTCCTTCCAGAGAGTTTCCTTCTTTCTCTATCCGCTTGGCTTGGCTTCTGTTTCTCCAGGTGATACTGGTGCTTGAGCTTGAAGCTGTTGCTGTCTCCTTTCCTGAAGCTGTTATCTGTAGAATAAGCTCTATTCTTATTCTGTCCTAATGTGTGCTCCTCCCTAACACAGCGCAGCTGTGCTGAATCAGGCCCTGCCCTTTGAGATGAGTGCTTAGGGATTACCTCATAGCTGTCTTGACTGCACACACGTTTTCTCACTTCAGCCCCTCTCATGGCTGCTGGAAACCTGGTGCATTCTGGGACTGGTAGTCTTTTATGTGAAAACTCTGTTTTCTTACTTCTACCAGAACTGACAGGTTGCTTGTTCAGAGTCACATCATCTTTTCTATAGCTCCTACCTGAGCTATGATAAGCTTCCTTATCACAATATGCATTAGAGATATCCTGCCAACCTGACTGGTTTGTGGCCCTCCAGGGCTGTATTTGGAGACCCCTGCCTTACACCTCTGTCATTTAAGATTGTGAGTGGGCAAGGTGCAGATGTCCTAGACATCAAAAGGGTATATAGAATGTGTCACATTCCTCCTCGATTCTCACCACCACCAAAAAGTTGTCTAATAGACAATATTTTGGTGGTGGTGAGAAGTGAGGAGGAATGTGACACATTCTATATACCCTTTCGATGTCTAGGACATCTGCACCTTGCCCACTCACAATCTTAAATGACAGAGGTATAAGGCAGGGGTCTCCAAATCCAGCCCTGGAGGGCCACAAACCAGTCAGGTTGGCAGGATATCTCTAATGCATATATATCTCATGCATATTCATTAGGGATATCCCGAAAACCTGACTGGTCTGCGGCTCTCCAGGACCAGGGTTCCTTACCCCTGGTATAGGGGGTGAAGTATTTTTGTCCACTAAAGAAGAGCGGGACCTAGGCATGGTTGTGTCTGATGATCTTAAAATAGCTAAACAGGTAGAAAAAGCGACGGCAAAAGCTAGAAGGATGCTTGGGTGCATACGGAGAGGAATGCCTAGCAGAAAAAAGGAGGTGATAGTGCCTCTTGTCACCCTCTCGGTGGCCAGCCCAGCGCCTAGGGCACTGAGAGTTGGTCTGCCTTTGTATTCCTGACTCAGAGAGTATGACCCTGCATTGGTCCTGGGAATGGTAGTCCCTTTTACCCTTTGAGAACAGAAGAGTTGTAGTCGAGTGTTTCAGGCAATGACAAGAATTTATTTTTCCCCTTCCCAATGGATTTCTGTGCAGGTAAATAACTTAGGACAAACTGCCATACAATTGGCTTGAGGGATATGTACAAGAACTCAGGTAAATTAGCCTTATCAGCTTCAGGCTCACAACGTGCAGTGCTCGGTACAAACAAACAATAACAGCTTCCTTCAGCAAAAGAGAATGTTCCCCATTCTTTCTGTTGCTTTACCAGCTTTCTCAAACTAGTGTTCAGCACAGAGACTCAACGTGGTCAGCAAAACATAACGTGCAGTCCATCTGGTTATCCACTATTTCACTGCTATCAGAGTCAATCTGCATTTCTTCAGCGTCAGCAATAGCAGGGTGTGTCAGTGAGCTGCTATCCTGAACTTTAAAACAGACATCTTCACTATCCTCATATGGCTTCTCTCGGTAGCACTCTAAAGGATAGGACTGTGAATTACCGTATATACTGAAGTTTCTTTTTAGAGAGTCTGCTACATTCTGGCAACTGCAGGGAAATACTTTATAACTAGGTTCAAATCTATGTAAGTTGTAAAGCCTACCTTTCGGCTTTGGAGGGAAAGGAATTCTCAGCTCTGCAAAGTCAGACTGATTCCCAAACACAGCTTGTGTTTGTTTGTCTCTCAGCCTCGTAGCTTCAGCCTTAGAGGTACAAGTATTGTCATGCCAGCAGGTTTCTCTCTCTGGAGCATGTGGGTTTTCCCAAGCCTGCCTTCCAGGAAATATCTTATCCTTCTTGCCTTTACCAGACGTCACCTGTCCTGTGCTGCTTCTTTCTGGCGTTAGGACTATGGCTCCCTTGGTTCTCACCTCTTGACGCCTTCCTTCTTTCTGCTCCCCTCTTCTAGTCCAGGCTATGACCATTTTTTATCATCCTGTTTCTCCGGGCTAAACTGTGCCCCTCCCTTAAACAGGTGTATCTCATTATCTCCTGAACTAGGGACTACGTCACAGCGTGGGAGTGTCTTTCCAGCTCGTGACTCTCCTTGTTTACATTCTCTCTGAAAACACTGAGCCATGTGCTCAGACTGCCTGTCAGTTTCTGCAACGGAATCCTCTTCTCTCACCAACTCCATAGGCTCAGAAGGATCTTCTTCATGACACTCTGTATAAGTCTTTGGTGCGACCTCATTTGGAGTATAGTGTGCAATTCTGGAGACCGCACCTTCAAAAGGATATAAACAGAATGGAGTCAGTACAGAGGGTGGCTACTAAAATGATTAGTGGTCTTCATTATAAAGCATATGAGGACAGACTTAAGGATCTTAATATGTACACCTTAGAGGAAAGGCGGGATAGAAGTGATATGATTGAGATGTTTAAATACCTCCGTGGCATAAATGTACAGGGGGAGAGCCTCTTTCAATTGAAAGCAAGTTCTGCTACGAGGGGACATGGGATGAGGGTGAAGGGGGATAGATTCAGGAGTGATATGCGGAAATATTTCTTTACAGAAAGAGTGGTGGATCCGTGGAATAGTCTCCCAGTGGAGGTGGTAGAGATGAGGACAGTAACTGAATTCAAAAAAGCATGGGACCAACACAGAGGATCTCTAAATGAAAAAAGGGGACTGTTGTAGTTGTTGATATGGAAAGACAGACTAGATAAGTCATGGTCTTTTTCTGTCGTAATATTTCTATGTTTCTATATTGTACTTTCAGATATTAAACTTTTCTTTGCACTTTTATGTACATATATTGAGGACAGTATCCAAAAGTCATTTGCCCAGAGAAATGAGCCATTTATCTGCAGCTAGAAGGATGCGTGAATGGTTCTTTAAGTTTGTCCATCTGTCAGGACCCATTGTTATGCTTTGATTATATCTGCTCTCTGCTGTCCTTCAGAAGCTGCCGCCCTAGGCAATTGCTAGTTTTCCCTAATGATTAAGCCACTCTGTTTTCAACTACATGGCAGAAGCCTATTTTTAGGTGCACCCCCCCCTCCCCCCCCCCCCCCCCACTCTATGCCCCTGGTCAAATAGAGTCCTTGCCTAGCTTTACAAGGAAAAGGGGAAAGCAGATCTATGATTCCCTTTTGCAGTAAAGGATAGGAAAAGAAATAAAACTTAACAGATTCCTGTACTGTTGTCAGAATTTCTGTCGAAGTGTGCTGCGATCAATGACTGGGATGGAGCCGCTCCATTTATGTTTAAACAGGGACATCTGCTGACCAAACCTGTTAAAAGCACTTTATCTGTATATAGGACTTTTGTTTTAGTGGGCATGCGCTAGTACAGAGTACCAGCACCTATTTTTCTAGGATATAGTTGTGGTTAACTTTATTGGCACCCTTGCAGTTCAACCCCTTAATGTTATCTCATAAAAAAAAGGTGACCAGTGAAATGGCTTTGGACTATATATACGCACATATCTGGCACATAAAAGTATCAAATAAAACAAGACAAATTAAAAAGGAAATAGTATAAAAACTGGGACATTGGCAGGACATGAGAATTATTGGCACCCTTATAAACAATTCAAATCACATTGAACAGAAGAATCACATTCTCATTGCAGCAAACTTAGACATATCAGTGATCGTCAGTACTTACATGACTTGAAACAACCAATGAATGATGGCTCTAATGTTTAAAATTGCCACATTTACTCCCTATTCCATTTTCACAAGGTGATGCCTGAGACCATCTGAGAAACCTTTATCACCAAACATCAAACTCCAAAGGGGTACAAGGTTATCTCCAAAGACCTTGGGATTCCCGTGTCTACAGTTTGCAATGTTATTAAGAGGTTTTCTGCTCATGGAACTGTCATAGACCTCACAGGATGTGGTGGGAAGAGGAAAATTAATCCAGGAAGTTTTCAAAGGTTAGTGCAAACTGTTGGGAAAACACCACGTACAACATCCAGAGAGTTTAAGGGAAATCTGGAGCAATCTGGAGTGGTGGTTTAAACCCGCACTATATGCCATGTACTAAACAAAGAAGGACTTCATGAGTAAAAGCCAAGGAGGACCCCTCTGCTCAAAGACAGACAAATCTTTGCCCAAACCCACCTTGAGAAACCACAATTCTTCTGGGAAAATGTTCTGTGGACAGAAGAAACCAAACTTTGGCAATGCAGACCAGTGATGCATTTACAGGTGAAGAAATGAACCATATAAGGGAAAAAAGTACCCTTTCTACGGATAGATTTGGTGGAGGTTCCATAATGTTGTGGGACTGTTTTGCTGCCTCAGGAACTAGAGGTCTGGAATGTATTAAAGGAACCATGAAGTCAGAGGACTACCAAGGTATTTTGGAGTGAAATGTGCTACGTAGTGTCAGAAGGCTAGGTCTGGATCAAAGGTTATGGGTCCTCCAGCAAGACAATGACCCAAAACATACGTCCAAAAGTACAAAAGAATGGCTAAAAAAGAAAAAATGGACTGTTTTAAACTGGCCAGTAATGAGTTCTAATCTCAATCCAATCGAGAACTTTTGGAAAGAGCTGAAATCTGACATTAGTAAAAGGCATCCTGGAAACATTGAAGAGCTGGAACAAATTGTAGTTGAAGAGTGGGATAAACTATCAGCAGACAGATATATGAAAATTGTAGATGTCTAAAAGAAACATTTGGTGGCTGTCATCACTGCTAAGGGTTGTGCAACCAATTATTAGTGAATGGTGCCATTAATCCTGTCCAGGTCATATTTTTAACTCCTCAGGAATTACCACATCTAAGTTGCACAAACATCTTTTTTTTTCTTTTGTTGTATACCTTTGAACATACTATTAAAATTATAATGACATACAGTTGGAATAAGAACATAAGATATGCCATACTGGGTCAGACCAAGGTCCATCAAGCTCAGTATCCTGTTTCCAACAGTGGCCAATCTAGGTCATATGTACCTAGCAGTATCCCCAAGAAACACAGGTTCCACAATGCTTGGACTGGGTCAAGCATTGATATCCTGGGTCCCTTCTTAATAATGGTTTATGGCCCTTTCCAGGAACTTGTCCAAACCTTTTTTAAACCCAGCTACACTAACAGCCTTTACTACATCCTCTGGTAACAAATTCCAGAGTTTGATTACACGTTGAGTGAAAAAATATTTTCTTTTATTAGTCTTAAATAGTCTATCCTGTAGCTTCATTGCATGTCCCCTAGTCTTTCTATATTCTGATAATGTAAACAATCGATCTACGTTTACCCGTTCCACTCCGTTCATTAATTTATAGACTTCTATCATATCTCCCCTCAGCCGTCTCTTTTTCCAGGTTAAAGAGCCCTAACCTTTTAAGCCTTTCTTCATAGGAGCATCCTTCCATCCCCTTTACCATTTTGGTGGCTCTTATCTGAACCTTTTCTAATAACGCTATATGCCTTTTAAGATATGACGACCAGAACTGCATACAATATTCAAGGTGTGGTCTCACCATGGAACGATATAGAGGCATTATAATATCTTTTGTTTTATTTTCCATTCCTTTCCTTATGATATCTAGCATTCTATTTGCTCTCTTGGCCGCCACTGCACACTGGGCCGAGGGTTTTAACATGTTATCCACAATGACGCCTAAATCCTTTTCCTGGGTGATGGTTCCTAATGCGGAACCTTGCATCGTGTAACCATAGTTTGGGTTGTTCTTCCCTAGATGCATAACTTTGCACTTGTCCACATTAAATTTCATCTGCCATTTTGATGCCCAGTCTTCCAATTTATCAAGATCCTCTTGTAATTTTCCACAATCCTCTTGGGTTTTAACAACTTTAAATAGTTTTGTGTCATCTACAAATTTGATAACCTCACTCGTTACTCCACTTTCCAGGTCATTTATGAATATGTCAAAAAGCAGTGGACCCAGCACAGATCCCTGGGGTACACCACTATTCACCTTTCTCCATTGGGAAAATTGGCCATTTAGCCCTACCCTCTGCTTTCTATCTTTTAATCAGTTCCTGATCCACAAAAGTACACTGCCTCCTATCCCATGACTCTTTAGTTTTGCCAAAAGTCTCTGATGAGGGACCTTGTCAAAGGCTTTCTGAAAGTCCAGATACACTATATCAACCAACTCACCTTTGTCCACCTGTTTATTCACACCTTCAAAAAAATATAATAGATTAGTAAGACAAGATCTTCCTTGTCTAAAGCCATGTGGCTGTCTCCCATTAGGCCATGACAATCTACATGCTGAGTAATTTTATTCTTTATTTCCAATTATTTCTCAAGATATTGAACACAACATACCTAAAATGCAAGGGTGCCAATAATGTTGACCACAACTGTAAAGCACTGTTTATATGCCAGACAAATGAAGAGGGCTATATTCAGCCATGCAGACATATAAAGAGGATGATTTCTCTGTTATCTTTGCCCCTGATCTTCAACAGACCTATGCATTTAGGAGGGACTGCTGAATATGTGGCCCAAAACTTAAATGGATAAATTATCCATTTAAACTAGGATGGCTATTTGTGCAATCCCATTAAATGGATACTAATGGATTAAATGGATACTCCCATTCTAAGTCACCTTCACTGTCTTTCAATATTCTACCAGTCGAAATTCAAGACAATGCTATAATTCACAAAATCCTACACCACTCTTCTGCAGAGATTCTACAAGAACTGATTGCTTGAGACACCAGAACACATCCCAGAAAAATCAATAATAAAAACATGATCGTTACCCCACCCGATTACAAAAAAAATCTAATAAATCCACTTCTAAAAGAGCATTTTCCCTCTCTGCCCGAGTTATAGAACTCCTTACTGAAAGATCTTAGAACCACAAAAGACATCAAGGACTTCCATAAGAAGCTCAAAACACATCTGTACACTGAATAATATGGCAGATCATTTAAGCCAATGCCATCCTTCAAATCCTCACCAATGCAGCTCACTTTGTACCAGACTATTTACGAAGTGAATACTCACCCTACTGCCTGGCCCTCTTACTGTATATAAGTTCCAAGTTGTTTTACATTGCTTGGTTTTCTTGTTGATTGCTGTTAAGAATTTTATGACTCTGGTTTCAATGTAATGGTTAATTTATTGCTATACCTCACTTGTTTATTGTATAAACCTATGTTCCTTGTAAACTGCTTTGAATGAAGGATAAGGCAGTATAAAAAAATTAAATAAAAAATAAATGGATACATTTTCTAACTAACAGCTGAGTATCACTGCTATATGGATAACATTTGGCCCCATTCTTGGAATATCTCTGACCCCTCCTCTTCCTAAACTCAAAGGAGGTAATTCTGTAAGTGGTGACTAGATTGGCACATGTATTTACATACATTAACAATGCCTATTCTTTAAAGATGAATCCATGTGGATTTGACTTTACAGAATACTAGTTTAAGCGGCTATGGACGCACGTCAATGAAGCTGCAACCGCTTCTGTCTGTTCTAGAGCAGGTGCAAATAACCACATGTATCTTACAGGCACTGGGCCAAATTCTATAAACTATATGTGCAAATTTGCACTCCACCCAGACTCTGACCCTGTGTAAACCCGCGGTGAATGTATGCGCCATCGGTCTGTGACTTATACTTTCAGAATAGCACCCAACTGAACTCCACAGGTAAATGCGCATTTATGCACATAAATCACTGAACTACTATGATTTATGCACATAAACACACATGGAAATCTAGCCACCCATTACATAATTACCCTCATTGGGGTTGGCTGGAGATCTCAAAATTCTCAAGCCAAATGACTTCTGCAGTTAACACACGTTATTACCGCAAAGGTCCTTTGGAATATCAACCTCAAAGTGCATAAATATGGCAGGTCAATTTGCCTGTCCAGTTTCATGGCTGCTGTGCTGATCCAGTAAAACATGTAAAGCAAGTTGAAAAGAGTACATTTATAGTGTGGCAAACTGCACATTTCCCCTTCCTACATTTGCAAACTCATAAATGTCGTGGGGGGAGGAGAGAAGAGCTAAAAGGGAGATGATAAGAGTGTGTCTCATTACGATAGTAAGGGTGGTATGAGGCCTCTTTATAACTGGTGTTATCGATATATTTGTGTCTATCTTCAGATAATGTCTGTGGGGTGCTGGGGTGGGGTGCTTCTGTGTGTGTGTGTGTGTGTGTGGTGTGGGATGCCTGTTTGTGTCTTCTTCAGGGAAAGGTTGCGCCTTATGGTATTAGTGACCTTTTGTCCCTCTGCATTCATCTTTTCAACCTCCAGCCCCTTCCATTATTCCCTCCCACTCTCCAGCCCCCCCCCAACTCTCTATTTCCGTTCCCAGACTCTCTCCCTTTCTCCATCCCCCTTGCACTCTTACCACCTGTCCTCCATCCCCCCTCCCCATTCTTCCTTTCCCAAGCCCACTGACTTTATAAGTTTCTCCTGCATTTTTTACATCTCCCTTGCCCTAGTGTCTGATCTGCCTTGCTCGCCTCTTCTACCCCGCAGCACCCTTCACCGGGATCATAGCCTTGCTCTCCTCTTCTACCCCGCAGCACTCTTCAGCGGAATCATAGCACTGCTCTCCTCTTCTACCACGCAACGCTCTTCACCGGGATCATAGCCTTGCTCTCCTCCTCTACACTACAGCGCTCTTCACCGGGATCATAGCCTTGCTCTCCTCTTCTACCCCGCAGTGCTCTTCACTGGGATCATAGGCTTCCTCTCCTCTTCTACCCCGCAGCGCTCTTCACCGGGATCATAGCCTCCCTCTCCTCTTCTACCCCGCAGTGCTCTTCACTGGGATCATAGCCTTCCTCTCCTCTTCTACCCCACAGCGCCCTTCACTGGGATCATAGCCTTCCTCTCCTCTTCTAACCCGCAGTGCTCTTCACCGGGATCATAGCCTTCCTCTCCTCTTCTATCCTGCAGCGCTCTTCACCAGGATCATAGCCTTGTTCTCCTCTTCTACCCTGCAGCGCTCTTCACCAGGATCATAGCCTTATTCTCCTCTTCTACCCCGCAGCGCTCTTCACGAGGATCATAGCATTGTTCTCCTCTTCAATCCCGCAGCGGTCTTCACTGGGATCACAGCCTTGTTCTCCTCTTCTACCCTGCAGCGCTCTTCTCCAGGATCATAGCCTTGCTCTCCTCTTCTACCCCGCAGCGCTCTTCACCAGGATCATAGCCTTGTTCTCCTCTTCTACCCTGCAGCGCTCTTCACCAGGATCATAGCCTTGCTCTCCTCTTCTACCCCGCAGCGCTCTTCACCAGGATTACAGCCTTACTCTCCTCTTCTACCCCGCAGCGCTCTTCACCAGGATTACAGCCTTACTCTTCTCTTCTACCCCACAATGCTCTTCACCGGGATCATAGCTCCTCTTCTGCCCCGCAGCACTCTTCACCGGGATCATAGCCTTGCTCTCCTCTTCTGCCCCGCAGCACTCTTCATCGGGATCATAGCCTTGCTCTCCTCTTCTACTCCGCAGCACTCTTCACCGGGATCATAGCACTGCTCTCCTCTTCTACTCCGCAGCACTCTTCACTGGGATCATAGCCCTGCTCTCCTCTTCTGCCCCGCAGCACTCTTCACCGGGATCATAGCCTTGCTCTCCTCTTCTGCCCCACAGCACTCTTCACTGGGATCATAGCCTTCCTCTCCTCTTCTGCCCCACAGCACTCTTCACCGGGATCATAGCCCTGCTCTCCTCTTCTGCCCCACAGCGCTCTTCACCATGATCATAGCCTTGTTCTCCTCTTCTGCCCTGCAGCGCTCTTCACCAGGATCATAGCCTTATTCTCCTCTTCTACCCCGCAGAGCTCTTCACCAGGATCATAGCGTTGTTCTCCTCTTCAATCCCGCAGCGGTCTTCACTGGGATCACAGCCTTGTTCTCCTCTTCTACCCTGCAGCGCTCTTCACCAGGATCATAGCCTTCCTCTCCTCTTCTACCCTGCAGCACTCTTCACCGGGATCATAGCCTTCCTCTCCTCTTCTACCCTGCAGCGCTCTTCACCAGGATCATAGCCTTCCTCTCCTCTTCTACCCTGCAGCACTCTTCACCGGGATCATAGCCTTCCTCTCCTCTTCTACCCTGCAGCGCTCTTCACCAGGATCATAGCCTTGTTCTCCTCTTCTACCCTGCAGCGCTCTTCACCAGGATCATAGCCTTGCTCTCCTCTTCTACCCCGCAGCGCTCTTCACCAGGATTACAGCCTTACACTCCTCTTCTACCCTGCGACACTCTTCACCAGGATCATAGCCTTGCTCTCCTCTTCTACCCCGCAGTGCTCTTCACCAGGATTACAGACTTACTCTCCTCTTCTACCCACGATGCTCTTCACCAGGATCATAGCTTTGCTCTCCTCTTCTGCCCCGCAGCGCCCTTCACAGGGATCATAGCCTTCCTCTCCTCTTCTGCCCCGCAGCTTTCTTCACCGGGATCATAGCCTTCCTCTCCTCTTCTGCCCTGCAGCTTTCTTCACCGGGATCATAGCCTTCCTCTCCTCTTCTGCCCTGCAGCTTTCTTCACCGGGATCATAGCCTTCCTCTCCTCTTCTACTCCGCAGCACTTTTCACCGGGATCATAGCCTTGCACTCCTCTTCTACCCCGCAGCACTCTTCACCAGGATCATAGCCTTGCTCTCCTCTTCTGCCCCGCAGCGCTCTTCACTGGAATCATAGCCTTGCTCTCCTCTTCTGCCCCGCAGCGCCCTTCACAGGGATCATAGCTTTCCTCTCCTCTTCTACCCCGCAGCACTCTTCACCAGGATCATAGCCTTGCTCTCCTCTTCTGCCCCGCAGCGCTCTTCACTGGAATCATAGCCTTGCTCTCCTCTTCTGCCCCGCAGCGCCCTTCACAGGGATCATAGATTTCATCTCCTCTTCTACCCTGCAGCACTCTTCACCGGGATCATAGCCCTGCTCTCCTCTTCTGCCCCGCAGCGCTCTTCACCGGGATCATAGCCTTGCTCTCCTCTTCTGCCCCGCAGCACTCTTCACTGGGATCATAGCCCTGCTCTCCTCTTCTGCCCCGCAGCACTCTTCACTGGAATCATAGCCCTGCTCTCCTCTTCTACTCCGCAGCGCTCTTCACCGGGATCATAGCCTTGCTCTCCTCTTCTGCCCCGCAGCACTCTTCACTGGGATCATAGCCCTGCTCTCCTCTTCTGCCCCACAGCACTCTTCACTGGAATCATAGCCCTGCTCTCCTCTTCTACTCCGCAGCACTCTTCACCGGGATCATAGCCCTGCTCTCCTCTTCTGCCCCGCAGCACTCTTCACCGGGATCATAGCTTTGCTCTCCTCTTCTACCCCACAGCACTCTTCACCGGGATCATAGCCCTGCTCTCCTCTTCTGCCCCGCAGCACTCTTCACCGGGATCATAGCCCTGCTCTCCTCTTCTGCCCCGCAGCACTCTTCACTGGGATCATAGCCCTGCTCTCCTCTTCTGCCCCGCAGCACTCTTCACTGGAATCATAGCCCTGCTCTCCTCTTCTACTCCGCAGCGCTCTTCACCGGGATCATAGCCTTGCTCTCCTCTTCTACCCTGCAGCGCTCTTCACCGGGATCATAGCCTTGCTCTCCTCTTCTACCCTGCAGCACTCTTCACCGGGATCATAGCCCTGCTCTCCTCTTCTGCCCCGCAGCACTCTTCACCGGGATCATAGCCTTGCTCTCCTCTTCTACCCCACAGCACTCTTCACCGGGATCATAGCCCTGCTCTCCTCTTCTGCCCCGCAGCACTCTTCACCGGGATCATAGCCCTGCTCTCCTCTTCTGCCCCGCAGCACTCTTCACTGGGATCATAGCCCTGCTCTCCTCTTCTGCCCCGCAGCACTTTTCACTGGAATCATAGCCCTGCTCTCCTCTTCTACTCCGCAGCGCTCTTCACTGGGATCATAGCCTTGCTCTCCTCTTCTACCCTGCAGCGCTCTTCACCGGGATCATAGCCTTGCTCTCCTCTTCTGCCCCGCAGCACTCTTCACTGGGATCATAGCCCTGCTCTCCTCTTCTACTCCGCAGCACTCTTCACCGGGATCATAGCCCTGCTCTCCTCTTCTGCCCCGCAGCACTCTTCACCGGGATCATAGCCCTGCTCTCCTCTTCTGCCCCGCAGCACTCTTCACCGGGATCATAGCCCTGCTCTCCTCTTCTGCCCCGCAGCACTCTTCACCGGGATCATAGCCCTGCTCTCTTCTTCTGCCCCGCAGCGCTCTTCACCGGGATCATAGCCCTGCTCTCCTCTTCTGCCCCGCAGCACTCTTCACCGGGATCATAGCCTTGCTGTCCTCTTCTGCCCCGCAGCACTCTTCACCAGGATCATAGCCTTGCTCTCCTCTTCTGCCCCGCAGCACTCTTCACCAGGATCATAGCCTTGCTCTCCTCTTCTGCCCCGCAGCACTCTTCATCGGCATCATAGCCCTGCTCTCCTCTTCTACTCCGCAGCACTCTTCACCGGGATCATAGCCCTGCTCTCCTCTTCTGCCCCGCAGCCCTCTTCACCGGGATCATAGCCTTGCTCTCCTCTTCTGCCCCGCAGCGCTCTTCACCGGGATCATAGCCTTGCTCTCCTCTTCTGCCCCGCAGCACTTTTCACCGGGATCATGGCTCTACGACACTGACACTGTAATCCTTAACCAAATGAAAGCACCAGGATACAATATATATCACTGTGCAAGACTCAACAAAAAGTGCGGAGGAGTAATTATCCTATGCAAAACATCACTAGGAGCCCAACATATCTCCTCATCAAGCAATGAGGCCTCAGACATGTTAACCATCAGCACAATAACCCTCATATACAGACCACCTTCTTCCGAAATCAATGCACTGGACAGTATAATCGAAACTGCATGCTCTGCGTCACCACCAGGCAAAGAACACATCATCTTCGGTGGCTTAAACCTTTCTTAACTAAATAATGCACAGTGCATGTCATTCCTTCAGGCAATGGAAGACATTGGCTACAAACAAAAAATCCATACTGCAACACACACAAAAGGCAACACCCTTGACTTCATCTTCTACCCTAAAACCTGGTCTCAGAACAGAAACATATCTATTATAAATATTCAACCAGTCCCATGGTCAGATCACTACCTCATATATTTCAGTACTAAACTAGACACCTCTCCAACCAAGGATAACCCTGAAATTTCATCATATAATAGATTTTAAAAAGTTGACAAAGATGAATTCATCAGCAAAATAAGTCCAGATCTCTCAACCAACAGTGACTATATCAACGTCCTCACCTCAACATGGAATGGAACCCTAAGTGCAGTATCAGTAAACCATCAAAGCCACTGATTTAGAAATATCAGAAATTCCTAACCTTGGTATTCCCAATCCTTGAAACATATAGAGACTTAAAGAAGGCTGAAAGAAAATGGAGAGTCACCATATCTGATGAATACAGGCTCAAGTACATGAAAACATTGAAAATCTATCATCAGAACTTCCTAGACACAAAGAAAAATACTACTCAAAACTCCTATCAAAATCCCTTAACCGGCCAAGGGAATTGTTCCTCATAATCCAAAACCTAATAAAAAAAACAAATGATGAAAACCCACCAATGAGTAACCTATGTGCACAACAGTTCGCAAATCACTACATAGAAAAATCCAAAATCAAGTCAATCTGCAACACAACCTCCTATGATCCAGAACCAACCAGCTCTCCAACTTGGATCTCATTCTCACCCAGAAGCAAGGACCAGATAGATCACTGCATCAAATCTTTGAATACCACTACCTCAATCATAGATCCTTGTCCCATCAGCTAGATTAAATCAACAAAATCAGAACTCACACCATATATACAAAAAATTGTCCACCTCTCTCTATCTCAAGGTCAACTACCAAACAATCTAAAATGAGCATCCATGTGCCCAATCTTGAAACAAAACACCCTAAATAAATCCTGCCCCACATCTTACAGACCAAAATCTAGCCTACCATTCCTATCCAAAATCATTGAAAAATCAGTACTTCTGCAACTCCAGGACTTCATTGACTCAAGCACTCCACTTGACCCCCATCAATATGAATTTAGAGCACATCATGGTGTCAAAACGCTATTAACATCCCTACTTGATACAATCATACAAGGAATTGACAACATGAGACACGCATTCATTCTCATTTTTCTAGATATATCTTCGGCATTTGATTCTGTAAACTACAATATTCTAATCAACCACCTAAAGCACCTTGGTATAGGTGGTACTACTCTACGATGGTTCCAAGACTACCTGTCCAACAGCAGTCAACAAGTGTACTTTAACAACAACCTATCCAACCTATTCACCTATCCTCAGGGTGTCCCCCAGGGATCTGCATTATCTGCATTGCTTTTCAATATATATCTTCAATCTATCTGCAAAATCATACAATCACATGATGTTTACTACAGAATTTATGCGGACGATATAATGTTATTCACAACCTTTGACACCTCAGACCCTTCCTATAAGAAGATCACCAACTGCTTCAATGACGTTGCTGTATGGCTCAATACAGTTAACTTCACAGTCAACTTGAAGAAAACAGAAGCACTCATTATTACTAGGAACAAAGCATTCAACCCTCCCTGTTCAATTCATGTAAACAATGCTACACAGGAAATTAAAAAAAGAAATAAAATACCTTGGAATCAACCTAGATCAACAGCTTGACTTGATCAGACACATACAGATGACCGCTCATGCAATTTACCATAAAACCAAAATGATACAGCATCTGAGACCTCTGCTCTCCCACACCAACTTCCGCTCTGTAGCTCAAGCACTAATTTGTCCACATTTTGACTACAGCAAAAGCATACTCCATGGACTTCCCAAGAATATACTAAAGCCGTTACAACTTGCTCAAAACATGGTTGTATGTACAATTATGCATGCTGAAAGATTCGACCACAAAACACCCATCCTGTTCCAACTCCACTGGCTCCAGATACTTCAAAGAATCAGATTCAAAGCCCTTATGAACATTTTCAAAATAATAAACAACATTGCACCAACATACCTCAGCACACTGATAAACATGCAGCAAAACACAAGAACAACAAGAGACAATCTGAAAAACACTCTAGCCATCCCAAAAAATGTAAGAAAAGCAAATCAATCAACCACCTATAGAGCCTTCTCCTTCTATGCACCTGTCCTTTGGAATAACCTACGCAATACTCTAAGAGAAATCAAAGACCTCACTCAATTTAGAAAACGTCTCAAAACATTCATCTTCACAGACTACTATAAATGTGATCAACAGCCATAAATCTCATATATACCTCCGGTCAACATCACAATGACTCTCACCATTTTCTCACTGTTCCTACACACTCTCTTGTAAAGTAATAAGAATATGTAAACACGTAAATATGTAAATAGTTACCTTTCTTTATTGTTATTGTTAACTGCAACTGTTATCTGTAATTGTTTTTTGTTTCTTGTAAACTGCATTGTGCAGTAGTTCAAAGGTTCCCTGTAAACCACTCTGATTTTCAAGACAAAACAGTATATAAAACCAAATAAATAAATAAATATACATGTGGTTCCCAAACCTGTCAGCAAGAACCCACAGCTGGTCAGGGTTTCACAGTTCTTCACAACAGATGATTCTATTCACTACCTCTATCGTCTGCAAACATGTTTCCTCCCTATTCATCATGGCAATCCTGAAGACCCAACCAGCTGAGGGCCTCAGAGAATAGGTATGAAAATATTGTAAGTTGTTTTGAAATGAGATGGCCAACAAATTGAGTTGGTTCAGATAATCTAATGTTCAGGTACTAACTGAACAGGTAAGAAAGGAGAAGATATACCATTCTGTGCCAAAAGGCCTACGCTATAGAATTGCCACTTAACTGGTAGTTGTCAAAGCAAAGGCCCTAAATCAGTGGTTCTCAGCCCTGCCCTAGAAGATCCCCAGCCAGTCCAATTTTAAAGATATCTGCAACAAATACTCATGAGATAGATTTGCAAGAGCCATCTTCATTACATGCAAAGTTATCTCATGCCTATTTATTGCAGCGATCATAAGAATTTGATGATTGAGTGAGTCCCCCAGAACAGGTCGGAGAGGCACTGCCAAGAGGAAACGTTTAAGTCGGAATCTGTCCCTCTAATACTGCAAAATGATTTATACAGTTAACATTGGGGATAGTTGCATAATGGTAATTAATTAGAGGCAGGTGAATGGATAACTTTGGACAAAAACATCTCAATGTCTGGCCAAACGTTATCGACACAACAGCAGGTGGCAACCGTGGCATGGCATATCTTTAATCAGATAGTCCTACTATTCAGTTGGTATTCAGTTAAGTTTATCACCTACAGTATGTTACCTTTATGAATAAGATTGAAAGAGGCATTTTTTATTATCTTCTCACATCAGTTATACAGTTATCTCCCAAGAAAAAAGTCTGTCCTCATGAGCCTAAGACAAACCTGTTGAATCTGTAGAAATGATGAGGAGAAGCAACTGATCTTTCTTAGTTGGAGAAACTATTTCTGAGAGCCGGGAATAAGAAGGAGTGAGCCATCTACCCTGGGGGAAAACAGAAGACTCTCTCTTGCCATGGGCCTCCTTTTTCTTTGCTGAAGAGAAGGTCTTCGTCATTCTCCTACTATTATTGTCAGGCCAATATGGTTCCCTTTCATGATAGAGATTCTAGATAGGGTACTACTGGGTCTTATTTCTCCAAACCAAAGGCATCCTCTTCCTAATTGTCTAACTATTTAGAAGGTTGAAAATGTTCATTTCAGTTTGTGTGAGGAAGCGTCCATTTTCTTTGTGCACACAATCTCTTAGATTATCTTCTAAATAGCTTAGAACAAGGTTTAAAACCCAACTCCACCAGTGTACCCATCTTCAAATAGCACATACCATGAATTTGTAGAAAAGAGAAACAAATTTCGGTCCAGCCTAAAGTAATCAATTTTATAAGGGGTCTTATGCGTTTTAAAGTTGCCATAATGAACACCTTGTGTGATAGGACAGCAAGATAATCTCATACAAATCTCTTTGAGGTCACTCAACTCCTGTAAGCTCAAGCACCCAAATATCATGCTTGTCGACGGGCCTTTCAGTGCCCTGGTCAGTCCAATAGGGTAGAGTCTGATGGCATGAATGGATGTCGGGTTTCCCCCTCCAATTTCCAGGCCACAATTCAACTGCTGCTGAAGACCTCAGGAAATGAGGTCTTCAGCAGCAGTTGTTGAACATTGTCTCCAACAAGGACATGCATTTTCTCAATGTCTTGGACAATTATCGATCATGTCCCTCTTCATCCTCGGGGCGGTGATCGTTTAGCCCTGTTACAATGTAGATAACAGTCGTGGATATTTTGACTTGAGACTGTGACCCCTAGTGGTCTTAATAAGGAAATTGAATGGACGAGTCTCTCCTGATGCTATCTTCCATGACGCGGTGGGGGTTCCCCTCACTCTGTGGGGTTTCCCCTGCAAGCTGATTGGTTTACTGTTCTGAATGAAAGCAGTTTGTAGCCAATAGGAAGATCTCTTCTGCTGATGAAATCCGGGTTAAAAACTCGACATTTTTTTGCAGTTAACACAGATGAACGAGCATTGCACTTGATACAGGACTGTGTTCCGAAACGTGCGTGTTGTGCATTATTCATTATTCATTGTGTTCTGCTGGTCTATGAGAATTATTTCATCGTACAAAAAAGCTAAGTTTCTATCAAAGATTGATTTATAAAATAACTTAATAAAATGGATGTGGCCATCTGGAGTGGTTAGGGTAATTTCCTAGCCTTCCTTGACCTTATCCGACAAGAAGAAGTTAACATTTAGGTTTGCCGTTTGGGAAGAGGCACTCTGGTAATTTTTTGGATACTTGGTGTTTATTGTTATTACTGGTAGATAGGGTTTTGATTTGTGAAGACCTCAGGAAAGCTTTTGCAGCTATAGGGGCAGCTTGGGGCACTGGCATCCAGTCTCTCGCTGAGGTATATTGACATTCACTCAGCCCTTCTCAAGACCCTGCTAAAAACAGGGGATGATATTCACTGATGGCGGTCCGCACTTTTAAAGTGCCTGGCTGCCAGTGGTTTAATTAATCCTGGATATTCAGCACCGGAGTCTATCCGGTATCTGGTGTTAAATAGCTGCTTTCACCAGGCAAAGGCTGTTGCAATCCATTAGTGGCAATATTCAGTTGCTAATTGCATAGCACAAATCAGATAAAATTAGGATAGCCATTGACCTAACCTAACTTTATCTGGTTTAGCTATCTGGTTAGCAGCTGAATATTGTTGCTAACCAGATAACGGCTGGAAACACCCCCATTCTGCCCGTAGACTGTCCAGGATTGAACCGGGCATCTTTTCCGTGGTTTAAGGGGCTCTTCAATGGCACTATCCAGATAACGCTGCTGAATATTGGGATCGCCGTGGTTTAGCCGGTTAACAGGTCTTAGATATGCCCCCTATATATGCCTCACTGAATTGGTGAGTTCCGGGCTCTAGAGACTGATCTATCTTAGATCAAGTTTTACCCTGACTGGTTAGTTTTGCTTTCTTTCTAAATTCCTTCCTAAAGTGTTGTAAGAATCCTACCTAAACAAGTTAATTGCCCTGCCAGCATTTTCTTCTATTTCTCACACCCACAAGGAGCAAACCATTCTTTAAATATTGAACTGTATTCAACTTTTACTGGAAATGGAATATACATATATATTTTCTATGTATTAATCGCCTAAATCAGGACTATAGCAAGTTTGCAATGCACCTTGTGCAACTCGCCACTTGGCACCTCTACCCATCTCCTCCCCCCCCCCCCCCCCCAGCCATGCACAAGAGCTTACTTTTAAATGGCTTCTGGAAGCCCCAGTGATGACATCAGCACCCTTCCCTTACTTGTGCCCTATGCAGCCACACCACTCAAACTATGGCCTAAATTCCCAAGAACCTCTAGGCAATGTCCGGCCAATATTTTGTATCTTTCAACATGAAAAATCTCAGGCAATCCATGGATGAACACGCCATCTCAAATTGGCTTGCCAATTGCATCTTTCATTATCATTCTTTGGCAGGCTTAACCTTGCCTGGTGCATGGGAATACCACAGTGGTTAGAGCAGTGTACTGAAAACCAAGGAAGCCAGAGTTCATATCCCACTTCTTCCACTGAGGTACTTTAGAAGTAATGTCACCCACTGTTGCCCTGGGAACAGAGTTAGACAGGGGTTGTTTTGAGGGGGTACGGAGTACAGGCACCTTTTTCATTGCCTGCTATAATTGACCCATGTTCCTCACGTATTAATGAAAGAGCCCTGCATATTAGTACTGACACCATATTTTGCTAGGAAAAGTGCACTGGGGTTAGACATACTAATGTGTGTTATTGCAGGTTGTTTAACGGAAGTCCTACTATTGTCAGTGTGGCCTATTTATTAATCACATTCACTCGCATTGACGCATGCTAATAAATTAAGACTTGACATTATAAGCTGTGTAGAGGTATAGGGGGTGTTGTTTATGTGTATGTGTGTGTGTATGTGTATGTGATATGAGATTGGGGTGTCTGTGTGTGGGTACTGCGGGAATGGGGGGGTGTTTGGGGACAGTAATGGGATGTCTGTCTGTGGTTGTGTGTGTGGTGCACAGCTGGGGTGTGCCTCTTGGCAAGTATTCTTTCTGGTCCCTTCCCCGAGCACTTTTCCCTCCCCTCCCCCTCCAACACCTCTCCTGCTGTCCCTTCCCTTGTACTCTCCCCCTTCCCTCCATTCTCTGGTCTCTCAGTCTCTTCTTACTTTTTCATCCTCATTGGCCCTTTAAATCTCTCCTGCCTTCTTTTCTTATCTCTCCCTGCCTCTTCCCCTAGCATTTAATCATTATCTTTAGGCAGCCTTTGCAGCCATCATGCCTCTTTTATACCGGTGGGAAATGGGCTCCCCACACTTCAAAGATAGCACAGCAATGGGGCTGAAGTCCCATTCTGCCTGACTGTCCAAATTTGAAACATAGGTTTGTTTCTGCTTGCATACATATACGAGTATATGTACAAATAAACAGACAGATGGTCTTATCCCACCAGGTGCTATCACTAGAGCAAAAAATACCTTACAAAGATATATAGAGAAGTATAGTTACCTTTACAGATACTGTGGCAGTTTGGACCAAAAATAATTGTGAAAAGCTATCAGGAATGTTGCGTTTGTTCATCTAGAGATTTCATTTCTTTTCAGATATTTTGTAATAATATTTCCAGTTTAATTAAAGCAAGCTGAATAATATATATCCATGGTCATTTAATCTCTCACCCACTTGTTCCTATGGGTGAATTTCTGCAAAATGGATACAAAATCCTTCTGAAACTGTAATTCAAGTCTGCGATCTAATTATTCAAAAATTCACCATCCTTGGCTTTTGGGTTCACAGTCTCGTGCTCTAATCCTGAGAATGACCTTCCTGTCCCATTAGAAAGCGAATTAAGAGAGAGCGATAAGAGTTGTAATTATTGTTTTCATACGCTTAAAATAAATTGTATTTTATTAGAGTATTATCCTCATTGTATTTCCAGTTACTGGGTATATCAATCTGCCAGGATTAAAACAAATGCTTTTTTTTGGATGAAGCTTCCCTTTACGGGAAGAGCTGCTACTAATTAAAACTAACGTAAAACATAAAAGCTCAGAGAAAAGCTTCATAAGGGAGAGAGATTCACCAGTTACCCAACACTGCTGAATTATAATTTTAAGAACAAAACGCATAGTGCTCTGCATCTGTGACAGCTTGATTGTAGGTGCTTAGCAGAGAGTTAATTTCGAATTCATTTAGTTTTCCTTTACATGTGGAAAGTTGGAAAAAAGTACTCGGATGAATGCTTTCAACACTCAGGGCACCGATTATTACGCTTTAGATAACGAAATGCGAAACAGACATGCATAAATTCTTCACTGCTGTAGATTTGATTCCTTGCAGGTTGTAGGACCCTTAGAGAATCATTTTATAAGGATGCGCCAATTGGTAGGCACTAAAAATCTGCTAAATGTGGCCCTTTTAGTCATTTACTCACGTAAGAGGTCATGTATGTGCCTAATGACCTCATACTACTGACCAGCATAAAGGCACATGTGTTGTTTGAATGGCCTGCGCTTTCACTATGTCTGGGTGTGCCCGGGGTGCAGTTTGGGCAGAGCCTGGGTGGTACAAGCAAGTACAAGGCATTCGTTATAAAATATGATCAATTCTGTGCAGTGGCATAAGTTCTAATGAGGGCCCCCCATTCTCACGATGGTGGCACCCCTCCCCCCATGGAACCCCTCTGCGATGCCCTCCCGCAGACAGCAAACTTACTTTAGCTTGCTTGCCACACTGTCTCTGCTCGAGTCCCAGCAGCTGTTACCTCCCAGGCCGAAGTCTCGTGGTGCGGCTGTTATCACGAGACTTTGGACTGAGAGGTAAAGCCGCCAGGCCTGGGGTAGAGGCAGTGCGGCAAACAAGTTAAAATAAGTTTGTCACAAGAAGGGGGGAGGGGTACCACCATTCCTGCCTAGTTCCCCTCCCCTCTCCACCCCCCCTCCCACCCCCCCACATTGCAGGAGTGAAATTTACGCCACTGATTCTGTGCATACTTGCTAAAAGTCGGTGCAGTCATTTACACCAGATCTAGAGCATGTTCTCTGTCATTTATGCTAGTAGTATAAAATAGCTTAATTTAGATGCATTCAAACACACTTTGACAAGGCATCTGTTAGAAAATTGCCCTGCACATCCTAAATCAATACTTTATAAGAATTACTTAAAGGCACTGTACAGTGCTATCTAGAAGGTCCTGGATCCGTTCTCCAAGCCTGGTCTTTTCTTCCTGGGGTCAGCTGGGAGAGGGATGTTGCAGAGGCATGTTTATTGCCCCTGGGAGAAGGGAGGAAGCTGTGGTTAGAGCTCCAGGGTAGATTCAGGCACCATGATGCAGAGTTTCAGAAGAAGCAGCAGCGCATGGCCCCCAGCCAAAAGACTGCTACCACAATGACCAGATTCAGTTCACTGGAAGAGTTATAAAAAAGAGAGGGGGGGGGAGAATTATCCAAAGATGATGTTGTAAATGAGCTTTTGTGAGCTTGTAGGATGTCCTCCACATGTCAAGAATCTAGTTTTTCTTCAGAAGCAGCATAGATACTACAACACCGCCCACCACAATCAAGCCTTAAAAGTCTGCCGTGCCCCAGAGGGAAGCTGCGATTGCACCTCACTTTCAGCTTTCCAGGTTTGTCGGTTCGTTAGCTACTCTGATAGCCCATCACAACATAGCATATTCCTGTTTATAAATTTCTGCCTCACCAGCCTTTTGGCCACTATTGCAATTTTGGTTGAGATGGTGGCATCCCTGCAAACCTAAATCCAAATGTGCCTTACTGTACGAAAATGATTGGAGGGTCTGGGTGGACATATTTCTGGCACTTCCTACTGTACAAAAACTTTTGAAGGGATAAAGGAATAAGCCAGAAAGTTAGTATGCAAGTGAACAAACTGTGAGGATTGTTCAAGGTGACATTATGAATCAGTGGAAGTCTGGCCAAGGTAATATAGATAGATGGAGGTGAAATTAGAACTACGACATGAGGAATCAAAAAGGACTTGGTCAAGTTTCCATGCAAAGAGGTAGCAAGAGGTACACATGCCAGCTTTTTTCCTGACCCAAAATTGTATCAAACCATATGACCACAGAGGATCTGATTCTAGCTGTTGGGCAGCTCTAGAAAGAGGAGTGAGGAAGAAGTCCTCAGAAAATGTGGGACCTGGAGAAACTGAAGGATCCAGACAGGAGAGATTTGGTGGTTCCTCAGATTAATTAATTTGAAAATTCTTGATATTCCACTCATGATCATTCAAGACACTAGAGCAGTTAATAACACAGGTACACTAAAAAAATTTTTTTTTAAACTGCCTCTAATATTTCGATTGATTTTTACGTTTTTTGGTGCGCTGAATCCAAATCTGGTAACCAATTTGCTCCATCACGTACAGATTTTTTGCTACATTGGGTTAGCTGTTTGAGGTGAACGTTTCAGATTGAGTGCGATCGAGATAAAAGTTTCTTGGATGAATTCTTTATACTAATTGTTTAGTAGTTATTCAAATAAGAATAAAGAAAATTGTAACAAGGCAGCACATAAGAATAGAGTAATGTCAACAAAACACACTGTGATGGTAGCAAAATTGTCTGCACTTAAAACAGCCACATACATGTGCACAAACATTGAGCATATAAGAGCGAGGTTAGACACAAAGCAAAGCAAAGAAATGTGCAAAAAATGTTGTACAGGTATGTATGTAAGAATAGAAAACGCAAACCGCACCATTGCAATACATGAAGACAAACACCGATGGTGTGAAAATAAAATTCTAATAAATGAGATCCGACACTGTGGTAATAACGAGCAAATTTTTATTTCAAAGTTTAGTAAAAACACGATATTTGTCAACACAGTTTAGATTTTAAAGTCATTCTCTTCGGTCAATCAATCTCCTGGTGGGCCCGTTTCTTCTTCCCCCGAATGCTTCTCTTGGTGCGCTGCTTGGCGTATTTTTCATCTGGGGTTTCCCGCAGCAGCAACCAGCAGAAATCAGCCATCATAGTGGTGTTCCATCTTCCTTGGTACCTTCTCTCTGCGTCCTTGATGTCCTGGTGAAACCTTTCACCTTGTTCTTCACTGTACGCCCCCAAGTTTTCGGGAAAGTAGTTCACATGGGAGTGCAAGAAATGGACTTTCAGGCTCATGTTACAGCCTTGTTCTTTGAAGGCATTGAGCATCCTGGCAACAATATCCTTATAGTTCTCATCCCGCCTGTTCCCCAAGAATTTGAGAACAACATCCTTGAAGGAATCCCAGGCTTCTATTTCCTTCTCAGACATCGTTTCAGCGAATGCTCCATCTGAAATGAGTTTCCTTATATCAGGGCCAACAAACACTCCTTCCTTTAGCTTTGCTTCAGAAAGTCGGGGGAACTTTGAGCAAAGGTACCGAAAGCACTCACCATCTTTTGGAAGGGACTTGATGAATTGCTTAATGAGACCCAACTTAATGTGGAGAGGTGGTAATAGAATTTTATCACGAGGTACCAAGCTCTCATGAAGAACATTTTTTCTCACCGGGTCTCAAATACTCCCGAATTGGCCAGTCTTTTTTCCCCCAGTGTAGGTCGCGGGCCCGGCTATCCCACAAGCAAAGGAAGCAGGGATATTTGGTGAAACCGGATTGCTGCCCTAATAGCATGGATAGAATTTTAAAGTCTCCACAAATCATCCACTTATGCTCATCATAACGAATCTTCTGAAGAATCAGGGCCAAATTCTCGTATTTTTCTTGGAGAATAACAGAGTGAGCAATAGGAACTGAAGCGAATGTGTTGCCATTATGAAGAAGAACACCTTTTATGCTGTCTTTTGACGAATCAATGAACAGCCGCCATTCAGCAGGATCATACTTGAGTTTAAACTTTTCCATCACTCCGTATATAACATTGCAAAATACCAAATCTTCCTCTTTGCAGAAATACTTCAAAAATTGTGTCTCGCGGTTGCGGTACCAATAAAAAGTTGTTCCTGGTGACAATAGATTTTTCTGTTTAAGCCGAGAACCTAGCAGTTGGGCAGCATCTTTTGGGAGTCCTAAATCCCGGACTAAATCATTCAAGTCAGCTTGAGAGAAAAGTTCAGGTTTCGGATCTGGTTCAGTTTCAAAACTCGGAAGTACTGGACTCATCGGGAAAAGCCATCTGATGAGTCTCATCATGATCAGAACCGTCCACACAAATATGATCCAAAGATTTTGGTGGTCCAGGCACAGGTACTTCGTTGCTATGAGGCATAGGCCTAATTGCTGAGGGAAGGTTGGTATTCCGAAACGAAATGCTTGTTTTTACCTTTCATTCATAAGCGTAGATCTTCCTCACATGTCTTGCACACTTTGTGAGGAGCCCACGGTTTGTCTTGATCGCCTAACTTCAAACCAAAATAGGCGAAATATACTTTTTTAATAAATGCAGAAATGTTCCTCTGCCGCTTTTTCACGGTATATTCCCCACAAATAAAACAAAAACTGTCCGGAGAGTTGACGCAACCTCTGGCTCTGTGAGCCATCACAAATACACAGCACTGCAAACTACAACTGTAGTGAACCACTTCGGAATAAAGCTGGATTACGACTGAGCAAACAAAAGGTAATAATGAACTTGCAAGAAACTGAAATTTGACAGGAACGTTCATGTCGCAACCACCGTGTTTGAGCGAGCGAACGAGGCAAGGTGAACAGGAAAGAACATGCGCCAGCGCAAGTACTGGATTTAGCCCCCCGCCTCCCAATTGTCCTGTTAATGTATAAAATGAATACAAAACACTCTAAAATATCATGAGGGAGTGTTTCTAGTTAGTTAACCATTACAACCTCTATTTTGGGCCAAGAAAATAAACTGCAGTCGGCTAAAAAGAAATTATGTGAACATTCCTTATATGGGTAAGAAATCTAATTTTGCAAGAAAACGTGACGTGATGGAACATTTTGGCTATTTTTCCTGGATTCAGCACCCCAAAATCTATAGGAATCAGTTGCAAAACTGGAGGCAGTTTTTTGGTAGTGTACCTGTGTAATCAAATAAACATCACATACAAATCAATTAAACCAAAACTTTACTGCTGCTAGACTGAAAGCCCCTGCATCTTTAAGAGGAGAGTCCAAGGAAACACCATTACTCAGAAACCAATGTTGACTCGGAGGAGCCGCTATGTCTTTCAACTTGGGGGATGTTTATTAAACTGTGGTAATGTTACAGACCGCGCATTAAGTAATGTTAACGATCGTTAGGTAACATTAACACACGGTATGTAACGTTAACGCACGTTAACGTTACATAATGAGCATTAGCATTCCTGGCCGCGGTAAACACCACAGAGGATGAAGAGAGGGCAGAGAAAGGGGTCAATGGGTGGGGAGTGGGCGGGGAGAGGCTCCTTCTATACTAACGTGCTGAACTGAAGGGTTGAATCCTACTGTGAATGAAAACCTGCTGTTAGATGCACATTTGCAGGAGAGAGAAACCATTTTAGTGTCAGCAATGTACAGCATAGGCAGGGAGCCCAAGAAACGTGATAGTAATGCTCCATTTTCAGCAACAGCATATTGCCCAAGTATAAAAGGCCACTATTGCGATGGTGCAAATGGGTTATAGAAGGCTGCAGGCGGGACATGTAGCGGGGGCAGCTGGGGCACAGGGTGGACTAGGCAGGTGCCTAGGTGGCACATAGGAACATAGAAACTGGAAATCAGCATGACAGCAGCTGACAAAGGCCAAACACAATCCACCTACATCTACCTGGTCCACCCGAGCTAGCAGTTGCCAGGGCACTGACCTAACATCCCCCCAGCCAACTCTCCCCCAAGCGGAAGGGAGATACTATTGGTAGGCAGTGATGGAGGAGATGTGAGGATGCTCATGTATACCCCCTGCCCCAGACCCAGCTCCCTAGGCGACCACCTACCCACACAGTGCATGGCCTGGGACTGCACACTACCAGCACCGACAGCATATGGTCATTTCAGCATGGGTTTGTGCCCTTGCTGGAGGGGGCAATGGCAGTGTGTGTGTGTATGTCTATCCATTGTTCTGTGGCTGCCCAACCCTCACTGGGCCAAAAATTTCCCACTGTTACCAGCGTTAGTCGGAATATGTGCATAATGAGGAGCAAGGTATTGTGGGTATAGCCAGGATAGGGCAGATTGACCAGGATGCATCTTCACAGGGTGTGGGGCAATGGCTGGGACACTAGTGCCCGACCACCGCCTGCATGGACAGGGTGGCCACAGCATGGCATCCTGGGATGGCACTCACTCTGACCGAGCAGTGACCATGGCAGGTCTAGGTTCCCACATAGTGCTCTACACTATCTGTCTCCAGTGATACTTTTGTGTTCCCAGTGCTGGGCCCCCAATCATTGAGATGCTTCCTTGGTGCATGTAGCTCCTCTGTGAGCATGCACTATGGCCTGGCTGGTAGACTGTCTGTAGTTAGGCTGTGCATGGTTGGAACTCCTATAAGGTGCAGTCTGACTGTGCTGTCTGCTACTGACTGGCAGACAGTGGTGTGAGGCAGTTGGGGTTTTCCAGACCCAACCCCAGCACTGCTGCTGGTCTGCCACTGCCCCAGTCAGAGGTATGGCTCTGGCCCACCAACTCTGGAGGGCTGTCTTATAGCAGCAGGATGGAGGTTGCTTCACGTGGGTGGGGGCACCTGTTCCTTACCTACAAAAAGGGTGATGTGGGCCCTTTGGGGTAGGTAGTGTATACCACTGTGACCTATAAAGGCACTGCTACACAAACCTCATCCAAGTCTAGAAATCCCTCTGCCCTGATAACAGGTGCCCATGTCAGACAGACCCTAACACGGGGTACACACTAATCTGGGTGGTGTCTAGTCCTAGAGGGCCACATGTGACTGCAGAAAATAGATGGACACTGAATTACCTTCAGCTGTACTGCAAGGAATACCTGTCACAGACTGGTAGTAATGGGGATATACAGCAGGACCTATCTCTAGCACCACATGCAGTGCGGACCTAGTGCTGGGCACCCATCCTATCCCTCAGGGTGAACACAGAACCTGCACAATGGCATGATCTGTAGCTACTCTGTGCCAGTATCACGCACTGTCAGTTCGTCTTTCCAAGCTGAGGTACCGGAGAGGTGCATACCCCATTTGGTGATCAGCTGTAGACTGCTATTCAGCATGTGCATTGCATCATGGGTACTGGTGGGGTTACTCTATCCTGGCACTCAGAGCAGACAGTTTGAGTGGTGACCTGCAGTCCTTCTGTACCCAGCCATTGCTGTGACATACGCCACGGAGGTATAGCCTACTGGTTAATACAATGCCATTCTTGGCAGTGTTCATGGGTTCAGTTCCTCATTGTTCCCCCCTCTCATGCCTGTCCTACTCATATGGTGTGCATGCCTGTAGAGGTCATTTTTTTGCAGATCTGTGCTTCCAGCCCATAATACCCTCGCCACAATTGCCAACATTCCCTCGGTCCATCTATCTGCGTCTGTCAGCTGTGTAGAATCCTGTCTGCCTGTGCAGGCTACCATCCCATGTCCTGCACTGCTACCCTTTCCTGCATTGTGCTTCTTCATGCTTGCCTCGCCTGTGCCTGATCTGCATGGCACCACGACTCCTCTGCCCACCCATCATTGTAACTATCCTGCCACCTCCGCCTTCACTGGGGGACACATATTCCCATTGTCTGCCACCAACTGTCTTTCCAGTACTTTACATTGCCAACACCCTGTGCTATGGTACAGCTGCCCCCACCATGTTTATCATCAGTACTGGCAGCCACATGAGATGCCCGCAGATATGGCAGGTCCAGCAGCTCCCAGCTCTCCCTCCTTTGCTCACCTGTTCATTGCCTTTCCTGAGTGCTCTATCTAGTGTTAAGGCTACATCTGTCTCTGTTCTTTACAGGTTATGAATGTCATCCTGAGGCACCTTGCAGCCCCTAGGGCACACTAACCTAGGGCACCAAAACCTTGTTAGGCCACCTTAACCTATGGTTCCATAGCCCAGGGTGCCTTCTATGGTGCCTTGTTCAGGGGTGCCTAATATGGCGCTTAGCCTAAGGAGCCCTATAGGGCGCCTTACAAGGCACCTTACAAAGCACCTTACAAGGCACCTTATAAGGCACCTTCCAAGGCACCTTCCAAGGCACCTTACAATGCACCTTACAAGGTGCCTTACAAAGCGCCTTGTAAGGTGCCTTGCAAGGCGTCTTGTAATGTGCGTTAGCTGATACAGCTTGCTGTAACAATACAACGCCCACGCCTTTATATGGACATCTGTACCTTTACCGCAGAACCTAACGCGAGTGACATTACCGCAGTTTAGTAAACATACCCCTTGGTGTCCCCAGGCAACTGATTATTCTGCCTCATGCAAAATTCAGGCCTGTTATTTCTTTCTTTATAACACAGAGTTGCCAAATTGCCCAGTTCCAGTAGTGAGATGTTTTGCCATTTCTGGTTTAAAATGTGCAAAATTTGCAGAATGAGATTGTCAGAAATCCAGGACTGGCTTAAAATCTCACTCTTGGAACTGGGTAGCTTGCCAACTCTGATAACATCAGCAAAATTCATGCCTTCCTTTCTGAACACACTACCAAGACTCCTATCCACACTCTAGTTACCTTCCATTTAAACTATTGCAACCTGTTCCTCACTGGTCTTCCTGAGAAATCTCTTTCTCCCCTTCAATACATTCATAATTCAGCTGCACAGCTAATCTTTAGCTAATGTTGCTATGGTCACATAATCCCTCTTCTCAAGTCACTTCATTGGCTCCCTATCTGTTTCCACATCCAATTCAAATTTCTCCTACTGACTTACAAGTGCATTCATTCTGTGGCTCCCCCGCTACCTCTCCTCTCTTATCTTTCCCTATATCCCTCCTCGAAAACTCCGCACATCAGGCAAATCATTTTTTTTTCTGTGCCCCTCATTTCCACTGCCAACTCCAGACTTCGTTCATTCCACTTTGCTACTCCTTATGCCTGGAACAGACTCCCTGAGTCAGTGCATCGCTCCATCTCTGGTCCAATTCAAATCCAGGCTAAAAACCCACCTCGTCGAAGCTGAACCCCCATATTCTCATGTTTACCACCCATGTGTGTTATAACCATTTCCTCTTAGTTTTACCCTAGTTCCCTGTTTGTTGTGTTTGTCCTGATTAGATTGTAAGCTCTGTGGAGCAGGGACTGTCTCGTTCATGCATGTACAGTGTTGTGTATGCCTTGTAGCGTTATACAAATGATATATAGTAGTAGTAATAGCAGGTAGCAACAGAACATATATATGTGAATATAGCTGAACATAAAAATAATTACAGAAAAAAATGCCTCCAGAAATGCTTTATTTTTTCCTCCATCTAAAATCTGAAAAACCTCTTTACAATGACATAGATATATACCGGCAAATATAAATATTTCTGATACATCAAATAATCCTGACACTTCTAACTCGCATCCTGAGAAGGTGGGGGAAGGAGGAGGGACGTGGCTTTCTGCTCGGAAGGACTCACCTAATGGTGAAGCAAAAAGGAGGTTGATAGGGGAGGGGAGGGAGACAAACATTGCAGGCTGGAGAGTCCTAACTAAGGGCTCACATTCAAAAATGGGCTGTTTCAGTTTTTGCATCTTTTTATTTCATTTCTCCCCTTTTTGTTTCAGTTTGCTTCAGCATGGGCTAACGCCAAAACCCAAATTCAAAGAAATTTAGATTTCTTGTATCTTTTCAAATGATACAAAATGAAGCTACTAATTTTGCTGTTTCTGTGTGGAACGGAGAGGTGCCCTTCAAGTCTACGTTGCAAACTGGTGAACAGAATGTTGTAGAGGTAACGTGGATTTGTTTCTCTTTCCCTGCATTTACCTGTCCCAAAGAAGGGACAAGCTACAGTCCAGTGATTCTCAACCTATTCCTTGGAACGCACCCAACCAGTGTAGCTTCCAGGAGTATGAATATACATGAGATAGATTTGCATACAGTGGAGGCAGTGAATGCAAATCCGCTACAGGCATATTCAATGTAGATATGCTGAAAACTGGCAGGGTTTGTTGGAAGGAATGGGTCGTGAATCATGACTATCCACAGATTATTCGGGAGAAAAACCTGATTGGAGTTTATGTCTTCTTTGATTTCTTCAATTTCTTTAGACAGGCGATTTCTGGAAATTACTGGATAACACAGCTCAGAACAGGTTGGCTACATCTACCACAGCATTATAGCATCACACCAAAGTGTCCAATTGGAATTCAATAGATAAAGTGACATGATGGTGAATTGCATGAAGACTCAGTACTTTGTTTGACTGACTGGACTTACTGGCTTCAGAGAAAACCCAGGGTATAGTTGTAACATAGACAACAATCCACAAGGTCACCAGGACTCAACTCAATGATACTTAAGAACAACAACAAAGGAAGCCACATTCCTGAAGATGTTTCTCGCCACAGTAGGACTGGGTTTGTCATCTCTGTTTCTGACAGAAAAGGCCACCATCAACATGCTTGGAACTGGTGAAAATCATCGTGATTATGATCATTATCAGGCAGGAACCCAAAGCTTTCATTAGGAATACGTTTGTTGACTTGCATATAAACAGTCAAAGATTGCCTCCCCACCCTTCTTACTGTGCGTAGACACATGAGGGGGGAGAATGTGTGGGTTAGGTTGGGGGGAAGGAAAGGACATACCATAATTTCATGTTCATATCTCTGTGATGCTTTCCGGTATGCACCTATGTGCAAAGCATACAAGTACAGGAATTCTGGTAGTGTGCAATCCCTCAGAGTTTGATTATTTCTCTCTATGACATCAGGAACAATTGACATGAAAGGGCAGGATCATCACTTGATGAGGGAGGCTGTTACTACCTCTCTAGGGGCCTGAAAGAGCAATACGGTACTTAGGAAAGGTATTTGCAGGCATGGCTTTCAAAAACAGGATTACGAATGGGTGAGCACCACCAATGGGTAAAAAGCAGATAATGAAACATCTGCACTACACCAAGTACCAAACATAAGGGGCCCCTTACTAACATACGCTAATACCATCAATGAGCATTATTTGCCACTGAGCCTATTTTTAAGCAATGGGCGTGGTAGCAAATAAGACACATTAACAGTGTCAGTAAATGACCACATTAACATTTAAAACATACCTGTTTTGCATGTAGTTTATAGCAGGCTTAACAATATGCAGACCAGTATTCAACTGCCATAGTTATTCTTTTTTTTAAAACAACAGCCTCGACGATCAAAAAATCTGACTATTCACTGCCTATATCCAAATTCGGTCGACCTTGAACATCCGGATAGATCGACAAGCGCTGCCAGTATCCCTTTTGTTGTCCTAACTTAATTGGAATACTTATCTGGATAGAAGAGGGAATATCTACCAACTCGGCCATGGACCACCCTGGCCCTACCTGGATAGTGCAGAAAAGCAACCAAGGGAGGATGACCACATCTGGGACACTTGACGGTTCCTTGATGAATATGTTATTAAAGAAGTGACTCAAATGAATTTCAACAAATCATGCCTGCGTCAGGGGTCTTTAGCAGTTTAGTGATGTTCCTTCTCACCAACTGAGCAAGCACCCAGGGAGCATGCTACCCCAATACCCTCACATGCTTGGAGCCCCTGGCTAACACGCATGGTGTGTAAGGGTATTGGGGTAGCACGTTCTCTGGGTGCTTGCTCAATTGTTGAGAAACTGCTAGAGACTCCTGAAGCAGGCATAATTTGCTGAAACTCACCCAAGTCGCGTCCTTAATAAAATACCCACCAAGGAACCATCAAGTGTCCCAACTGTGGTCATTCTCCATTGGTTATTTTTCTGCATTTGCCTTTTGCTTGTTCATAGAGAGATCCTTCCCTTTGCTCACTACCTGGATAGTCCCAAGATGGTCAGGATAATATCTGGAAGCACTATTAAGATAATCCTGCTGAACATCACTGGACAGCCTCACCCAGTGACAGTTATCTGAATAATAGGTGTTGCTATCCAGATACCTACTTCTGAATATTGATCCCGTAAGTTATAATTCAATTCCATATCTTTAATTTAAATTCCTTTAAAAACAAAGAAACTTTTACAAACAAAAACATGACAAACCAAATGGATAATGGATTCACAGAATGGTAGTAATCAAGTAAATACCGACAAAGAAAAAAAATATATATATATTATAATAAGATTTATAACATGTTTAAAATATTCCTGTGGTTTTTTTGTGTATATATGCACAATATAGACAGGATATAAAACTGTTTTGGCACACAGCAATTCACAGTTGGCTCGCATAGCATATCTGCTCTAACATAGACTTCCCTTTGTACAAGAAGATAACTTGACTAGACTTTTGTTATATGCAAAACTGGATGGAGAATGGCGGTTTTGTTTCTGTGCTGGCCAGAGTTGGCTCCTAGTAGCTTAGTATACATTCAGAAGGGAAATGGAGGCCAAAACGGTTTCTTCCAAAATTAAATTATTTTGTTCTCCAAGGCAGTAATTCTTTTCATCACAGCTTCCAGTGAGACAAAGTCAAGGAACATTAATCTTCCGTTAGATACAAACTTTAGAGTGTAAGCTCTCTGAGGACAGGAAAATGCCTACTGTACTTCACCTCAAACTACTACTGAAAAGGTGTAAATTAAACAAAAAAATACATAAATTATGATCAGTTTCGAAACATCAAACAGTGCTCAGCCATGACCAGTAGAACTTGATATTTACTATAGTTGTTGGGCTTTTTCATTTAAAAATCCAATGTTCCCTCCTGAAACCCTACAAAACCAAGTGAGCAATCACCCATGAATTTCTTATAGAATGACAAGGGTGATCAAAATCGTGAATGTGCAGGGCCGGTGCTACAATTTGGCCAAACTAGGCGGTTCTCCACCGCTGGTGCTGCATTGCAGAAATCAGCATTGGAGGGGGGTAGAAGCGGTAGCTCATACAAGCCAGGAACTCCAATGCAGCACTGGAGAGTTTAGGCAAGTGCTGCGTCGTGGTTTCAAACCCATTGCTGCCACTGCAGCCCCCTGAGAGGGGCAGCAGCCGCAGCAATCGAGGTGGCAGTGGCGGATGGGCTCATCTAGGGCCCTCTCATCCTTGCACCACCCCTGTGAATGTGGCATGAATGCAGGGCTCGCCCAAGGGTTTCTGCCACCCCATGCAGAAACCCCAGCTGCACCACCTCCCCTTCCAAGGCACACTACCTCCATGCCAAGCCAAGTTGCGCCACCACCTCTGCTGCCGCCAATTCTGTCAGGTGGATGGCACGGCTTGGTGTCGGGGCTGTGGTGGCGGCCCTCAGTAGGCCATGTGCTTTGGCACACATGGCTTTCAGTTTCCGATCCCCCTTCAACACAACTTCCTCTCGGGGGGGGGGGGCAGAAGCAGCAGGCTATGTGTGCCAAAGCACATGGCTGGTTATGGGTGCTGTGTCATTCCACCCACAGAGGTCTGCCACCCTAGGCAGCCTCCTAGCCCACCTAGTGGATGGGTCAGCCCTATACGAATGACCATAATACCATGTCTCATCCATAGTCAATATTGTCTAAACCAAATAGCCCTTTATGACATGGTCATCCATGACTGAAATACTGCTTCCAATTTTGTACCAAGTTACCAAACTTGGAGTGACCTCTGCTAGATTTAATGAACATGAATTTCAATGAAAACTGTAAAATGAGTTTCAGATGTAGCTATTGCCGCTAGAGTCAGTACAAGGTTTTAACTACCTTAGGCAATCTTTGCATTCCTTTCAATTAACTTTCAGGTTCATACCCCCTCCACTCAAGCTAGAGATAATTAGTCTAAACAATCATGACCACCCCTGTAGAAATGCATCATTGGACCTCAAGAGGTTGATATTCGATATTCAAAAGGGTTTAGCCAGTAGACAGGACCTGATAACCAGCTAAATCCTGCTCTGTTCCACATTCAGTTAGTGCCACTGAATATCACTACAGACTGCCTTGTGGTTTGTTTCAGGGCCGTCAGTGGAAGGAGTTAAGGCAGCCTTGATTGCATCTTTTCTATATATAATACATGCTAAATTTAAGTCAGCAACACAGTAGTAAAAGGATATGTTTCCGGGTCAAGGTCTGTATGCGTTCCTCCACTTTTGTCTGAAACTTCACAATGGATTCACACTCACATGGATTTTCTTCTGCAAGAGAGAAGCCAAAGCACCATTTAGGAGAATATATTTTCTCTTAGCTTTGCTGCTATGATGATATATTTATGAGTAGTCTAAAGCAGAGCAACTGAGTGACCAACGTAATAACCAACAAGATCATGAAACTATGTGAAAGCAAATGACTGAACAATTATGGGAGACAATCTTCACCATATGCACTTCCCCTCATTGCAATATATGACAAGGCCATAATTTCGGTATCAAAACATCCACTGAGATTGTCCATAGAAGACTACCAATGACAGAAGAGAGGCCCGATATTCAAAAACACTTGTGGCTGACATTGCGAGCCAAACATATAAGTGTTTTGTTTTTATATTCCCCGCCCCGCTCCCCCAAACCCCACCCCCACCCCCCAGTGAAATGGCTAACATTTAGCCATATAAATTGCTACATGGTCAAACAGCCATTTTAATGCTGGGCAGGATTTGGAGTGGACTTAAAACTTATGTGAAGAGCGGCGATATTCAGCCTCTATCCTTATAACCTATAAGTACTTCTGTACAAATAATAACCACAACTTTATATGCAAACTGGATGATGCAAATATTTTGCCATTTAAAAGTTATAGAAAAATGCTGTCCTTTCTAAACAGCAATGGGAGAAACCAGTGAGATGGCTAGTTTCATTTTATCCACAAACAAATAAGAATACAACAAATACAGCGATACGAAAGAAAAGAAGTAAAGGAGTGTCTAATCATTATTGAGATTACTTTGAATAACTTTCTAAGGATAAAGTGAGTTAGATATATTTCGGTAAGACTAAGGGGTATGTTTACTAAACTGCGGTAACGTAGCAGCGGCTACTTTAACGCGCGTTAAGTAAAGTTAACGCTACCTAACGTGCGTTAATGTCACCATCCGCGGTAAGTCCCACAGAGGGTGGAGAGAAGGGAGTCAATGGGCGGGGAGTGGGCGGGGAGAGGCTCCTGTTACACTAACGCAGTGAACTGAAGGGCTGAACATTATCGGGACTGAAAATCTGTTATTAGATGCACATTTGCAGGAGAGTGAAACCATCTAAGCGTCAGCAATGTACAACATAGGCAGGGAGCCCAAGAAAAGTGATAGTAGTGCTCCATTTGCAGCAACATCATAGTGCCCAAGTATGAAAGGCCACTATGGCGATGGTGCAAATAGGGCATAGGGGGCTGCAGGCGGGACATGTAGTGGGGGCAGCTGGGGCACAGGGTGGACTAGGCTGTTGCCTAGGTGGCACATAGGAACATAGAAACTGGAAATCAGCAAGACAGCAGCTGACCAAGGCCAAACATGCCCAGTAGCCGGTGTTCCACAGTGTCCCATCCAGGGGACATAACCCAGCAAGAACCAGAAAGGTCACACAGGTACCACTATGCCTGTAATAGGGCAATCAGTGCACATCTGGGGACTACTCTAAAAAGGGTCCACAGACCTTACCCAGGATGCGTCCCAAAATGTTCATAAACCCAGCTAACTGAACACCCTCTACTGCAGCCCCTAGTAAGGCATTGCAGGGTGTGACCACACATTGTCAGAAACATATATACACCCAGTAGGCCAAACTGGGTACACTGTACCTGAGGTGCATGTCCTAGCCTGTCCACAGTCGGCTGTCACAACACAATCTACCTACATCTACCTGGTCCACCCTAGCCAATAGTTGCTAGAACACTGACCTGACATCCCCCCAGCCATCTCTCCCCCATGTGGAAGGGACATAATATTGGAAGGCGGTGATGGGGGGGATGTGTGGATGTCCATGTATGCCGCCCCATTCCAGACCCTGCACACTAGGCAACCGCCTACCTGCACAGTGGATGGCCTGGGACTGCACACTATCAGCACCAACAGCATATGGTCAGGCAGCATGGCAGGGGGGGTGTTGTTGCTGGAGGGGGCAGTGGCACCTGCCTGCAGTGGACCTAGGCCATGCACTGTACCAGTACGTGGTGTGCAGTGCAACAGAAACGTTCTGGCTGAGGAAACATAAAGGTAGCCCCAGGGAGTGCTGTGCTTCTGTGACAACAGTGTGGTGCAGTACACACAGTCAGTATGTCCTGGAGCAGAGGGTCACAGGTTCAGGTCCCAGCTGTGGATCCTGCAGAGCTTGTCCCTATATGGTACCCTACAATGCAGATACAACAACAACATGTGCAATCCCCAAAGCAACAGCCAACAGGGGTACAAACACAGGCTCCACTATCCAAAGCGCCATGGAGAGTCAGGCTGTTGGCCCCAGCACAGAGCTGCAATTATCACCAGAGCACTGCTACTACCTCCTGCAATGTTGGCACTGTGATCAGGACCAGTGTGGAGGGCAGGGTTGCCAACCACCCCTATCTTTTCACAATGCTGCAATAGGAGTGTGTATGTCTCTCCATTGTTTTGTGGCTGCCTACACCTCACTGGGCCCACAATGTCCCACTGTTACCAGCGTTAGCCTGCAAATGTGCATAATGAGGAGCAAGGTATTGTGGGTATGGCCCAGACAGGGTGGACTGGGCAGGATGCATCTGCAGAGGGTGTAGTGCAATGGCTGGGGCATTGTAGTGCCCAACCACCACCTGCATGGACAAGGTGGCCACAGCACATCTTGCTGTTAGGGCACTCTCACACTGACCAAACAGTGACCATGGCATGGCTATGTTCCCACATAGTGCTACATAGTATTTGTCTCAAGTGATATATGTGTGTCCCTTTTTCTGGCAGGCCAATCACTGGGGCACCTACCAGGTGCCTATGCTATACAACCCAGGTCTGGGTGCGCATAGTTCCACTGTGAACATGCAAGATAGACTGGCTAGCGGAGTGTCTACGGTTAGTTTGTGCATGGCTGGAACACCTGTGCCTGCTGCTGGTGAATGTCAGACCGTGGTTGGGGGCTGCGGAGGCTTCTAGTACTACTGTTGGTCTGCCAGTGGCCTAGCAACAGGTCCAGATCCAATCTGACCCCCTGATGACATCCACAACCTAAGGTACCTCAAGGACAGTAGGATGCATCAGGTTGACAGTCTTGAACTGGAAGGCAGGGGAACAGCTGTAGTCCTAAAACTGGTTGGAGCATAGAGGAAGGGCAATGAATAGGTAGTCTACTCTAGTGCGCAATATTGAGGTGTATGCATGTTGCATCTTACATGTGTTGCGGTGAACGCGCATATGCCTGTACACCGCAACGTGTGTCGCAGCACCGCAGATGCACAGTACTCATAATAATGCGTGTGACGTCTGTTTGGGACGTGCATTGTTATGCGCCATAATCTGACCACATATTCTAAGGCACTTAGATGTATCACATATGACACGTAGGAAGGTCTGTAACATCCACGCATGTTATTGTGTGTGCTGCGCATCAGATGCCCTGCTAAGCGCTTTCTCCGCAACACACGTACATCACAACACGCATACGCCGCACTACTGCGTGATAATTTAGCAGACACGATGGCCACTTGGTAGAACATATTTGCATTGTGCTTGTTGTGGTTGTTTGGGATAGTGGTTACAGACGTGCGTGGAGACAACATAGGTTGTGGGTTTGGGTTCCTTTTCATTTGTTCTGCTCTCTTCTCATACAATGGCTCCGGCTTCGTCGCTTCTCCACACACCCTTCATTCTCTTCACTGTACACTGCAGTGTTCCTTCCATGCAGCCTATCCGTCACATGCTAGCTGTTACATATGCTTCCTTTCTTTGGGTTGCCTGGGTAGGCAGGTGGCTCAGTGGTTTGATATTAGTGTCAGTGAGCTGTGTTTGGGCTCTTCAGTGTACAGGTTTAAATTCCCTCTTACTCCTTTTTGGATCCCTTGCCCATTTTGTCCTTATACACACACCATCCACACAGCTGGCCCTTCAGACTGACCCCTGACGCCCTTTCCATTATCGTTGTTTACTCCTCTGCATACTGTGTTCACTGCACACCATTTCATGGTGTGTGTGCATGTGTTAACTGTGGCTCACGTCCCCATTACAGACTGCGATATCAGCTGCCTGTTGTCTATGGCCTTACACCTACGGCTCTGTTTCTCATGTGGCACCATGTCTGCACATCCCTCAGCGCATCTTCTACTATCTGCGCGCCTTAGATTGCAACCCCTTCAGACGCTCTGCTGCTTCCCGTCGGCTGTGACATTAACGCGCGGTGGGTCTATGGCGTACTGTACCGCGCGTTAAGTGCCTTGTTACGCGCATTAGCTGACATGGCTTGCTTTAATGATGCATCACCCACTCCTTTATATGGGCATCCGTAACATTACCGGGGAACTGAACAACGGTAACATTACCGCAGTTTAGTAAACATACCCCTAAGAGTTGTATTTGTTTGTGGATTAGTTTACTCTTAGGGTAGCTTTAATTGTTATTATTATAAGTAAGATTTGGTTTCATTTTATGCCATTTCCAAACCAAAGAGAGACAAAAAGCTGTTTTGTTTCATTTTGTTTTGTCATTTTAGTGTACACGGAAACCATTTACAGCATGTTAAAATGAAATGATAAAACAAGTAAAAATAAATTGAAACAAATCCTTTTTCTTGGTGCACCCCAAGGACAGAGGGATTGAATGGGACTGAAACCAATCGCTGTCCTTTCTGAAGAACTCAGTGCCAGAGGTATGGACTGGGGTTCATAAGGCATCCGGTTACTTTTCCTGCTCGGATATTATGCTATGGAAGTATAAATAATCTTACCCATTGCACAATTACCTCCTTCTAAATCAATGGTTCTCTACCCAATCCTTGGGACATACCTAGCCAGTTAGGATTTCAAGATAACCAAAATGTATATACATGAGAGGAATTGCATAAAATGGAGGCAATGCATGCAAATCTATTTCATGCATATTCATTGTAGTTATCCTGAAAACCTGGCTGACTGGGTGTGTCCTGAGGATTGGGTTGAGAATCACTGGTCTAGATTAACCATATCCAAGGGTTTCCTAAATTTTGGTACTCCAAAAGGCAATTCTGAAGCTAAATGCATGACGTATGAGCTTATGTTCAAAGGAAAACCCCATTCAGGGCTTCCTTCTGAAAACCAGTGGCTGCAGACAAAAGGTACAAGATACCCAGGTACATTTGCATCTGTTTTGCAGGAGGTGCATTGCAGAGACAGCAGGCTCAAGGCATACCTTCCTTCCCTGACCTCCTTCTACCCTGAAAGTACCCACTGAGGTGGTCTTGCCGATAAGAACATAACATAAGAACATAAGAAATGCCATACTGGATCAGACCAAAGTCCATCAAGCCCAGTATCCTGTTTCCAACAGTGGCCAATCCAGATCACAAATACCTGCAGGTTCTCAAAAAGGCACATAGGTTCCACAATGCTTTCTCCAGGTCCTCTTTAATAATAGTTTATGGACCTTTCCTCTAGGAACTTGTCCAAATCTTTTTTAAACGCAGCTACACTAACAGCCTTCACTACATCCTACGGTAACGAATTCCAGAGTTTGATTACACGTTGAATGAAAAAATATTTTCTCTTATTAGTCTTATTAGTAGCTTCATTGCATGTCCCCATATCTTTCTATAGTTTGATGGTGTAAACAATCAATCTACGTTTACCCATTCCACTCCATTCATTAATTTATAGACCTCTATCATATCTCTCCTCAGTGTCTCTTTTCCAGGTTGAAGAGCCCTAACCTTTTTAGCCCTTCTTCATAGGAGTATCATTCCATCCCCTTTACCATTTTGGTGACTCTTTTCTGTGTCTTTTCTAATTCTGCTATATCCTTTTTAAGATACGGCGACTAGAATTGCACACAATATTCAAGGTGCAGTCACACCATGAAATGATACAGAGGCATTATAATATCCTTTGTTTTATTTTCCATTCCTTTCCTTATGAAACCTAGCATTCTATTTGCTTTCTTGGCCGCCGCTGCACACTGGGCAGAGAGTTTCACCATATTATCCACAATGACACCCAAATCTTTTTCCTGGGTGATGGTTCCTAATGTGGGCCTTGCATCGTGTAACCATAGTTTGGGTTGTTCTTTCCTAAGTGCATAACACTTTGCACTTGTCCACATTAAATTTCATTTGCCATTTGGACATCCAATCTTCCAATTTACCAAGGTCTCTTGCAATTTTTCACACTCCTCTTGCATTTTAACAACTTTAAATAATTTTGTGTCATCTGCAAATTGATCACCTCACTCATTATTCCAATTTCCAGGTCACTGATGAGTATGTTAAAAAGCAGCGGACTCAGCACAGATCCCTTGGGTACTCCAATATTCACCTTTCTCAGCTGAGATGAAGGCAGTATGTAATTTTCAGTGGAGCTTTTTACACAGGCAACCAGCTTACCCAAATAGAAAGCTTTAAAAATTGCCATTGAAGGGTACAACTTTCAAAGAAAGCCCAGATGGGTAAAGCCATCCCTTTTAGGAGATATTTTTAGAAAGCTTTATCAACATGTCAACCATATTTTACCTGCTGAAACCGGCTCTTATAAAGTTATGCAGTGCACGCCTACTTTGACATGGATTTTACATATGTGTTTGAGCATATAGAATACATGTTTACAGTTACACCTGCTCTTGTGAGCATGCATAAATGTGTGTGAGGGTTGCAGGGACTATTTCTAAAGACACATAAAATACACAGTATATCCCCCAAATCCCTAAATGAAATATATTTATGAATTCTTTATAAATATAGAATATTAATAAGCCACACAATTTCAGGTAAGCCATACCAAAGGAATTACCAAGGCCCAGAGCAGCGTTTAGTTCCGCATCAGTCCATACTTCTATTCAGGTACCAAAAACATATGAGATTAGCACAAATGATGTATAGTTTGTTCAATATTATAATTTTATTCTCAATTAGCTTTTAAATACCCCACAGTATTTTCTTTTTAAACCCAAATATTCTTGGAACAGGTTAGTAACTGCTGTCCTATTAAGTTACTATGCAATGCCAAAACTTTATCATATCCATATCCAGACTTACCATATCCTAGACAATATTGTATTTTGACTTACCTGCATCATCTGTAACATCGATTCACTTTCATCCATTTTCCTGCCATGGAACTTTAACATTAAAAATATTTTTGAAAAGAAATTCTCTGGAAAATGCCTACACATTGCAAATGGAGGTTAGCAAGATTTCCCCCAATCCCCTCTGCTCCTTAATTTCTCCTCCCGGAAAGCTGCCTGCTCTCTTTCCCTTTGTCTCTCAGCTTCCTTCCTTGTATATGAATTGTAATTTCCCCTCTCTGTTGTTCTTTCACTTTTTCCCACATTTATTTGCTGAATTGTCATCCATTTTATAATGTTTCTTTTTTATTGATGCTAAACAGCTGTGATAGCCTTGGCTCTTAATAGGTATATCAAGCACTCTAAATAAACAAATAAATGTCATTTGTAAAACAAAGAGCCATGTTTACTAAGGTGAGCATTGGTATAACATGATTGTGCCTGCAAATTAGTATGGAGGTCCATGCTAATTTTTTTGGGGGGGGAGGGGTGTACATCTGTCCCCCTGCCAATAGCATGATGCTAACGCACAGCATCATACTAACCGGCATGTGGGTGCAATGACTGGATTCAGGGCCCATGACTGCAAGATTCGAGAGGGAGCCCTGAAGTGTGGCCTCCTGACCTAGGACTGCTACTGGTACCAAAGGGAAGCAACCAGTACCTGCATACTAGATATGAAGACCAACCAAGCAGGTACACAAAGACTGGCGACAAATTGATTCAGATGTAAAATCTTTAATGGGCCCCGACGCGTTTCGGCTAAAAAGCCTTCTTCAGGGGGTCTTTAAAAAGAGAACACACTTCAAAAACAATAATAAAGTATAATAAAACACCTAAATTATTTATTTATTTGTTTTATCTTTAGCGATTATTTTTATTGCGCTACGCGACAGAATTAAGGTATTTTTAATCAATTCTTTGCTTGTGTCCTCCTCATCATCTCTTTTTTCTATTCTCAAATACTTTGACCATATGATTTTATCATATCTATGTCCTTAATTATATTTTACATTTTTATTCTTAAGTTTTTTGATGTTTCATCTTATGTATTTATATTTGTCCATTTGGATCTACATCTTCCATATGTTTTATATTTTATTATTAACAATTTGTCTTTACATATCTTTTATATTGATTATTGTTTTATTATAGTTCATATATTTTTTTATGTCTTCTAGGACTGCTACTGCCATGCCTGGGCTATGTAAGTTGGGAAAAGGATAGCAAATTTGGGAAATCTCCTGGGAAGTTGCTAGTTCCATGGCCCCAGAGAGGTCAGTTCCAACTTGAGCTGGAAGCACTTTGGTACATGAGAAAATTGAGGGTCATAAAACAAAGATTCCTCTAACCAATGTGATGACCACTTACCCACGCAGATTTTCATCTGTAGCTTCTTTCCAATCTGGTTTATTGTCTTGAAGTCTGCTGTGTAGAAATAGTGTTGTGGAACTGGTTCGGAGGCAATTTCTTTTAGTTCTTCTTCAATAGCATTGCCTACTCCAACAGCGTACATCTTAAAGCCTGCAAATAATATACTCCCATTACTTCATTACTCGCTACCCTGAAAAAGGAAGAACCAAGAACTTAAGGATCATCCAAGTCTAGCCACCTTGTCATGGGGATACTCAGTCTATACTATGGCTCGAAAGGTAGGGGAAATGAGGTGTCTAGGTGTGTGTTTAGGTGTGAGAAGAGTAGAGAAAGACGAAGAAAAGATAAAACAAACTTATATAAGGAATAATCTCCTTACAAAGTGGTCAATGTTCTACAGGTGGCACATAGGCGTAGGTACTTTGGACTCCTACTACTTTTGTTTGTATAGCGCTAGAAAGCGTATGTAGCAGCACTAGACACAAACATGTAAATATATATAAAGGAGCACCAAGAGGAGACAACATATAGACATAAGTAACCACATGGGTTGAACTCTAGAGACTTAACCAAGGTTCTTCCAAATTTTCTAACTTATTAAAAATATTTGTCGGATTATCACTAACAGATCACACTCAATTGTCGACGACTGAGTGTGTTCTGTTAGTAAAAGTCCGACAAAAAAAATAAGTTAGAAAATTTGAAAACACCTGGTTAAGTCTCTAGGATTTAACCCATGTGGTAACATATTTTTGGCCGGCCCAAACCATGCCTTATCCATGCCAAAACCAACCTTAACATCTCTATGTGATGTGGATTTCTATAGGAAAACAAAAGCTCTCTAAAAATCATTATTTGCACGCGTAGCTTGATCTACACATGTAAATGCCAGTTTCAGCACACAGATGTGCTTCTAAAATAACTCCCTTTATCAATTAAAGCTGTCCCTCCCTTAATTCCCACCTGGTTAGTTCCTTTCCTATCATGTCTTCAATGCTATCTCAAAGCCTTTTATTTGAGCTTTGTCTGTCTTTTGACTAGATTTTGAGCTTAAAGAGCAGGGACTTTCTATTACATGGGTCTGTAAACCAGCATTTTTACAGGAATGATCATGATTATTGAGTTTAATTATCGGTATCTCAGAGGGTAAGGGCTATAAACCTAAAGGTTAATTGATAGGATTAGCAGTTTCCCAATGAGGTCATGATGGAATGCTCAGATAAAATTAATAGACATTTCTTCATAGAAAAGGTGATTAACGCAAGGAATGGGTCTTCCAGTCTCTGGATTCAAGAAGGCCTGGAATAAGTACAATAGAGATGGAAAGAAGGGAATGGAAAGCCAGAGAGCCATTGAAGTATTTGGCATTTGGAGAAGAAAGCATACTGAGCAGATTAACAACACTTTAAAATAAACAAGAAGTATGGAGCCCTACCTAGATCTTTGGCTTTCTTGGCAGCATCTTTGATGTAATCCTGTGACCGACCATCGGTGAAGACAATGCCCACCTTTGGAACGCCAGGTCTCGCTCCATTGGAGACAGCAAAGCTATTGTCCACAAGATAAGAGAGAGCATGGCCTGTCATTGTGCCTTTCTCCATGTAGGACATCTTTTTGACTCCATCCTTGATCTGTCTCTTGGTTTTGTAGAGACCCAGGGGGAACTCTTGCCTGACAGAACTTGAGTACTGAACCAAGCCAATCTGAGCCTTTTTCTCTCCCACATCCAGGGAGTCTACAATCTGATTGATAAACTTCTTTACCAGCTCAAAGTTTTCAGGCCTCACGCTCTTGGATCCGTCAATGAGGAAGACGAGGTCAGTAGCAGCTGCTCCACACGCTGGGAAAAGAAAGATCCAGACCATTTAAAGATATTATGAACAAATTTAAGGTACCCAAAATAGCTAAGGGCATTTAAAAATGTATTTGTAAAGCACTGGTGAGAGGGGAGAATTATTCAGAAGACAGGATGATTGTGAGCGGGTCCGAGAAGAATGGTTCAGTCAGGAGGAGGAATAGGCAGGAGATGAGCAAAAAGGGGTTTTGACCATATACAACTTTATTGAGAAACACAGTATTAGAATAATCACAGAAAGTATTTTCCTGAGTAGTATACTGTTATCAAAGTTTTAATTTTGCATATGGAAGCGGAAATCTGTTCTTTCAGTTGTTACATGTAAACTCAGTGATAAAATTCAACATGCAGGATCTTGACAACAAATCCTGCCACACACACACAAGAATGAAAAAAATGCTAAGTTATGATACATTTGGAGCATTTCAGGAAACGTTTCAAAGCATTATGTACTAAGCGATGTCCACCTGCCTGCACAGCAATAAAGTTGAATAAATAACACACACACAAAAAAGAAGGTGCTATCTTTCACTGGAATAACGTTTTTGGCAGACTGAGCCCTAGTGTACCTCAGAGTCAGGCCTCATGCTCTGAAACATGGCAGAGTGAGTAGAGGAGGGGGTTTGGGGGAGGAGGGGAAACCTGGGGTAGCCTTGGAGTCTTTACCTTTATGCTCGCACTGGGATTAGGAGGGGGGAGGGGGTCAGTGTTTGAGCCAGTAGCCCATCAGGGATATCAGGGACAACACAAATGGGATGGCCTTAAACCTAGTGAGGGTCATTTTAGAAAGTCATTTCTGAGTCTATGTGACCACAAACGCGTGCACATGGCCTCACAAAACACCGACCAGTGTAAAAGGTCACACGTTGGCGTCAGTGTATCTACTTTGCGGGGGACTGCAGTACGGGCAAAGCATGGGTGTTGTTCACAGGTAGGCTCACTGATGTTAAAATAACTCAATCTAGCCAGCACTTATGTAGAATTACAAGGCACATTCTCAAAGTGAGATTTTTGCCAGTTCTGGTTTTAAATTTTCATTACAATGCCGCATGGGATTTGTAGTCCCTGATTTTACTCATTCGAATCAGTGCTGCAGGTCCCATAATGCATCAGGTTGAGACTGTCAGAAATCCAGGACTGGCATTAAATTTCACTCCTGGAAATGGGCAACTATTCTCTGCTAGCATTTTATACACTTACTTGCCTTGATAATATTTACTTCAGAAAGGCACATTTTGGCTGCTTAACCTACGCGTCCTGTTATAAAATTATCCCCAGGGTAAGGAAAGGGGCCACTGGCCCACTAAGGATTTTAAGTTATCTGTCAGGTATGGGTGACGGGGGAGGGGATTTGCATCCTATTTAGGCTGGCCCTTTAAGAAATGCCAGGCCCTGGATTGGCCCCGCCATTATTCCATTCTTACGGTTGGGAATAGACAATGCTTCCAGCCACTCAGATCCTGCAGGTTCATCAATCCCTTGGAATTCCATGGCAGACTTCCCATGCCAAAGTTGTACTGTTTTTCCACACTCTTGTAAATATGCCGCCACGTATTTGGACCAGCACCATGATAACCAGCTGCCCTGTAACAGAAATATTTACCATTGCACGTCTTTCCATCCTCATTCAGTGTGAAACCATCTCTACAGGCACATGTATAGGAGCCAGGGGCGCTGACACAGACCTGCTCGCAGTCATGGTCCCCGGTAGCACACAGGTCTGACAGGGCTGCTTAAAGACAAAAGGAAATCACAGTTTTTCAGCATAGTCTCCCCTTTTCCATATTTTATATCCCTTAACTAACAAGTAAAACACATTCCCATTTTTTGCTTGGGGCCCCTCATTGGAACTTATGCCACTGGTTATGGAGAAATGCATTTAAACCTAATTATAAAAGATTGATAATTACAGCAGAGTACAGTAGACTATAGACAAGATGGCCCACAGGCAACAGAGAAAAAAACTGGTAAAAGAGAAATGTAGATTTTGTAGCATTGAACTGGAAACGGTCACACATCCTGTTGCTGGATATGCTGTGCTGATGTGCACAAACTGTATATAGAAAGGCGCAATAATGCTGCACATCAGATCCACTGGAAGCTATGTAAACACTATAACCCTGCTGTGCTAGAAACCACTGGGATCACAAACCAGACAGAACTGTAGAGAATGAAGAAGTTGTGATTACCTGGGACATTGCTATTCCCACAGATAAAGCTTGAGACAAGAAAGCCGGACATTGCAATAAAGAAGAAAAGCACAAAAACAGCACTAATAGAGGCGACAATGCCCAGTGACTATTCTGTATATTCTGTACTACATGTCAAGAAACAGAAGATCTTTAAGTGCAAGAAATGCCTTCAGGGATGAAGAAGACGTGGCAGAGATACAGAAATGTTCCCAATTGCTACCAGCCAGGCATGTTTGGGAATGTTTCCTGCACATGATCGGCTCCCACAGAAGCCCCGCTCTCTCATTCAGTAACCAATCAATGGGAGCTGATAAAAGGAGGAGTTTGTAGGTGCAGCAGCGGGATTTAGAAATCCATGTGGCTCAGATCAAGAGCAGCCTTTTAGCTTGCCTATCTCTGCCGTTTTTGGCCCAGGTAAGTTTTGGATTTACTCCACCTGAGCTGTTGATTCCTCTTAGGCTCAGAGATAACAATCTCCTCTAGCAATTGCAAAGGAAGAAAAAGCCTCCGCAGCTCTCAGCCTGCTGCCACATCTTCCCACTCCCCACACACACTGTTCAGGAGCAGCGCTGGTATAGTGGCGCATAGGCAGTACAATGTGGGCTTTCTTTCCTGGCACGGGGGTTTGGTTAGTTGCACAGTTGTGAGAAGCAACCTGGTAGTGCCCCTGGGAGCAGTAATGCACTATAGTGATGGAGGATTTCTCAGGTCTTCTCTGGGCCAGCCATCCACTCCCCACCCCTCCCATGCATCTCTCCCCCCACTGCCAGTAGTCTTGAAGCAGGGAAACTCCCAGTAGCCTCTTTCCGGCAAAGCTCTTGGTTTCTCACACCTCTTCCTCAGTGTGACACCCCTCTCCCACCTCCACGGTAAGCGGATTGCTTTAGGTTAAAAAAAATTATTAAAACTCCTTCCCCACAAAGGATGAAGGGCTGCAAAGTACAGGAGGTGCTCAAATAAACCGCCTTTTATGCTAAAGGAAAAATGCATAGTCAGGACTGGGGAAGGCAGATACCATAGATAGGGGTTGGTCCCTTGATGTGGGTGAAACCACCAGATTAGTGTCTTAACAGCTGCAGCGTTTAGAATACAATTACATTTTTGTCAGGATTCCCAGTTGTATTTATCTTGGTTAATTTCGCCAGATTTGTGGTTTGGCTTGTAAAGATGAATGAGTAGAAGACTGGAATTGGGGGGAGGAAAGGATTCAGCTCAAAAATGATACGCAGTTGTCTCTGACACCACCATTGGAACAGACCAGGACAATCTACCACTAATGTATCTGTTTCTTTTGTGTGCAGAAAATAAATGGATTCATAGGGAGCATCAAGAGGGGTCATGTGTATCGCTCACTATTAGCCTACGTTAAATCTCACACCAGCCACTTCTGCTTGTTTTCCCCTAATTCCTTTCACTTTCCATCTCGTACACATATGTGATGCAGCACTACTGATGTATCACATAGACATGCTACTAGTACTTACAGCCAGACGAAGCCCAGGTTCGAAACCCAGTGCTGCTCCTTGCGATCCGTGAGCAAGTCGCTTAACCCTCCATTAGACTTTAAGCCTACGGAAAGGAAATATCTACTATACCTGAATGTAACTCTGGGGGGGCTTGATGGGGAAGGGGAGAGATGCCTTGCATGGGGGAGGAAAGGAAGAGAGCGAGTGACCTCTGGGGGGGGAGTGGAAAGGAAAGAAGTAAAGTGTCTGATCAGCTTGGGATTGAGGCGTGCATGCTGGGGCTACCACAAGAATTTTGTGGGTGACTGCTAGAGCACAGCAACAACTATGGAATCACAATGCTTGTGACATGAACTGACCAACAGGAAACCAACATTTAGGCTAGTGCCTATTTTTTATTTAAAGCTTTTCTAGCCATAAGCCATTTTGGAAACTGGAGTTGTAACTTTAATAAATATAACTATAAAGCTGATCCTAAGTGACAGTGTCTAACTATAAAGTGGCCTGTGGGGAATGCAGGGCTATGAAGAAGTTAATGATAGGGAGTCGAAAACTCACGTTGATCGGACAGTGGGCATATAGTGGGACAGATATAGCATGGGGTTTATGGGAAAAGGTGTAATATATGAACAACTTAGCATCAAGCACAGGGGAGCTGGCTGAAGTTTGTGTTTATGGGGCTTCTGAGGTTGATGGAGTCACCTCTAGGGTATAGGTGAGGGGTAGTGGAATATGAGATTTGCAGATTTGTGTTCTTGAGGTTGCCCATCTGAAATTTAAAGTATTTTGTCAGTTAAGACTCAAAGAAATTTAAAATTTTAAGGGAACATCTCAGTTTAATTTTGTTTTGTGCCCGAATAACTTCGCTGTTGCTGAATTTCTGGACTTTTCTAGCTCTGGGTTGGTCCAATCGATCCTGGATACTATTATCTTGAATACACAGCTATCGGAATTCATTTGTCATTTGATATCTTCCCTCCTCCTCATTAACATGATCACAGCACTGGCCAAGTAAATCCGGAAAGCAAATGAGACACTGTGGTTATGCAAATATATATGCAAATGAGGCCCTGCAATGAGTTTCCACGGATAGCCCTACATCCCCTTTGAGTAGCCCCTGCTACCAGCCTAATTAAAAAGAATTTCTACCCTCATCTTGATCTGTTTTCTCTACATATTACAACTGATAAACCCCAGCCAGGGGCTCTTTGGAGCAATGCCAAGAGTATTAGCAATGAATCCGAGAGACTGAGAGTCTCCAATATACCCCAGCATAGAAAGGAGGTTCATTTCTGTCATGCACAATATTAAATCATTGGAGACATTACCCAGAAGAAAACTGGAACATCTCAGAGAAGTCTGAGAACTGGAAATATCAAATCAGTATTTTTGGAGAATGATTTCGAACCCCAAAAAATCCTCATTGCTTTACTATGGGAAGCAATTAAAAGCAACTGCTCTATTCCAAACCCCCTCACCTGACCCCAGCAACGTAGCTTAGAGTATGATAGACCCACAAGGATAAACAGAGAAATAAAACCTGAAACATATGGTCAGCTGGTAAAAATCGGTTCAGCCTTCTCAAAGAACAGCACTTGTTGATATGGAAGGACAGACTAGATAGGCCATGTGGTCTTTTTCTGTCGTCATTTTTCTATGTTTATAACAGAACCCCCCCCCCCCCCACCCCTCCAACACATATCCACATACGCCTACAACAGTAGGTCTCAACCCAGTCCTTAGGACATACCCATCCAGTTGAATTTTCAGGATATCCACAATGGATATGCATGAGACATATTTGCATACCAAAGAGGCAGTGCATGACAATTTATTCCAAGCATATTCTTTGTAAATATTCTGAAAACCCAACTGGATGGATATGCACCGAGTACTGGGTGGACACCCTGCTCTCCACTGATCCCTCCCCCACATATCCCCATATACAAGACCCCTCCACACACATTCATAATCCCACAACACTTATACTGTAGAAACATACCCCACCCACATGCAGGTCCAAACCTCTCCTGCACATATAACTCAACACCACCAATACCACAAAATATAGCATAATCAGCACTCCTCTTAAACACACACACACATATCCATAATATACACGACATACCATACAATCCTCAAATACTCCTCTTGTCCCCTCATATCCCCCACCCACACACAAACACACACACTCTCTAGTCCTCTGTATTCTTGTTTCTGTCAATGCAGACATCCTCCTTTGAATCAACATTGAGATGCCAGTTAGCATATCACCAACAGATCTTGCAGTTTGACTAAGCTGCTTACCAGAACTCGGTCCGTACCACATCACAGAGGAACACCAAAAATAAAAATGCAAATACTCTTTTCTCTTTATTTTGGGCTAATCTTCGGCAGTCATGGGTGACCTGCAGACTGCAATATCATGCAACTTACGTTCGTAGGCTTCCATAAGCAAATAGGCTGGTTTCTGCTTTGCGTCAGGTACTGGAACCAGCTGTGTTCCCATATGGGCATTTCTAAGTGAGTCTTTCCTCAGCAGGTCTGGGGAGGAGCTACGATTCAGGAAGGCGGCTGACCAATAGGTGCAAATAAGTCACTTTTTTCAAAAGAATGAGAGACTGATGGGGCTATTATAACGGCTTGAATGTATGATAGTTTGGTTTATTGTATCATTCCGGCAGAACACTTAGGGACCCTTTTACTTAAGCCCACCAAGAATTTGTACTTCATGTGCGTTACAAATGCATGTTAAGTGCAAAGCCTCTGCTTTAGCTGTCGGGGATGTGACCAGCATGTTCCCGGCTGCAAATGCGAGACTGAATACCTTAACATGCGGCGCACTAAACCATAGAGGTGCACACATGCTAATTTGCTTTTTCATCAGCACTCTCATGCTAATGTGAAGAGTAGGTGGGTTGGGGCAGACTATGGGTGTGGAGAGCACATTAGTTCACAAGTGGTTAAGTGCATATTAGTGATGTGCTTAAGTGCACAGCATTAGGTGCATCACACTTTAAGGTACGCAGTCGCACATTCGCTGCTAGGAACATGCTGGTCATGTCTGTCACAGCTAAGGTGGAGGATTTGAACTTAATGTGTGTTTGGAAAGCACTTTAAGTGCAAAATCTTGTTGGATTTTAGCGAAAGGTTACTGAATATTCATACAGAACTTGAAACACCTACATTGAATATTTCAGTTTAAAGGATGACCACTGACCAGTCTTCAGCTGGCCTGGCCGGTGTTTATATGGCCAGGCTGGCTGCCGGCAGAGCAATTGGAAAGCCAGTTTCCTGTACCTACCTCCGCCGCTGCTGCCTGGACCTGCGGCTGCGGCAATGAAACGGCAAAAACAGCGGAGCCTGCAAATTCATTCAGGCGCATCACTCAGGGCTCTGCCTGTTCCTCTGCTTAGAAACAGGAAGTTTTTGTCGGAAGGGGAGGGACTGGTAGAGCCCTGATTGATGCGCCCAAACTGAATGTTGATTTACTTCTGAGTTCTAAGGTTTAACCGTGTATAGATACCTTATTGATTTAACTTGTTTAACTAACTGTTAAAAGTTCTGAGTTTCTGAATCCATTTTTAAGCTTGTTCAACAAGTTATACGAGCTTAATACATTTTTCTGAAAATTCTGTTTATAAACACTAAGGTGTTCTGCGTCCCATTCTTGCAAAGTCTACCCTTTCACAGTAATTGTAACATCACCTTGGTAGGGGCTTATCCAAATTAGTTTATTTTTCCTCTCGGCCTTTCTCTGCCTAACAGTGGAGCTGGATGAGATGAGGTTAGTGACGTCTGTAAACCTAAACCGGAGGGGGACATCATACTCTGAAGTACCCACTTGGCTACACTATAACATCCCAGGTATTTATTCTATTTATTTATTTATTTGAAAGGCTCATATACCGCTTTTCAAAAGATCAAGGCGGTTTACATTAAATATAACAGAACTTTTCAGAGAACAAGAATAATATAGCACAATAAGTGTAATAAAACTGAACAGCTTTACATATAACATGTGAACAGTAAACAATATGTAGGTACTTAAGTGAGCTTATAAGGGAAAGAAAGGGGAGGGGAAAGTTGGAGGTTACAGATATGGGGGCAAGTGATGTTTGGCATTTAAAGCTTCAGATTATAGTTTTCAGTTCATGATGGTGGTGTAAGTGGTGAAGTTATATCTCCAAAATGCTCTTTACACAGGTAGGTTTCCAGTGGCTTACAGAAGTCTACATGGTCAGTAGTTGCTAAAAGGTTTCCAGGCAGTGCGTCCCATATGCTAGGAGCATAAAGGGAGAATGCGCAGGAACATGTGGTTTGGTTGAACTTTGTAACGTCCGAAGAAAGAGCAGGGGCTCTTCTGTGACGATTATTAGGTGGTGTTGTAAGAGTCTTGCCACACGCTCTTCCAGGAGGAGGGGGCTACACTAAGGCCAGGTATTCTGTTAGCAGTGAGTGTCTGTAATGCGGCTTGTTTCACTTTCCTAATAGGTGGTACAGATGTATTAAGTGTTGCCTTTTTCTAGGTAGGCCCTCATTGGTGCTCTTATGGAGTGGCAGATTTGCTCTTTCTAGACTGACCTTTGTAGGGTTTTGTCTTACTGCATAATAATGCCTGATACTGGAGAGGGTTTATGTGTCGTTACTGTCAGACTGTTTTGTTCATATGATGAATTCTACAGGGAAATGCCCTAGTTCTGTTCTGGAGGGAGGGAGTGAAAAAGAAAACCATAGAAAGCTAAATGTTATCATTTTGTGGTGCTCCTTTCATCTGCAAAGCAGTACAACCTGCAGATCTTTCCAAATTTATACTGTGAACGTGCCATGAGAAAAACCTAACTCATTTTGTTTTCAATCTCACTCATTGGAGAGGTAAATTTCACTCTTTAAGATGTGCCGCCCTTGGTGTCTCTATGTGAGTGACTGATCCATCTTCTGGTGCCCTAGGTAGCAGGAAGGCACGTGTACATACTATAGGGAACTGGCTCCTCTTGGTGGCTCACATTACAGATGGCCATCATCGCCTGACTTAATGTGGCAGCAAGCACATGTGTGTGGGGGGGGGAGGGGTGCACAGTGTGCAATGTGGCAGGCTTCTTCCATATGCAGGTACTGCGCTCAGCAGGCGTCTCAGAGCAGACTGTCACTTGATGTTCTAAGGACTCACTGCAATGTGTAACGTGCTGCCTTAGATAGAGACCTTGATGTGTGAGGTTTGGAAGTTAGTGTTGGCTTGGCAGATTTGCTGTAGTTCCTGAGCAATGTTTTGGCAGAGTTTTGTATTACTTCACAATATGCCTGGAACAGAGAGGGTTTATGTTGCTGTTACTGAGATGATATTAATGGGGAAATGTCCTAGCTCTTTTCCGCACTCGTTTTTGAAGGAGGTGCTGGGGGGAGGGGTTCTGTGAATGCAGAATGATCTGATTTAAGACAGTATGGGGAAGAATATATGTGATGGAGGAGAGAGGAGAGGACTGCAATTCGGTGGGGGTTGAATAGTGCAACTTCTTGTACTCCCCGCTTTCCCCCCACCCCGATGCGGAAGCTTGCACTCCTGCCATCACTGCATCTATTTTGGAGGGTGGGCCAACGGGTAGAGCATGTAGCAGGTGCAACATGTAGCAGGTACAACATGTAGCAGGTTTTTCTCTTTCAAAAAGTTGGCATCTCTATTCAGTTTAGACCTTTTATTTGTGTGGGCCTGCTGGACATATAAGCCACATTTTAGAAAGGACCTTTAGGTTCATGTCAAACATCTGAAATCCAGTGGGAGGGGCAGTGGTGAGGGTGCATATGGGTAAGTGCTTTGTAAAATTGACACATCTCTGCCCCAAAAAGATAAATGTGTCCATTGCAATATAAGAGAACAGGAAAGTGTATAATAAGGACCCAGATACATGCAACAAATCAGCCAGTTTTAGAAAGGTGGACCTGCGAGATCTGGACGTGAGTGGTAGCAGACATATAGATGTGCCGGCACCAGTATTTCACGTCTCTGCATACACTTCCTGGCATGCCAGTCGAAATGAGAGATGGGCAGTGGCACAACAGTAGACAGTAAGGCCTCAATATTTACCTGCTAGGTGTTGTTTGAACTGGCAAAAAACATTGTGAAAATGAGAGGTTATTCTCCCTTTCTCTGCTTCTGATAGCTGGTTGAAACAAGTATTTTTTAAATGTCTATTCGTGCCCAGGGGCAGGTATAGAAATGGGGTGTGTCCACCAGCAGATTTCAACTTGCAGTGGTAATCTAAACCCAATCCTGTTATCTTTTTCAGAATGCATTAGACATGCCCCTGATGCCCCCCACCCCCCAGTACGACATGAACATGATCGCAATGGCCATGTGTAAACTTGGAATGTTCTAAAAAGGCTCTTGGGGCATGGATGTGATGTTGTCAGACATCCAAATCACAAATAGGGCTTCTAAAATGACCCCTCATAACTTGTTCATTTGGGACTTCATTTTATAAAGGTTTGTCCACACGGAAAGCCTGCTATAAATTGTGGGACAATATGTGCTTGTGTAAGCTTGCACAGAAACAAGATGGCGCATGCTTAAATGCATGCCATGCATGGCAGGTGCTGGGGGAATAGTCTGTTGGAGCAGGGGCATAGTTGCAATGTGTGCACGTATTTTATAAAGCATGAGAGTGCACACATAGAGCACAAATATCAGAGCAGGCGCAAATCTGTTTGCGTGCTATGGGAGCTGCTTCTGGGTTCCTATTCTACAAAGGCATTTAAGTGTCTATGCTGCTTAATAAAACAGATGCCTTTCTGGACCTTTTGCATAGATGTCCTGTTATAATATCAGAACCTCAGTGGCTGAACCCTAGGCAAACCATTGCCATGCCCCCACCCCACCTTTACTCCAGGATCTCCCCATCCCAGGTTTCCAGCATCCCCCCTTCTCTACTCCCTCCCCAGGTCTCTCCATCTCTTCCCCGCTCACCCAACGTATCCGGCATCTCTCACCTCTTTCCTCCCCCTACCACCCCCACCACGCTACCTCCTAGGGGAGGCCCAAAATAGGGCTTCAGGGGGTGGCAAAAGCCCTTAAAAATCGCTCTCAGCAGCAGACTTGCGAACATTTGTTCATGCTCAAGACCTGAGGCGTCAGGCACATTAGACATTCATCATGCGGCACACAGATGACAAAATTAGGGCTACTGAGAGCACTTTTAAAGGGCTTTTCCTGTACTGTGCCATTTTTGGTAGGGTGGTGGTGGGGGCAGCAGAGGTGATTTATGGGAGGAAAATGGAGAAATTCTGCACTGTTGCCCCTCGGAAACCTGTTGCCCCAGGCAGAAGCCTGGTCCGCCTAGTGGTGCCACTTTGTCATATAAAGTATATGGCTAAGCAGCGTTACCCCAAAACACCCCCAATCTCACCCCTATTTTAAATGGATAACTCTAAGCATAAATAATTTATATATCCAAAATTATCCCTTCAACTTCTTCAAAATTTTAAAAACAAAACACTTCCGTGCTCACTGATGACGATAACCATAGAAATGCTTTTGAATATTGACCTCAAAATATACTTAAAGGCCTGTACTCTGAAGTCTTTTCCTCCTTTAGTCCGATAAGCAATTTTTGGGTTATTTATTGTGTTTGACTAATGGAATTCTGTATATATCTTGAGACACACTATATGGTACATCTTTTGCAATAGTCTGTTTTCATTGTCAGGCACCCTTCAGTGACTGGTTGCCCTATGTATAAGGTTCACCGTAGCCAAGCAAGAAGATTCGACAGATTGACCTCACCCCTCATTAGGACTGATAGGTGGTGGTACAAACTTGCCACATTAACTCAGCTGCACCTTTAATGCAATGCTTACCGCAAAAAGCTTCTTGGAATTTCCTGGTCAGTTTCTCAATGACACTGTAGCTCTCCACATAGTCCACATGGTCATTGAGAGGCTCGCTGGCTATTTCTCGGAGCGTACTCATGTCTGCTCTGCCCACACCTATAGCAAAGAGTTCGATGCCACTCTCTCGCGCTCTTGCTGCTATATCCTTCACACCATCCTGAGGGCGTCCATCCGTCACCACAATGGCAATCTTAGAAAGAATAGACAACAGAAGACATTAGCTTACTTGAAGTTGAGGTGTACAATCAACAGGTTCCAGTTTGAAACCTTGAGATGGCCCAGTGGGGATAGGGAACATGTGAAATTCACACAGAATCTAACAAAAAGATTCATCCCATTGCAAATGATGTGCCGAAAAGGGCTAGGTCAAGGGTTCTGAAAGCCGGTCCCTAAGGTCCACAAACAGTGCCATCTTATAGGGTAACCAAACAATGCAAATTAGACTTGTTGTTAGACTGTATGTGATGTATCCTCTTCACAGTGGAATCAGGTGCTCCATTAGGTTTAGGGATCCTAGATAAAAACAAGATTCCTGAATATATGGTACTATGTTTGTGCACCTTTAAGCTATTACAGCAACTGATTGACCATGGCCAGTGGTGCAAATACCACTTAAGAGTGCCTCAAGTTTGGGGGAGGGGGGCAGGTAAGAAGGGGACCACCTGTACCCACTTCCAAATCTTCTGAAATAGAATCCCTTCCCTGACTTTGGGGTCCCTTCATTTATTTATCATTTCTTATACGACTGCCTTTCATGATATCAAGGTGGTTTACATTGAACAAACTGAAACTACATTGAACAAGGCATTATAACTTGGAGATAAGTATTTTACAGGGAACATTGGCAATGGAGGGTTAAGTGGCTTACCTGAGACCACAAGGAGCACCTGTGGGACTAGAAACCCCATCCTTCTGGTCCAAGGTTGCTGTCTTCTAGTGGGATCTGAACCCCTGACCTTCCAGCCTGAGGTAATTTACCCCCAAGCCTGAAGTGACTTGCCCCAACCACTAGGCCACTCCTCCCTCTTAACAAATTTGAACTTATGTCACTGACTACAATTATTAACAACCCTGAAGTCAGTCAGGCCTAATACCATTGAACTATCTGTTACATGTAGGTAAATAAATATATATGATAAATACTGTAGTGTATTTATTGAGGATATCCTGAAACCCAGATTGTCTGCAGTCCTCACAGTGGACAACAGGGACAGAAGCTTTAGCGCTTAACACCTCTGAGATCCACTACTTTTCCTACGATAGGAGTCCCAGTACTTGACTAGTATTCTCATTTCTAACTCTTCTCTTGTAACTGGTACTGGCAGAAGGATCACATTGGGCCCTATTTATTGAAGTGCATTAAGATATTTCAGTTAATGCGCATTAATTGCCAAAAGCAATATGCGGTAACTGCAAACCTCTGCATGAACTGCTGGAAGTGTATCCAGCAGTTCCTCTTTCAGCTAACACGGAGACAACATTACTATCTATTAACTGCAGTGCAGATAACACAATGCAGTTAGCTACACTTACAGTATTTAGATGGAATTAACAACCTTTGTGTTAACAGGATGACGCATTGCCTTCCCATTCTCCATCCATGCCGTGTGCCCTTCTGCATTAACGGATAGCAACAGCAGCTGGGACATGGCAACTGGTGCGCCTTAAATATTAGCACAGCGGCTGCACTGTTAGCACACAGCAACTGATGCATTAATAGCTCATGACATATAACAGGCCCCACAGTGTGTTGGCTTGACCCTAGGCTTACCATCCATGTATGTTCAGTATTTTAGCTTCTATGGGAGATATTTTATAAAGGATTTTTGTGCAGAAAAAGGGATTTGATCAAATAATCCGAGAGGTTTTGCGCATGGTGCCAAGACGGTGTGTACTTTTACGTGATCCACGAGCAGGCTTGTTGAGGGGTAGAGTATGAGCGGAGTTCAGAGTCACCATTTAAACACGTTGGGGGGATTTTCAAAGTCATTTAAGCAGTTTGCTGACCTGCAATACCGCCGAAATAGCGTTTAGCAGGATAGTCAACGGCACTAACAGTATTAATCATTAACTCTGTACTAGGTAATTGATAACGCTGTTAGTGCCGCTGAATATCCTCAGGAGGCAGTGCCTGGAGATAACCAGCTAGCGGCAATATTTAGGCGCTATGCGATATGTCAAAACGGTGAAAGATCACCCAACGTTCACTGCTGTAGTTAAACAGGCAGTGGCTGAATATTGCGGCTACCTGGTTAGTCACAGTTCAATCCAGCTAACCTGGATATTCAAAGCCAGTAGCCGAATGTTAGTAGCAGTAGTAGTACAAAGTTCAGCAGAAAAGGCTAGCCGCCACTGTGGAATATCTCTTCCCCGCCTCTATTATTTATAAAGTACACAGAAGCATTTATGCTGCTCCGAGGAAGCATCAATGTCCATAGCTTCAATTGTGGCGCAATTTCTGCTGCTTTTGTCCTACATGACTTTATAATAGACTTAGGGGTATGTTTACAAAGCAGCGGTAGCAGCTTCCGTGCAATACCACTGCTTTGTAAATCTACCCCTTAGAATAGGCAGCTTTGTGGCCTTCACCTTTAGAAGATCTGATATTAAATTACCCTCCACCATTTCGGCTCCTTTCAGAAATTTTTTAGAAAGTTAACTGCTGCTATAGAGGTGCTGACTTAAGAACATAAGAACATAAGATATGCCATACTGGGTCAGACCAAGGTCCATCAAGCCCAGTATCCTGTTTCCAACAGTGGCCAATCGAGGTCACTTATCATTGATTTTCTAGTCAATGAGAATATCTTCCCATACCATGCTTGTGATAGCGTGTTTCAGTCTGCAGAGTCCTGCAGATAGGGGCTTCCTTTAGCATTCTCACCAGATTACTGCCTGCCTACACAACAGAGAAGTCTGAAAGCAAGCAGGGTCTCCAAACAGCACAACCACAAGACCTCGTGAAAGCCCAGATGTGAGGAAGTGAAACACTGGCTTATCAATAGCAACCATTAAAGAAAAAACACTTCCAAACTTCTTTAAAAGGCACAAAGGGAAATTTTAGATGGGAAGTGGAGAGAGAAATTAAGAGGTCCAGGTTGAGACAAGGCAAATTCCTTCTCTGTTTTATGAAAGGGTCGGCCAAATGCAGAGCATCTTGCAAATGCAATTCTGTTTGTTTATTTCAAGTGTGCTTCTGTCTTTTCTTGGCGTTGGACCTCCTGCGCCTTGTTCACAGTGGAGCCTGTTGATCCAAGGCTGCCTCTGAATGACTGTCTCTTGCTACACGATCTGTCAGTGGCTGTTTATGAGGTGAGATTTCTCCTGAGAGACCTCATAACAGGCACTCAGTGTTCCATTCTGCATACATTAATTCGCTTAATACAGGGCGCCAGTGATCAGGTCTCCGAAGCTGGCAAACTCGCTCTCTGAAATTAAGTGTCCCGCTATTTTGTGATAAAGCCAATTGCAGAAAGAGATGTCCTTTATTTTTTTAATTAATTATTTCTCATACTACCTTCCGAGCTTGCTGCCATCATATAGACTTTGAGATAGACCAAATCAGCTACGAGGTATGCACAAAAGGGCTTGCGTATCTTACAGCAGCGTGGCTTGCTAAGAATTAGGGGTGTCTGTTTCAAATCCTTTTTCTGTTTCTTAGTCAATTTCTGGACCTTTTTTCAGCTCACTTCTGAACTAAATTTGATTAAATCACATAAAAATTTCAATGTAAATTGAGATGTTTTATGCGCATACATGGCATAAATTTCACCGAAGCTGCCCCTGTGATACAGGGAGGCCCAGAGTAAGAGGGGGTCCGGTTATAACTGCTCACATATTTTCCGAGGTGGATTCTCCCCTGCTTTGAGGGCCTTTTCTGATATTTTGCTCGGGGGTCCTCAGTTTGAATTTCTGCCACCATTTGCATAGATTGTATTCGGAGCACATTCTTTACGCACATAAAATTTCCTGAACTGAAAATGCAAACTGAATCCACATCCCTACTAATAATTGCTTCCTAAAATTGTACTTGTGCTACTAACTTTGTTTAATACATCAGCTGCAGAGATGCCAAGTTACCCAGTTCCAAGAGTGAGATTTGAAGCCAATCCTGGATTTCTCAAAAAATTCCCCCTAATGCCCAAACCATATATTTTTGTAGGAGCTCGTCAGCCCAGTGTCAAGAACTGTTTCAAAGACCCCACCGTGACTGCTCCTTTTTATTAAATAAATTTAAAATTAGGAATAAAGTCCATAATTTAGCTGTATGCCCAAGCACCACCAAGACATCGTCCATTGGAAGTTTCGGCGTCTTGGTGGTGCTTGGGCATACAGCTAAGTTATGGACTTTATTCCTAATTTTAAATTTATTTAATAAAAAGGAGCAGTCACGGTGGTGTCTTTGAAACAGTTCTTGACACTGGGCTGACGAGCTCAGACAAAAATATATGGTTTGGGCATTAGGGGGAATTTTTTGAGCAAATTGGATCCTTTTTCATGGTATTTCTAATTTAATCCAATTTGGGTTCTTTTTTCTGCACAATCCTGGATTTCTGACAATCCCATCCTGATGCATTATGGAACCTGCAGCACTAACTTCAATGGGTAAAATCAAGGACTACAAATACCATACTGCACTGCAATGCAAATTTTAAACCAGAACAGGCCAAAACGTCTCACTCCCGAAACTGGGTAACTTGGCAACTTTGCAAGTGCCTCAGATCTATAAAACGTCTGGAGCTCTTTAACCTTGTTCATATTTTAAGAGATTTATGTCAACCCACACACGACATTTTGGCTCTTTCACACAGAGATTTGTGCCTGTGTCTAATGCTTTGCCTGCATCTTCCGGGTTACGGAAAGAAGGCTTCAGGCAGGAAAGTCAGATTGCTAGAGTCCCTCTCGGTTTCTTCCTACAAGAGCAAGTGAGGGCACAAGACATCAAAGCAGGCTGCTTTTTGGCACAAAATGAACGAAAGACATGGCACACAGTGCTGCCTATGATGAGGTTGCCAGATGGCATCATGCAGAGCTGCCAAGTTACCCAGTTCCAGGAGTGAGATTTTAAGCCAGTCCTGGATTTGACAAGTTCATCCTGATGCATTATGGGACATGGAGCACTGATTCCAATAGTTTTGCCTCATAGTGTGCTGTGCATGGATTTGTAGTTTTGATTTTCTAAAGGAAGTCCATGGGAATTCAGAACTACACGTCCATTCATGAAGAAAAAGCAATGCCAGCCTGTCCCTGATGTCCTAAGTCATCCAGTAACCTAATGTATGATGTCCCAAACCTGTTCTGGTATCAGATTGTCAACTGACTCCAGATTCACCTGACAGGCTTGATTCAATCCTGGGTTTACCCCACTGCATGCAGGGATTTGTAGTTCTGTAGAGTATAAGTAAGAAATCAGAACTACTAGTCCCTGCATGCAATGGGGTAAACCCAGGCCTGCATCCAACCTTTCGGGCAAATCTGAAGCTAGTTTGCAACCTTATCCTGAGGACTCCACAACTAGTTGGGTTTCCGGATATCTTAATAAATATGCATGAGGTAAATCTGCATGCAGTGGAGACCTATCTTATGTTGTCCTGAGTATCCTAATCATTCTGTCTCCTGCCGAGAGTCATTATATCCAGTTCCAGATACTAAGGACGCCTCATGGGGGTCATTTTTCCATGATCCAATCACTGCACTGCTGCCTCTGGGGGGGGGGGGGGGGTGCTGTAAAGCCGCATCATAGAGACAATGTTCCCCATAGACTGACACCACAACACTTCACAAGAGTCATTTGCTTGTTATTCAGTCTCCATAATGCTGCATTATGTGGGTCATTTTCCCCAGAACTGATCACTCTGGTGCTGTATCATAGAGCAATATGAGGGTTCATTTAGGTCCAGAGACAAATTACTTTAATATGTGGCATCCCGGGAATCATTTCCATTGCTACATTCAGCCACGAAAACACTGGCACATTGCATCATTACAATGGAAACAGCATTTGCAAGGAGTGAAAATGAACAGGTAAGATGAACAGGTCGAAATATTCTTAGTACAAATTAGGCCATTGACTTCAAGCAGGTATCCTCTGCTCTAAATTAAAGATAAAATGTCTGTTCTTTTTATTCCCCTAATGACTTCTTAATGCAGTTTGGAAAGGATGTTTGCTTTGTGTGAACAGCAGGGCAAATACGAGGCATCAGTCCTAACAAAAATGCCTCAGAAAATCAAAATAAACACTTGCCGATTTGGTGAGAACAAGATTATTCATTCATTCATTGCACTAAATTAGAAGAGCCTCCGTGCTGCGGCTTAGTGGCAAAGCCAAGTTCTCGTACTAAGAAGCCTGTTTTCATTTAGTTTGAGTACTAGTATTTACCTAGCTCACTGCTCTCCGTGCCTTGCAAACTCGAGCGGTTTGGGTGGTGTTTTCCAATACTTACACTGAATAATCTTTCAGTATGCACACTATTTTCACTCTTGGTATGCTACTCTAGTTCCCTTCCAACTTACCCGGCAACAGCAGCGGTCCCAAACCCATGATCGGCTGCAGCGGAGATGCAGATGACTTAGTTTTTTCAAGGTATATATCTAATATTGTCAAATGAGTTGATTTCCCACCAGTGGGATAGAAAGGTTCCAGCTGCTTAGGATCAGGGTAATTCTCCATCTGCATTTGTAAGTATTGTGCAACGAGGATCTCATGCAACAAAAAAAAGCTAATGGAAAACAGAACACCTTGTAGCCTTCCACTCATGTAAAGTTTCCTAAACATCTTAAAGATGTCAAAGATGGGCTAGTCCAGAGACTCTTTGGTGTGCTATGGAGGGGCTAGGGTCTTCCGCTCCTCTGAGTTGGCTGTGGCAGTTGTGGCAATTTTAGAAGTTTCTGGAGGAAGGAGGCCATAGTCATTGCACAATGGCACCACCTAATGGCCAGATTTAGAGCCCATAATTGCAGGGTTCTGCCAGGAGCCTTAGTGCATGGTGTTCACTTGAAGACTGATTGACTGGACTAAAGTAAATTGATGTTGTTAAGTGCCATTGAGTTGGTGCTGACTCATGGTGACCCTCTGGGTAGTTTCCTAAACTGTGTTCAGTCTTCAGTTAGGTGGCTAATTGTTGATAGAATTGCATCCACAGCACTGTTATTGTATTGCATTGCTGGCCTTCCTCTTTTGTGTTGACCTTCAAACTTGCCAAACATGATGTCTTCTCTAATGATCTCATGATATGTCCAAAGTATGAAAATTGAAGTCTTGTCATCTGAGCTTCTAAAGAAAGCTGAGGTTTGATCTCCTCTAGTACTGACTGGTTTGTTCTTTGGGCAGTCCAAGGTATGCACAGTATTCTTCACCAGCACCATAATTCGAAGGCGCTGATTTTCTTCCTGTCAATCTTTTTTACTGTCCAACCTTTGCATCCATATGACATTATTGAAAATACCATGGCTTGAACAAGTCAAATCTTTCTATGAAGAGATACCTCTCTGCTCTTGAAAATCTTGTCTAGGTCCTTCATAACTATTCTGCCAAGAAAAATGTCATCAGATTTCTTGACTGCTTGTCATTTCTTTATTGATTATTGATTCAAGCAGGTTAATGTTGCCCATATTTCAATTTCTTCTCCATCAACGAAGAACTTGTGATTCTGCCAGTTGTCAGGATCTTTGTCTTTTTCACATTAAGGTGCAGGCTCATTTTAAGACTATATTCCAGGTTCTTGAGAAGCAAATGTTTCTGATTGTCCTCACTTTCAGCCGGTAATGTGGTATTATCAGCCTAGCAAAGGTTGTTGATGAGCCTTCCACCAATCTTCACACCTTGATTTTGAACACGTTAATGTCAGCACTTACCCATGTAGGTGCCAGTTTTACAACCTATGCATGTAAGTATCAAAACTTACATATGTTTTCTACATAACTGAACATCCAGACATCTAGGAACAGTCAGTAAAGGAATAAAATGAAATCATGGGACCGATTATTCAAAATAATCATGGGACCGATTATTCAGAAGGCATTTATACAGTTTACAGACCTGCAAACTGTGTAAATGATGCTGAATGGGATATTTAAATATTTATATCTGGGGTTAGAGGTAGTGGCGCATAATCGTCTCAACAGAATATTGGGCCCAACGTTCTTATTTTGAAGTGGTTTTGAAAGTCAGAAAGATCAGCACAATTGTCCTGTCAACCACTGAGGCAAACCCCAGGTCCAAATAAACAGTGTGCTCACATGCCTGCCTTGAAGAAGGTGTACATGCCGATTTCCAGATTCTTTAAAGTATGCATATTTTTCTGGCCACCCAAAACACGCCCATGACATGCCTCTTGAATACTGTGTTCTGCAGATCTACATGTCTGCATAATGGTTTTCTAGAATATCTGGTTATACATGTTGGTCATTTACCTGTGTAAACACTGCAATGTTCATATGTAAATGCTGCATAAGCCTTCTAAAATGATCAACTTTATAACTTGGCATTAGGTAAGAGTTAATGAGGCACATCTAAGAAATACTGTTTTATGTCGAGCGATTGAATGAATTGCAGCCCCAAGGAAAGAGGAAATAGAGGGCGTTTCAAGCACAACCTCAGTCAAATGATTTCAATATCTTGCTGACAGAGCACAGCAGGTTTTTATTTGAATAATGCTTCTCAATGTGAAATCAACTAATGGACAAAACCACCTGTGTTACTAGGATAATTAAACAAGAGTAGACATCCCAGATACTTGCAATGCTCCCACAATGCACCATGTCGCAGAAACACCTTCAGCTTGCTAGGGGAGTGAATGCTTGCAATGTGTGCTAATAGCTTCAGTTGCTATTGTGTTAGAGTGCGTTATTTTACTGCCGTCCGGTCTTATTCAAAGGCACCTTGTTACTAATAAGGAGCATCAGCAGCGTTAATGTGTGGTAATGCTACAGCATACGCTAGTAACTCTAGCTTTATGGAGGTAATGTTATAAAGTCACTCCCTTGCATAGGTGGCCACATATTCACCTAGATGACCTCTTATCAAATGCATAAAAGGATGTGCTTTGGCATCGAGGTACATACGTTGTCAGTCGATGTGCACAAGGGTGGAGTGTGGGCAGAGGATGGGTGCAGTGCGCAAGGATGAGCATACATTATAAAATACTATAATTCATGCATGTACCTGAAAATATAGACGCGGACATTTACACCCATTCTAGGACTGGTGCAAAGGTTTGCTCCTGCAATGTAAGTGTGCTTAGGCCACTTACAAGGCCATCTGTCCATGAAGGGTCGAAGTGTCTTCCACAGCAAACTGGCTAACCTACTGAACAGGGCTTTAAACTAGATTCATTGTGGATGGGTAAAGAAAGCCTCCAGGTAAGTGAAACATTAAATACCTCTGTAGAAATGGGTAAAAGGGGCAACATCTGGAAAGCAGTGTGTATAAATGCCCGCAACAGGTGAAATAAGATCCCAGATGTTCAGGCTTTAATGGAAGAGGCTGACTCAGATTTAGTTGTGGTTATGGAGACATGGTTCATGGACAACCATGACTAGGCTGTAATTATGCAAGGCTATACTTTATTCAGGAAAGACAGGGTAGGAAGAAGGGGAGAAGGTGTGGCACTATCTGTCAAAAATATTAAAGCTATAGAATTACAGGGAGCGAGGAGGCACTGTGGGTTATACTAGAAAGAGGGAAAGGGAAATCCATTTGCATTGATGTGATATACAGATCTCCATCACAGGGAGAAGAAGTGGACAGAGATTTAATAGAAGACATATGCAGTATTGTCATGAAAGGAGAAGTGCTACTGACAGGTGATTTCAATATGCCGGATGTTGATTGGCACATCCCTGTTGCAGTGTCATCTTGAAGTAAGGAGATCATAGATTCTCTACTTATTCTGGCAACTGGTAACAGAACCCACACCTGAAGGGGTCATACTGGACTTGGTGCTTACCAATGGGAAAGTGTTTCTGATGTCATCTCGCATCCAGTGATCACCAGATGATATGGCTCAGCATTAGGACTAGGGAAGATAAAATCCATTCAAAAATGAGGGTCTTAGACTTTAGGAAAACGAACTTTGCCAAGATGGGACAATACCTCAAGGAGTCGTTAGCAGGATGGGAACAGTTGGGGGATGTAGAAACGTAATGGGCAAACTGAAAACACCAACAAACAGGAAAAGAAGTGACGGGGATCTTGAACGATTTTCAGAAAACTGTGTTCGTGAGGAACTACCTAAACTAAAAGTAGACAAAATAATGGGACCAGATGGGATACATCCAAGAATATTGAAAGAACTTGGGAACGTTCTGGCGGCTCTACTAACTGACTTTTTCAATGCTTCTTTAGAGTCGGGAATAGTCCCAGAGGACTGGAGAAAGACATATGTAGTCCCTTTACACAAAAGCGGAAGTAAGGATGAGGTTGAAAACCACAGGCCAGTTAGACTAACCTCTGTGGTAAGTAAATTATTGGGAAGACTGCTAAAAGGGAGAATAGTAAGGTTTCTGGAGTCCAATACATTGCAGGATCCGAGGCAGCATGGGTTTAGCAGAGGCAGGTCTTGTCAGACAAATCTGATTGATTTCTTTGACTGGGTGACCAGGGAGTTGGACCGAGGGAGAGCCCTAGATGTGGTGTAATTAGATTTCAGTAAAGTCTTTGAAACCATTCTGCACAGGTGGCTTATAAACAAACTGAGCACCCTAGGGATGGACCCTAAAGTGACTCACTGGGTTAGAAATTGGTTAAGTGGAAGGCGACAAAGGGTAGAGGTAAATGGAGCTCACTCTGAGGAGAAGGAAGTTACCAGTGGTGTGCCCCAGGGATCTGTCCTTGGTCCGATTCTTTTTAACATCTTTCTTAGTGATATTGCGGAAGGGCTGTCGGGTAAGGTTTGCCTCTTTGCAGATGATACTAATATCTGCAATAGAGTAGACACCCAGGAAGGAGTAGAAAACATGAGGATTGACCAGCAGAAAAAAAGAGATGATAGTGGGCCTCATTCTGATTGGGATATGTCCAGTCTATCAGGACATCCAAAATCTGGATGGGACAGATTTGTACCTGATTCTGCACCCGCGGGAGCTAGACGTTCCTGCAGGAGCAGAATCAGGGCAAAGAGCCTGGACGGGCAGGACGTGCCACCGGACATCCAGCGACATCCCTGGCTAGCTCAGGAGGCCTGATCCACTGCACGCTGCCTGACCCCCAGAAGGGCCTGCCAAGGCCAGGATCAAGCAGCCGGGAACCCCCTGCTGCCTCTCACCTTTAGGCTGAGGTCTGCCGGTTTGCCATGTGCCACAGTTGGGGGGCCTTTTTCCACCTCCGAGGAGGAATAAGTCCCCCAACTATCTCCTCCACCCCAGACATACAGGGCCATGATCAGAATCTACCCTACACATCTGGGTCAGGATCCCGCCTCTGTCCTGCCCATGCTCCCTCTCTGGCCCTCCCCCACCTGCCCCCGTCCAGAGCTCCCCACACATCTCCTCTGTATGTGCAGGGAGCTTTTGGCACAGAATCGGCCCCAAGAAAATAGTAGGGGCTGTATGTCCGAACCAGACAAACACCCCCACTATTCCAACATTGGAATGATCCCCATTGCCTCTGTATAAGTCTCTGGTGCCGACTTCATTTGGAGTATTGTTTACAATTCTGGAGACTACACCTTCAAAAGGACATAAATAGGATGGAGTCAATGCAGAGGGTGGCTACTAAAATAGTTAATGGAGGAGAGTCTCTTTCGATTGAAAGCAAGCTCTGATATGAGGGGACATAGGATAAGGATGAAAGGGGAGAGACTCAAGAGTAATATATGGAAATATTTCTTTACGGAAAGAGTGGTGGATCCGTGGAATAGCCTCCAGTGGAGGTAGAAAAGATGAGGAAAGTATCTGAATTCAAAAAAGCATGGGACAAACACAGAGGATCTCTAAAGGAAAAGAAAGGACTTTAGTATTTGATATGGAAGGGCAGACTAGATAGGCCATGTGGTCTTTTTCTGTCATCATGTTTCTATGTTACATGAGTAGTTTAAAAAGATGAGTCTTTATAAAATAGCTTCACATAGGCATCTTAGAACATGCTTTAACTAGGCGCCCCCTTCAAAAACTACCTTCCACATGTTTTAGTGTATGATAATGTCTATCCCCTTATTTTAGAAGAATTTACCATGTTTAAAGAGCAGTATTTACACATGTAGATTGGCCTACACATGTACATGCTATTTTAGAACAAGACCTATTAAAACATGAGGATGTTTACCATATTTAGATATCCAGGAAGCAAGGTAGGGATGGGGACAGGGAGAGGTTTGGGCAGTCCTAGCACTTCGATATGGATTCCCCCTTTGACAAGAGGATCCATGTGCATGGGAAAAAATCTAGACATCACTATCTATACCTGCCCCCAGGCACAAATAAGTGCCAACTTTAGGAGATGTTCAAAGCCACGCAAAATACCCCCCAGCCCATCCTTCCCCCCAGTCCACCCCCCCCCCTCCCCACATCAGGTCTCCTATTCCCCCATGACAGCTGATCCCTCTACTCTCCCCAAGGCTTCTGAAAACCCCTTACCCACCCTGACAGGCCAGCTCCCTCTTAAGGCTTCTGATCCTCCTCTTTAAAACCCCTTCCTGAGCTCACAGGGGCATAAACAACCCCCCCCCCCCCCCCCCCAGCTGTACAACAGCACCAAGTATCAGAAGAGCACTGTGTTTGGGTATCTTAAAGGCTCACATCATGTTGAGATTTCTTCTTTCACTATATTATTGGGAGGAGTGGCCTAGTGGTTGGGATACAGTACCTCAGGCTGGAGGGCCAGGGATTCAATTCCCACCTGGGGACAGCAATCTCAGGCCAGAGGGACTGAGGTTTCTAGTCCTATAGGCACGCCTTGGGCAAGCCACTTAACCCTCCGTTGCCTCAGGTACACATAGATTGTGAGCCCTTTGGGGAATGTATCCAGTACCCGTTTGTAAACCGCTTTGATTGAAGGATAAGGCAGTATAGAAAACTGGTTAACTAAATAAATAGCAGTCATCAGGCTTTTTAGAAATTATTATTGGGCATCCAGATGTTGCCAAAAGTCCTTGTGGTAACAAAGCTGCTGTTTATGAACCAAAGACTCTAAGGAACAAGGGCAGCAGCAGTCACAGTTTGATGGCTGTATATAATGGACACTCACAGCCCTTTATTTCAAAGCTTAGAGGTGGGGAAGTGAGGACAAAGCCCTGTACTAGAGTAGGTAGAGAAAACATTCAGGCTCTGTTTAAGCTATAAGATGGGTATATCAAGTTTTAATAAACCATAAACCATCCTTGAGTCTCGACTGACCATCATAAGGCAGCCAGTTCGATGGTACCTCCAGCACTGGCAATTTATTGAGTGGATTAAACTGAACACGTCTACTCTAAGGTCATGTGCAAGTGCACCTAATTGCACGTGGGTCAGTTTTATAAAAGGTCTTTAATGCACGTATATTGTATCTATGCAGAAAAAAATCACTGGGTCGATAGTCAAAGCTCTTTCTGGCTGGCCAAAGGGAGGTCGGCTGGCTAAGCGCACTGATCATGAGTTCAACAGCACTGTCCAGGCGGTGGCACTGAATATCTCCAGACCTCCCGGGCACTGTCCAGTTAATGCAGGAGCCACTCAAAAAGCAGCCCTAAATTGTACGTCCAGGCTGAAAATCCATCAAACCAGTTTGCATCATTCAGTAGGGATAGTCAACTGCAGCCCCTCTGAATATCCCCTTGATATTTAAGAGCCACAGCTGACCGCCGTAGCGTTTGAATATCAGCAGATCTGAATATTAGCTGCACCAATAAAATGACCCCCCAAAAATGTGATTAACTTACAAAAATCATGTTGCAGCTCCACAACCAGGTAAAATTTGCACCTGAATAGTATCGTATGTCAGGCACATGGAGAAAGTTTTTCATCCAGGCTACACCTACCTTGAGTTTCTCGTAATTCCCTGTGCTCAGTGTGGCACAGACTGGCACAAGCAACACAGAACTCTCTAGTTACAATACAAATTAATAGCATACAAGCAACTTTTACATATTATAGATTTCCTCTTTTTTGTTACCTTACTGATGTCAGGAGTTCTCACTCTGGCCCCTTCTGACTCACTGAATGCCTTGTTCATGGCAAACTGGATGGCCAGACCGGTCATGGTACCTGTTGAGAGAGGCTCAATTTTTTTCACAGCCTGGAGCAGAGTGGCCTTGTTCTTGTGGCCTTTCAGTGAGATCTCGTTCTGAACAGAACTGGCATAATTCAGAACCCCCACGCGGGTGGCATTGGGGCTCACATTTAAGGACTCAATGACCTGTGACAGGAAGGTTTTAACCTGCTCAAATTCAGCGGGACGGACGCTACGGGAACTGTCAATGACGAACACCAGGTCGGTGGGTTTCGTTCTGCACAGGCCACCTAGAAAGGTTAAGGAGAAATGAAAAGTATAAATAGGACATCAGAGAAATTCATTACAGCTTGAAGAATAAGGGCCTTGTTCAATAAAGATTTTTTCCTGAGTGCAGAGTGATGAAAGCCCAATGAGAGCTCCTGGATACGATATTACTCCATGTCTTTGTTTCAAGCCTTCATAGACTCATCTGGGATCCCTTTCCTGTACATCTATATTTATTAATTTATTTCTCTATTTATTAACCATTTTTATGAAGAGAGTCATGCTAGGCATTAGTCTCTTCTGCGTACTTTCCCTTTGAAAACTAGGTGCAAGGTATTTTGCACATAGGCGAGCCCTATGAAAATGGCTCCTTGTACGTATTTCCCTCCGGAAGAGTAGAGTTGCTTCTTCGCATGGGTTGGCCAAACCTATGGGAATATGCTTTTGTATTTTGCGAATTTCTCTGATTTTCAGCTCATATAAATTTTTCTAAGTTTATAAGGAGTCCTCCTACCATGGGACCGATATTCAGTGGAAGGCTTTTTGCATCAAGATATATGGACAAGCTATCCATATATCTTTATTGCATATATTCAGTTATTTTAATATGCATAAACTAAACCATTGAATAAGTGATCCATTAATAAGGATAAGTTAAGATTGTTATTGTACAGTCCACTTATATGACTAAATTTATGTCTATAGTGTCTGAATATTGCCAATGTGAAGTTAATTTTATCAAAAGTGGCCTGCGTGTGAAAGGAAAAAAGCACCTATTCATAGCCCATTTTATGAAACCATATAAACGCCTATGTATCTTTAGACAATACTAGCACAAATTATGCAGACGTTGTGGCTAAAACAGTTATTCAGGTGTCCCAATCACATCCACGTCCCAAAAGCCAATTTAGAATATCCTGAACATACATATGTCTAGCACGATCATGTCCATGTTGCACGTGGGTGTGACAGAGGAATACACGTGTGCCCGATTTCAGAATGGGGCTGAACTTGTAAATGCCCATGTCTGGACCAGCTCCTGGGCATGAATAGACGTTTGAAAAGTGCTCGTTTCTGCCAGCTAGAACAGAAGAATGAAGAGGGGAATGTCCCCTCATTCCCTCAATATTTTTCACCAACTCAAAGAAACTTCATAGGTATATAGAGAGGGCTTATGGTCTGCTGCTGCGCCGCTCAACATCTCCACTTCTAGAATGGCAGACCGGGGCGCGCATGTGGTAACATACCGTATACAAGTGCATATCCGGAAATACCAGCCCTGGCATGTCCATGTGGTCGATACTGCAAATGTCCATCTCTCACATGTGCACATCTCTGCACGTGTCTTGCCCCGCATTCTACACATCCGCACCAGCAATACTTTTTAAAAGGCACTGCCCCCCTCCAATTCCACTTCCTTTGACGGGAAGGACAGAAGGACTGGATTAGGGGGAGAATTGTAATTCTGATTGCCCTAGTACAAGACTACAAATCCCCAGAACTGGCCCTGAAACTGTGGAGTCAGGTGGCAACCCTACTTGAGGGAAAGGAGCCCTCCGCTTTACTCAAGGACAAAACCCAATGGCCAGACTTTGTATGCACATTAGCCAGGCTCTAGATGAAGCTGTGGTTTGTCTTCCCTGGCCATCAACGGCACTGTGATGACTGGACAGAGCTGAAAGAGGAATATATTAATGGGAAAGCAAGAGCTTGGCTGAAGTGATTCAACAAACCCACAGATTTTTTATGCATTCTTCAAACTGAGCAGCAAACCTCTTTGAAAGTGATGAACACATCCCTAATGTTATCATGAAAGGTTTTGCCAATTATTCTGAGGTTAAATTCTATTTGCATACTAATTTGGACTGATTTACCAGCTAGTGGGATATAAAAGATTGCAAATAAACAGCTGATCTCACTAAAGTGCTATCAAACTATTAGTGCTTTTTGCCAATACAAAAAATTCACTTGGGATGGAACAGCATAGTCACATCGCATTTACGCCCACAGAAACTCTCTTGCTTTAATGTCATTCTCGCTCGTACACCCTTTTTGCTTTTTCTGCCCTACACATTTGATTTTGCTCTATGGTCCCAAAATGCAATTGGAATAACGCACTTGAAAGACAGGCAGCTAGCTTGGTCTTCAGGGCGCCAGTCTTAGCTCGCTAGGACTTTGTAATACTTTCATCTGAGTGTTTATGCAGTGTGATGGAAGCAAATAAAGAAACCAGATGTTTGGACCCTGCTACAAAAGTGCTTTTACCAGGGGGAGGTCTAAATTGGAAATTAATGGTCTGTTATGTAAGAATATTGCTACCTATTCATTTTATATAATTTCAAAATGTGCATTTGTGATGGGTCTAAAGAAAGAAGAAACAGAACATTCACTGTAATGTAATGTCAGCTCCTGGATGCATAATTAATTGCAATAAAAGTAATAATAACCTTGATTTCTATACTGAATCTTATTCAAACAGGATCTCATAATGCTTCCAAATACGTATATTTTTTAAATATTGCCTTCCACTCCCTGGATTTGCCGGGATTGGGGAAGCACAGAGACAGTGTATACAACCCCCTCCCCCCAGGTGTGGGGGAGGGGGAGTTATGGTCATTGCTTAAGGGTGACACCTAATGGCTGGTTTTTAGGGCCCATGACTGCAGAGTTACATAAGGGACCTGAGCACATGACCTCTAATTTAAGGCTGGTGATGTAATGACTGAACTAAAAAGTAAACTGGGAGAAGATATAAATAGGGGATAAAATCTCTGAGCAATTATGAATAAAGTCTCAGAGTGTCAATCCCAGCTTGGTTCTCATTGAAATGGAAGTCCGAAGCAGCAAGAGGAAACAGTTGAGTTAAAAACAAGTGGGGACAGCATGCAGAGCATGGCTTATGGAATTCTTTCCAACCCCTCTGTCTGAGGGTTTCCTATCCACATATACAACAGGAAAACCCGAGTCGTCCTAAATATTGTTCTCAGACATTGTACCGTGAACCATCATAAACAGGGAAGGAAAAGGACCTCAGTGACAACTCGATTGCCTCTATTCAGTCTTTTAAGGCTCATAGAACATCATTGATCAGAAAAAACCTTCCCTGTATTTTTCATATGTCATACTTCTTTTCATATTTTCTATATATATCTTTAAAAATATTTTCAGTATGACCAAATCAACACCCACATGTGCAAATCAACAAACCACCCCATCCCATGGGATACTTCGTTTATAACAAAACCAGGCAATTGAAGTGTCTTCACTGCGTGCCAGCCCCTCCGACGCTGTCAGCGTTTCACCATAGCTCTGCCTCAGGGAGATCAAATTTATAATCCAACTTCGAAACACATAGCTCACATCTGACTTACTCCACCGACTCAGGATATTTCACTTATGTAGTAGTTTCAGTTTTCACAGAGATCCATGGGAAGACATGGGAAAGATGGACGCCCACGTGTAGTGCCAGGCCAGAGGGTGCTAAGGCATCAGGCCTCCACCATCATGCCATCTTTCACACACTGCTCTCAGCAGCATCTTTGGAGAAGGTTTGGATGGCTGCATCATTGGAGGGAACCCCCTCACAACTGGTTGCATCATCAGAATAAGAATATTCGATGCTCACCCTCCTGCCTGGAGCACTGTTTAGCCCTGTGACAGTCCTTCACAGACACATACATACTTGTATATGATTATACCTACAGTTGGAATGCCACTTGTCATGAAAGGACTTACAGACAAGGTCAAACACAAAGGAATTTAAGTGAGTACTCAAAGAGTGGCAGAGAAGGTAACTGGAGCATTATTCCTATATTTATAGCTCTGTCTTCTAAATACTATAGTACACTGCCAACTGATGCCCTATGTAATAACTTCAGTCACCTTTTTCCATTATCGTCACCTCCCCCAGTTGATCTTATATTTCCTTACTGGACAAAGCAGTACGCGGTAGAGCGATTCAGATAGTTGCCTAGTTACCAATTACCAGTTCCAGAAGTGAGATTTTTTACCAGTTCTGGTTTTAAATTTACATTGCAATGCAGTATGGTATTTGTAGCCATTGGAATCAATGCTGCAAGTCCCATAATGCACTAGAATGAGATTGTCAGAAATCCAGGACTGGCTTAAAATCTCACTTCTGGAACTGGGTAACTGGGCAACTCTGCTGCAATGTCTTATGCAAAAGAGAAAGGGCAGTATAACATAATCAGGAAATTCAGTTCTTTGGAAAACTTTCCTTCCAATATGGTGCTTCCATCAATTATGTGTTTCTTTATTTGTATTTTTCAGAAATAAGATAATAATGAATTAAAAGGGATACTTAAAAGATGCATTTTGGCTACATGCCACAAAGCCATTGCCGCATGTTCTCTGAAATTAAGAGAGATGTTTACAAGACTGCATTAGCTGTTAGCACGGCAGACTACCTGGGCATGTTGGCAGTTAATGTGAGGCAAATTCACATAATGCAGCAATTGTCTGTGCTGTTTTCAGAGAGCACATAACCTGTGAACAGGATTAGGACGGAGAGTGGGCAGGTCTGCAATGCAGGGTTACCACGGGCCCCAACGGTGCGCAGTAGCTGTCGGATTCTCAGAGCGCACAGCTGCAATGAACGCCTCTCATCCACACCCATGATGCTGCCAGGCCACACGCTCTGCACGTTTGCTGTGTTATCTGCTGCGGAAATGCTGTGCATACCCCCAAAAGATAATGCATGGCTATTGCAACTAACCGCTGTCAATATCACTAACTCACCATGTTGGCTGCAAAATTCTGATAAATGTTAGTAAACCTGCCCCGAAATGTCCTTGCCCAATGGTTTTTTACTGCACCAAGAGGCTCTTTGCCTCTTTGACTACTTGAATTACTCACTATCCAAAGCTGAACTCAACTCAAGGTTATCGTTCAGGAGCAGTAGGTAGTTCCCTTTCCCAGTGTGATTACAATGGAGAAGGAAGGAACTTGCTCAAGGCCTCTAGAAGCATCAGGATTTAAACCTTGGCTTCCCTAGTTCTAAACCCATTTCTCTAACCATTAGATCACTCCTTCTCTCAGGCAGAAATCTGTACTACATCTCAGGCATAGCATGATGAAGTTCGAAATCCCATCCTTGGCAATGTGAGGAATGACGTTCGCTCCAACAGGAGACTCAGTTACTATACGACAAACATCTTTCATGTAGCAGAAAACACTGCGGTTGTATCAAGAAATCCATGAAGTATAAGAAAGGTGGCATGGCAGCTCCATTCCATAAAGAACAGGCTGAGCCGATCCAGGTTTTATCCCCTCTGTTTCCAAGGGAAGTTCCAGTTTCTCTAGGAAAAGCAGGATTAGAAGTCCATAGTGTGATAGGATAAAACCAGAACTGGCTCAGTTTGTGCCTTTTGGCATGGTATTATGTGGTCACCATAACTGAAACAGAAAAGCACTCCAGTAGTGGGAGGAATCTTTAATAATTGTAATGTTTAATAATTGTAGACCACAACTATAGATAAAAGGACATTTATTATCACAAAAAAACATGGCTTGATGTCAGAAGACTTTCATCTGCACCCATACACACTTAAAAATCATCAAATCTTGCAGTACTAGTCACTGTATCGGCTGGTTGACTTTATCAACCTACAGAGTAACAGGTATCAAACTGCCTTTAGCCCCTTCTGCACAGCTACAGGAGACATGAACCTATCAAACAGAAAGCAGGCAGGTGAAACATTGAACATAAGAACATAACATATGCCATACTGCGTCAGACCAAGGTCCATCAAGCCCAGTATCCTGTTTCCAACAGTGGCCAATCTAGGTCATACGTACCTAGCAGTTTCCCCAAAAGACACAGGTTCCACAATGCTTGTACTGGGTCAAGCATTGATATCCTGGGTCCCTTCTTAATAATGGTATATGGACCTTTCCTCCAGGAACTTATCCAAACCTTTTTTAAACCCAGCTACACTAACAGCCTTTACTACATCCTCCGGTAACAAATTCCAGAGTTTGATTACACGTTGAGTGAAAAAATATTTTATTTTATTAGTCTTAAATAGTTTACCCTGTAGCTTCATTGCATGTCCCCTAGTCTTTCTATATTCTGATAACGTAAACAATCAATCTACGTTTACCCGTTCCACTCCGTTCATTAATTTATAGACTTCTATCATATCTCCCCTCAGGCGTCTCTTTTCCAGGTTAAAGAGCCCTAACCTTTTTAGCCTTTCTTCATAGGAGTATCCTTCCATCCCCTTTACCATTTTGGTGGCTCTTCTCTGAACCTTTTCTAATAGCGCTATATCCTTTTTAAGATACGGCGACCAGAATTGCACACAATATTCAAGGTGCGGTCTCACCATGGAACGATATAGAGGCATTATAATATCTTTTCTTTTCTTTTCCATTCCTTTCCTTATGATACCTAGCATGCTATTTGCTCTCTTGGCCACCGCTGCACACTGGGTCGAGGGTTTTAACATGTTATCCACAATGACGCCTAAATCTTTTTCCTGGGTGGTGGTTCCTAATGTGGAACCTTGCATCGTGTAACCATAGTTTGGGTTGTTCTTCCCTAGGTGCATAACTTTGCACTTGTCCATATTAAATTTCATCTGCCATTTTGATGCCCAGTCTTCCAATTTATCAAGATCCTCTTGCAATTTTCCACAATCCTCTTGGGTTTTAATAACTTTAAATAGTTTTGTGCCATCTGCAAATTTGATAACCTCACTCGTTATTCCACTTTCCAGGTCATTTATGAATATGTCAAAAAGCAGCGGACCCAGCACAGATCCCTGGGGTACACCACTATTCACCTTTCTCATAAGAACATAAGATATGCCATACTGGGTCTGACCAAGGTCCATCAAGCCCAGTATCTTGTTTCCTACAGTGGCCAACCTAGGTCATACATACCTAGCAGTATCCCCAAAAGACACACAGGTTCCACAATGCTTGTATTGGGTCAAGCATTGATATCCTGGGTCCCTTTTTAATAATAGTTTATGGACCTTTCCTCCAGGAACATGTCCAAACCTTTTTTTAAACCCAGCTACACTAGCAGCTCTTACTACATCCTCTGGTAACAAATTCCAGAGTTTGATTACACGTTGAGTGAAAATCTATTTTCTCTTATTTGTCTTAAATAGTTTACCCTGTAGCTTCATTGCATGTCCCCTAGTCTTTCTATATTCTGATAGCGTAAACAATCAATCTACGTTTACCTGTTCCACTCCATTCATTAATTTATAGACCTCTATCATATCTCCCCACAGCCGTCTCTTTTCCAGGTTGAAGAGCCCTAACCTTTGTAGCCTCTCTTCATAAGAGTAGCCTTCCATCCCCTTTACCATTTTGGTGGCTCTAATAACGCTATATCCTTTTTAAGATAGGGCGACCAGAATTGCACACAATATTCAAGGTGCGGTCATACCATGGAACGATACTGAGGCATTATAATATCCTTTGTTTTATTTTCCATTCCTTTCCTTATGATACCTAGCATTCTATTTGCTTCTCCATTGGGAAAATTAGCCATTTAGCCCTACCCTCTGTTTTCTATCTTTTAACCAGTTCCTGATTCACAATAGTACACCGCCTCCTATGCCATGACTCTTTAGTTTTGCCAAAAGTCTCTGATGAGGGACCTTGTCAAAGGCTTTCTGAAAGTCCAGATACACTATATCAACTGACTCACCTTTGTCCACCTGTTTATTCACACCTTCAAAAAAACATAACAGATTAGTAAGACAAGATCTTCCTTGTCTAAAGCCATGTTGGCTATCTCCCATTAGGCCATGATTATCTACATGCTGAGTAATTTTATTCTTTATGATGGTTTCTACCATTTTTCCCGGTACTGACATCAGGCTCACCGGTCTGTAGTTTCCCGGATCACCCCTGGAACCCTTTTTAAAAATTGGTGTTACATTTGCGATCCTCCAATCTTCAGGTATTAGAGATGATTTTAATGATAGTTCACAGATTACTAATAGCATGTCTGCAATCTCATATTTCAGTTCTTTCAACACCCTTGGATGTATACCATCTGGCCCAGGTGATTTGCTTTCTAATAGTTGTAATACATCTTCCTGATGTATCAATATTTCCTTCAATTCTTCCACACCTTTAAATATCACTTCAGTCATGGGTAACATCCCTACATCTTCCTCAGTAAAGACCGAAGCAAAGAATTCATTCAGTCTCTCCGCTATCGCCTTGTCGCCTCTTAGTGCCCCTTTAATCCCTCTGTCATTTAATGGACCAACTGACCAATTGTAAATTGATCAAATAAAGTGTACTGCTTAGATTCTCCCAAAAGCTTTCCGCTGGACTTGGTCTCTTTCCCTGAATATGAAGGGAGCGCAGTGCAATGGAATGTGGGTCTTGCTCTAAGTCTCATAAGAACATAAGATATGCCAGACCCCGTGATCTACTGAACCCAGCATCCTGTTTATAGGAGTGATCAGTGCGGCTCACATGGACATATCAGCAGATCCCAATAGGAAAGTCCTTTCTATATTGCTGGCTAATAATTATCTATAGATTCATCCTCCTGAAACTTGTCCAAACCTTTTTTAAACTCAGCTATACTACTAGCCTTCCCAACTTCATTCTATTGCAGCAAGCAGAAACAATAGCTTCTTGCCTCTTTAACGCACTATATACTGCTTCTGCCTTCCTCAAAAAACACATTAGGGTACCTGCGACCAGTGCATTGCAGGCGCAGGCAAGTAGTTAACTGCAGGAGTATTTATATCCAGGTGCAGAGTTGTACCAAGGGTTAGGCGAGAGGTGGGGATGCACAGGGTGCAAGTATGGAAGGGGTAGTAGTGCCATCCCTTGGCTTTCAGGAAGCCTGATGAAAGTGAGTTCCCACAGGCAGCTGCATGGGAGGGGGAGTCAGGTTCACCAATCACCAGTGTCAAAGGGTGCATTGCTAGCTTGCTACGGTCCTGTTCAGATAAGCATTCCTGTGCTGCTGATGGCAGGGGAGGTGCTGCGATATCACGCTTTTCGTCGTGATATCGCAGCACTTCCCCCTGCCGTCAGCAGCGCAGGCAGAGGAGTCCTATGCACCTTTGCAGGGATGTTGACAAGGCGTGCTTACACCTGATCCGTGCCAAAAAAAAAAGCTTAACATTTTCATACCTGATGCTCTGCTATTTCCATTCTACTTCATGCTGGATCTCCAGAGAAAGGAGCAATGATCATGTTACCAGGTCCGTTTGCTTGCAAAGTTTTAAAAGCTGCAGTTTACAAATTGTGGTTTCTTGACAGAAACCAAAAACAGAAAAGCAGGCAGAGAAATAAAGTGGATTTATTTCCTTTCTCGGAACTATTTCAAATATTTTAGGTGTGAACACATTAAATGCTATAAAGAAAACAATGTGCCCTCTCTTGAAAGTGCGCGCGATGTCTCTCCTCAGGAAAGGTTAATTGGAGAGCTTTGGAACTGCTCTAGGAAATGTTAGTAGACAGTACTACTAAGACAAATTAAGTCTGAGTTTTAGGATATTTTTAAAATTCCTCAGGAACTGAGCACTTCGACGAGTGATGAAGTCGGAAGAGACACAAAAGTGAATTTAACTTTCCACTTTGGCAAATATTGCAGTGACCGCTAGGCTTGACCTGCACTAAATGAAAAAAAAACATCACTGAATTAACCGGCTGAGAACAAGGGCTTCCTGGTAATACTAGAAGAGGAGCAGCTTGACGGAAAGCATGAAAATCATTTCCATTTGTATCATTAGAAATTCAGTGAAAGGTAGGAAATAAACCTTACTGCTGGTTCTTTAGCTACATCTGCAATCTTGCGTGACAGGCTGAGCTAGGAGTTTTGGATCTAGGGGGCTCCAGGGTAGATATCCTCACCTCTTGGTTGAGAAGGGGCTCCATGAACTCCATGGTCCGGGGAGAGGGAGAGCAGAGAGAGCAGGATTGCCGGGAGGATCATTCTCATGCTTGCTCAGAGGCTGGAGGCAGAGTACAGAGTGGTAGGCAGCAGGTCTGGCCCCAGGGTAAAAACTTGTCACTCCTCAAGAGGCAGGAATTCAACCTTCTATACATCTTGGGGACCTGTGGGAGGGGGGAGCATTTATAAACATAAAGTGAAAATTGATATGTTGGGGATAAAGATTGATGAGGATTTAGACCAGCCCTGCCCTGGTCCCAGGAGGCTGAGAAGTCCATGAATGCATAGAAAGAAAATCAGCATTCACAGAGGTTCAGTAGCAGCCTAGAAATCAGCAGATTCCTCCTTCCCCCCTCCCCCCTCCCAAAAGAAAATCAGCCAGCTCAAATTTTGGAAGGGAAGAAATAAGCTGGCAAAATTGTCAATCAGTTCGTGTGGTCTCAGGCAAGGGCCAGTGCACCCATTAGCAGGATGAGGCAGTTGCCTAGGGAAACCATTTCCGAGAGGTGGCAAAGACCCGAAGCCGTAAAAGAAAACCAATAAATTCTGACAGCCAGACAAATTCAAAGAGCCATCAGCGCTTTCTTTTACCTGCAGAGAGAATGGGCAAACTTACACACAAACAAAGCAAAGTTGAATATTTTAAATGTTGATGCTCAGTTATGCATTTTTACAGGATCGTTGTGGGAGGGGCGGTGTTGCGATGATCGTGACTGTTGAGTTTAGTTATCAAGCCCTCAGGAGTGGGGGAGACAGAGACGGGCGTAAGCCTGAAGGTTTGCCTTGTTGCCTGATATCCTTGCACTGGTCCTATCTTAGGCTGAACAACCTTCCTGCTGCTCTGAGATTTGGAAAGAAGCTGATTAGTTCTAGAAAGAATCACTTTACTCTGCTTTTCTAAAATAAAAAGGGCCAATTAGTATGCTGCAATTATGCCACCCTGTGTGTGCCTGATCTTGGAAATTAAGCAGAGTTGGACTTGGTTTGTGCTTGGATAGGAGCCCACCTTGGAATACCAGGTGCTATAGACCTACTGTGCAGAAAAAGGCCTGACAATCTACGTCTGGGTGCACCTTCACAAAAAGCAGTTCTCTGGATATGGACAACTATCCAGAAGATTGCCAAGAGATGGTATTGACTTGATGCACTTACCCAACCAGAACAGTGTCTGGAATGGCTGTAGAGTTTATCAAAACTGTTATTACTTTATAGACAACACTGTAGTATTTAGGGAAAGAGGGTGCATAGCACACAACTGAAAGGAAATTTAAAGAGGCTACATCATGCTGAGACACAGCACATATTGTTCAAAGACAGCACTAACCAAACCAAGGTAGCTGAAGCATCTCCTTCTGATTTATGCCTCACAGTGGGGCAAGCCAAACATAAGCCAAGCCACAGAGATTAGAATAGGGAGACGATGCACGGAGTGGTGGGTACAACCCTAAACAAAGACATGGAGGAGGGGAGCCTGCATGGAGCAGTGGATACATCTCTAGTCACCTCACTGGGCCTACTAGATGCACCATGTTGGTCTTTATCTGTCATCATTTACTATGTTGCTATATTTATTTATATATTTATCTATTTTGCTAAGGGGAGGCAGTTTTCAAAAACATGTACCTGTGTCAAACGCGCTGACTGACAATTGTTATGCAGTACCATTGAAATGCAGCAAGGGTTCCATGGCATGTGTTCCTCTTGGCATGTTTAAGTTAGGGGAGGGAATCAGCATGCATGCAGGTCATCCATTGATGCCACTTGGAAATCTGGTCGTGAAGGGACAGGAGAGGCAGTCATGTTCCCTCCTGCCTCGATCTTCTCCTATACCTCTTGGAAGAGATTGCCGGGGGGGGGGGGCTAATGGGGAAGGGTGGGGGGGACAAAGGGGCAGCTGAAGCTTGCAGCCCTTTTGAATGTGAGCCTCATTTTCTTTGTGCCATGGTTGGAGGGGAGTCAAGTTGTGCAATCTCTTTTGCTTTGTGTCAGGAGGGAGTTGAGACATGCAACCCTTTGATCTTTGGTCCGAGGATGGGGAAGGGGGATGAAATCCCTCTTGCTTTCACTTCAGGCTGATTTCAAGGCTTTCTACATGCAATTAATGTTAAACATCTGGTCCTAAGCAGGTGTTTAATGTTGGGGCGATAGCAAGCCTGTGGAAAATAGCAAATGTGGTGAGTATCTCACACTATGTCCCATGGGCCCGATAAAGATTCATTTGAACCCGATGCTCCCTCATTCACGTGCAGGGGAACATTAATTCTAGGAGACCCCCACTAACTTGCTGGAGAATCATCTAACATGCAAATATCTGCAGAGACTCCAAAATGTCAGTTTTTATGCGTGTCTGTTTCTCTCATCATATGCATAGTTTGGGGTGGGATTGGGTGGGAGGTGCCCTAAAAATGCTTCTAGTACTAGTGTTGAGTCAGCCCTCTACCTCATGCCTCCAATAATATCGCCCTACCCCTTGCCTTCCAAGCTAAGCAAACAAACTACACCTATGCTTATAGCAAAGAGGCACTGAGTGAAATGGTGAAATCAACATTGGTCACAATGTCATGAGTATATATTTATTTCTTTATTTCTATTCTTACATACCAGGCTTAGAAAGCAATTCGTTCATGCCTTCTCAGTAGTCTCTCAGGACAAGTCGCATTCAAATACCTTAGGTACTTCCCTATTCCCAGAGGGCTTACAACCTCAGTTTATATCTGAGATGTAACGAGCATAGATCACAACCGATAAACTTGTGGATGTTGAACTAAATCTATGTTTTGGTAATCACAACCCCCCAAACAATGAAATGCAATCACAGATCCATATGCACGAACTGAGGGATTCAATAGAGCTGCCTAGAGGACGATGGGCAAATTCAGAGAAACTCTTGATCTATGGGATATAATCTGCAATTATTACAATTTGTTTACATTAACTCATATTCACTAAAATGTATTGTACATGTTTGGGATCATGATCCAAGACTCGTTTCATCTAATCTCACGTGACAAGTTCCTTCCAATTTTCCCCTTCCAGTTTTTAGTTTAAAAAAATTTTTTGATTCTTTTTTTTTCTTCCCTGCTCTACTCACTAACCAATGTCGATAGCACTGCTACAAGTCACTAACAATATTGAACAATGAAAATTTTAGCAAAATAGTATATTGCATAGTTTGAAATGTATTACCTGGTTTGAAAACTGTGAGAATTGTTTTGGGGATATGCAACATTATTCTATCTCCTATGAAATATTGCAGAGATTTGTCTAAAGGAACATAAGAATGGAAGATTGTTGTCATTTACAGTAAACCGTAGAGCTACTGGGTCGCCAGGAGTTAGCATTGACGCGAAGGCACACATTGCATTGTAAAGCAGCAAATGATATCTTTATGGCCGTACTGCACTGTGGTTTGTACAAATATAGAGAGAGCATTGATAGAAGACATTTCTCATATTTTTCCATCACTTGTACACATTAGCTGGCCGCCTGTGTTCTGGCACATGTAGAAGGCACCCTGGGACACTCACTGCTAGCTAGCACAGGGTCATGGCAGCGCAGGATGATTCCCGCGCTAACTGTTCAACCTGCATTAAGGTTTTGAGTGGGCAGGTTAGGGGCAGAACGTTGGTGCAGTGAGCTCAGCACAGTTAGTGCTGTGTTCCTACTGCACACACACTGCATGAGCGCAGGTGCTAATGCAGTGTGCACTAGGGACAGGGCTCCGCAATAACTGCCGGGGAAATGCTTTCTACCCCCCTGACAGTTAACGCTGTGGCATTGCTCCTAACACGCCATAGTTTTGGCGCTATTGGCGCATTATGTGCAACACCTTAGTGCTCATTAGTAAAAGACCCCCCCCCCAGCTCTAGCTATCTAGTTTAGTTTATTTAAAATTTGATATACCGCTATATCGAGCCATGAAGGCGGTTTCAATAAAACAACAGGTAGTTAGGATGTTAAAAGAACTCCAAAAGCAAAAAGGAAAGAGACAGACATACTAGACAGAAATACATTGCAAAGAAAAGAGATGAACAGAACACAAGCCAGTCTTCAGCCGGAGGTGAGAAAAGCTTTTTGAAAGAAATGTGTCTAGAGTGGGTATTTAAACCTGAGATAGGATAGTTCCAAGCGGAACTATGAATAGCTCATTCTATAAATGAAGTCTCTATAAATGCCTGTGTAGAGAGGAAAATCTAAAGTGCCTATGTGCTATTTTGCTGGTAATTGGATCCAGAAGGATAAATATTGTAGATTTTAAGATCCAAGCTAGATGGAAATGGACAATTACCATCTAAACCTTAAAAAGGAACAACAAGGCTTATCGTGAAAAAGAACACAATGAACTCCTCAGGAAAATTAATAAAGTTATGGTTATGGTTATTGTTAAACTTTATTTGATATTCCACAAAACTGGATAGAAACTATGTGGTTTACAACACATAAAAGCAATTAAATTGAAAAGAAAAGGAATGCCACAAGGATAGCTGTGATCTGCTCAGAATTAAGGAAGACGATTTTGTGCCCAACCTTTGCTCTGGTCATCCTATATTCTATCATACAGTTGTTATTGTCAACAGAGCTCGAATTGACCTACTTTTACAACTGACCCCTGATGTAGGCCACAGTGCTGAAACTTGGCCAAGTCAAGTCCTTTTGATAAACGGTTTGGTTTTTGAAGATAGTTCAGGTATGTCCGTGGTTTCTCCTCGCTCTCGTGCTGGCCTGCAAGGAAGCCAAGACAGATGCAACAACCTGTTGACGTTTTAGGGTTCCATCACAAAAATAAAGGGAAGTAGGGTTTTGAGATCTTTGCTTTCAGTATCATGTGCTAGTGAAGCAAAGATTGAAGACATCAATTTCTAGGAAGCACCATAAATTAGAACATTGTCTGCTTGCCTAGATTTTTGAACAAGAATGGTCTTCACTTTGGGCTAGTTGCATGTCGCATGGAAGGCAGTGGTGGTGGCAGCAGCACTAGCATGCCATCCAGTTAAAATCATTATTCATAATTTAATGATTTTTATGATAAATATCCAGTCATTATGGCCAGCATGCTGAGACATGAATAGTGGAGTTGGACGTCCGATGTGGATGACCAACCCCGCTATTCGGTGGGACCCGATTCTTGTTCTACAGCTCCCCACACATACGAGGTCGCTGTGCAGGGAGCTCTGGGCAGGGTCGGGAGAGGGCGGCGACAGGGAGGAAAGTGGGCAAAGTGGAGATGGCCATATGACCCCAGATGTACAGGGCTGATTCCAGTCGCAGCCCTGTATGTCCGGGGGTGCAAGGATGGCAGGGGAACATATTTCACCTCAGAGGTGGGATAAGTCTCCCAGGTCGCGGTGAACAGCACTGATGGGCTGCACAAAGCAGGTAAGGAGCAGCAGGAGGTTCTCCGCAGCTCGATCCTGATCTTGGCAGACCGCAGCACCATTGCTCCATGCAAGGGCATGGGGAGGGCTAGATGGGGAGGTTTCCAGACATGCAGTGGGATTGATTTGGAGCCCATCCGGCCCATAAGAACATAAGATATGCCATACTGGGTCAGACCAAGGTCCATCAAGCCCAGTATTCTGTTTCCAACAGTGGCCAATCTAGGTCATACGTACCTAGCAGTTTCCCCAAGGGACACAAGCCCTTTGCCTCAATTCTGCTTCCTCGGAAATGTCTAGCTCCCACGGGTGCAGAATCAGGTGCAAATCTGGCCCATCCAGTTTTTTGGACGTCCGGATGGGCCCTTTCTGCATCAGGCTCCACATTTAAAAGTGACATCAATTAAGGCAGAATTGCTTTACCTACTTTTTTACCAACTGTGTCTATAAACTGCAACAGGGCAAGACTGAAATGCCAACCAGCACTTCCTCAATGGACTCATACTGTGGTGAACACCATCAGACCATCAATTTGATTGGCTTACATGGCATGAACATCTACAACACTGGAAGACAAAAGGGCCCTTTTACTAAAGCCCACAAAGCAGTTAATGCATGTTTTAGTGGGCAGTTACAGTCTGCATTGACAGTTAATGTGCAGGTATGACAATTACCAGCCTCTAAAACACTCTTTAATAGCCCATCGCGTTAAGGGGTGGGGAAGGGGCAGGGGGATGGGTGGAATGTGGGTATGGAGAATATGTTGCAGTTAGTTTGGGAGTACAATCACATGCTGTCAATGTGGCAATTAGCATAGGTGCACATAACGATACCTCGATGGGTGGCATTAGGTGCGGTAAGTGCCAAGAACATGCTGGTGATGCCCCCCCCCCCCCCCAACAATTACCGCAGAAGCTTTGCACTTAAAGTAAATTCATTTTCATAATAAATGTGCATTATGTGCAAAACCCTAATGTGTTTTAGTCAAAGGGTCCCTAAATCTTCGTTATCCAGGCAGAGTGGAGGAGTAACCTAGTGGATAGAGCCACTGCCTACGAAATGCAGCAGTCAGTATTTAAATCCCACTCATGTTTCTTGTGACTTTGGGAAAGTGACTTCATTCTAAGTTGTTTAGGATACAAACATATGACTTCCTGGGCCAGTGCAAGAGTCTAGAGCACCCAAGGCAAATGTTCAATCTTGTATCCTTCCTCGATTAACTTTCAAGTTCCTACCACACACCCTAAGATTTTGATAATTACACTCAACAGCCCTGATCACTCTAACATCATCCCTTCGAGAATGATCCTGTAAAAATACATATGTGGATATCATATTTTTAAATATTAACTTTGTTTTATATATGTAATTTGAGGGAAATCTGAAGATTACTCATCCTCCCTGCAGGCCAATGGTTCTTTGAGTTTGTGTGACTATCGGGACCTCTTGTTTTGCTTTGACTGCAACTGCAACTCTTTGTGTCAAGTCAGTATCAGTCGCCCTAGACGATGGCCTAGTATTCCTAATGATTATATGATTTGATACAAGCCCCATTATTCCCTTTTGGGCCTATTGACTAAATAAGTACATAATTTGTTTTATCTTGTGTTATTAATTTATTAGAATCATTTCTATTCTAACAGTCTTCAGAGGAATTCGCAGCAAACAATAGCCTTTATGGGGGTAATTTTCTAAACTTTTGCCAGTTTTATATGCCTAAAAGGGCTTTTACAAAATGACACCTACAAGTACGCACGGTGAGAAGGCATGTAGGCGCATCCTGGGGCAGACATTAAGTGGAGATTGGACAGAGTTGCAGAGTACACATACAGATTATAAAATACACACCTCTTTTCTTTGTGCTGTGTGCTGTAAATGTTCAATAAAAATTAAAAAATAAAATAAAATGCACACTTACATGTATTCTTCATATACATACCTTTACCCCCTGTTCCCAAGCAGGTATAAATATAGGCAGAAGCATTCTAGCTCCAGTTTCTGCTGGTTTATCCCGAGTATTTTAGCATCTATTATAGCATTTTTTTACTAAAGTGCAATAACATTTACTACAGGGTTTAGCTCACACTGAGCAGTTATCTAGGACTGAGGTAACTGCTACTGTGCTCTAAAATCAGTTACTGCAACCAAATTCCCAACTAACTGCTTAGCACGTGATGGGACAGAGACTTGGTGAGTTAGGTTATAGTTAGTGGGCGTTGACCTCACATTGAGATTAGTTAATTGTGAATGTTGCATTTAGCGTGGGGTTTGCTAGCTGCTTGGCTTGTTCTAGTACTTGGAGGTGAATGGGGAGAGAGGGAGGAGCTGATCGCTGTAGGAATGTGTATACATATTTATTCTGCCCAAGATGGCTGAGAATCAAAGAGAAAGATAACAAAAACTATAAACACAGCTTTGGATAGGGGACGGGATCCTACAAGGTATCAAGCTTCTATAGCTGGCACCTGGGATGTATCTTTAGCAGTGTGGATCGGATACATTTGACAGACTGAATGAGCCAATTGATCCTCCTCTGCAGTCGGTGTTTTACATCTCATGGCTGCAGGTGTTCACATTTAAGATGCCAATGTAGCACCCTCTGGATTTTGCTGTTTGTCAACCTGCTTTTTAAAAAAAAATTTCAATTTCAATTTCGTCCTCTAAATAGGTTTCTTGGAACCCAGAAACACCCTTTCCATCTGTGGTAACTTTGATGCTCATGTACCAGCCAAAATGTTCAGTTTTCAAGGAGCTCTAAAAGGCCAGGCTTGTGTTTTTAGCCTTGTAGTTAAAACATCTGAGGACAGATGGCTTGCCTTATCATCAGTCTTTTCTCAGCACTATGCCTCCTCTGTTTTGTAAATTACCTGGAATTTTAGCAGCACGCATGAATCATCCAGTGTTCTGGTAGCTGTCATGATCAACATTTGGCCAACCTTGAAGCCGCATTTCAGAAAAACCTACCCAAGGCGCACTTAAGATGAGATGCTCCCCGTCGAGTTTAAAGCACTTCAACAGAACCCTACTAAACCTGTCTAAACAAAAAAATTATTTTCTCTCTGATTCAGTTTCTTTCCAGGGCTGTTTTGCTTGTCTGCTGCCTTGTCAGGCAACTTTGAGAGAAGGTTTAGCAATCTCCTTGAACTCCATTAACATTTTTTCCTATGAATTCTTTGCTGGGATTTTTAGTGAAGAACTTATGAATAAAAAAAATTGACATTTTTTGCTAAAAAATAAAATGTGTCCTTTCCTTTGGCTTAATGGATTATATAAAGCACAGACCCTGGGACCGAGAATCTGATTTATAGAATTCCCCCAAGATTTATTGTAGGGGCAATTTTTGGGCCTTGCCATTTTTGATTGAGATACTTTTTAGAAGGTCTTTTTTTTCTACAGGTTATGCTGGCTTAAGGGACAGCAGACAGATTTTCCTTCAACATATCTGGATGAGAGATAAGGTACCCTGGGAGGGGTCAGATACGGTAATAGCCAACTAGGCAAGAGCCATCTGACTGTATCACTCATTTGTTTTACATCATCAGTTGCTAAGGGAGAGACAGCCCGCTGTCCCTATGCCTCAGAGAAGCCAAAGGTATACATCTGCCTTTGAGTCATATTCAACCTGGGTTAAAATGGCCTGATTGGAAATTCCCCTCAAATGCTGAAAAGTAGGAATGGCTTCCATGGTGTCCGTCCTTTAAGCTATATTAAAAAGAGGCATTCTGTAGCCATGTTTATGTTAGGGGAGGAACCAGCAAACAGATATTGGATTTTCAGAAGTACTGGTGCTGTTTTGCACGACAACCCTCTTCTCCCCCTGGCGTCCATAGCAGTGGATACTTTTACCATGTAGATTTTGCATTTGGTGATTATCAAAGGAAAACAAAATACGTTCTTGCAGAAACGTTTCCTAAATTATGCACTTTAAAAGTCCTGAGTGTGGTTATTTGAAAATTCCCCCTTAAGGTGTTTATTTTGGATGTTTCCAGCTGTCCTTAAAATGAAGCAGATGAGTTAGGAATCTGTATAGACAGCTCGGTTCTCTCAAGACTTTTGGTTGCAAACTTTGGGGATATCAGAAATGGGATACTCAAATACTCGGAGGAGGGTCTTTCTAGTTATGCCCCTGAATCTAGCAATATAGCTCCTAAATAGCTCCACTTAGGGTTATTTATTTATCTATTTAACACTAGTTGACCCCATTCTGTCTTAAGCCAATCAATAGGGTTTACAAACAAAAATCAAAAATGAACAATAAGCAAACCCGTCACAAAGATCAAATAGAAGACCCTACCTCATCAGCCTCCTTCACATTATGGTTATAACCACCTTCCAGAACAGCGTCAGTGTTCCCAAAGCCCTCACCTCTGTTCGTAAGGTATTTCATAATTCCGCAACCACCTAAAAAACTCTCGCCTGGCCCCGCATGGACCCAACCACCTCCAGTCCAGGGATGGCCAGCAGCCGGCCTTGTGAAGACCACAACAATCTCCCAGGCTCATACCAAGACAAATACTCCCAAAGGTAAACTGGCCGGCCCTCAAGTAAAACCCTGAAGGCCATAACCAGCACCTTAAAAACACAACATTCGTAAACTGAAAGGCAATGAAGTCGCCGCAATAAATGCTGACAACTTTCCCGGCCTGGAGCACCAAAGAGTACCCAGACTTCAGTGTTCTGAACAACCTACATCCTACATATTAACCTTTTCAGCAAGCCCACATAAAGGGCATTACAAAAGTCCAGAGTCCCAAGAACCAAAGATTGAAGGAATCAGGCGTATCTTCTTTCAAGCAGTGTGTACTATCTGTGAAACTTGCCTATCCCCCATTCCCTCCCATTCCAGAAGCACCCCCAAGGACCAGAGATCCTCCTTCCAAGGCAACACCTGGCCATTGATGCATAGCAAGCTACCCAAATCACCACACTCCACTGGTCTCATATTCAGACACACCATTTTATAGGAGTTAAACCCACTACCTGTGAGCCAAACAGCCACTCTCACCAAGCAATTATTCACCTGGCCGACCATTCCATCACAATCCCCCTCTAGTGGTGCCACAATTTGTAAATCGCCACCATAAGCAAACAATTGTAACCTAAAAGAACACACCAGGACCCCCAATGGCTGCATGTAGATATTAAAAAGCAGTGGAGAAAGAGGGGGACCTTGTGGGACCTCCAATCCCAACTATGCAGGTATGAGCACCCCGTGGTTCCCTGCACACAGAAACAGTGGGCTTCCAAAAAAGGAGGCAATCCACTGAAGAGCCACCCCAACTCTGGGAAGTAATTTTATTATTTTTTGTGTTGCCAAGTTTGTGATTTTATGCTGCATTATTGTTTAATGTGTTGTATTTTATTGATTATGCATGTGTGAGGAAAATCTGTGGCTCTTTATGGAAGTGAATTGCTTCCTGTTTGGATTAATTTGCTACCTGCACCACCTCAGGGCCAAGCAAATAGTGAATGTGCCAGCCTGGTGAGTGCTCTGCCTTGGTCATGATCATGTTACACATGAAGTGCTGCTCTATAATGACTGAGATGAGGGAAAACAATGCCATCAGAGTCAAGAAGGCGAGCAGGAAAATGGAGGAGAGTACTGGAAGCCTTAGAGATAAGATTGGCGGGTGAACACAGCATCAGATCCAGGGAGGAGGTCAAAGCTAAGGCACACATATAAGGAAATGATGATGAGGGTTGGCAAGGAAAGACACAAGTGAGGTCAGAGAAAATGGGAAACAGACAAGGAGCCACAGGAGTTGGTGTGGAGTTGGAGAGGAATGGCTAGCAGAAAAAAAGAGGTGATAGTGCCTCCTTATAAGTCTTTGGTGCGACCTCATTTGGAGTATTGTGTGCAGTTCTGGAAACCGCACCTTCAAAAGGATATAAACAGGTTGGAGTCGGTGCAGAGGGTGGCTACTAAGATGGTTAGTAATCTTTGTTATAAAGCATATGAGGACAGACTTAAGGATCTTAATATGTACACGTTAGAGGAAAGGCGGGATAGGGGAGATATGATAAAGATGTTTAAATATCTCCATGGCATAAATGCACAGGAGGAGAGCCTCTTTCTATTGAAAGCAAGCTCTGCTACCAAGGGACATAGGAGGAGGGTGAAAGGGGATAGACTCAGGAGTAATATGCGGAAATATTTCTTTATGGAAAGAGTGGTAGATGCGTGGAATAGTCTCCCAGTAGAGGTGGTAGAGATGAGGACAGTATCTGAATTCAAAAAAGCATGGGACAAACACAGAGAATCTCTAAAGGAAAAGAGGGGACTACTGTAGTAGTCGATATGGAAGGAGAGACTACATAGGCCATGTGGTCTTTTTCTGCCATCATCTTTCTATGTTTCTGTGTTTCTATGGGGCTTGTTTACAAAGCCGCAGTAGCGGCTTCCGCCTGATATCGGAGCTGTGGCCCCATTGGGGCTGCGGCGCCGATATCAGGCGGAAGCCGCTACCGCAGCTTTGTAAACAAGCCCCTATGTGTATTCCTGAGTGCACATTCAGTTTATTTGAGCACCTAAAAATGTAAAGTGCACGCAAATCGCTTGTATGCACAATACCTATGAATTAACACATGTGCAATCAATTCACAGGCTTAAAACAGTTTTAGTGCATATACGATCATACCCAGTGGTAGGATTTGACTGGTTCGACCAGTTCGCGTGAACCGGTTCCTGCCACAGGCCATGTTCACCAAACCAGGCCGAAAACAGCATCCCGATGCATCAAACCACTGGTGGTTGGGGGGAGTTGCTGCCCTGCGGTGGTCGCCAGCAGCCCGAACGTGTGGCACCGGCAACTCAAACGCATGATGTGCTGCCACCTGTTCGGTTCTGTCAGTGGCGGGATCGATCCAAACCGGTTCCTGTTCAGATCGAATCCCACCACTGATCATACCTAAAGAACAACTATGTGAAGCAAGCTTGAAAAAAGCCCCAAAACTGGGCACCTTTCACTTTAAACAAGCACAAATCAAACTTTGTTTCAGCTGTGCTCATCCCTATGGATGAAGAATATCAAAAAAAACCCAGGCAGATCCACTGTTTCAGAAGGCAACAGGACTGAAATTGACATTAAGCCTAGTTGCCAATCAGGGCCAACATTCCCTCTGAGGTACACAGGAGTCATCTGGGGTAGTTCATCAATATCACGGTTTTAATGACAAGGGGCAGGTAGGTCCCCTGGAAGTCCCACAGAGCTTGCCTGACCCCCCATGCTTGAGACAGCAATATAAATGCACCTGCATTAATCAGTCTGAAAGCGCCCTTCCTCAATAGGGCTAAAAGCTTCTGCATTAATCCAAAGCCCCTAGACTTTCAGCTCCTTTGAGAGGAGGCATTCCTAGGATCACGCTTAGTCAGAGGAAGGAAAGCAAGCATGTAGAAAATTGCACTCTCAGATCGTCAAGCGTTTTTTCCCAACAAACTTCTACCCTTAAAAAAAGCAGGTGCAGGTGACTTTTTCTTTGAAAACTGGTGCAAAGCCCATGAGTGAAAAGGTTTGTGTGGCCTTTGTCCCATATGGATGGTTTGAACAATGCCCCTGTGAAGCGCGGGGGTGATTCTACTGAAGCAAGGTTTGTGAACGAAGGCAAGGCCAGTTCTGTCTGAGATGACAGCCCAAAGGAGAAGGACGAAACTACTGAACCCTTTCAAAAAAGAATGCACAGCTTGGACAGATGTGAGCCGAGGTGGCTGCTGCCTCAGCAGTGCAAAAGGATGCTGAGCGGCAGTGTGAGGGGTGCACACTGAAGGCCTGCAGCCCTGTTCACCTGGAAAGCTGTTATTGTTAGCAGAATTTTCATATGTCAAGGATGACTTTCACAGGGTGCGTCGAAAGTCTTCATTTGTCACACGTAATGGAATTATAGCAGCAGAAGACAGCACAGTGGAACTTTGGAAAGTTGTTCTTCTACATCAATGAGGTGACGGTGCGACATAAGAGGTGAAGGGGGATGCGCTTGTGCATATGTGTCTGAATATATATATGGAGAGGGTTTTTAACTTGTTTCTCTGTTTTCTTTTTCGTATGGGCCGAGTACTCAAGTGACATTTGCAAATGAAAACCTCAGTACATCAAAAGAAAAAGCCAGACAGCACTGCTTGAAAAGAAGCCTTTTATCATACTGAAATACAGCATTGATGCCTTGCTTGCTTAATTTGCTTAGCAGATCCACGGTCAGTAAGATGGAGATGGAGTTAGCCAAACCATAGAGCATTTCAGAAAACCAAAAGTATTTCCTGTCTGGCATCTAGTCCCCCCCACTGGCTGGAAACTCACAAGCCATCTATACATTTGATCATCAGGACTGGTCTGAATTGTGCCTTTCACCCACTGATTTTTTTTAAAATTCCTAGATAATACAGTATATTTTGAGCAATGAACTATCGTTGCCACAGAACTTCAGAGGACTTGTGTTAGGGTTCAGAATGAGCCAGGGCTTCCAAGCATACTAACATTTACTTTAGTGCTGGAATTCAACTTCATTTTCACAGAAAAACAAAGGAACGTGATAGAAAAAATAAAAATGTAGAAATTACATTTTGGATTAAATAATGAGAGAAAACACAGAAAAAAGGGATAGTATTAAATTCTGTAGCTAGTGTGCTTTACAGCAGGAGAGTAGAGACTGTCTTCATGCGAGAGGCTCTATCTCAATGCAATAATCTTACCTCCTCAATCGAAAATCATCCTTGTGGGTCTAAAGAATGGTGATCATACAGGGATAGATTTGCAAATGATTTAAGCGCTGACCTTGGGATTTATCTGCTTTACAAATGTTGCTCCACTTACCGGCTAAATTCAACCACCTGGACTCACAAGGTGGCCAGATTTAGAAAGTCTCTCTAGGGCTGAACTCTTCATAGGCTGAGAAGCAGAGGAATGGTGATAGGAGAATATAAAATGGAGATCAGCTAGAGAAGGGTGAACAGCTTCAATGAAAGCTTTCACTTTGCTCTTCTTTCCAGATAGTCCACCATGCCTTGATTCATCACTAACCTAAAACACCTGTGATGACCAGCTGACTTGAAGCAAAGCACAACTGGAGACAGGAGCATGAGAACGTGTCGGGCCTCAAACATCATGAACAAGGAAACTGGGGCAGATGGCACATAGTGGCATAGATTCTACCAGCAAAACCCACTCCAGTCTCCTTTTCAGTGGCCAGCACAATGGGCTCTTCCATCCACCGATAAACTCCCTTTCTCCCACATATTGATCAGCAATGCACGGGCTTTTATCCACAGTTTTTCAGGTAGCTTAGTATGGGTACAGTTTCTACCTGCAAAAATCACTTTGAAAATAGTTCCTTTCTGGAACACCTCTGCTTTTGAAGAAGATGAAACCAGCAGTAGATTACTTCCATTAAAGCAGAGATTCCCAACAGTTTGGTTGTGTGCATCCCTTTATTAATATCCAAAAGGATCAGGGATCTCAAGTTCATCTACACCCCTCCTTCCAGACCCCCTTCCCTCAGTGCCCAGCCTGTCTCTACAACCCTTCTATATTTCCCTTCCCTTCCCCTTCTCAACTCCACCAGTCTCTTTCCCTCCAGCCGGTACCCACCAGTCTCAGTCTGTCTCTTTCTCTCTCTCCCTCTCCCCAGCCATTCCCCACTAGCCTCTCTTTTACCTCTTTTCTGTGTCTTGCACACTTCCTCACAGACCCCCAGAGGCCACAGACCACAAGATGGGACTCACCACTTTAAAGGAATTCCATGGCCATGGAGTTTGAGAAACAAAATGTCCTTCTGACACAGAGAAGAGAGAAAGAACAGAGACTGAGCATATCGTCATCTTTGGACTACAAATACCAGGCAATTCACCACTGCAAAGGAAAACCCTAGTCCGTTGTTTTCCAGATGATCCTGATTAAAAATAAGGCTGTTTGAGGCTCATGTTTTAGCTTATTGTTGGAGTAGAATGATGTGTTTCAGAAGTATTTTCTTCTTCTGGTGAGGGTATATGGGGGGGGGGGAGGATGGAGCGAGAGATATATGATTGCTATTTATGATTAGTGTATATAATTGTTGTATTGATTTTACATATAGGTTGTTGCATGTTTTAATGGTTGTTGAATTGTATTATGAATTGTATTGTGTTTGTTGTAAGCCGGCTTGGGCTCTCTTTGGTGTGGGAAGGAAAGACAAAAGCCTAAACTGAAAATGAAAAGTGAAATAATAATTTCCTATGGGGTTTCACAACTTAACTTTTTCAGTGACACTGCATTAGCTGTAAGCCACTTTTCACTGAAATATCTTACAAACACATTATAATTCCCCAACTATAAATCATGTATATTTTGCTTACCACAGAAGGATAAAGGGCTGAGTCATCCAAGCTAGGATATGAACCTGTTAAATGCTGTTTCATAAAGTCTAGAGGTGAATGTCTTAGGTAGCAGTACTATTGATCAAGCATATACCCAGGGCTCCTCGTGCGGAAAACAACTCATCTAGTGGAAACAGCCATCTGAAAATATTCTGGCCACAGTATTTGCATAAATCAGCTCCTGTTCTGACTCTCTTGTCAGTTTTTTTTTCAGTTCACTTATCAAAGAACATTTTTGTTTAGACCCAGCTCCAGCAGAGTCAATCCAGAGAAACATGGTCATCACTGTTCCTCTGCTGTGTATAAAAGTGTATGATCACCGGGCAGCATCAGTTCCTCAGGAGAACAACAACTAGGACTGACATAGTAACATAGTATATGATGGCAGATAAAGACCAGTATGGTCCATTTAGTCTGCCCAGCAAGGCGGCAAGAGTAGATGCACTTGCCACTCGGTGCAGGTCACTCCTCCCCATGCCTTTGTTTAGGGGTATACCCACCGCTCCGTGTAGGTCACCCCCTATTTGTTCAGATATAAGAGATAGTTATGCTAATTTTGATTTTATCCTGTTGCTGTAAAGGGATCCACTGTGTCTGTCCCATGCCATTTTGAATTCTGTCACTGTGTTTGCCCCCACCACTTCCATCAGGAGGGCACTCCAAGCATCCATCACCATTTCAGTGAAAAAGTATTTCCTGACATTGCCTTTCAGTTTACCCCCTTGCAGCTTCATGTTATGCCCTCTAGCCTTACAGCTTCCCCATCTTTGCAAGAGGTTTGTTTGTTCATTAATACTCTTTAAGTATTTAAAGATCTGAATCATATCTCTCCTATCCCTCCTCTCCTCCAGAGTGTACATATTTAGGTCTTCAAGTCTCTTATCATAAGCCTTCTGACACAGGCTCCAAATCATTTTGGTCGTCTTCCTCTGAACTGTTTCCAGCCTTTTTATATCCTTTGCGAGATATGGTCTCCAAAACTAAACACAGTATTCTAAGTGAGGCCTCACCAGCGACTTTTACAGCGGCATTAGTACCTATTCCTTTCTGCTAGTAATTCCTCTTTGTATGCAACCCAACATCTTCCTGGCTTCTGCCACTGCCTTATCACACTGTTTTGCCACCTTTAGATCAGCAGAAATAATCACACCAAGGTCTTTCTCCTGGTCTGTGCACACCAATCTCTCACCCCCTATCGCGTACAATTCCCTTAGATTTCTGCTTCCCAAGTGCATGACACTGCACATCTTCACATTAAATCTTAATTGCCAAGCATTAAGCCATTCTTCCAGCTTTTGTAGATCTTTCCTCATGTTCTCCACTCCCTCAGGGGAGTCTACTCTGTTGCAAATTTTAGTGTCATCTACAAAAAGACAGACTTTTCCATTCAGCCCTTCAGCAATATCACTCACGAATATATTGAACAGTACCGGTCCCAAGACCAAACCCAGTGGCACACCGCTAATCTCCTTCCTTTCATCCAAGTGAGTTCCGTTTACCATCACCTTCTGTCGTCTGTCAGTCAACCAATTTCTGATCCAGTTCACCATCTTGAGTTCATTGATAAGCCTCCTATGAGGAACAGTATCAAAGGCTTTGCTGAAAACTAGGTAGATCACATCCATCGCATGCCCTTGATCTAGTTCTCTGGTCACCCAATCAAAGAACTCAATCAGATTTGTTTGGAATGATCGTCCTTTGGCAAAACCATGTTCCCTCGGATCATGCAACCTGTTGATTTCGAGGAAGTCCACTATTCGCTCTTTCAGGACCACCACCATTACTTTTCCCGCCACCGAGGTAAGGCTTACTGGCCTGTAGTTTGTCACTTCTTCCCTATTTCTGCTTTTGTGGAGAGGTACCACATCAGCCTTTCTCTAGTCCTGTGGAACTTCTCCTGTCTCCAAGGATCTATTAAAAACATCCTTTAAAGGCCCTGGAAGAACCTCTCTGAGCTCTTTCACTATCCTGAGGTGTATCCCATCTGGTCCCATAGACTTGTCAACTTTCAGTTTTGCAAGCTGTTCTAACACATCATCTTCTGTGAATGGTGTGGTATCTACTCCATTCCCATTTGTATATTTGTCAATCACAGGTGGTCCTTCTCAAGGATTTCCAGAGCAGAAGTATTTGTTTAGCATTATCACTTTTTCAATGTCACTTTCAATGAATCGATTCCCAACCCTTTTGAGTCCTGCAATTCCACCTCTGATTTTCCTCCTCTCCCGAATATACCTGAAAAAAGTCTTGTCACCACACTTCACATCTTTAGCCATCTTTTCTTCTGCCTTTGATTTTGCTATCCTTTTTTCTCTTTTTGTCTCTTTTAGTTTGATCCTGTATTCTTTTCTGTGTTCCTCTGTTTGCGAACTTCTGAATTTTGTGAAAGTTGTGTTTTTTGCCTTTATTTGTGCAGCCACTTCTTTGGAGAACCAAATAGGTTTCCTTTTCCTCTTGTTTTTATTTACTTTCCTGTTGCACCTTTTATTGCTTTCTTTAGTTTAGCCCATAGCAATTCCACTTCCCTTAACCCCTCCCACCCTACCAACTCCTCCTTAAGGTACTTGGCCATTTTAGTGAAGTCAGCATTTTTGAAGTCTAAGACTTTGAGTTTGCTGTGATTGGATTCCACCTTGGCTTTTATCTCAAACCACTCTATGTGATGATCGTTGCTGCTCACCTGAGGACCCACCTGGATATTCGACACGCTATCTCCTTTGGTGAGCACTAAATCCAGCAGGGAGCTCTCCCTGGTCACTTTCATCACCATTTGTTTAAGTAACGCCTAACAGCAGTACCAGTATCCACTCATTTACAGGGTGGTCATATATCTCCATGACCTAGGACTCAGTCCCAACCACTACTAGATTTACTCCATTGCATGAAGGAAAGTAGAGCTTTGATTGACTTCCCTAAGAAAAGCAGGAGCTGTATCTCCTTGCATGAAATGGGGTAAAACTAATAATGGCTGAACTTGTCCCCCTGAGTATGTTGCTGTATTGTCACCATACTCCAGCAGCAACTCATTGCTTTGGCTGAAAAAGCAGGTTTGTGCAGGGGTGAGCTGTTCTTTTGGGGGAGGGTTGCCAGAGGGTGCCTAGGAGCCCATGGTGACTTCAGATATGATGTGACTGCAGTTTTCCTGGTTAGGATTTCACGTCCTTTCTCATTGAGCCTCTCTAAGACTGATCTCTTTATGGGTAGAGAGGTAGGGGAATGGACATGAAAGACCAGGTAAGTTTTCACTTTGCTTTATTTTCCAGAGGTCCCACTTCTTTAATATTCATTACTGACCTATGGGACCTGTAAAAACCCAGCTTGCATGGCGCAGAGTAAGAGGATCTTGGACAAAGCACAGCTGAGACCATCTATAGATCTAAAGGTTTTCTACTAGCTCTCCTCCTTCTGTGAATCTATCTGCATCGGAGCTCACCAGTGAACTTTCCTTTACCAGTGAACCTGAAGGGTTCTCTTATTGTAGAAGCATTTACACTGTATGCTAAACAATAATCAGCAAATGTTTCTGGAGGACAATAATTACATCTTGTGAATGCATGGGCGAGGGAGGCAGTAGATATGGTTCAATAAATAAAGAATTTAATAAATCCTTTTCATCCAAGTATTCTGTCGACTGTTCCTACCACACTCCAACACCAAAACTAACCAGCATGAGGAATGGGCACTTGGCAGGGATCCTAAGATCAACTCTCCGCTTGGGGAAGGTGCCGTACTCTGGCATTCAGATGACCCACACAGAAAGAATTTTTTGTCGGTTGCCTTTCGATGTTTTCGAGCTCTGTGAAATTCTCCTGGTAGAAATGAGACTGTAAAATAACACCTTCCCCCAAAATCATATCAAGAAAGAATTGTGCCCTGCCTGACTTGCACACCTGGTGCCCCCCCCACCTCATCCAGCTGTGTGCAGAAACTCATCAGGCTTCCCGGAAGCCCAGTGATGACATCAGCACCCCATCCTTACTTGCACTCTGTTCAGCCACCCTACTCACACAGCCCTTGGTACAGCCCTGCCTTGCCCCCCACTACACACACATACACACAGCCCTTGGTACGGCCCTGCCTTCCCCCCACTACGCACACATACACAAACATGGCCGGATTTAGGTAACTTAGGCACAGGTTAGGCTGTCAAATTATGAAGGCACCCAAAAACTGGGGTTTGAGACCCCCCACTCTCCAATCTCTAGAGGACTTTAATCCCTACCAGTTCTCTGCCTATGGGCGCTATAATCTTAAATCCAACCCTGCACACAAACACTATAGATTAGGTCATGATGACTGTAACCCAGAAGCTCAGAGTTGAGATCCTAGGCGAGCTCCAGCCAATGTATCCAACAATACAAGGAACCAAGACAGTGCGTGGGATTAAAGTATTGCAGGAAACAAAATACGCTGTAGAATCTCTATGGATACAAATTCCATGCAACAAGGGGAAGCCTCTCTCAGAGACTGTTCTTGAGGTAGTTTCTCCAAATGGGTTAGTTTTGCGCATACTATGGCACTTCTAAGCCACGGTATGTGGAGTATGATCTTAGTTTATCAAATTTACTGCTGATGCTCGGCATATTACTTGCATTGTACCAAAGAGAGACTCCTGCTGGAGTCCGTAAGATGTAACATGTATGGGTAGTTTGCCAAAATGTGCTTGGAAATTCTTCTTTATCAAGCCTGTGGCTCCCAGTACAATGGGAAATATTTCCGTATCTTTCTGCTACATTTTCTTGGTTTCCGATTGCATTTCTTGGTACCTCAAGATCTTCTGCCTCTCCACGCGATTCACAGCATTATCATTGTTGTTCTGGTATTCTTCTCCTTTACCACTGTTCTTGCTTTGGGGGCCCTTTCAGAATCTGTTGAGTGGGGGCCCCTTAATTTGAACTGCTACCACTGTGCTTCCCTGCTCCTTCTGCTGTCTGATCAGCATGGCAGGGAAGGGGATGAAAAAGGAGGTAGAGAAGGGTGCTGAGCAAATTTTGTTAAAAAGTCTGGATCAGGTACAAGAAAAAGGGGATTTGGTTTGTGTGAAATAGGAGCAGGTGAGTGGGGAGGGGGTTATGTGAAAGAAGGACTGGGGGTTATATGAGTCAGGGGCCACTGGGTGACAAAAGAAAGAAGCCAGGAAGGGGCCTATTTATGCTTCACTTTTCTCTCTTTTTGCCTTTGTCCTTGGTCTACCTCAGTGGGCACAACTGGAAGAAACAATAGCCACAAATGTCGCCCTGAGATAAATAAGTTTGTCCACCCTTGCTGTAGAGTGACAGCCATTTAATGGAACCCGCCTTCACCACATCATTTAACTTCATCATCAACTTCAGTGCCCCCTCACCCAACACACCCGAAAATCTCAAGGTTAATCTGTTAAAATGCTGACTCTTCATCCCATTCTTTAAAATGATGTCCAATCAGCAGGTCTGAAACCATCAATTAGGTAAAATGAATCAATAAATTTTAAAAAAAATCCTGAAATGATGAGTTAAAATTACAGTATGGAACAGCAGGCGGGAGATGGAGCTCCTGATTAATCTAATTATAAACCTGAATGTTACCCAGTTGGCATGGTTAAACTGAAAAGCAAACAGATGGATTCTGGAAGAGATTATTAAAACTGATTAACAATATTTCATCTCATAGAGCTTGGTTTGTAATCAAATCACTTGAGACGTTTTCGCCTCAAATCCAGGCTACTGTAGATGTCGTTACAAAATTCTTAAGTTCCCCTTTAGATAGCACATTATGCTTATGAAGCAAAGGGTTCTGGAGATAAATGACTAATTGCTGTCTCAGGGTTTAGATTAAAATAATCTTCAAGAGTAATTTATTAGAACCAGGTCATACTGTAGGCCTTAACCGAGTTGTGCCAGCCCTCTCAAGTTCCAGGGTCCCATGGTTCAGTTTGTGCAGATACTGGATTAAAGACCATTCCCACCAAGTATGGTCCAGTGAGCAAAAGTACCATAATTAAGAAGGACTAGTATAATGTACCAGTGAGGCCTGGAGCTTCTACCATTGAAAGCTTACTTCGGTAAGAAGAATTAAGAGAGGCTGAGTACATCTAGCTGTTTATTCAAAACAAAATTCAGGTCTACAGAATCACACTTTGGAATCAATACTTATGAACTAAACAAGTAAATCACAGAAACCAATGATTAATCTTAAAAAGCCTTTATCACAAAGATAAGCCCTTCACATGCGCCAAGAGTTTTCCTTTCTTTGCCAGTCACAACAGAATGAGATCAAGAGCATATTTTCCATTAGGAATAATTTTCCTTTTCAGCAAATAGCATTTATTAATTTCTTAAAAAGCACAGTAATTCAGAACTATTGTTCAAATTAAGCTCTTACAATAGCAACATTGATTGCTCAACGTCAGTTTGGTTGGTGTTTGAATCTATGGCATGCCATTTGGATCTTATCCCAGGTCTCTTGTAATATACTGTTTATTGCTTCCATCTTGATATGTTTTGGGGGTAACATTATAAGAAGGTGCTAAGAATGTGCATATATGCTGGCATGTTAGTCATTCATGCATATTACGTGGCCAAATGGGCATGTAAATGACCTCTTATAAAATTCCGAAAAGCATAAAAGTAGGCGTCTTCGTTACATGGTGTGCACTTTCATGTGGGTGTGCACTGGGGCGGAGTTTGCATGGAGCATGGGCAGTGAAGCAAGTCTACACATGTAGGCACATTCATTTACATGAGTTCCAGGGCTGGTGTAATTGATTGTGTCTTAATTTAGGACATGTTCTCTTCCCAAGACATTCATATTTTATAAAGACAAGTAGATGCCTACTAATTTAGGCGTCTCCAAATGCATTTTAAATAGGTGCCCTTTTATAAAATTACCCTCCACAACATTTGTTTTGCTGATTTTAAAAAGCCTCTGTTGCTCTTGGTCATCCTTATGCTATGTGTATCAGCATGAGATCCCGATTCGGATTGGTTTAAGAATGACCTAGCTTGTAAAGCATCATAATACGAGTGGCTGAGTAAGAGACACTTTCAAAATCTTTAAATGCTTCAGAAATGAGATATGAACCAGACAAAACAAGACGGACCCAATGATTTTGTCTTAATTTGTCCCTTTTGCCTCTTAAGGATGGAGATTTGAGAAGCAGCAATATGAGCTATGCTTATTCTAATGGATTTCACTGTAATATCTGAAAAAAAAGCAGATAAAGCATATATATTTTTTATGAAAACAAGAGGATCTCCCAAGAAGGAGAGATTCAGTAGCTCTGATGTGGCCGTCACCGAGACGACTCCTCTCAAAGAGGTGGAAAGGCCAATATTGTCAGAGTGGTACCATTTGACCACCCAAGTTGGAGAGCAACGAATATCTGTTCCAGCAAAACATGATAGGCATAACAAATACTGATGAGAATTCACTTTGGGAAAGAAGGAGAAAAGGACTCAGGAAAAATGTAAGACAATATTTGCTCACATACAAGAATCTCCCAAAAGAAGTGGTGGAGGTTAAAACGGTAACAGAAGTCTTGAAAAAGGCTAGGACAAGAATAGAGTAGTGGTCAAAAAGCCAAGGTAGAACTGGAGATCGAGCAGTCTCTGTAGCCTTGCAGCTGCATGGGGAGAATGGCTGGACTGGATGGGCCTTGTGGTCATTATCTACTTCTGCACTGTACGTTACATCTATGATGTAGTATCATTATATCTATGTATAGGGTAAACTGAGGGGAAGGCATATAGATTGACTTTTGGCCTGGAAAAGAGCTTGTTTCAGAAATGAGACTAGAATTGAGGCGTCCCTCCAGTCCCCGTAATTTCCTGCAGCTCCAGGATGACCCACATGTCTTCCCATCTTGCCAATGCTACTATCAAGCCTTTGCTCAGTGTCAGTCCTCTCATTACGAGTTTAAGAAATTGTCTCCTTTCTCCCAGAAGGAGGCTTTTCCTTTGTGTTTGCTGGGTACTTGATTACCTGAGTTTATGTTTTGCAATTAGGAACCAGGTAGGGGAGCTAGAATAATCTCATTAGCCGTGAAAACTAAAACAGAGAGGTTGATATTCTAAAGGTTTGCCCAGCTAATTTAGGGAGAGCCAGACAAATCTTTGTAGTTAAAATTCCCCCTCCCCTATTTTATGAGCACAAGTGGTAGGGCACACATTTACCTGGATTGGACAAGGCAGTGTTGGGGGCAGGGTATGGTTTCACTTTGTGTTCTCAATACCTGCATTCAGTGCTAACCAGGAAACTGGAGCAGGTACTTAGCTGTTCTACAGTTACTTTGACAGCTTTATCCATTTAATTTTATCCGGGTATATTAGACTACACAGATGCTGGCTAGATATCCAAAAAAAGTTAATCTGAAAAAGTTGTCAGGTTAAATTTCCTGCTCAGTGCTTTTTTGAATATAGACCTCAGTTTTATGGAATGCAACATTTTGAAGTGGAGGCCCACTTCCCTTTGAAAAGTTCTTCCAGTGAAGACATTAAAGAAACCAGGTCTCTATTCTTTTTCCATGACTCTCGGGTTAGCTCAGTTTTTCTTGAGAATTAACTTTGGGGAGCTTCCGGGTGGTACATCTGGATTTCAGCTTTTTTTAAAATAGATTTTAGATTTAATCCAAATCCAAGTGCTCACCTCTCGTTTCACAGTTTACCACTGAACCATGGCGATAAGGAAATGGTCCCGGGTTCTGCTTGGGCTCCACCCCCTCCCTTGCTTCAAGTGCTGTCCACCCATAACCTTTCGCAAGCATTAAATTCACAGCAAACATTTGCAAACCGAACAGCGGGCGCGTTGGTAGAAATGGTGCTCTGGTCTACCACACGTCATGAAAGAGCTTCTGTGTGAGAGATACAGCAGCGGATTCTAAAATGATGCATTCTATCATACCAGGCACAAAAACATTAGAAATGCAGGACTCAAAGCTGGTGGACAGAGGAAGTGGGACTGTGGCATCCTCGGGCAGTATATGTGTTCTTTCCTCAGCACTTGCAATGGTGTCATGACACAGGTTGTGAGAGAGGAGGGAAATACAAGCAAATTAAACAGCTGCATAGGGAGGAGGCGGGTCTTTGGAGGGCAGCTGCGTGGCTTCCTCATACGATGGCAACATGATCTACAAAGAGAAAACCAGAATAAAGGTCACTCCACCGTCTCCTAAAATACAATGTGGCTTGCTTTTGCCATTCACCTTCTTACATTTTCTAAAAACTGACAGGTTAAAATTCAAAATGGTTTATACGTTTAGTGGCAGTACACCTAGGTGTATTTACCAGCACCTACAGGAGGAGCCAATTAAAGGAAGCCAAGTGAAATATTTTTTTTTTCATGTACTTTTTGAGATAAGCCCAATTGCACCCCCCTGATGAAGAGCCAGGTAGATCACACCTAAGCCTGCCTTAGAACAGGTGTAAATGCCATCCTGGAATATATTTTTTTTCTACAGTGTACCAATATTCCTATTAAGAAATGGAAAATACACTTACATTTTCTTGGACCACCTCCCACTCATTGCCCATTTAAATCTATGCATCCCTCTATCCACATACTTTCTATTTCCCTCCTCCATCCCTCATCTCTGTCTCTCCTGACCAGCATATAGCGCACGCTCTCTCTCTATCCCATCTACTCAATATCCCCCCTCTCTGTCTCCATCCCTCCTGACCAGAATCTCTCCCCCAACCCACCCCAAACCTTCACTTGCTTACATTACTCTCTCTTTGCCTCTTGCCTCTGCCCAGCGTCAACTCTCAACTCTCGATTGTATACGTTATCAGAATATAGAAAGACTAGGGGACATGCAATGAAGCTACAGGGTAAACTTTTTAAGACTAATAAAAGAAAATATTTTTTCACTCAACGTGTAGTCAAACTCTGAAATTTGTTACCGGAGGATGTAGTGTAGCTGGGTTTAAAAAAGGTTTGGACAAGTTCCTGGAGAAAAGGTCCATAAACCATTATTAAGAAGGGACCCAGGATATCACTGCTTGACCCAGTACAAGCATTGCAGAACCTGTGTCCCTTGGGGAAACTGCTAGGTACATATGACCTAGATTGGCCACTGTTGGAAACAGGATACTGGGCTTGATGGACCTTGGTCTGACCCAGTATGGCATATCTTATGTTCTTATGTTCTTATGCATTTTTACACACACCGATCCACATCTATTTCATAAAGTCAAGTATGTGCATGCTTTATGTTGCAAAATAGGTGCATTAGTAGTGAGAAATGCGTGTCAAATCTAGATGCGATCAATTCACTAGCCCTATGGCTGATGTAAATGACCGCATGTGTCTTGCGCAGTGCACTCAGTCTGCGCGAATGCCCGTGGCCAAGGTATGCATCAACAGCCTGCCGCGCGCACTTATAGAACAGAGACTTTACATGTGTAAAGATCCATCAGCGAGCAGAAGTCATTGAAAATGCATGAGTCACACATGTTGATGGTGTGTAACTTTCAGTGCCTCGTTATAAATGTATAAACCCCTATCCATACATTTGGAGGAGAACTATCTGCATATGTGTGAGTGAGCGCTGGCAAGACAATGCTGACTCCTCCTGGATTTTCTTTGCAAGCTGTGACTGGAATTAGATTGCCAGGCTTTCCTTTTGAGGCAATGGAAGGTTAAGTGACTTGTCCAAGGCCACAAGGCATTCAGTGGGAATTGAACCTTTGGTCTTTTGGTTATTAGGCCACTGCAATAACTACTATCTGGCTAGTTCCACCTAACTCTATGGATAGTCAGCAGTATGCAGTCATTATGGGGGGTCATTCCGAGCCATGAATAGTGTGGATGTACGCCCTGCATGGACGTACATCCCCACTATTCATCCCCCTTTCTGTCCCCGTGCAAGGCTCCCTCTATGAACAGCAGAGTTGTACAGGGAGCTGTAGATGGGGGTGGGAGGGGGCAGGTGGGAGTCGGAGTGAGGGCAGTGCATGGGCAGGTCAACACCCTAGACATACAAGGCCGACTCTGAGGTCGGCCCTGTATATCCAGGGTAGGCTGGTTAGACGGGGGACTTATTCTACATCTAAGGTGGAATAAGTCCCCCTGGACATGGGGTAGCAGTGGCGGCCAGCGGGGACAAAACCAGGAGATGTGCAGGGGGAGTTCCACAGACTGACCCTGGCCATAGGAGGCCGGATTGGAGGTCTGGCTGCGGGGAAAGGACATTCTCAGTAGTGGTCGGCAATCACACCATGGCATTGCAACTCCATTCACAAGCCTGTCAGAAGTAGACATGGATGTGGCTGGACGTGTGGCCCTTTAGAATCGGTGCCCAGCCTGCATGTACAAGCCGGTAGACCCGATTCTGAAGGGACATAAACGGGCTGGACATCCAGTAGAGAATAAGCCTCCACCTATATATCTATGTGGTTTAATTTAGGCTATGGACAGTGGCACAGAATGTACATAAAATAATTCAATTCCATTAACAGCAATTTTGAAAAATGCTGACCATGGGGTTTAAATATTGACCCGTATAAGAAAGTTCTGCAAACTAGTGGAGAATTGGGGGGGGGGGGGGGGAAGGAGGGGCATTGCGGTTAGTACAGATGCCTTATCCCCTTGCACCGGCCCTGGCTGCACCAGCTCTCATCCGATTCAAATCCAGGCTAAAAGCCCACCTTTCAAGGCTTCCTTAGGATCCTGGCCCCTTATTTTCTTGTTTCACACCCATGCATTCTTAATCATTTCCCTCAAGGACTACCCTTCTCCTGTTTGTTGTGTTTGTCTGTCTTGAATGGATGGTAAGCTTTGCGTCAGGGGCTGTCTCTTAGGTTTTTCTACAGTGCCGTATATAAATGTTAAGTGCTAGTGGTAGCAGCAATTATTGTAGCCATCCATATCTCTCATGCTCCTTTCTCTGGAAAAGTTAATTTTACATTTCTAAGCCCAGTGTTATTTGAGAATGAAGTTACTACAGTTGTGTCCAGCTGCTCAGTGTTTAGGTTTTCATTTAAATCTAATATTAATCATATTTAAAGATCTAATGCCATCAACACAGGCTCAAGTAAAGACATTGGGGGAGGGGTGTGGACCTAGGGGTCAGTGGTTTGGAATCCAGGATGCGGAAGATCAAGTCCTCCTTCATTCACCGTCATCATAGGCGCCTGGGGCAGCCACTTATACTGGAAGTCCTGTGAGTGTGGCTTTTAGTACCATTAAAGGATTCAAAATCAAGACATGTGAGTCTTCTTTAAAAGGGGCTTGGCGGCCAACTATTCAAAGTGCAAAAAATCTCTGGTTGGTAGATGAAAGTCCACCTCCTAGGGTACCAATGCTCCCTCCAACTCGCTTTACGACCTAATCCTTAATGATAATGATTTCTTTGCCTTTTCTTCCCATCTCCATCGGGGTACAACCCTAAACAAAGGCACAGAGGGGGGTAACCTGCACGGAGCAGCGGGTACAACTCTAGCCACCTCATTGGGCATGCTAAATGGACCATGCTGGTCTTTATCTGCCGTCATTTACTATGTTGTTATGTTACTATGGCTACCCATGTTCCTCTCTCCTCTTTCCTTCCACTGGGAAGGGGAGACGGAAGCTGAAGCAGAGATAGAGGCAGGTAGTACCTGTGGAAGAGGAGAGAAAAGAGAAAAAGTAGCAGGAATAAGACATTGTTGGGGAAAAGAGAAAAGAGACAACGAGAAAGAGAGTGGTGGTTAGAGGGAAATCAGTGTGTCAGAAGCAACAATCCATGAGGATCTCAATGGAGTTTCCCAAGATCATTGGGAAGGAAATCCAACTGGTTTCCCCAGCAGATCTGGAGAATATCTGCCTGGTACAGATTTAATGGCAAAATGTTTGCATGTCACCTAATTTCAACTATTGTCCTTTCTGTACAATAACTACAGGCAGGGCTGTCCATTGGGGAACCTGCCCAGGTCCCCCTGTTGTGATGTGTTCCACTACTGTAGCCCCACCACCTGTCTCACTGCCTCTTGGAGCAGTTCCTGGAGGTCCCTTGGAGGCCAGGAGCTGAGGCAACCCTCACAGTGTTTCTTAATTTCACAAGAGACACCCTTCACGTACTGTCAGTAATCCCCCGGCTTTTCATTCCCAGGGTGGACCGCACTCCAGATGATTTCTCCTAAGCTCCAGTCTCCCCTGTGATCACCCCTGAGCTTGCTTCCACTGCATGCCTCATCTAGTCACAGTATGAAAATGACACATTTATAGTCCCCTTAACTTCTCACCTTTTCAGGAACGCAAACTTTGGGAGCGACCTTCACCTCAGCCTTCTTGCTGGCTTTGACATACCTGAAGCACCTCCAGACACACCTGAGCATGTGAGCCTGAAATGCAAAGAAAAGAGAGAACATTGTAAATCCTTCCGCTCTTTATAACAGTACCAGCAACATCTCATGGAGGACAGCAAAAGAGGGGGAACTAGAGAATGTTCAGAAAAGAAGACAGAATACTTACAACCTATCCACCTAAGAGAATGACCCCTATTCTGGGGGTCAGATAGAATAACTAATAAAATACGGCTAAAACACTTTAGGTCGACATGTGCAGGTAGAAGTATCAGATTTACAAGAGATGCTATTTATGCACGTATACACCTAGAATGCACAGATTTACAAGAGATGCTATTTATGCATGTATACACCTAGAATGCACAGATTTACAAGAGATGCTATTTATGCACGTATACACCTAGAATGCACAGATTTCAAGGGGACGTATTCTGGGCATGGTTTGGTCACATCTTAAAATTAATGAGCCTGATATTCAATGACGACTAGCACTGCTAAAATGGCTAGCTACCATCACTGAACTTTAGACCCGGATATTCAATGGGCGGCCATATCCAATATCCAGCCACCGCCTGGTTAGTTCAGCGGCAAAGGTTATGCCAGCCTTTACTTCACCTGACTTTCGCCACATTGTGGTAATCAAGCAGCGGCTCAATATTGCCGCCACCTGGTTATAACCGGGTTCTGCCGCAGGAATGCCCAGACGCTAACCGGTTAGCATTGAGGTGTGCAACAGCAGTACCCATGTTAGAGCCACTGAATATCTTGGCCAAGGGGATTGACACAGTTAGCAGGACTGTTATCCCTTTCAATATCGGGCCCAATGTGGATTTCCTAATTTTGCAATGGAAATACGCAGATACTTCAAAACTTTCCCTGTCGGCATTTATACCCCCTCCCAGGCACACATAAGGATCAGTTAACGGCTCATGTGGACGTGGGTTTTAGGGGAGTGATTGCAGGAATATTGCGCTTACCTCCCTGGTGTGCAAAATCATTGCCAAAACAGCAAACAAAATTGAGTTTTGAAGCTCGGCTCCCCTTGGACATACAGAGTTCTGAATGATGCTGCTTTTTTTCAAATGCATTTTTTTGTTAAATGCATATTCCCAGGGTTTGTGCAGTCAAATATTTGTGGTTTTCCAATAGCCTTATATGTAGTTTACAAAAGGCTTCCCATTCAGTGAATCTCTTATAAAATATGTAGTAAATTTTGCGTCCAGACTTCCTTTTTTCTACTCTAGGCAACCTACACAAAATTGGAATTCACATACTGTAGACTGCCATAGCATCTTGGTGTTCTGGTCATTGAACCATTGGTCTCACTGTTAATATGATATCCTACCCCAGTTGAAGCCATGAAGGCACATTTTACAATGGGACGTCCAAGTGTAATCTGGGACATCAAAGTCAGAATGCCTGAATAAAACGCAGGCACATGCAAGTTTAGACATGATTTCAGAAACGTGGATGAGCCCGATATGGATATGGATATAGAGACGTCTACATAGACATCCCCGGAATAGCATCTCAGTATGTGGACGTCTAGCAGCATATTGGCAAACGTAGTGGGTTGGGAGCAGGGTGGCCAGGGTTTGAATCCCAGGGTGGGTCTTTGTGATCTTAGACTAGTCACTATGGACCTGATATTTGAAGAGCATTTATGTGATTTACAGCCAAGTAAACCGTATAAATGCCCTACATCAGGATATTCAATGGTACTTACACAGTTCGTGCTGTTGAATACCCCCTTCAAAGCCTGCTACATACCCAATGCTCTGCGGTTAGCACTGCAGCATCCTGGAATGCAGGCAGAGACTGCTGCTAATTGGGTAGCAGTGATATCACACCGCTACCTGGTTGGCATCCATGGCTAAAACTAGGCTGGCTCGCCGCTACCCTGTTGGCCTCAGTGACTCCAGGGCATGTGTGGCGATGCTGAATATTAAGTGCCATCGCTGTAGCATTGAGAATCTGGTGTTAAGAGTCAGCGGGCAAGGTTATGTGCTGTACTGGTGCATAGCCTGCCCAATACAATATCAGTCCCTATACTCTCTGGATGTTTTAAGGCCAAAAGAAGCACTTTCCTGATGCTTATTTGTGCCTGCAACGGTTATAAAGGTGGACATAATTGTTCCTGAAATCGAATGGAGATGTGTAAGTCCATAGAGCCTCCACCACACCCTATTGCCTATATGGAAGTTCCTGCACCAGAGCCGTCTGGAAACATCGTTTGTGTACTGACTGCAGAGATGTCGCCGTGATTTTGTCATCCACGTGCATATCTTCAGACATTATACATCGTGACCAAGCCTTTTAAAATGACCTCCTAAAGGGATGTCATCCCTCCTAAAGGGATGTCAAGGCCTAGAAGACAGAAAGAAAATGTTCATACTCATTTTCATAGACATCTCTGCCGCCTTTGACACAGTACACCATGGGATCCTCCTTAACAAACTGGAATCTATAGGAATTGTAGGAACCCCCCTCAAATGGTTCTCCTCATACATAACGAACAGAAGGCCACAAGTGCAATTCAATGGTGAGAAAGCTGAACCTTTCTCTCAAACTCAGGGCATACCCCAGGGTTCTGCCCTATCGCCACTACTGTTCAACATTTACATGCAACCCCTCTGCGACATTTTCAAAAGGCATAATATCAAATACCACATCTATGCAGATGATATTATGCTCTACACACAACTAGATACCGCGGACCCTCAATATACAACGCTCGAAAATTGTCTGGATGAGATGTCAAGTTGGCTTCAGAAAAACAACATGACAATTAACCATAAGAAAACAGAAGTCATGTATATATCCAGTAAACCAGACTTCAACCACCCCCCCCCCCTACAATCACTCTGTGCAACAACATGTACACCACGAAAAACGAAATCAAATATCTAGGAGTCACACTCGATTGCAACCTAAAAATGGAGACACACCTACGCAAAACGAATAAAGCCATCTTCCATAAACTTAGAGTGATTCAACCACTAAGGAAAATAATAGAACCCGGTGATTTTCGGTCGGTAGCGCAAGCTCTCATTATGCCGCACCTAGACTACTGTAATGCCATCTTACAAGGTCTGCCTAAAAAATCACTAAATATCCTCCAGATGGCCCAAAACGTGACAACCAGGATCATAATGGGAACAAGCATCGCTGAACACATCACCCCCATTTTAATAGAGCTACATTGGCTCCCAATTGCAGCTAGGATACAATACAAGATATTAGTGACCGTCTTCAAACTAATAAAACAACGTATCCCCATCATTCCTATCCTCACTTATCAGCACGCAAACTACAAATAGGGACAGAAGAACCATCAACTCGGGCACCCTGCAAGTCCCCACCAACTTCAGAACAGTGAAAGCAAGTACGAGTCGTAGAGCCTTCTCATTCTCTGCACCAACTATCTGGAATCAACTCCCGTGTGAGCTGCGTTTAACCAAGGACATCACCAAATTCAGGAAGGAGCTAAAAACTCACCTATTCCGATGTCATTACAATCAATTATGACCATCAACTGCGAGAGAGTTACAAAATGCTATATGTATAAAAATGTAAATATGTATATATAGATGTAAGAATGTATGATTCATCCCCTAAGACGCTAATCATGTGTGCTGTGACCCCAGATCTATGTATATACCACCCCCCCCCCCCCCCACAAGTCTTGATTGACAACCCCCCAAAGACGAATCGAACCGCTGCTGATCGCTGGAAGCAGCGGTATATAAGTGTGTAGTAAATAAATAAAATAAAATAAATAAATAAATGATTTTCAGAGATCTGGGTGCATAGCTTTGCATAAACAAATATTTGCTCCTGCTGAACACCTACATTTAGGTGCTTATGTCACTTGGAGAGGAAAGGATCCTGCTCTACATGGATTTCCAAAAACCTGTAAGTCGCTTTAATGCAGGCTGAAAATGGATTATTTCATCAATGTCTAAAAATCTCAGCCAGGTAAGAAGAGACTCAGATGCAATCCAAAGCCGAAATGGACCATTTGGTTGTCTAACTCATCCTGTATCTTTAGCTGCTGAATATCACCACTTTGATGCATAAGTTGCGAGGGAATATTCAAAGTCATTTATGTGGTTTGCAGGTCTACAAACTGCATAAATGCTGCTGACTGGGCTACTGAGCAGCACTAGTTAGTGTCGCTGAATATCTCCCACTAACCTGCTCCAAAGCCCCCACGCTATCCGGATAGCACCGGGGCATTCTGTGGGCAAAGAGTGGACAGCATCAACAGCAATACTCAGTCATTATTGGCCTGATTCTGACCCGCACGTACATCCCCTTTGTACGTCTGGCTCCATGTACAAAGGGAGCGTGATTCTGATCCCGTGGGGCATGTCTAGCTCTGCAGGATCAGAATCGCGATCAGGCCTGTACGTGCAGGCCGGGACTGTGATTCAGTCCCAGCCTGCACATACAAGCACTGCCCGGATAGCTCAGTCAGGCTTTTAAATGGAACCACGGTGCCATGGCATCAAGTTGCCATGGCACTGCGGCTCCATTTAAAAGATACAATGCCGGTCACTAGAAACTAAAGTTTATTCTCCGCAGCCTGACCCCCAATCTGGCTTCCTAAGACCAGGGTCAAGCTGCAGTGAATAAACCCTGGCCCCCAGCAACTTCCTCACCCCCGGCCTCGAAAAAAATCACATCCAGGGAAGTTTTTCCACCTCGGAGGTGGAATAACTTCCCTGGCCATTTCGCTGGTTCTGGACATACAGGGCCGACATTAGAATTGGCTCTGTATGTTCAGGGCCAGCGACCGCCCACTGCCCACCCACTCTCCACCCACTGGCCGCCTCATCCCCGCCCCCGACTAACTTCTCTGTACAAACGGCGGGGAAGTTAGTTGGGGGCTGCAGCCAGCATGAATAGCAGAATGACCCCCTATCTGTATAGCTAAACTGCATAAGGTTAGGACAGGTGAAAGGCTCTCCTAACTTTACGCAGTTCTGTAATCCACTTAGTGGCTGACTATCACCGCTAACCAGGTTGCACAATAGCAATGTGGCCATATCAGATACTGTATGCCCCTGTGCTGACTAACCAGTCCTAAGTTAAAGCAGTGGCGGCCAGCCGCTTTGACAACACTGATCACCTCCACTGAAAACTGACCCCTGCATATCTAAGTGGCGCTGCCCCCAGAACACCTCAAATCCACATAACTTTGAGCATATATCCAAAGTTATATAGTTACCTATGAGAAATGCTTTTTAAAAACTCCCTTATGTGGCCGGCGCAGCCACCAACCGCATAAGTGCTTTGGAATATCAACCTTGATAAATTTCCTTCAAACAGAACTGTAGCCCGTATTGAAGACAGCGGCCCGAAATTTGTAACTACTCTCATTGGCTCTTGATTGCATAGTCTGTGAACACTGAGACACTTTTGGCTGCCTTCGTTCTTCTCCTGTGAGTTAGCGCCATGCCCAGTTTGCCTGGATGTTTTTCAAGAACCCCAAGCACATTAATATCCTGTTTAGAAAAACTATTTTGTATGAATGCAAATTGCTATTCATCTTCTTCTTCTCAGGGCAGTTTAGAAAAAAGGAAACAATATTAATAATAAGAATACAGACAGTGATGTCCTAGACAGATTTATCAGCTCTTCTCCGTTTTCGTAGTCACCTGAAGCTATTGTGTCAGATTTTGTCCAGAGATAATGATGTTTGCTTAAGAATTTCATTAAGAAGTGCAGCTGGATGTTCCAATACGAAGCCTGGGGTCTTATCGGATGTGTCAGTGTGGTCTTCGTTTCATTATAATTTAGATAATCAGCAAACACAGAGAAATCAAACAGGGTGGATCACCTCAGCAGGAGAGACTAGATGACCCCAGAATATAATTCATTTCAAATGTATTACACTCCGGACTAAGGGCAGATGTTACAGTCTATCATTGGCTTTCATGTGCTGTTTAAGACATATTTCTCTGGTTCAGAAGTTTTTAGCTCTTACGCCACGAAATGTTCAAGTTTAGTCCATGGGACATGTTTACTAAGCTGCGCCAGCTGTTAATGAGAGCTTGAGCATGCGTCAATGTTTCATGCTAACAGCATGCTCGCTAAATAGAAAGTGTAGGTGTTAATGCCACGCTATCTGCTTAGCACGCGACAGGGAAGGAAGTGGGCGGGGTAGGAGCAGAGCGCAGGCATATCTGTACAGCGCTGTTAGCGTGACTGTTGACAACACGCATTCACCATCAATGTTACAGCGGGTGCAGGTGAGGTGGCATTACACGCATCCACGTTAAGTGCGCTTACCGCCAGCACGCATTAGGGTCCAAATCAGTGTGGTGCCTGCTGAGATCATACTGTACATGCCCCCAATAGATAGCGCACTATTGCTGCACATACCAAGGGTTGATTTCTTCTCTCAGTGCGTGATACCTGCAAAACCTTATTGCAGTTTAGTAAACATGCCCTTATGTCTCTTTAATAATAGCTTTAACAAATTTGCCATTTTTTTCCATGTACTGCTGCCTCGGTAATGTAGGAGCTGTAATGTGCAGTTTAAGCAGGTGGAGGGTAATTTCATAAATGTCTGAATAGTCAACACACATTGCCACATGCATTTTCGGCCTATTTTATAAGATGAAGCACATGCAAACTTTAGAAAACAGGGGCGCACTGACGTGCCTTAATATAGTCGCAACAATTAAGCCTGCCCTAGAGGTGAGGAAGGCGGCCACAATAAGATTTGCAGAACATGTGCATTAGTTATCGTATTCTATAACTTATGGGTGTAAACCGAGGTCGCATCCATGCTGTGCCCAAGCTCCGCCCCCCACGCGCACCTCGAGGGAAAGTATGCATGATGGGCCTTATGCATGTGCTTACAGACTAATGACCACCCAAAGTGCATGCTAACTCCTTATTCATACACGTAAATAGGGACTTACGCACGTAAATAGCGCAGAAAACGTTCCACACGCCCTTTATAAAATGCCCTCAAAGTGGGAACCCTCGTCAGCGTTTCTACATGCTACATAATGACCCATTACAGACAACAGAAGAATGAAACCTATGCTTGGATGATAAGTGAGATAATATAATTTGCAGAGGAAATCCTGTTACCATTGCACAGTTTATAAACACGGGAGCTGATATTCAAAGCTCAGTATATTAAACACCGCAGCAGCCCTCTGCGGCATTTAAATATCCGTAGGATCTCCAGCGCCGGTAGGATAGTCCTTGGCACTAAGCATCCAGATAGAGTGGCCAGTGCCGGCAGCATCCCCGATCTGCCCCCACACTATCCAATTAGTGCCAAGGTGATCTGTAGAAATAGTTAGTAGCATGATCAGGTAAACTCCCCTGTGGCTATCCAGAAAAGAGCCTTCGAATATTGTCCCAGCAACCTCTAAGGGTCAGTTTTCAAAAATATACATGTAGCTGCAAAGTCCACTTATACAATGACCCAAAAGATTTGGCCCCAGTTCTCTAAGAGAAGGTATGAGCGTACTCTCCCTTTATAAATCACTTTGCGAAAAAGTAACCAGAGAGATTTGCAGCTGCCCTTTCTGCAGATAATGTTTGCCTGAAAGATAATGCACATAGGGAGATATTTGCTGAACTGTGCTAAGATCCAGCACCTTAGCATGTGCTCACTGTCAACAATTAATGTGGGAGGTGTGACCAACCTGTATTAACTATATTGGAGACATTCCTAGCAAGTCCCCATGCAGTTAGCATGATGGGAAGCAGCTCACCATGCTAAACTGGTAGTTGCGGGTGCAAGGTGGTGGTATGTGCACCTGTGCTAACTGTAATATCAACTAGTGCACAATAATGGCATCTATTCTAACCGCAATGTGCCGTTGCCCACTCTTTGCTCCTAACCTGCCCAGTCCCTACCGTATTGCATGCTAAGCGCTTACTGCTGGTTTTTACCTTGTTGGCATTTTTAGCATACGTTAACAATTACCACAGTCCTGCGCTAACCATTTACTGTATGTTAAAGGCCACAATAACCATTAGCTCACAGTCACTTTAGTAAACATGTCCATAGTTTGGAAAATGCAAATGATGTGGGTTGCTGCCTCCCTGAACTAGCCCTGCTTCCAAGCCGCTATTTTTCCCATGGTTACAAGCACACATGTGATTGATCTAGTTGTGTGGAGGCTGATTCTGTGCAGGGCATGTCTGGGCCATCCGGACATCCAGAAAATGGATGAGCCACATTTGTACCCAATTCTGCAACTGCGGGAGCTATATGTTCCCATGGTTGCAGAATCAGGCCGGTGTGCCGCCTATGCTGATATAGGAGATATCCAGGGACCTACCGGTCCAGCTCTCTCAGCCGTCCTGCTGGAGTACTGGTGCTGTGGCACCAGCATGTCCAGCCTGAGTGCAGAATACCCAATCCCTGATAAAGACCCTTTCCCCACCACTCGATCCTCAGTGGGGGCGGCCAGTGCCAGGATCGGGCTTTGGGGATGCACCCATGGAGGTTGGGAGGGTTTGTGGGGGGGGGCTGAAGATCCCCCATTGCCCCAGCAGCTGGCACTGCCGGTGGACGTTCAGGGCCCTAACCAGAAAAGGTCCTGTACATCTGGGTGCTTCAACTCGCCCCCACTCTGCCCCCTCTCTGCCTCCGTCCCATCCCCTCCCACCCACATCTAGTGCTCCCTACACAAACCCTCTGTATGTGCATGGAGCAGCTGGCATTGAATACGGTCCTGGTATGTAGCAGGGGATGCATGTATAACATGGACATACAACCCGCTATTTGGGTATCTGAATCTTCCCTATATTTTGCCCACATACAGCATGGGCAATTTTCAGACAACTCAATTACCTGTGTAAATAGCTTTTGAAAATTGTCTTTTTAGGAGGCAGCTTTCAAACAGTATGTATATGTGTAAAGTCTACAAATGGAGCTGCACCTGCTATACAGCTGCAGGTACTTCTCCTGATTAGACTCACAAACGTAACTACTACTAGAGGTATGACATTTCAAAGCCATTATGCTATATCAGGTCAACGCAAAACATTCTAAGCAGCCAAAGTGATTGCAAAAGCTCCGGAAGTGTCTCGTCTACACAGGGTCTTACACTAGCTTCCAGTAGAGCTATGAGTCATTTTCAAGAACCTATGCCTGGTCTACCACGTGCTGTCTGAGTCAGAACCAGAATACCTAAAAAAATAGCTAAAACAATACATGCCAAGATGATTCTTATGACTTCAAACTCTCAAAATCTGATCACCCCAGAATCACAAGACTATAAACTAACTCAGTCCAAAAATCAAGGAAGTCTTTTACCAAAGGGTGCTAAGGTGTTGCACCTAAAATGCCAAAAGAGCCGAAACCATGGCCTGTTAGGTGTAAAATCACCATGTTAACTGCCAGAGGTGTAGAAAGCATTTCCCTGGCAGTTATTACTGAGACCTTCCCCTTAACGCATGCTGCATTAGCGTGGGTGCTCTTAACTCCACTTATTGAGGTGGCATTAAATGAATCTGTGCTAATGCAGTCAACACACAGTGTGAATCAGAAGCTAAAGGCTCCGAGCTCACCACATCCATTCTCCACCTTACCGTGTGTTGCACACTTAGCATGGGAATCAGCCTGTGATAGCTATCATGGCCCCACGCTATCTAGCAACACATGTCCAAAACACACTTTCAATGCACACCAAAACTGCACTACTAGCCAGCACCCTTTAGTAAAAGACCCCCAAGACTTGAACTAGGCTATAACCCAGCTATGAAATCATCTACCTGATGCGCTAAAGAATGAAGACCACATCAAATTTAGGCACTCACTGAAGACCATACTCTTTGAAAAATCTAACACCCCCTAATATACAGAAACAATGAAGCATGAATATCTGATCTCAAGGACAAGATAACACAACTCAGTGACCAAGAAGATGAAAATTATTCATATGAACAGAGGCCAAGATAATTACTCTTGTATATAGTGCTGCATTTTTAATGTACAAGGCGGGGCTGCTAAGTCTCTGGCCTTATAACAAAACAGAAAACCATGGGCACACTTCAGTTCTGGTGGTCCAAATGATCTCTCTGCAGTTTCATTTTATTTGGTACGAAATCACACAAAACTGCAGCGAGATTATTCGGACCTCCGGAACTGGTGTGCCTGTAGCTTTCTGTTTTGTTACAAGGTCAGAGACTTATTAACCCCCGCTCGTACCTCAATGCTCTTTAGCCTAACATTGATGTGATGAAAGGATTGGGGATTAATTGTGATTATGATGAGTAAAGGAAAGCTGTCTTGTAATATTCTGATCAGATTGTTTAATTGTTCATTATTTTCCTAAATTTATAAGGTGCTCTGTACTTCCTTCCAGCAGAAAAAGCAGGATATAAATATGTGTATTAAATTAAATACAAAATTATATGCATAAATATATTCTCTGCCCCATGTATACCTCCCCAATACATTCCTACAGTTATCTTCATATTGACTAAAAGTGTCATTTTAGAAAGGACATTCAAATCAAATCAGAGACGTCTAGGCCAGAACATGCAGAAAAAGGCCAGGGACGTCTCTATCTCCAACTGACTTTTGTAACATGGATGTCCAGACATCCCCTTGGGAAAGAGTGAGGTGGGGATGTCCATCTCATTCAAGTTAGGATAAGGAGATGTCCAGTAACATAGCACAATAGAAACATAAGCCCCCATTCTCCATCAGTGTTTGTTGTATTGTAAAGTAGAGGGGGTATTCACATAGCCCCTTCTCCACATTCTCCAGACATTTGCCTGACAAAACGATCACTTTTCCAGTGCCAATTTGTGCCTGCAGCAGGTATAAACTTAGATGTGATGCTAGACGTCCAGGATGTTTCTGAGATCAGGCGGGGATGTCCAAGTTTTTGGGAACTCCCTGGCCATGCCTCTACCATGCCCACAGTCAGACTTGGACAGCCTCATGCTGGGGACGTCCACAGACTCAGAGGGTTATTTTCAAAAATGTAATTGTGATTTGAATGTGAATTGAAGACGTGCACAACGAAATCATGAACAGCCATTCCACAAATGACGTTTGCAGATGTCTCCAGTGCAGGGATATCCAAGTAGACACAGGAGTGTGGCGGAGGTATGTCTGGGGCAGGGCAATGGACTTAAACGTCCCCGTTCAATCTTAGAAATGTCAGAGACATCTGCAGGCATCTCCAAGCAGGTATAGGCATAGGAAAGTGCTTGTTTTCACCTTAAAACATCCAGACAGTGCAGAATTAAGTGATTAGCTTTAGATCACAAAGGCCCACACTGGGATTTTTGAACCCTGGCCATCCCATTATGCTATTAGACATCTTGGTACTGAAATGCTATCCTGGGGACATCTATATAAATATCTGATAAACATCCATATCAGGTATGTCCAATTTCCAAAATCATGCCTGCTTCCCCTCCCCCCCCCAGATGTTCTGGCTTTGACGTCCCGGATTGCATTTCGATGTCCCATTATGAAATGTGCCTCTCAGCTTCTAAAATGGCTCTGAAGATGTGTCGTGTTTTGAATGTCTCTATGCCCGTTTCCAGACGTCCAAAGCACAAATATGGCTTCCAAAATAACCCCCTAAATGTGCGCTGGTGGGTAATTTCCAAAAAAGCTACTTTTATATACCACTTTATCCGAAAGTCAAAGCAAACGAAAACTTAGCTTTACATCAGAATGCAAATACAGCAAAACATAACTCAAATTTTTAACTCTAACTTGGGGTGTAGAACACCAAATGGGGTTTGAGTGAGTAGTTTATACAGCCAGTAGGTGTTGTGTTGAGTGATGTTGGAATCCTGTGGTCCAGTAGTGTGGTTAGTTCACATATATTCATGTAATTTTACGCACAGCTGCAAGGACAAAATGGAATGAACAACATGATAGTGACACAGTTCAGAACAGTGATGGACACACACTAAGGGAGAATGATCCTAGTATAGTATCAGATGGCTCAGGACACATTTGGTAGAGGTGATTTTGACAGGCTAGTGTAAAGAAACCCAACATAAAGTTGATTAGATTCATAGACCGAGTAACACTATCAGCGATTTCTGACCTATTGATTGGAGACACTTTATGGAGCCACCTCAGCATGCCAGAAATTAGCACATCAAGACCAGTTTTACAATACCTCATTCAATCAATTACCTTGAAGACTAGCATCCCCAGGAACAAGAGAGTGAAAAAGATCAATATCTTTGTAGAGTCGGTGCTGCGCATTTTCTCGTTCGGAAAATAATTCTGTGAAGAGACAGGACCCTTTATTGGTCATCTAATTTCCTCTCTTTGAGCATAAGAAAGTAAAAATACTTCCGCTGTCCAATTGCTACTTCTGCTGTTCCCATGACACTTGACATTGCTCTTCCAGACCTGAATCTCTGCAGAAAAATCTATTACTGGGCTGGCAGTGTTGTGCTGGGCGCTCAGCGTTGTGACCCTTAATTTTCTAAAGGTCACCTTGACTTTGACCTTTACAAACTCCTGTGTTCAAACTTGAATAGTGTTCTTTTCCATGTGTGGGTTACTGTAACCCTAAATAATGTCATTGCAAAACTGTCCGCAAAGGGACAAAGATTGTGCACACAGTTTACTGACTTTTTCATATGATTTGGTGCTTTTCTGGTGCTGGTTTGCTCAGAGTGTGACATTTCCTTTGCAAGACTAAGGAGGCAATTTCAGATTCATAGTAACATAGCAACATAATCTATGATGGCAGATAAAGACTAGTATGGTCCATCTAGTCTGCTCTATAAGGTGACTAGAGTAGGTGTACCTGCCATTCTCTGTGCAGGTCACCCCCCTCTATGCCTTTGTTTAGGATTCAGCTACATAAGTGGATTTGGCCAGTATATATGTAAAATCGCCAAGTATATAGGTGACTAGCCGAGGAGGACATGCATGTATATTTCTACCACATTATGCACAGATATTTTGCATTTTGCCAAGTATCTGTGAAAACCCCAAGCTCTGCCCAAGTCCACGCTAGGAAAAGCTACTTTACATACAGGATCACTTCCTGACTACACTTTTATAATGGGGGTGAATTTTGCATTGCCTGCTGTCTACATGGATATGGGCTCTTCTTAAGTGACGAGCAAATGGACTGGCGTGTCTTTCTGCATTACACGACACGCCTGCGGTCTCACTTTGCTGTTTCTGTCGCTCTGCATTTATTGCTTTCTCCGGTCCAACACTAGAGGGAGGAATACAGTCAAAATCAGTCATCGAGCTTGATGGAGCCCTCGTTATATGCTATTGAAGTGGACCTCCCTTCCCTTTTCCATTTGTCATAAGCAGTGATGCACAAAATATCTTAGATTCCTCTGTGACCAGATCCTCATCCTGATTTTAAACAACATAGTTACTGATTAACCACTCTGACATTGCATTTACCAAATAGACCAAAAATCCCCCTTGATTAATTTTTATATTATTTATATAGATTTTGGACTTAACTCCATGACTTCTGGTATAGTGTTAATTTATGTAGAAAGTGCATTGTCCCCTGACGTGCTAGGCTGCATTTATGCTTTGTAGAGTTACCTACGCTGCCAAGAAACCTTGATGGAAAGTCTTGCCATTAATTTTCAGATTCTAAAAAGCCACCTGGCAATTGTCTTATTTGCAAGGGATTTATAAGCTTTTTCTCTCAAATTTCTACTTGCTCGCTATTCGGATCAGTGAAAATGTTATTGGAGGTATGCCTGACAATCTTGCCACTTTCTGAGAACCGCTAAATTCTAAGGAAACCATTTTTACAAATCCATGTGAATTCAAAATGAAATTCTGAAACCTGTAAGGATGGCAATAGCTACTCAACGATGTGGCCTTTGAAAGTTCCACCCCTGGCAAACAGTTAACCTACCATATGGTTCATAGACTGGAAATTCAAGTATGGTGGAATCTCCATGTAGGAACTGCAGAGGGTCAAGAGGATGAGGCAGAAATCCAAGATCTGCAGAGCGAGGAACGGTCTCCAGGAGCGTTTGGTCTGTAGAAGAAATGAGAGTAAGTTGGGCTGGTGTCTGCTTCCCAAAGTCCCCACCAAGCTGCACATGAGTCCTCCAGCTGCACAGCTACCAGTAGGGGGAGCTGTTGAGATATCGCACTTTTAGTTACTGACTAGGCATTACAAGGATAGCAATATACAAAGGTTTTACATAGTTAAAACAAAAGCTGACAGAGAAGAAAATGAATCTTCCTTTCCTCTCTAAAATCCTAGAAAAACTGGTTTTTGCACAACTCACCACCCATCTCGAAGCTTCCCTAGCACTTCACCCTCGGCAATCCGGTTTTTGTCCTGGCCACAGTACCGAATCTATCCTACTCTCCCTTCTCAATGAACTACACACTGCCCACGACCAAGGCTCCATTTCTATTGCTGTCTCACTAGATCTAGCTGCCGCATTTGACCTTGTGGATCACCGTACCCTTCTAGCACGCCTTCACAACATCAGGCTTTCTGGTTCTGTCCTACTCTGGTTCCGCTCATTTCTCAACAACAGGTCCTTTTCTGTTCTTTCAGGACTCTTCTCCTCCCCCACCCCCCCCCCCCCACCCCCTTCCCTGTGGTGTCCCCCAGGGCTCTGTTCTTGCTCCTCTTCTATTCAATGTTTTCTTGGCCCCCCTTGCCCTCTTAGTCCAGCAACATAATATCTCAGCACATTACTACGCAGATGACATTCTCCTTCTCCATCACACCGGTACATCCAACCCTGATCTCACTCCTCTTAACACCTGTCTAGCCTCCGTTGCCTCTTGGCTCTCTTCTAACTTTCTGCACATCAACCTTTCAAAAACCTCAGCTATCTGGTTCACTTCCGGAACCCCCGCCCCCCCCCCCACCCCTCTTGCCCCTCTTCTCTCCTTCTCTCCAATTCCAGTTGTCTCCTCTCTGCGATATCTCGGGGTCACCTTGGATTCTGCTCTGTCCTTTACAGAACACATAGTTCATCACACAGCCACCCGGGTTTTGACTCATGCCTCACGCTTCGACCATATCACCCCCATTTTGATTCGTCTACATTGGCTTCCGGTCCCATATCGGATACAATATAAAGTGCTCATCTATGTTCATAAAACCATTCACACCGGTATCCCCTTTATCTCGCAGATTTGATTCGTCTTCACACACCTCACCTCTCCCTTAGGTCAATCCACTCCAACTGCATGTTCCTCCCTTCCCTGTCCAGGTCCATCTTGAGTCCACCCGTTCCTCTGCTTTTTTCTTCCTGGGTCCCTGGCTCTGGAACTCGCTTCCCCCCACCCCCCCACCCCCCACCCTCTGTCTAGAGTCCTCATACAAAACGTTTAAAACCAGGTTAAAAACACACCTATTCTGCACCGCATTTGACCTTCCCCTCCCCTCCTCTCCATTATCTCTGCCCCCCGCTGACCCCCAATTGTTTTCCTCCCCTATAAACCGTGAACCTGAATGCTTGGCTTCTGCCCTCTGTTCCTGTCACCGCTATCCTGTCTATCGGAAATTGGCGTTCCTTTTCTTAACCCTTTGAAGGCCTACTTCAAATTTTTAATCCACATTCTGCAGCCGGGTTAATTTTGGCATATGTCAGGAAAATTGTACCCGTCTTATTCAATATGTTCTAATAGTGATTTTCCTTCTGGTATGGCCATGTATTATATACCATTTGATAGGAATATTTAGTCAGAATTTTGGATCCCGAGAGTTTTGGGCTCGGCCTGGAAAGGATTAAGCAGTCTCAAATTTTGTATTGTAAACCGCTCTGGTACTCCCAGTATGAGTGGTATATTAAATCCTCAATAAAGATAAAGAAGCAGAGGTCAGTTGAAGGAGAGAAAGGGGGCGCCCTGAGCCCCCTCTCTGTAGGACAACAGGGCCAAAAGGTGGCTGAAGCTGAAGGAAGAGGCCAATGAAAAGAAATCCTATAGCTGGGTGTAACCCAGGAATGCAAATTGTGCTCCTACCCTTCAGTGCTAGAGGAGTCAGGAAAAATTCATAGCGAACAAACAGAGGAACAAAACGAGCTTGTTTTTCTACAAATCTATGTATCTCTTTCTATTGACAGATAAGTTGATATACAGTGGAATGGGCAGCATATAATTCAAAATGTCTAATGCAGACGTTTCAAATGAGATGTATTTTCAGTAGTGCTAAATCTTTAGGCAGCAGCGCTGAATACGCGGGTACAAGCAGACCGTCCAAAGCTGATGCTCCGTCTTATAGCTGCTTTAGCTAGATCTGTCATCTCTGCTTATACACACAGATTACAGGTGCAGCTGACGCCACTTCTGGAATGTCCCAAACTCCACCACCCCCTTTTTGAACATATCCTGCACATTGAATTAATTATATCTTCAGAATTATGGGCCCGATTCAGTTAGGTGGTGCTATGTGCCGCATCGGTCTATAGCTACCTGCCGTCCGTCTAACCTGGATTTTCAATGCCGGGAGACATACACGACCCCAGCAATGAAAATCTGGTTATCGCCGTACAACCCAGAAGCCACAGGAGTTAGCTGGGTAGCACTGATTTTCGATGTTACCTGGTGAGCGCCATCGCCTTAAAGATAGGCGACAGTTTTCCATGCCTATATTTAAGGCACCAAGGGCTAAGTGGATAGCATTGAAAATCAGTGCTACCCAGTTAGCCGCTTCCTCCATCCCAGAACGCCCCCGGAACACCCCGATGGTAAGCACCTAGCATCGGGGCACATAAGAGACAAACCAGGAATTTTCCAAAGGCACTACCCATGTAGGTGCCTTTCGAAAATCCCAGTTAAGGTATTTACATGGGTAACATGGGCTGTTACCTGTGTAAATGACTTTGAAAATTGGGCCCTATATGTATAGTGGACCTGATTTGTTTTTTTAACAAAAAGCGCCTTTGTGTTTGGCATAACAACATAAGTGCATTTAAATAGCGCCCTCAATGTATGTGTATGTGACCGCACCCATTTAAAGGCAGCTGCATGAAAGAGCTGCAGGTAGAGGTCAGTTCATTTCTCAAGCCGCCAGATCACCGGGTCTGCTTGAATCTCGCTCCTTTCTTTCAACATCGGGAAGAGAGACCAGTGGAGCTTCCAGGACTTGCCTGCTTCTTTTTTGGGCCACATGAGTACTCTCCACATTCGCACTGCCTGATCTCCAGAGGTCAGTATACTATGCAATATTGTTGTTACGCTAGGTGTGCCTTGGACTTGGAAACATTGGGAAATTTTGGCTTGACTGATACTAAACCGCTCTGATACTTGCATGTGGGCGGTATATTAAGTGCTGAATAAAGAAGATAAAGATAACCAGTTATATAACACATGCGCAGTTCTAGGGGCCAGTTCATATTAGTCCTGGAGAAGGCTGGACTCTTAATAGGTCATGATGGGACTGATATTCATTGTCAGACGTAAGTACTTTTAAAGTGCCTGGCCACTGTCGCTGAAAGTAAAACTGGATATTCCATGATGGAATCTGTTGCAGAATATCCAGTTTCACCCAAGACCGCAGCAGCTATCCGGTCAGTGGCGATAATGAACTATTGACCTGTCCTAACTTTATGTGGTTAGAGCCATCCAGTTAGTGGTTCATTATCTCTGCTGAACAGATAGCTGCCGCGACCACCCTGCTCCACCCACAGGCCACCCCAGATTCATTCGTGTGACTCTCCTGCCATCTGTGGGGATATTCGGGTCCTTCTAACCAGCTGAACTCTGTTGAATATCACTTCAAAACCTTTTATTGACCCCACAGCAAAAATAAAAAGGGTGGTGCGATACATGAGCTCTGAAGATCACACTGGTCTTTTCTTCAGATGAGACTGCAAAACATGGTGCGTAGGCTGATGAAGGGACATATTATTTCAGGTTAATCAAAAACAAGGCATCATAGCCTACAGAAATCCTAGTACGTTCCACAAAGTACTATTTTACTTCACGTACAGTCCTGGCCAACATTATGGTCTTTCATCACCACTTTGATTTAAGCTACATTTTCTCGATTTAGCAAAGGAACAGAAAAACCTATTTGAACGGGTTAAGGCCCTCATTCTAGAAAGCTATTCCCTCACTGGCTCTTCCCATATGCCTTGTGCTTCAGGACACGGAGAGCCAGTGGGGGGCGGAGTGTGGGTGGAGGGGAGGTGGAACACCCAGCAGCATGTACAGGGCCGATTCAGGTCACAGCCCAGTATGTGCTGCCGGGCCTGCTGGACTGTATTGAGGTGGTATAAGCAGTTTTTGGGGCGGAATTGGGGCAGGGGAGCCACCTACGGAGCCAGGGACAGGTGCAGGGGGGGTCCCTGCTGCCCGATCCAGGCCACTGGAGGCCAGCTGTGGGTCAGGCAGTGGGGATATTAGGGACCAGAGCCGCGGCAGTCTGGGGCACCTGTGGGGAGGATATCCCCGCAGGCAGGAGGGGCACACCGGGCCGTCCTCATGTCTGATTCTGGCTCCCACGGAAACATTTTGTTTCCCGCGGAACAGAATTGGGTCCTAATGGCCCCGTCTTCAGCAGGGAAGTCCAGACGGCTCGGACATCCCCCTCCTGGAATGGTTCTAAGTCAACATTTGGTCATGCATCCAGAAGATTTCTGAGTTGTCAGTATATGTTATCCCAGGTTTTGTTCCAAGTAATTTTAAGTAGAATTGTTGGGGTTGGAGCAGGCAGGGGGGCTTAAGATGACTACATACCAAAGGTTTCACTGATGTGAACTTCTCAAAGATGGGAATGTGCAGGTAGTAACTGCAGAGAGTCAGTGTGCTGAGCAAAATATCCATGCTTTGCAGGGCCATGAATGGAATGATATGACGCTCACGGCTCTAGGAAGCAAAAATCAGAAAAAAGAAAATGAATATTCCCAGCTTGCTTTCTTTACATCCTTAAAAAGCAGCCAAGCTGAACAAAAACAGAGCTGTGTACCATTCAACCTCCTCTCAAATGCCTGAAACATAACTATTTAAAACAGAGGGGCCCTTTTAGCCAGTTAATGTGCATTGTAGCGTGTGATAACTAGCAGCCGAGAACACTAATGTGCAGGTATCCCAGTTACCACTCACTAAAACTATCATGTGGTGGTAAGGAGGAAAGGGAGTGGCTTAGGGGCGGAGTGTGGGCTTGGAGAGCACATTGCCACTAGTGTGCGCTCAGCAGTAATATGGCAACCAGCACTTGTGCACATAAGGATGCCTCCCTGGATGGCGTTAGGTGCCCCATATTAATCACGCAGCATGCTTTGGCGCTCAGTCGAGCTCTCACTGCCAGGACAGGTAACGGATGGCAGTTGCACTCACTAAGCATTAGTTTTGCCATTAGTCGCACGGCAAGTGCAACCCTTTGGTAAAAGGGACCCCAAATCTCTCAGAGTGGATGCTATATTCTTATGTAAAATTTACAACCATTTTGATCCAGTTAAGGGCAAAAAGAATAGTTTCCGCAATTTTCATATGGCCAATTTCATTTGATTTCTTTTCACCTATTTCCAGTTGACACCATAGCAATTTTTGTGAAATTTAGCAGGTGAGGAGAACTGGTATATCTATCTGACTTTGCCAAATATTCAGGGGGTAGGGGGTAGGGGAAGGGGAACAGGGAAGACCATGAAAACCATGAATTTTCCTATTCAAAATAAACGTAACCCTCCTCAGGCTCTGGTCACTTTCAATAACATAACATGTAGGACCACAGCAGATTTCCCATCAAGCTTAGGCCCGACCTTTCTAAAATTATCCCCCAGATGGCGCTTGTACTTCTTTTAGCCGTTCCCAACTATCCCCCTTTCCCATCCTGCTCCCACAAACATAAGCTTCTTAAAGTAGGGGACGTTGCATGGCCCAGTGGCAGTGCTGGCATCATCAGCATGGATTTGTAAAGAGGTGTGGGGTCTTCAGCACGAGCTCCTCTCCAAGCCCCTTTTCCCATATGGAAATCAGGAGGGCAACGGGACTAGGAGAATGTGCACCGATGGTCCCAGGCACCTTTACGATCCCACCAGAATCACTGCCATCAGACTTTGGTCCAGCCCTTCTGTTAGTAAACGTATGTCGTGGGGCAGTGGAGGGCAGGACAAGGGAACTTGTTGATGGCTGCCATTGCTACTAGTCTTCTTCCTCAGATGATAGGGCCAGGGTTCCGTTCTCCTACCCCTATGGCTCATGATTCCTGCCCACCTCTTCTCTGTGTGTCCATGCATTCATGAACATGGATAGACAGACAGATGAACACAGCCTCAATAACAGCCTTTTTCACCTTTTTGCAAAATGTTCCTAAAACGATATATCATCATATTTATTTTTTACCTAAGAACATAAGATATGCCATACTGGGTCAAAACAAGGATACATCAAGCCCAGTATCCTGTTTCCAACAGTGGCCATTCTAGGTCTCAAGTGCCTGTCGAGTTCCCAGGGATAAGCAGTGGATTTCCCCAGTCCTCTTTAATAACGGTTTATGGACTTTCCTCCTTTTATATGTCTTACTTACAAGAATCTGAGGTGAGTTTCATAGTCAATATAGTGTCAAATTTCAAAAGAAATTTAAAATAGTAAACAGGTACACTATAAATTTCTAAGTGTCTTCAAGAGACCCATTCAGTTTACTCTGCAAGGTGCAGTTCGCTTCAAAAAATTCACTTACCTTCAGCACGCCAAAGAGCAGCATTGCACTGATAAGAAACAGCAAGATGATAAGTAGGAAACTGGAGGTAATGTCTGCTGCATGAAAAGCCAGAAAGCTATAATATTAGTGCCAAAACTGTCAGACAAACCCATGCAACAAACGTGTCATCACAGCTGATCAAATGGTAGTCTTTAGAAGTAAAGGGTCAACCTGCAAGCTCCAGGTGTCATCTTTCTATCGGATTAAATTAAGACATTTGCAACTAGCTTTGAAGAATTAAACTCCGTTCATCAAGTGGTGCAGCAGGAACTGAAAAGGTCTCAGCTACAACTCATTTGCTGATGTTTATTTCTACGTAGGCAAGTGGACAAACATGTCAACAAGATTTTATAGGATTTCGAGAGCAGATAGGGTGCCACTTCTTCCTTGGTTGACATTGGCTACAAGGAATGTGGTGTGGATTCCCTGGAGAAGGCACCAAAAGGAAGGGGAAGCGAAGGGATTTGAGATTTAGCTCAAGACAAGTTACATTCAGGTAGAGTAATTATTTCTTGTCTCTGGTGGGCTTACGCTCTATGAGTCTGATATTCAAAAGCACTTATTCGAATAGCAAGAGCTGCTAACCAGATCAGTGCCAGCCGGCCGGCGCGATATTTAGTGGTGTTATCTGAATAGCGCCAGGGCAGTCCATGGACAGAGCTAGAGTGGAGTTTTGAGTTGTCTGGTTGGTAGTGATATTCGGACCTGGTCTGTGTAGGTCTCCAGTGTGAGGACATCCAAGTGTGAACAGGCCATGATGTCACTGCCTGATCTCAGAAATGTCCTGTTTGTCTAGAGTCATGTTTAGACCTGTTCCAGGCGCGAATAAGCATACTTATTTTGGCTGAAAAACATTCAGAGGGTGTAGAGAAGATAGCACTCCATCACCCCACTACTCAGAACAATCACAGTTATAGCAGCAGGGGGATTTAAACCATTTTAACTGACTACTCTATCCATTCGGCTATTCCTATACATCAAGGCTCTGAAATGCTGTTCTGGGGATGTCTATGTAGATGCCTCCACAGATGTCCATATCGGGCACGTCTACATTTGTGAAATTGTGTCTGCACCTGGGTGTGCCTGCCTTTTTTTCAGATGACCTGGCTTAGACGTCCCAGATTTAATTTGGACATATTTTCTAAAATGCCCCTCCATCCGGAAAACAAACCAACTAAAGTTAAGCCAAAAAAAATATGCTTAAATTTATGCATGTTTTGTTATCCAGATAGCAGCTGAATATCACCAGTGGTCAGTGGTGAAACTGGATATTAGGTGCCAAAGTATATCTGGATTCTGGTTTTGTTTCAGCAGGAGCTTAAAAAAAATACCGACCTTGAAATTTGCATTGGAAGGGTCAGAGGCGGCTTGTCGAACCGCGGCACTAATAGTAAGCAGCATTGGAAGGGGCAGAGGCAGCTTGTTGAACCGCGGCATTAACAGTAAGCAGCGTCAGAAAGAGCAGAGGAGGCTTGTCGAACCGCGGCACTAATAGTAAGCAGCGTCGGAAGGGGCAGAGGCAGCTTGTCGAACCGCAGCACTAACAGTAAGCAGTGTCAGAAGGGACAGAGGTGACTTGTCGAACCGCGGCACTAACAGTAAGAAGCATCGGAAGGGGCAGAGGAGGCTTGTCGAACCATGGTACTAACAGTAAGCAGCATCAGAAGGGACAGAGGCGGCTTGTCGAACCATGGCACTAACAGTAAGCAGCGTTGGAAGGGACAGAGGAGGCTTGTCGAACCACGGCAGTAACAGTAAGCAGCATCAGAAGGGGCAGAGGCAGCTTGTCAAATCGTGGCACTAACAGTAAGTAGCGTTGGAAGGGACAGAGGAGGCTTGTCGAACCACGGCACTAACAGTAAGCAGCGTCAGAAGGGGCAGAGGCAGTTTGTCAAATCACGGCACTAACAGTAAGCAGCATTGGAAGGGGCAGAGGCGGCTTGTCGAACTGCGGCACTAACAGTAAGCAGCATTGGAAGGGACAGAGGAGGCTTGTCAAACCACGGCACTAACAGTAAGCAGCATCAGAAGGGTCAGAGGCGGTTTGTTGAACCGCGGCACTAACAGTAAGCAGCGTTGGAAGGAGCAGAGGTGGCTTGTCGAACCACGGCACTAACAGTAAGCAGCGTCGGAAGGGGCAGAGGCGGCTTGTCGAACTGCGGCACTAACAGTAAGCAGCATCAGAAGGGGCAGAGGCAGCTTGTCGAACCGTGGCACTAACAGTAAGCAGCATCAGAAGGGGCAGAGGCAGCTTGTCGAACCGTGGCACTAACAGTAAGCAGCGTCGGAAGGGGCAGAGGTGGCTTGTCAAACCACGGCACTAACAGCAAGCAGCGTCGGAAGGGGCAGAGGCGGCTTGTCGAACCGCGGCACTAACAGTAAGCAGCATTGGAAGGGACAAAGGAGGTTTGTCAAACCACGGCACTAACAGTAAGCAGCGTCGGAAGGGGCAGAGGTGGCTTGTCAAACCACGGCACTAACAGCAAGCAGCGTCGGAAGGGGCAGAGGCGGCTTGTCGAACCGTGGCACTAACAGTAAGCAGCGTCGGAAGGGGCAGAGGTGGCTTGTCAAACCACGGCACTAACAGCAAGCAGCGTCGGAAGGGGCAGAGGCGGCTTGTCGAACCGCGGCACTAACAGTAAGCAGCATTGGAAGGGACAAAGGAGGCTTGTCAAACCACGGCACTAACAGTAAGCAGCGTCGGAAGGGGCAGAGGTGGCTTGTCGAACCGCAGCAGTAACAGTAAGCAGCATCAGAAGGGGCAGAGGCGGCTTGTCGAACTGCGGCACTAACAGTAAGCAGCGTCGGATACTTTGGACAAGCACTGCTTTGTTGTTTTAATGTTTTTGTTACCAGTGCAGGTCCCAGAGAGGGGCGGCAATGGTGCAGGGGTGGTATGGGGAGCAGGGGAGGGGTGGTAGGGGAGTGGGGGGGGGAGGGATGCAGGAATTAGGGTATGTTTAAGGTGCCTCAAATCTTTGCGCTGGCCCTGGTCAGGATCTATTTTTTTGCATTGCCAGCTGCTGCTTCTTGCCACCCCTCAGAAGCTTCCATCCTAGGCAGCTGCCTGGTCTTGCTGAATGGCCGAGCCGACCCTGAGATATGAGCCGGAGCATGGTCCAAGAAGATGAATACTCTGGAAATCCACAAAGTACAATCTTAAGAATGTTTGTGCTCATAGTTAGAGCACAGGCAACTTTAAGCTTACTAACAATTTAGATCTGGCTTAAAAACTCTCTTCTATTAGATGTCATTTGAGGTCTGGGTTGCGCGGAGCGCCAGCACTCTAAACACATTTCTCCTCTTTTCTGTCTGTGTATTATTGCGCCTCGTAATTTTAATGTTAACAGCTTTGCTAACAGATATGAAAAGCAGTGCAGCAAATGCCAAATAAATGAATAAAATAAATCCCAGCAGTGATCCTCTAAGGCAGGAACTGCAAAACAAGAACAGTTAAATCCCTACCACTAGAACTCTTGGACAAGAGACAAGCCATCTGAAATGGTGTGGGGGAAGCAGATTCAAGAGGCATTTAATTACCCCTTCAGCTCCCTCCCATCCCTGCTCTCCTCAGATGCTGTGAAATGTGTCTCGTGGTCAGTAATCCCTTGAGTAATAGATGCACTACAGTGGTTGGCAAAGGGCTTCTTTAGTGGGAACAGAGAGTTTGATTAGCTGTAATGTGAACTGCTGTAGATTTCTGGAAGACTTTGTGGTCATTCATGTAGGCTTGATGTAAAGTATTAGAGGACCACAGACTGACCAAAGTAACCTGCAGCTTCTTTAGAAGTCGATCTGATATGCCTTTGATGAGCAGGCTAGGGTGCATCAGAGCTAGTGCTTTGCGGTTTGCACAGGCCGCCACCAATACGTCCCCTGTTGTCTTCTCTTCTCAGGCAGAGCCCACTGGAGCTTGATTCTGATGGACTAGTTTTCAGTAACCGAAAATGGACCTTTTGAAGGGCATATTTAAAGTGATTAATGTGATTAGCAGACCTGCTGACGACATAAATCTCAGTGAGTGGGATTTACAGAGGCAGACAGCTGGTTTGTGCTTCTGAGTATCGCCTCCTAATGCCACTAAACGTCCTGATGCTAACTGCATAGCGTCGGGAAGTTCCGGGGGCGTTCCAGGGACGGTGCTCAAGATAACCAGTCAGCAACGATAATCAGCTGCTGGCCGGTTGCCTTACACCAGCTAAAGTTAGACCTATTAAAGGCTGGCCTAACTTTAGCCAGTTTAGCTAACCAGGCACACCAGATATTCAATATCAGTGGCCAGATATGACCCTGGGGTTGAATATCTGGTTTTAAGTTAAAGCAGCGACAGTCAGCTGCTTTAAATGTGCTGCTTCCACCACTAAATACTGGCCCCCTTTATGACTAGCCTACAAAAAATAAACCATATATAGGTACCTACATTCCTTTTATAAAATACTAGTGGCAATGCATCGGAAACAGAAGCTAGAATGAGCTGTAGGCATTTACGTCTGCGCAGGAACAGAAATAGATATTAGCGCATAAAGGATTACGTACATTATAGAACATGCATAGAATCATGACTCCACCCACATTTCACTCAAACTCCTCCCCTGAACTCCAAAGTATGTGCCTAATTGCACTATGCGCACTTTTAGGCATGAGATAACCTTCCAAGAAGCCTTTTACACCACTTTACTTTATTTCCAAATCATGGAATAAAAGCAGGAACGGATATTAATATCAACCTAGAATTATCACATTATTTAAAAATGTCAAAATATGACAAGTGAGATTTCGCAGGGAATTATAAAATCTCGTGAGGGGCAGCAAATAATATTTTGCAAATGTTAATCTGGATTCTTATGAGACACATGTCATCCGAGTGTTTTTTTACGAGTATATGGGAACCTAATCTTAAAAGAAATTAAGAAACAATATGTTTACTAGCATAGGAAAACCTCCCTAAGTTTTCTTAATATACTATCAATGTTCCAGACCGAACTACATAAGCAAAAGGTGTATGTTGCTCTTTTTATCTTTGCAGAGATTTATGATGGGAAATATTTACTCCGAGAAGGCAGATAGATTATCTGGAAACTGGGACAGGAAGTACCACTGAGGTTCATCCAAATTACATGAAGTCGCAGCCTTTTAATTTTCAAGGTTGCAGATCAGAAGCAGTAGTGGTTTGCAGACAATATTCAAACCCATTTCCATGTGTAAGCAGAGATTTATGAATTGACGGTGTGAAAACTGCTCTCCCTCAGCCTGACCAAAACTATCTGAAGTCTTCCAGTATGTGAGTGCCAATAGACACATTTAGGGACGGTATTCCTAAGGAGGCTGTTTTGTGTAGGATTGTACAATAGAGCATATAATATACTTCCAAGTCTGCACATGTTATTTGCCATGTAAAATCTATCTGTACAAAAAGTAGGGCATTGCCAAGTACCCACAGACTTTGGCCCAAGATGCACCATGCAGAAGTTATCTCTTTGTAAGTGAATCATGTTAAGAAGGAGTGGAGTGGAGGAGTGGCCTAGTGGTTGGGGCAAGGTACTGAAGGTCAGGGGTTCAAATCCCACTAGAGGACAGCAACCTTGGGCCGGAAGGACTGGGGTTTCTAGTCCCACAGGTGCTCCTTGTGGTCTTGGGCAAGCCACTTAACCCTCCATAGCCCATGTTCCCTGTAAAAATAGTTATAATGCCCTGTTCAATGTAATTTCAGTTTGTTCAATGTAAACCGCACTGATGCAGAATAGCGCGGTATATAAGAGAATGTAAATAAAAAATAAATAAAGAAGCACCATCAGGAGTTTATAAAGCAGGGGCCAGCATTTGGAAGGAAGGGCTGTGTTCAGCTTAAAATATACTGGAGCGTGAGAAAATCAGCCCACAGCCATTTGGAACAGAGGCGACTTTGCCAGAGCTGTAGATTGAATCTCAAATGGAAAAAATACTTTGACTGTTTTCCCCAGAGGCCTGACATTTTCATACTTTTTAAGCTCCTAGTAGAGATGTGAAATTCGTTAGCATTCGCTTGGCTCATTAGGGTGCCCCGAGACTGTCTGATTAGAATGGAATCATCTTCAGTTTAGGAGAAAACCAGAAACTTGGCTATTCTCACACTGGTTGAGTTTGTCTACTTGTTTCTGTTCGAGGAGGAAGTTAAAAATGATGGGGGCATGATAAGATCTCACTGAATGTCTGCACCAGCATTTCAGAATGTGCACGTGGATAACTCGCCACATATACGTCCGAGCTCTCCATTTTGCAAATGGACGCATGCGGCGCCACAGCAGTATACAAAAGGCCCTGATATTCACCTGTTATCCTTTTATGGGGGGGAGAAAATTATCAGGACAATAACAGGGAATGCTTCTGTCTTCTCTACTGTTGACAGCTGACCAAAACAAGCACTTTTGGAATGACTATTCATGCAAGGAGCAGATCTAAATATGGACATGTCCACTGGTGGGTTTAAACATGTGGCGTCGTCGTGAAATTGGAGATACATGTGGATCTTTTTGTTACCATCCCAGACAGGCCTCCACCAGGCCCCCATGAGGTATGGACGTGATCACACCAGACACGTGTAAATTCGGGCCTTATTTAAAATGGCTCATGGGATGTGGATGTGATTTGCACGTATGAATGGGCATTTATCAGACATGCAAATCACGAATCAAGCTTCCAAAATGACTCCCTTTATGAATATGGTTCTTTTGAATTTGTAAACTGCCTTGAACCCTCATAAGGGAAAATGCAGGGTAGAAACGCCTGTTTAAAATAAATTAAATTAAAACATTTGAATGCATGCAAAATTAATTTATTATACATTAACTGTGAAGCAACCTGCATATAATCAATTTCTGTGCATTAAAAATATTTAATGCAGACTCCAAAATTATCAGGGCAGTATAGAAAAACATGATAAATAAATAAATAAAACTTATTAATACAAATGTATAAAACATACCAAATAAATGAGCAACAACCAGGGAAAATGCCAAGTTTTCTAAAAGCAAAATGAAACGTCTTGCCTGTGTGCATCATTAGCTTTTAGAAACCCACTTGCAAACATTTTCTTTTTGGCTCAGGCAGAGAAAGGTTTGGGAAATAAATCGGATAAGCAGCAAATGAGATGCCTCCCTTTCATATATTTCTGTTTATTACGCTGCTTGCTATAACACCGGAGCAGTTTATATACATCAAATGAAAAAAGAGGAACTCCATGAATTTATACTGTAGACAAGCAGAGGGATAGAAAAGCAATCAGGTCATAAGAAAAGGTAAGGTCATCCACCCTGTCCACATTAACAGATCAGCGAAGGCAGCCCCATCACTCTCCCAGAGGCCAATTCAAAGAAGTAGGTTTTCAAGTTCGGTTGAAACCTCTTACAAGAGGATTCCATATGGAAGGAAAATGGTAGTGTGTTCCACAAGGATGGGACTACGAACAACATTCCCACTAATCAGCTGGTTGCTGCGCAGGAATTCGCCGCCGGCATTCCTGCCATTGGTGCAATGTGATTACACTTCAAATTGCATAGGCAGATCCCGAGAGATAGACACTCCAGACCTATCTATCCCTCGGAATCTGCTGATGCTTTGCAATTTGAAGTTCATTCGCATTGCACCATCCCCCACTGGCAGGAACGCCAGCGGAGGAACCTGGTGATGAAAAAAACAGCAGAGGAACATGTAGCCTCTAGCGTAGACTGGGGAAGGTCTAGACTGAAGTTTCCCATACTGGGAATGGAGTACCTGGGAGAGAGTGTATGGCACCAGTAGTGAGGATTCCTGTGTGGAAGGCTTTATGGGTAAAAAGTAAAACCTTCAAGTGTATTCGACATGACAAAGCCAGTGGTTATGGTAAAAAGGGATGTGGCATGATCAAACCTAGAGGCTTCCCGCCATCCAGAGACTCACCAATTTTGTAATAGTCTTTGCAGGTAATCTTGCAGTACTCCTTCCCATTGGCCACCTCCAAAGCATGTTCAATCAGGAACAACACACTCATTAACTGAGGAAGGACATGAAAAAGAAACAAATTCGTTATGTATAAAATGCAATCTGATTGTGCTTATGTAATTTGGGGAGGGGCAATTTCACAACAGCACATATGTCAATTTATTTATTTTATTTATTTATTTAAGTTCTCTTCTATACCGCGCTATTCAAATCAGTGCGGTTTACATAAAACAGAACCGTATACAATGCAGTCGGGCTGTATTGTAATTTACAATGAACAGGAACTGTAACTTGGACATAACTGGGGTAACTATCTACAACTTATATACATTAGAAACACTAGTAACAATCTCAGCCTACTAGTATTTACATGGAGTCAATAGTGTGCACCTCCTATTTTTTGTGCAGGTACTGGCAAATTTTTACCATGCACAATTTTTCTTTGTTAATTTGCTTGCATACAGTATACCTCTTGCTCTCTATATGCCGCACATTCATGCAAACCCCTCCCCCACCCCACCCCTGGAACGCCTCCACTCACTTCAAGTAAAGTTATACATGTACAGACTGTATGTGCATAACTTTAGGTGCATAACAGGCATGGAATTTTATAAATACCTATTTCTGGGCACATAGATAGCTTTTCAAATTGTCCTTTGCCAATTCCCTATTTGCAGCCTTGCCTCTACTGGGAAACTACTACTAGGAGGTCTGAGATCATTTTAACTAAGGTATCTTCCTAGAGTTGGATGGGATTGGCCGGTAGGAGGTTTACATGCCTTCGTACAACATATGTCACTCTTTCTGAAATAAGGAGTGGGATTGTACATTCTTAGCCGGGGTACTATTCGCGCAATCAGGAGTCCTTGCTGACCAAACAAACTTCCGAGAGATTATTAGTGGAGGGCCTGTCCATCTATAATCCACCTTGATTCCGACTGGAGAAAATCTTAGCTCTTCCTTACCCAGACAAGCAAACCTAAAATGTGTATATGTACAAGCACACGCGTGCTGTTTTATGAAATAACGTATGGGTCAGTTCCTGTGGGTGAGTTCTGACTATCTTCTATGTTGTTGTCCAGGCTTTTGACCAGCAGAAACAAGAAGTAACTCAACTGGCATCTAAAGTAACCTAGCTGGAGGCTAAAGCAGACGAGGTTGCCACTTTCTCAGGACAGCTAAATCAGCATGCCGTGTACTCAATGCAATAACTGTGGTGCTTTCATTCCGAGAAGAATCATTTGGAACCTAAGAGCTTGTCCTATATGCCTCAAGTTAGCTGCTATGCATAAACAATTGACTCTACTAAGGGAAGAATTAGTTGCAATTAAACACACCTCCTCAAACTGAACAAAATCTACCACCTCTCCCACAAAGAATCAAAAGCCCAGGAACAAATGGATCACAGTGGGCTCTGGTAGGTTGCAAAGACTCCCTATACATCAAGAGATATCCCTGCATAATTCCTTCTCTGCCTTGGATAACGAGGGTGCCCAATCCGTGAAAACCGAAGTGCCCTTATATGAAAGAGTCAATGCCCAATCTACTGATATGCACCAAATATGAAGAAAAAAAAATCACAAAACAGAAAACTACTACTACTTGGAGATTCCATCATCAGAGGCACCAACTTGGGAACACAGTTCAAAGGAGAGAAGATGGTCATATGCCTCCCAGGCTCTTCAGCCAGCAGGAATACAAACCAAATTGATGGTATAGTGCAGAAAGTGAGCACTCCAAAATTGATGTTGTCATCCACTTGGGTATAAATGACCTGTCTAGAAACAGTGCCTCTGCAGTTCAAAGGGACTTCCAGACTCTGGGAGAAAAGATAAGATAAGATATGCCATACTGGGTCAGAGCAAGCCCATTGTTAATGCTATAGCTTTCTCAGAAGTTCTACCTGTTCTTGGTAAGGCGGCAGAAAGGCTGAATTGCATAAACAACTTTAATACATGGCTCCAAATCTGGTGAAAACAAGAAGGTTTTAGATATATAGGCGACTGGGGAAACAGATGGACCAACAAGAGACTACACTGTACTGATGGACTACATCTCTCTGTCACAGGGAAAAGGATTCTAAGTGAAAATTTCAGGTAGTATGTGGACAGACATTTAAACTAGGGAAAGGGGTGATGGATGGAGAAGAACAAGTTCAGGACGTCACTCCCAGCAAATGCAAAATAACATTGGAAACAGCCACACTTTTAAATCACACATCAATGGCAAGTGGGAAGAGGTGTATAGAACAAAATCCATGCAAAACACAGGCAAGTCAGTCAACAAATGTTGGAAAGCAATGAGCACAAATTCTCGAAGCCTAGCTAACAAAGTTCCTGATCTGGAAGCCCTAATGGTGAAAATGGACTTGGACATTGTGGCCATTACAGAAATATGGTTTAACGAGTCAAATGAATGTGATACAGCCATAGCTGGCTATAATCGATTTAGAAGAGATAGAGAGGATAGAAAAGGAGGAGGAGTATCCTATATGTCAAAAGCAATATTAAAGCTGCTGAAATGCAAGGGACGTGGGGAAAAGAAGAAGTACTGTGGATTGTGCTGGAAAGAGGAGAAGGCATTGTCATCCATACTAGTGTAGCCTAGAGGCCTCCAACTCAAACCAAAGAAATGGATAGCAAATTGATTATTGATATTGCAAAGATAGCCATGAAAGGGGAAGTGATCATATTGGGTGACTTTAATCTACCCAATGTGGATTGGAGTATTCCTTCTGCAAATCTGGAAAGAAGTAAATAAAAATTGTGGATGCCTTCCAAGATGCATTACTTAGACAAACGGTGATGGAACTGACAAGGGAAAGCTTGATGCTGGATTTAGTGCTCATCAACGGAGATAGCGTGTCGAATATCCGGGTGGGTGCCCATGTGAACAGCAGCGATTATCACACGGTGTGGTATGAGATAAAAGCCAAAGTAGAATCCAATTACAGCAAGCTCAGAGTCCTAAACTTCAAAAACGCTGACTTTAGTAAAATGGCAGGGTGGGAGGGGATAAAGGAATTGCAATGGGCTAAACTAAAGGAGGCAATAAAAGGGGCAACAGATGTATCTAAGGAAAGTAAATAAAAACAAAAGGAAAAGGAAACCTATTTAGTTCTCCAAAGAAGTGGCTGCACAAATAAAGGCAAAAAAACCACAGCTTTCGCAAAATTCAGAAGTTTGCAAAAAGAGAAACACAGAAAAGAATACAGGATCAAACTAAAAGAGACAAAAAGAGAAATAAGGATAGCAAAATCCAAGGCAGAAGAAAAGATGGCTAAAGATGTGAAATGTGGTGACAAGACTTTTTTCAGGTATATTCGGGAGAGGAGGAAAATCAGAGGTGGAATTGCAGGATTCAAAAGTGCTGGGAACTGATTTGTGGAAAGTGATATTGAAAAAGCGACAATGCTAAACAAATACTTCTGCTCTGTTTTTATTAAAGAAAATCCTGGAGGACCACCTGTGATTGACAAATATACAAATGGGAATGGAGTAGAAACCACACCATTCACAGAAGATGATGTGTTAGAACAGCTTGCAAAACTGAAAGTACATAAGGCCATGGGACCGGATGGGATACATCCCAGGATACTGAAAGAGCTCAGAGAGGTTCTTGCAGGGCCGTTAGAGGATGTTTTTAATAGATCCTTGGAGACAGAAGAAGTTCCACACAACTGGAGAAAGGCTGATGTGGTACCTCTCCACAAAAGTGGTAGTAGGGAAGAAGTGACAAACTACAGGCCAGTAAGCCTTACCTCGGTGGCGGAAAGAGTAATGGAGGAGCTCTAGAAAGAGTGAATAGTGGACTTCCTCAAAACCAATAGATTGCATGATCCGAGGCAACATGGTTTTACCAAAGGACCATTATTCCAAACAAATCTGATTGAGTCCTTTGACTGGGTGACCAGAGAACTAGATCAAGGGCATGCAATGGATGTGATCTACCTAAATTTCAGCAAAGCCTTTGATATTGTTCCTCATTGGAGGCTTATCAATAAACTCAATAGTTTGGGAATGGGTCCCAAGGTGGTGAACTGAATCAGAAATTGGTTGACTGACAAACGACAGAAGGTGAAGGTAAACGGAACTCATTCGGATGAAAGGAAGGTGATTAGCGGTGTGCCCTAGGTTTCGGTCCTGGAACTGGTACTGTTCAATGTATTTGTGAGTGATATTCCTGAAGGACTGAATGGAAAAGTCTGTCTTTTTGCAGATGACACAAAAATTTGCAACAGAGTGGACTCCACTGAGGGAGTGGAGAACATGAGGAAAGCTCTACAAAAGCTAGATAAATGGTCTAATGTTTGGCAGTTAAGATTTAATGTGAAGAAGTGCAGTGTCATCCCCTTGGGAAGCAGAAATCCAAGGGAATCGTATGCGATAGGAGGTTGGTATGCATGGACCAGGGGAAGGTCCTTGGAGTTATTGTTTCTGAGGATCTCAAGGTGGTGAAACAGTGTGACAAGGAGGTGGCAAAAGCCGGAAGGATGCTGGGTTGTATACAAAGAGGAATTACCAGCAGAAAGGAGGAGGTACTAATGCCACTGTAAAAGTCGCCGGTGAGGCCTCACTTGGAATATTGGGTTCAAAAGGACATTAAAAGGCTGGAAACGGTTCAGCAAAAGGAAACCAAAATGATTTGGAGCCTGCGTCAGAAAACTTATGAGAAGAGACTTGAAGACCTAGATATGTACACTCTGGAGGAGAGGAGGGACAGAGGAGATATGATTCAGACCTTCAAATACTTAAAGAGTATTAATGAACAAACAAACCTTTTCCAAAGATGGGGAAACTGTAAAGCTAGAGGGCATAACATGAAGCTGCAAGGGGGTAAACTGAAAGGCAAAGTCAGGAAATACTTTTTCACTGAAAGGGTGGTGGATGCTTGGAACGCCCTCCCGATGGAAGTAGTGGGGGCAAACACAGTGACAGAATTCAAAATGACATGGGACAAACACAGTGGATCCCTTTATAGCAGCAGGATAAAATCAAAATAAACTTAACTATCTCTTATATCTCAACAAATAGGGGTGACCTCCATGGAGTGGTGGATACACACCTAAACAAAGGCATGGGGCGGGGTGACCTGCACTGAGCGGTAGGTGCACCTACTCTTGCCGCTTTGCTGGGCAGAATAGATGGCCCATTCTGGTATCTGCCGTCATATACTATGTTACTATGTATCGCCTGGTAATCATTCCTGCTCTTCTTGGAAAAGGGATTGGAGTTAGGTATTCCTAGGGAGGAACTCTTCATCATAAAGGATCAGAGATGGGGGTATTTTTTTAAATCATCCGTTAGGTCCTTTAAAAGATAGTGAGATGAACTTGGCGGGCCACTATCCTTGCATTGATGTGGCCAGGAACGCACAACATTTCCAGCTGCGACAATGCAAAAAGAAATTTATCAGGGGAACTGTCTAACCTGTGCTCATGAGGTACGGCAGCTTAGTGAATGCCATAGTAAAATCACCCAAAAGCAATGGTAGTTTACCATGGCTTAGTAAATAGGGGCCTCTGTTACAGCAAGCTGATTAGTTAAAACTGATATTTACTGATTATATTACCGGTAATCATGCAAAAGAAATTTCCAGCAGTTTGGTCAAATATTATCTTCTTTTGAAGCCTTTGCACATCCCATGCTTTTCAGTGTAAGCAAGGATCAAAGAGAGAAATTTAAATATTACGACTATGTACGTGCTCCCAAAATAGTGCTGTTTCATATGGAGTAGAATATGTTAAAGTGACAGTACAATCCAGGTTCAAAATATTGACTTTCTTAAAGCTTCTATTGCTTCTACTTTTGTTCTTATTCCTGAATCTCCTTCAGTTTGACACTTTTTGGTGTGAACTTGCCTGCAATGGGAGGTGTAGGTGGATCAGCAGGATGGTAAATGCCACTGTACGTGACCGTTTACAAACTTTAACCGTTAATGTCGTCCACAGTATTAAATATAAATTGCCAGTGAGTTATTTAAAAAGATTTGTTTCCAAAACAGTACAAAGGCCCCATGAATGTGAACATCCTGTTTGCAAGGAGGTTATAGCAGCTGCAAATTATTGTGTCTCAGCTCAGTAAACTGCATGCCGAAGGCTCTCATATGACTTTATCTATCATAGAATTTCAGTGTAGATCAGAAGAAATATTAAGAGCAGCACAGCAAATAGCAAAATCATAGGAGCAGAGGGAGAGAGCAGGACTTTGTAGGGAATAGGATAAGTGTCTGTTATTTTAAAATGAGAGGAGAAAAATGTCAATTCAGGTTCACTTCTGTTGTTTTAAGGTATGCTGGATCCTTTGAGCTCGATAAAATTACAGAAATGAAATGAAAACGAAGTGAAATGAGAAAAGAGAAGAATAGGGAATGAAGCAAAAGCCAAAGCAAAAAGTTTATTTCCATGTTCACCACGTAGAACAAGGCTGGGAGACCTGAGTTCAAATCCAACCACTTCCAACAAGTCACTCTGGGACCTTGTTGGATATTTAAGGAGGGTTTTAGTGAGTGCTAATAATCCTTAACATGTGGTACAAATCATTACGACATTTTAAATCCCACATTAAACATCTGGAGGCCGCTTCTGTAACATTCACGCCAGGTCGCGGGCACGTCCATATTGGAAATGGGGATGTTTTAAACCCGATTCCGGTATGGATGCACTTGCGTGTCTGGAATTGGAGACATAGATGTATTAAATGGCATGGACGTCCCCACCCTTGCGATATTCTGAAAAGATGAAGTCTATGATGCTGCCCACCTCCACCTCTCCTGTTAAAACGTGCAGCCCCTAAGCTGCTCCTCTCACTGACAGTGTTCATGCAAATAACACATGAATACTCATCAGACCTAAATGCAGATGCCAACAAGACTAAATATACTAGTCTGTTGGATGCCCAGAACACTGCAAAGTAAGTTCAATGCAGCCAGTGATATAATAACAGCAGGTATAATGTGATCTGTCTGTCCTGACATAGCTGCCATCAGAGCGTACATGGCAGTAGAAGAACCCCTCAGCTAATCGTGCATTGCGCATCTCTGAAACCAGTCTGTACAATGCTAATTATGGACCAGTAAAAGTATGCAAAGGGTCGCTATAGCAAAATGTGAAAACATATCCCCGTGGAGAATAAGGAACCAGTAAAACAAAACACCAAAATGGAGCAAAACATCAACTTGCCCTAGAGTAAAGCGCTCCCTTCTGTTACGCATAAGCTACGTATCTCATAGCCGATGTCTAAAAGATGGGAGCACTTTACTCTAGGGCAAGGTGATGTTTTGACCCCATTTTTGGCGTTTTGTTTTACTGGTCCCTTATTCCTGACAGGGGTTTGTTTTCACATTTTGCTACAGAGACCCTTTGCTGAGTCTTCTGACCCCATTGCGCAGGCACCTGGTGACGCAGTGGTCATCCCTATGGTCCAGGTCCTGGCCAGGCATTCATATCCCCCCAGAATTGCACAGAGCACACAGATCCACCACACACAAACACACTCACTTGCACTCACATTAATCATACTTCTGCCAAAATGATTCCCTGCACCTATAAACAACACCTGGTATAACATAATAGCATGGTGTCCTCGGACTGCAAATCTGATCTGCTTTTCTCACTCAAACAAGAATCATTTCTGTGCTCAGTCACATACTAGCCCTACATCAACAGTCCCATCTTCCAGAACATAGGACCTGGTAGGGAACAAACGACATGTTAGGGAACCCTAGAATAGCTCCGTTGGCACAAACAGCAAATGTCAGCATAGCCAGGATAAACACACTTGCTCCTCTCAATGTTTCTCTAGGGATGGTTAATATGGTTTCTGTACCTTACAACCTTCCCTCACCTCTGCTTTCTTTTCTTTACACCTGCATCTTGTGTCCCTCCAGACTGCAGATACAACAGTTCAAAGCAGACTTGTCACAACTGTTCTTCAATACGGGATTCTTTGAGCAGAACAGAAATTTTTCTAAGTCCTGCCTTTATTTCATGTTTCTGCAGGAATAACATGAACGTCTGTGGGAAACACTAACGACATACACAGGCCTCTTCTGAATATGCTTTATACGTCTCCAATGCTGGACATGCCCCCGTTATGCCCCCTCCCACCCATATTCTGAGAACCCTGTGCTAGCGCCGTGTACATGCAGGACCGCGGGGTTTCAGAATATGGTCATAGATATTTTTCCTAAAAAAAAGTGTTTATGCTGCAAGTCCAAAGGGCTTATTTGTGTTCTGGAATGGTCGACCTCCTTGAAAGATAATTTTATAACAGGTCACCTATGTGTCTTTATAAAGTACTGGGGATAAACCAGAAGACATAGTGGCTAGATCAGGGGTTTTCAACTTGGTCCTCGGGACACATCTAGACAGTCAGGTTTTCAGGATAATCACAATGAGTATGCACCAGAGAGATTTGCATGCCCTGCCTCCATTATATACAAATCTCTGTCAAGCATATTCATTGGGGTTGCCCTGAAAACCTGACTGGCTAGGTGTGTCCTGAGGACTGGGTTAAGATTGCAGACCCACTATTAGTAATCTGTGAACTACCATTAAAATTATCTGGAGTACCTGAAGACTGGAGAATGGCCAGTATAACACCAATTTTTAAAAAGGGTTCAAGGGATAATCCGGGAAACCACAGACTTGTGAACCTGATGTCAGTACCGGGCAAAATGGTAGAAACCATTATAAAAAATAAAATTACTAAACATGTTGATAGTCATGGTTTAATATGACAAAGCAACATGGATTTAGCCAAAGAATGCCTGTACTTTACTTTATAGAACAGGAGTCTACCCACACATCTTACCCTAGGTGCTGTAAGTTACGCCTTCTCTAGAGCAATGCCTGCCACTAGATCTGGAGAAAACACACATAAGTTATAATATTCTAATACTTATGCATGTAAATTTAGGCCCCTGTGCACACCCAAACCAAAAGTGCATGCAAAGGGACGTATGTGTGCACTTACAGAATAGCAACTCCCTAAAGCACACGTGTAAGTGCCCATTTTTACAATCGGGACCGCGCATTTCTAGTCTACTACTTACCGCGTGCCTTTTACAGAGGACTTCTGCTAGGATTTTATAAAGACACATAGGCGCCTATGTGTCTTTATAAAATAGGCTTAAAATAGATGCCTCTTCCATCTCCCAGTCTAGATACCCCATGATAAAATTACTCCCTCACTGTAGCGCAGGCTGCTTCTGTGAAAATGTGAACTGTATCTTCCAGAGCACAGGTTCTCAACTCAGGCCTTGGGACACACCTAGTCAATCACGTTTTCAGAAGAACCACAATGAATAAGCATGAGAGAGATTTGCATGCATTGCCTCCATTGTATGCAAATCTCTCTCATGCATATTCATTGAGGTTATCCTGAAAACCTGACTGGCTAGGTGTGTCCTGAGGATTGGATTGGGAACTCCTGCTCTAGATGTGTAGTTAACTGCTTCATGGTAACAGAAGCTGCCTTAAGATGTGACTGGGCACACACACTTTTTAACTAAAAATCAGGGAGGTTTTCCCTTTAATGTGCTTTACCTTTTGCCTCTAACATATATTAAGGGCAAAACCTTAGCATGGGTTAGTAGTAAAGAAGCCTCTTTGTCTCTCTTTCCCTCACAGATCCACTGAGACTAAGGTTGCCAACTGGCTCCAGATGCGCCCGACAGGCTTGATCCAGTCCTGGGTTTACCCTATTGCATGCAGGGACATGTAGTCTTGCTTTTCTTATGGAGAGCAATAGGGAATTCAGAACTACATCTCCATGCATGCAATGGGGTAAACCCAGGACTGGATCAAGCCTGTCGGGCGCATCTGGAGCCAGTTGGCAACCCTAACTGAGACTCTAAGCACCTCAGTGCAGGAACTCATTGCACAGGTTTCCAATTTGCTGTGCACCGTCTGCTGTTTTAATGCATTTTATTGCTTTTATGATATAAACAACTTTTGATCTCTTTTGGGGGGGGAAATGATATATAAGTGTGACTGGGATCCCCTTCTCCCCCCCAGGAGTTGTGACAGTTGCATCCCGAGCATTTCCATCCCAAACCGAAACCTGACCCAGGAATGGGATTCAGGTCCTCACATGCTACTGCTTCTGAGACAGTCACAGAAAGTGATCTAGTGATACAGCTTCTCATTTTAAGTGTTAATCGATAAACACCAATATATCCACTCCTGATGCCCAAAAAGTGAAAAAGGTGCTTATTAGATAAACACTGGAAAAACACCACATCCCCTAGTACGCTGTCACCCCTCGCCTGGTTTATTTTGTATCCTCCATTCGGTGTTTGTGCCTTTTCTGTGCTGATGACTCGTAATTGACACAAGCATATTTGATTCCACCAGGGAAGGTACCAAGAAATAGGACCTGAAACATGAAATCGTTGATAAACACTGATTTTTTGCAGCCCTCAAAGAACCCTTAATTAGCCTGAAAATAAATACCTAAAAATTTATAAATCATAAACACCTAAGAATCAAAGACCCTATTTACACATTAGTTTTGAAATCCTTAAAGCTACTTTCTCTTGAAATGCTCCTAAATCCTTGATGGGGGTGACTAACCTAGTAAGTGAACATTGTCACTCTTTTTTGATCCCATTGGTCCATGTCTCCAATCATGTCATAGTGACATCTTAAGAGGCTATTTGTGACTCTGAGTACTCCTTAGGATCCAGGATGAAGAAATGAACTAAACAGAAGGGGTGAGTGGCCTAATGGTTGGGGCAAGTTATCTCAGGGCAGAGGGCCAGGGGTTCAACCCCCACTAGAGGACAACAACCTTGGGCTAGAAGGACTGGGGTTTCTAGCCCTATGGGTGCTCCTTGGGCAAGTTGTTTAACCCTCCTTTGCCTCAGGAACAAAAAGAAAACAAACTGTGAGCCCTTTAGGGACAAAGGATATAAATATATATACCTGAATGAACACCTTTTTAGCTTATAGAAAAGCAGTATACAAGCCTAGCTAAATAAAACACAATATAATTGAAAACAACTTAACCAGTAGGAGGTGTGGTAATAGAATTGAAAAAAATGTGCTTTGGAGCCTTTGAAAATCTGAAGCACACCCACACGTGAAAAATAGATTTGAAAGTTGCTTCAGGCATCTTCAAAAGGATTCAGTGCAAATCCGCATTTTTCCTGCTTCAGTATATGGTCCAAAGAGCTTATTATGAAGAGGTCTGAACATCGCTGCCTTCTATAGTCCAACGCAGCCCTATCAATTCAAATGTCAAACATATGCAGACAAAAGGCCAACTGGACCTCATGGAGGGTAATTTTATAAAGTCCTGTGCAGTGTCCATCTGTTTCTATACATATATATGAGGCCAATTTTTTAATGTAATTTTTTAAAGTGCCATAAATCAGTGTAGACTCCTGGTGATCCAGCAGCCCCTGGGTTTTCTTGGTAAGGTGTGACCAGAATTAGATTGGCAGGCCTTTTCTTCCAAGGAAATGGAGGCAAAGTGACTTGCCCAAGAAGTGCCAGTGGGAATCAAACCCTAATTGCTTGGGTACTGGGTTGTTGCTCTGATCACTAGGCTTCTCTTCCATTGTATGCAATGTATACGCATGCTTTTTAGAATAGGGGCATACTTGTGCACCTGAACCGAGTCTTAACTGCACATGACTAGATTGGTGAAGAAAAGTGCATATATTATAGCATTCTATAACATACATGTGTGAATTTAGACCCCTCTTATGCTCTGCCTCATGCACACCCCTATGGAGAGTACACGTGATAGGACTTACACACGCACACGCAGAATAGCAACTGCCCAAAGCCCATTCGGGAGCATACATCCTTGAGAATAGAGACTTCACACGCATGTCTAGCATCTGACTATCCATGAGCACTATATAGAATCAACCTGTAAATATTACTAACCAATCTGTGTTATGAAATTACAATTTCCAAAAAAGAAAAATGCAGGTCTGAGAAAGTTCTCACAGTACACACTGTTTACTGAAACCCTGAATACCATGTTTTTAATGCTTTAATTATTATTTATAGACAATCTACTATTAAGTGAAATGTCAAGAGATTGTAGAACGGAAAACCATGTGGGTTTTTTTACACATGTCTGCAGCCTGATCTCAGGATGGAAAGAGGAAGAAAGAGAAGCGGGTAGAGCTTCGATTCTGATGGGGGGAGGGGGGCAGGGCTGCTTATCCAAGCAGAGCAAAAATTCACTAGAGACAATAAACCTTAAATATTGCCTACATGGCCATTTGCTTATATTGTCTTTGAGCCCCTTAATCTTCATCCTTCTCTTTGTCTGGGTATATGCAGCTACTGAAAATTCAGCATGGGCAACAAGCCAAAGCTTATGGCTTTTTAAAAAAAATATTTTGCTTTCCCATCATCATCATTTGCGTCTGTTTCAGCACAGCTCAGTTTGGGAATTGGGCTTCTTGCACTCTTGCAAAAACTGATCATCATTGATTTCAACTAATTTTCTCCTGTTGGATTCTTAAGACTGGTACATTTTAGTTCCACAAAAACACCTTCCTTTGCTTTTATTCCATGAAACCCAAAAGAGCTGCTTCAGGATTAGAAAGGAATCAAAAGAATGTGGCTTGCAGAGCCGAATTTACCTTTGGTGCAGAAGTAGAGGAGACCACCTGCAAAGATGCGGGGGCTGAGAGAAGGAGAACAGGAGGTTTGGCACTTCCCTTCGGAAGACTCACTATAATGAAAGGGATGCTCCCTCCTCCTCTTCTATCCCAGGGGTACCTTCCTAGTCTACCCAAAACACTCCCACAATGCATCCCCTTGGACACTGTGCATGAAGGGGATCTACACATACAGATAGTGTCTTTCTTAAATAGCTATTTACACATGTTAGTCATTTGGATGTGTAAATTACTACTACTTATTATTTGTATGGCGCTACAAGGCATATGTATCACTGTCTACACACATGTAAGACAATCCCTGCTCAATAGAGCTTACAACCTTTTCAAGAAAGACAAACACAACAAACAGTGGGCTAGGATAGAACTAAGGGGAAATTGTTTCAACACACAAGGGTGATAAATAGGAGACTAAGGAAATCAGGATCCAAAAATAGCCTCAAAGAGGTGAGGTTTTAGCCTAGATTTGAACTGGAACCAGAAATGGAGCCTGATGTACCGACTCAGGTAGTCTGTTCAGGTGTAGGGTGCAGCAAGGTGGAACAAACAAAGTATGGAGTTGGCAGTGGAAGAGAAGGGTACAGATAAATGGAATTTGCCTGATGAGCAGAGTTTCCAAGGAGAGGTGTAGGGGGAGATAAGAGAGGAGAGATGATGAGGGGCAGTAGAAAGAATGCCCTTGTAGATCAATTGAAGAAGTTTGAACTGGATACGGAAACAAATAGGGAGCCAATGAAATGACTTGAGAAGAAGTATTAAGGTGAATATAGCGACACTGGTTGAAGATTAGTCGTGCAGCTGACTTTTGAATGGATTAAAAGGGAGAGAGAGGATTCGGGGGAAGACCAGAGACGAGCAAGTTAAAATAGTCTAAACGGGAGGTGACTAGAGTGAGTAAGGTTCTTGGTCGTGTGTTCAGAAAGGAATTTTGCTGATGTTATAGAGAAAGAAATGAAGGTTTTAGCTATCTGTTGGATGTGTGCAGAAAAAGAGAGGAGTCAGAGATGACCCCATGGTGGTGAGTTGAGGAAACAGCAAGGATGACAGTGAGAGAAAGGAGGAAGGGGGAATAAGGAACTTTGTCTTAGCCATGTTCAGTTTCAGTACCATTAGTTACATGTGTAAAAGCCACATCAGCCTTCTAATATGACTCCATTGTCTGGCTATTTGAACTACAGTGACCATATCCATACTTCAGAACTGTTGACCTTGAGTCTCCTCCAACAAAGGACAGAAGAGTTAGAACTTTGAACTGTGACACGGGTGTAGGCCTGAGGCATAAGACAATGGTCCCAGAACCTTAAAGAATATAAAACCTGTTGAATGTAAATACTACAGCTCTTCAGGGTAACATAGAAACATAGAAACATGATGGCAGAAAAAGACCATATGGCCTATCTAGTCGTAACGTCTGGAACAAACTCAACCAAGGCTGTCATCATGTGCATTTGACCTCAAGACTGGCTGCGCTTGTCATAAGGCAGTTTGCATGACTGGTGACAAAGACTCTTGGGGATTCATATATAGGTATTTTTAAACAAGATGCACTGCCACACCTGGTCAGACTCTCACAAACGCAGTATTTAGTTCAAATCTGTCACTCCTTTTTCACTCTGGAAATGCCAGGATACGCACCAGCGGCCCTTGGAGAGAGCAACCTTGCCATAAATCTTCACATGACCTTCAAGAAAGTTTATTGGAAGCAAAGGGTGATAATAATTTTCTCAGCACAGGCCGATCCAGTCCTGGTTTTACCTACTATAAACATGAACTGGTAGTGGGAAATCAGTCCTGCAGTTCCATGTATACAGTGCACAACCACAGTACGAATGCGCTAATTTACTCTGAAAGAGTTAACAAGACTAATGCTGTGTCAACCCAAAACTCCCTTTCGTTTTCCATGACCCATTTCAGAAATCAGCACCCTTTCTATGAAAAAATAAATTCATATCCTACTCCCAAATCTACCCCCTGAAGATTTGCTCTAGAACTTCCTTTCAATTGATAAATGCCTCTTAGGGTATGTGAGATGTGTTACTAGCTCGGAGGTTAAGGCAACACACGGGCACAAATAAGACTGCCCACTGAGATAGCATTAAGTGCACCTGTGCAAAGGGATCCAAGCGCCGCTGGCACAGACCACTAATGCCCACATTGGCAGTAAAACACCAACAAAGCCTGTTTCATCCCTGTCCCATCCAGTCCTCACCCTGACGCACGATCCCAAGTAGAGCGACTTAGTAAACATGCCCCCTTGTGCACTATGATAACTGTATAAAGCATTTTGGCTGTGTAAAGCATGTGTGGTAAAGGGTTCTTATAAAATTACACAAAGATATCTGTTCATTTTTCCATCCATGAAGACTTAAGGCAGTTCCTTTCCCATACATACATAAACTACCATTTGCACTAACACACATATCGTACAACTAAAATACTCCCTCAGCCAAGATTTAAAAATTAAGCCGTATATAAGCACTCTTGTTATTCCTCTCCTGGGGAAAAGTCTTCTCAAAAGTAGAAAGAGTGCATCTGCTTTAAGTCGGGGCGGAGTTAGGCATTTCTGGGCGGGCAGTGTGGGTAGAGCTGGAACAGAATTGCGATGCACATATACCTTTTATAAAATATGCGTGTACATGCCATGGAGGACTTGTACACATTTATACTTTCTTCAGAGGAGATTTAAATTTGTCTGTGAGGAGTTTGTACTATTGGAACTAGGTCTGGGTGTTTATTATAAAGATGCTTAGATGAACCACGCTAACTGCAACACTGATGATTAGCATGCACTTGTGATGCTCACGCTAACTGCGCTGTGCAGTCAACGCCCACTGTCTGCTCCAACCTTGCCCAGGCCCTGCCCCATTACGCAACGTGTGGAAAATGCACAGTTCAGTATACAATATTGTCCTGTCTATGTGATAACAATTGTCGCAGGCTGCAGAAGTCAACGCATGCTGAAACGCGTGTTAACTGCATAATGCAGTTTAGTCATTTAGGGCTCCTGATGGGCTATATTTTGAGTCAACAACATTTATATGGATTGCATCGGGCTGTTTAGCAATTTATGTAAATGGCCCTATACTATCCATATAATATTCACATATAAGCAGTTATGCATTTTCTGACTGCCGGCGAACACATAATTGACTATGAATATTGGTCTGAAGATATCTTTGCTTGCAAATTGCAGTGAAATAAAATGATTTTCCATACAAGCAAAGCAATGAAACCAGGAAGGATTCCCCAGTGAAGTAATCCACTCCTCCCTACATGCCATCGGCAATGAACATTTTCTTTGTGGAATAGGAGTTGGATTTGTGAAGAAGACAGTCATAAAAATGCTCTTTTCCACGCCATGCCAGTTGGCATGATTCTTTTGAGACATTTGTCAAGAAGACAAAGCAGATAATAAAATTGCATGGGGATACGTGATAGCTCAGGAAGTGATAAGAAACAGGGTTTGCTGCTGACCGCATGCAACTAGAGAAGCACAGCCCCATTTTTTCATCCTGCTGCTAAGATGTGTCATGGGAATATTGCTAGAAGCAGTCATTGTCCTTAGCAAATTCTACTGCCAAGGCATGAGGTATTATTGCAGAAAGTAGCTAAGAAAAAAGTGGCCCCCATGGTATAGCTTTAAAGGAACGTAGGGAAAATGCTCCCTCTGGTATAAGCTAATGGGGGAGGACAAAGCACTGGAGGGAGTGGCTCCAGAGCAGGGCTTAATTTGTGCCAGATTGGGGTGGGACGGATTTGCGGCACTTCTTGAGTCTCCAAAGGAAGTGACTTCAGGAGGAGACGCTGTTCCCTTTCCTTGTGCGTCTTATAGGATGGGTATGTGCTCTAGTGTCTTCTGCTTGTGTCTGTCTCTGGTGAGTATGGGTGTTGCTGTGCCTTGGTCTGGCTGGCTGGGGATTTATCTGCCATGCCTCTGGGTTGGCTCAGGCCTGGGTCATTGCATCTGTTTCCTATGGTGCTGCCATTTCCATAGCTTTCCTGCCTAATTCGATGACTTGTTTTACCCAGGCCATAAGAAAAATTTTGTGGGTCGCAGGTTGTAGGATTTTGGGCTATTTGCCTGCACTGCTTTGGATGAGAAAACTGCAGAAAAAAAAGCAAAATAAAAAAAAACTCCTGCTGCAGGAGGGTCACAGCCCTTGGCTACACCTCATTGGTCAGGTTCCAGAGCAGCAAGGTGGGAGTAATTGCCTTCCAAACTCCAGCCAATCAAGGAAGGGATGGGTGGGGCCACACCAGTTGGATTCCCACAGCCATTCAGGGAAGGGGAGGGCAGGGCCAAGGGTGGGGGCTATTTTGGGCTATTTTTAACCCACTTTGGACTGGAAATTTTTGAGATCATATAGCAACACTGATGTCTTACTTTATTCCTGCTAGGACTTAATTTGTGTCAGAATGGGATGGAACAGCGTTCTGGCATTTCTTGAGCCCCCAATGGAAGTGAAATCAGATTCCGCACTCCTGTGATGGCTGCCTCACCTAGCTCCCAATGAGGTTCCCATCGCTCCTCTGCTGGTTTTGCATGTATTCGTTTTCCTCTCCCTGCTGCCTGCACCACTGCTGGATACGCGGCAGCAGCAAGACAGAGAAAACGTGGGGCCATCAAGCCAGCAAGGCTCTGTCAGTCCCACCCCCGCCGACAAACACTTCCTGTTTCTAAGAGATTGGGTGGTGCAATCTAGCTTGATGGCCCCACGCCTCTTCTCTCTTTTGCTAGTGTTGCATGTCTAGGAAAGCAGAAGAGGCAAGACAGGCAGCAGAGCGAAGAGAAGATGAACACCTGATCGGTGCGGGGGCAGGCAAGAGGAGACGTTGGATCGAATGAGAACAGAAACCCGCTCAGAGGAAAAAGGAGGGGATGTTGGACACAGTGAAATGGAGATGCTGGATTAGTATGGGAGGCCAAAACAAGAGGTACATGGGGAAAAGACTGGGTGAAGGAAGATAATGACTGGTGGAGGGGAAAAGAAAGGGGAGATGCTGGATTAGACTAAGGGGTCAATGGTGGATAGGGGAGGGGATAGAGACCCAAAGGACAGATAAAGACATAGGGATACTGGGAGGGAGAGAGTTGACTGACAGTGGAAGTGTTGGATATGGGGGGAAGGGAGGAATAGGAAGGCCAAAGATGCTGGACTGGGGATGGGGAGGTAACAAGACAGGGAATAACGAACATAAGAGGAGGATAGGGACAGACAAAAGGGATGCTGGTCATCAGGGTAATAGGGAGATAGGGCAGATTATGAGCTTTGGGGGATGAATATGAAGAGAGAGGATTGACATTGGGGGGAATAGGGACATTGGTGGGGGGAGAGGGATACAAAGAGGGCATGCTGGACACTGGGAGAGTAGGATGATAGGAAATGCTGACAAGGGTGTGGGGGAGGACAGAGATGCTGGACATAGGAAGAGGATACAGGCAGAGAGGGAGGCTGCTAGATATGAGGGGGAAATAAGGAAATGGGTACGATAGGGAAACAGAAGGAGGATACTAGACAGGGGTAGTAGAGAGACAAAGGAGAGATGCTAGTTGAAGGGGGGGGAGAGAGAAGATGCTGGACAAAAGGTAGTAGAGGAAGGAGATGCTGGATGAAGGGTGGGAGAGAGGAGAGAGTTAGCAAAGGACTGAGGAAGAAGGTGGCGAATGGGAGGGCAAAGGTGAGGGAAAGCTGAAAAGCTGTAGGTAGATGCAATAAAAAGAGGGCGACCTAATCCTGTACCATACCTTACAGTATACTCGATCTGTGTGCTCACATATTTTATAAATATCTATATACATCACAACTTCATTCTTGCTTCACCCAAACTAAGCCCCAAGGAATGTGCAGTGTGCGTATGGCAGATAAAGACCAGAAGCCCCTAAACTAGGCCCATTGGCGAAAAACAGCCCACAGACCTATTTCTCCTGGTCAGGTTGTTGCTCCCCCGGCTGAACTGCTTCCAGTGATCACTCTCCCCGGCAACCCATCCCTTGTGATCCAGTGTCTCTCCATCTTTTATTCCTCCTTTCCCCAGCCCCCTCATACCTCCCCCTCCCACAGATCCTTCATCTCTCCCTCTCTCTTCCCTCTTCCTCCAACTTGCTTTTGCTTTCAGCAATCACTGGTAGCAGCGGCAGCAATTGCTGACCCAAAGCCTTTTCCCGGTCATGTCCTGGCCCTGCCAGAAACAAGAAGCAGAGTCAGAGGAGCGGGACGCAGCAGAGTGAAGGCTCAAGAGCTGGCCAGTGGAGGAACTGCTACCACTGCCACAATCACTGAAAGTAAAGACCAGCTGAAAGACCATGAGTCGAGGGAGAAGTGTTGGACTGCAGAGGAGAGGAGTAGAGGAAAGTGGGAAGATGCTGAACCACAGGGGTTGGAGAGAAGAGAGAGAGATGCTGGACCCGCAGAGGAAGACGGAGAGAGGGACAGATGCAAGATCATGGGTGATGGAGAGGAGGAAAGAGGGAAAGATTTTGGACCCACAGATGGAGGGGAGAAAAGCAAGATGGTTGAGAAGCGAGATGCAAGACTATTGCCCCAGAGCCTCAGCAGCATCTGAGGTAGGAGGGGATACTTTTGAGAGGGTGTGGGACCCTCCCACTCGCAAACTCCTCAGCCCTTTCAGTGATCTAAAAGGTCTCATGTGGCCCTCAGTCCAAAATGTTTGGGGGCCCCGTCATACGCTTTATGCAGTGTGAACATCCATATCAACTACTAAGCTCTGCACCCCTTAGAGACTCTGCTGTCATCTTTTTTGCACGAGGGTTTATATGCAGGTATTGTAAGGACCCCTTTCTATGGAAAATGCCTTATAAAGTTATGTCAAAAACTGTAGGGAGAGTAATTTTATAACAATCCACTTAAACTGCCTATGGGTTACACCAATTTTTGAACAGAAAGTGTGCTCATATTTTCCTTTTGAAAATTACCCCACGGAAAGTGTGCGCGCACACACACACACAAACATTTCCACCTGCTTGTATTCATACATTTCCTCGTTTATTTTGTATGCATGAATGCTTCTTTTATAAAGTCTGTGTTTACGTCCAAACTTTGTCCCAACCCTGCCTCTGGGAACACCTCCCTGTTCAGGTGGGATAAATTTAAGCACTTTCAGGCTGTATGCGCCTAGGTTTCGGTGCATATATGCCAGGCTATTTTATGAAAGGCTATTTGCCTATGGAAATGCCTTTTAAAATTAGCCCCATACCCACTGCAGATCCGTTTAATTTCCACTGCGCCTCAGAAGAAAAACTTAGGGCAGTGGTCTTGCTGGGGACTGTGCTGCCAACCACCGGTGCAATTTGGTCTAGTGCATATGAACTCCCATTTTCTGCCTGCTTTAGGGCCAAATTCAAAGGTTGAAGCAAAATCAGAGCCAGAAAAGAAACTTGCAAAAAGAAGAAGTCAGTTTGCCTCCATAGCTTCTGGGAGGAGAGGAGCAGGGCAGGGAATCAGTTCATTGAAAACGTTTCTATGACCTTTGGTCTGCAGCCATCAGAATGCACAGCACCAGCTGTAGTTCAGGTGCTTCCCACTTACAAACAACCCAGCCAACATCACATATCAGCGAGCTTCACAGCATTGTCAGAAACAAGCCCATGCACGGCAGGAAACGCGCATCTGCGCTGCACTCATCAACCTGTCCAGGTTCCTGCAACTTTCCAGCGTGTCGACAGGAAGCTACTGATCACATACAACGTGGAAGAATTCTGGGTGCTTTCCACTGCATCTTAAAACAAGTATGCTAAGAAACACTGTACAGCATGTGACTAATTCAAAAACAGGCAGGTTGCTGTACTTCTCAAGCAGGCTGAGTAACGAAGACCTCATAAGTCAGGGATACAATGATATCTCTCTGAATTAAATAAGCAGGGCATTGAAATAGTCCATTCTCAACCCCACCACTATATATAGCTGTCTCCTTAACTTTTAAATATGGCTGCAGATGGAGGCTTCATGTAGCTGGTGGAAGCGGGATTAAGAACATAAGAAATGCCATACTGGGTCAGACCAAGGTCCATCAAGCCCAGTATCCTGTTTTCAACGGTGGCCAATCCAGATCACAAGTACCTGGCAGGTTCCTAAAAAAGACACACAGGTTCCAAAATGCTTGTATTGGGGCAAGCAGTGGATTACCTGGGTCCTCTTTAATAATGGATAAGAACATAAGAAATGCCATATTGGGTCAGACCAAGGTCACATTAGCCATTTGCTCCTTTAAGGTGATCTCCTCATCTATAACGACCCTAGAATTTTTGCTTCTGTCTTTACATCAAGTAATAGCCCCGTGGAGGTATATTAGGAAACTAATATATTAGGCAACACCCTCCCTCAAGAAATTAGAACAGCTACCAACCTCACTACCTTCCGCAAGCTTCTCAAAGCCTTCTTGTTCAAAGAATACTTTTGAGGGTATTACCTAATCTGTATTCCTCTACAATCTTCCCCCTGGATATATGACCTCCAGACCTTAGCCTGTCCCACTGGACTGTATGTCCTAACCATGTCTGTTAGCCTCCATGATATATAACAAACTCTCATTGAGCATGTTACACATTATATATTAACCTGGTTTTCCAGTTCACACTAGATGTTAGCATGTTAAGCTATTTATGTTCTGTGTTAACCTGGTTTTACTGTTCATTGTAATTTTGAAGCTATGTTCCATGTAAACTGCCCTGATATTTGGAAATGCGGTTGAATAAATAAATCTGTTGAATAAATAAATAAAATAAAACTATGGTTTCCATATCTAAAGATTTTCTACGTTTTTGAGTTTTTAATTGAAGTTTGCATTGAGAAGTAGACTAATGGTTAGAGCACTGGCTGGGTAACTAAGAAACCAGCGTTCAATTCCCACTAATACTAGTGGCCTTGGGCAAGTCACTTTACCCTCCATTGCCTCAGAGGAAAAAGCCTGGCAATCTACTTCCAGTCACATTGCCAAGAAAACCCAAGAGTCAGCATTGACTCAAAGGCCCACATTGCACTATCGCTTGCAGTTGAAGTTTATTCTGACTTCATTGAACGCTAATCACATAGAGGCACTGCTATAACCTACACACCTTATATTATCATTAGCGACTGTAGCAGTATTATCCCAAGGCGAGTTAAGGTTCTTATCACTCAATGGAAATTGTATAAATTAATTTATGTGACTTCAATGAGTATATAGATGAACAAAATAAATACATCTTCCATTTACAGTCATTTAATTTAAAGAGCATTAGGGATATACATTTGTTTGCATGTTTGGGTGCCTTAGAAATTTAGTGCAAGCCAAATCAATAATATGCACATAAACCTATAAATTAATGTGTGTGCAATCAAATAATACATGTTGAAAAGTTCTAACACATGTACAAAGTTATTAAAATGTATGAAAAGAACTGCAAAAAACACCCCACCCAAAAACTGAAAAAAATCAAAAATGAACTGAAAATTGTTGCCCGATGCACATCCCTAAGGGTATCTAGGGACTCAATGAAACTATTAGTTCAAACAACTGGGCAATATGTTGCCTAACATTTACAGGGCCGTATTCAAGTAAACAATATTTGAGTTTTTTACCAGTAGATAAAGAAGGAAGGGGGAGGGGAAGCCTCTCAGTACTAAGGCCCCTTCCCTTGTTTCAACTGCTTAACTAGTCAAAGCATAAACCAACCCGCTCTGTCTGTAAAACGTCTTATGAAGAATATTGGGGAATCTCCATCAGCAAAGGGTTTGATAATGCAGTCACAAAATATCACATCTTGCACTTGACATTAGTACTTTTTCATATGACATTACGAATCTGAAATCATTTTTCTAACTTGAGCACTTCTGCTTCCACCTTTCATACCCTTCTTTGCTGTCCTTCTTCCTTTATGCATTTTCACTGTCTCTTTACTCCTTTTCCCTTCTTTTGCTATATGGAGAAAATCAGTTATTTGAGGTACCAGATCCTGTAAACCGATGGGGGGGGGGGGGGAGAGTTGGCAATCATCCGTCTATACTCCGAAGGTAAAAAAAACTCAACTACAGTAGGGTAAACTCAGATAAAGGGAAAAGAAAGCAGCAGATGCACTCAAATTATGACTGAACTCTCCTTTCTCGAATTGGAAGATAAAAAGGTTACCATATGATAGATGGCCAACACAACGGTTGATGTTCTGACACTGAAGCAGCAGCAACACTTCAGAAGCTCCTGGGGTGTATGGGAGACCATGTTCGCAGGTGGCTTTTGTTCCCCCAATGCTGTTCAAACCAAAGATGTATAAGATATTAAACACAGCAGAAGGAGGGAGGGCAACTCAACCAACATTCGACTTCCTTCCTGGTGGTGAAATGTGTCAAATCATCTTAAGCAGTCTCATGACTCACTGCAGATAAAATCTTCAGCTCCCTAACAGGAACGAAAATTGAAAGAAAAAAGCATTATAGAAAGTAGGGTGTCATTATCACGATCAAGCTAGCTGCATGCTCGTTATAATATACAAAACTGATTGAAAGGTTTCTATTTACACGACTGCAGTTATATAAAAAAACACAAAGTTTGTTGAAACAGTTGGAAGATAAAAGGTTTAAGGATCTGAAATTGTAATCGTGACTATTTTAAAAGGCACTGAATAGCACTTCAAAATTCACTTGATGGATATAGCTGTACAGCTTCTGTACAGATTAGGCTAAAATTTTACAGCCCCTCTTCCTCATAAGAACGTAAGAAATGCCATACTAGGTCAGACCAAGGGTCCATCAAGCCCAGTATCCTGTTTCCAACAGTGGCCAATCCAGGTCACAAATACCAATCAGGTTCCCAAAAACGTACACAACCATCAGATTTGCAGATAGCCTGGGTGCAACTAAAGCCACCGCAATGGGTGGCGAAAGCTGCATAGTAACTACTGTCCATGCCCCCAGCAGATATTTCACGGCTTTTGCCGCTAAGACGGTGCTATCTGTACTAACACGCTACATTTGCAGCAAAGATCTAATGCTGTTTAGTAAACATGCCCCCACATGCTAACCAGTCTCAGTGCATCTTCGACAAGTCCTTTAAATGCTTTGTTTTCCAGGGGGGGGGGATGTATATGTAAGCACTAAGGGCCAGATATTCTTCTGGGCAGGCTATGTGCCGCATCGGCGCATAACCCTGCCCGCCGACTCTTAATCCCGGATAGTCAATACCGGGGTCGTATGCGGCCCCAGCACTGAATATCCGGGTATCACCACACAACCCGGAAGCCGCCAAAACTAACTGGGCAGCAGCAATATTGAATGCTGCCCGGTTAGCACCTGCGTTGTAAAGATAGGTGAGGGTTTTCCTTGCCTATATTTTTGGTGCAGAGCACTAACCGGGCAGCATTCAATATCACCGCTGCCCGGCTATCTTGTGCCCGTCTCTGCTCTGCCCCAGAACATCTCCGAGATGCCCCGATGCTAGCCGGATAGCATCGGGGCACGTAGGGGACATAGCTAGAGATAGTCAATGGCACTAGCCATGTATTTGCCATTGAATATCCCCAGATAAGGCATTTACATGGTTTACTAGGCCGTAAACCATGTAAATGCCCTTCAAATATCGGGACCCAAATGTCTACTGCCTCCTGAAGGTGTTTTGGGGCTTGTCTCCTGTAGGCTTTAAGGAACTGCAGGGCAGAAAGGCAGTCCAGGGGTTACAGGTGGTCTATCAAATGGTGTGATAAATAAATAAATATACAGATCTTAAAAAGCATTGATCCGAAATGACTCAGGTGCTCCACTATTCACCTCTTCCATTGAGAAAATTAGCCATTTAACTGTAATCCACAATAGGATATTGTCTCCTATCCCACAGCTTTTAAATTTCCTCAGGAGTCTTTCATGAGGTACTTTGTCTAAATTTTTCTGAAAATCCAGATATACTGTATCAAATGGATAACCTTTATCAACATGCTTATTCTGACCATCAAAAAATGTTGCAGATTTTCAAGGCAGGATTTCTCATAGCTAAATCTATGCTGGCCTTGCCCCATTAAACCATGCCTATGTGTTAATTAAGGTGACATTTTACCTACCAGTGAATGTCCTTTCCTTGAGTCCTGCTAAACCAGTCCAATCAAGTGAGTTGTGTTCCCCTACCAGCAGATTGGTGGAGACAAAAATCCAATGAAAAGCCCAGATTTCAATGACATTCCTCTCATGCCTCTATTCGCCTTAACCACCAGAGGTCACTCAGTATTCGACCCAAAACATATGGGAGAAAACATGGCAAGCTTCACACAACCTCTGTTGTGGGTAACAAGGAGTAATCAACAGTCAAGAACTATATAGCCCCTCGTTTTAAATGTATCCCCCCAATTGTGTTGTGACCACTTTGATTGAAGGATAAGGTGGTATACAAAACTGTCTAAATAAATAAATAAATAGGAAAGCATAAACAGAAGGCTGTCTATAGAAGAAGAACCTAAAGAGTTGAGTATAAAAAGTCATAGTGGACCCAATAGCAAAGCAAATACAGATTCAGATGTGGGCCCTGGACTGGTCTAGAAGGACTCAAAGAAAGGATATTCACTGGTGAGTAAAATGTCACCTTCCATATTTTCCTAGTAGTCCAATCCAGACAAGCAAGATGTACTAAAGCTACAAAATCACTCGGCGCAAAGAAGACATGGTAGCTCGCAAAACTCTTAAGCTGAAGACACTATTTGCCCGTGCATGGACATCCAAGCAGCAGTGCTTGACAAAGGTGGAAGTGCTGTCCATATTGCTGCCTGACAAATATCTGCAGGGGCGTGCAAACCCTCTGGAACTCACTGGTTTTGCAACAGATAAACCGAGACAATAGCCTCCTTAATCCAGCACCCGAAAGTCAACCTGGCCACTGTTTCACTCTAGCGCAGAGTAGACCAGCAAGCAGCACAAAAAATATGGTCTGACTTACGAAAGGAATCCGTAACCTCCAAGTACCAGAGAAGCACCCTCTGGACATCCACCCCCGTTCATCCACCTTGTCCTTTCATCAATTGTGGCCTTGGACAAGCCACTTAACCCTCCATTGCCTCAGGTAGAAACTCAGATTGTAAGCTATTTGGGAACAGGGAAATATAACTCACCTTGATCTTCTCCTGGAAAGGCATACGCTAAATACTAATAAATAATAACAACCCTTCCTCGCTATCCAAGTTTCCTTTCTTCTACATTCTCTTCTACCTTCACAGCCCTTCCTCTCCTTCCATTCTCTTTCATTCAGAAAGGAATTTACTCCACTTCCTCTTCTATCTTCTCTCTTTCATATGCCAGGATGGCAGCTCCCCACAAATCCTCACTCAGAAGAAAAGATCCCTCTCTCTTCTGCTTTCACCCTCTTATCCCCTTCCCTCCTTCCAAGAACAGCAAAACTATCCCTCTGTTCCACTCTCCCTCACTCAGAAGGGAATGGCCCTCCATCCTTTTCTCCTACCTTCTCCCCCTCTTGCATTCTCCCCCTTCCTCGCCCAGCATAGAATAACCCTCCATCTGATCAGAGGGGCAAGAACCTTCACTCTGTCTGGTGGTTCTTTCACTAATCCAGCACATGCTAAATCACTTTACTAAAACTGACCTCTATCTGGATAATGCCAATGCGATCCTAAAATATGAAATTATGTTGCCGAGCATGACATGGGTGCTAAAGACCCAGGCCACAGAGGAGACTTCTTTCACTTTCTTTAGGTCCATATGCATATGTGTTGCTTCAAAAGGTGCCACTGTGGACTTCCTCTGCTCCCAGGGCCAGTGTTAGACATGCAAGGGTCCAGGGCAGAAATTGGTAAGGGGTCTCCAAAGCCAATATGCAGGCTATACTTCCTTCAACCTGAAGCAGACTTGGGGCCCCATGTGGCATGGGGCCCAGGACAATTGTCCTGTTTGGCACCCCTAACGTCAGCCCTGTCCACTCCTCTTCTGACTCTCCAGTCTTTGGGGTCTCTAACATTGCCCCCTCCCAACTCTCTGGGATCTGCTGTCTGGCCTTCCCTGTAAGCGCCAAAATCATAAATCCAGCCCTGCTCCTGGTCTTAGCACTACAAAGTAGTGCAACTCTCCTTTTATGAAACAGGCCTAGCTTTAAGTGATCTATGAGAATTATCGGATAACATATGTATTGCCCACAGACTTGGGCAGAGTTTGCTTTAATATGCTTTGTTGTAAGTAAAAGAAATCATTTTTCTTAGTGACCCTCAATGGCTAGCAGATGCTCTCTCTTTTGTGAAGCTTTAGGTCCAGTCTGTGATCTGACTTCAGATCTTTCTCAGCTTTTGCTTGGCTATATTTTTGCCGCTCAAATGCCTGCATATTGGCAAAGTTGTAGAGGCAAAGTGCCACTAGACCTGACACAAGTAAGACCACTGACCCAACTGTACAAATAGTCAATGGCAAAGACTTCACGGCCTTGTTTCAGACCTTTGATGAGCTACAAAGTCAGCCGAGCTGTTATATAAGTGCAACAGTGCTACACATCCATAGGAAATGAAGGAGGAGCCGCTGTAAAGCAGTGTTAAAATCTCACTGAGGCTCCTCGTGGTCCTCAGCAAGTCACTTTACCCTCCATTACCTTGGGTACAAACTCTCAGATAAGCCAACATGTAAATAGTTCGTTTCTATTTAACATATGTTATTTGTAATGCAGTTATCCTGTTAAAACTGTACATTTCTGTTATATTGTAAGTTCAGTGTAGATTTTCTTCACTGCACAGTTATTGTTACATGTAAACCACGCTGATGATGAATAGCGCGGTATATAAGAAAAATAAATAAATAAATAAATAAAACTTAGATTGTAAGTCCCCTGATAGCAGGGAAATAGCTACTGTACCTGAACATAACTCACCTTGAGCTAAATCCAAACAAATGAATCAAATATGTGATTCAGACATTGAGGACTTCTTACAAATGGTTCTGCTTCAAGGGCATGTAGAAATATTCCTCTTTCTAGCTCACTCCTACTTGTCCTTGGCAAATTCTTCCCAGTAAATGTTCTTCCAGGAAACCTATATTCATTCATGCTTTCCCGTGCCCATTAAAATGTTTGTCACCCCAGTCTTCTTGGAAGCCCAATGCTGTTGCATCTCTGCAGGTTAACATTGTAACTGCCACTCCATAGAGTCGATTCGATTTTTTGGTGTTTTTACAGTAACTTTCTTTCCCCAGTAAAACTAAAAGGCACCATTCCATGTTTCGGGTTCATTATTTTGAATTAAAATTTCCTTAGCTTCTTGCAAGATAGCTTTTCTATGGAAACAGCAGACTGATGTCTTATGTCAAATTATTTTGATTTGTATACCCTAGTGGCACCTATAACACAGGAATCAACAGTAGGCGTCTTTAGAGTTGACGTTGAGAGCATGAAAGATAATGGAAAAGAATGAGTAGGATTGTCTTCATCAAGCTGACAAGACGTTACAAAAGGATCCAAAGGCGGGGGTGGGGAAGATGGTGGTTCAGCATTTCAGATTAAGGGACTTATTAAATTAAGATTGTTTCCATAGGCACAGAAGAGAAAAAAGTCATTTTCTGAATAAGGTCTTTTATCCAAACAACTTCATACACCCCTTTTTACTTTGTATGCTGAAGATAAACACGCTAGCTCTTGAAACGTATAACTACAAATTTACATGAGAGGATTTCATTTAAAAATGAAATCATTAAGGTCTTTTATATTCTCTGTGTTGTCTACTCCATCCACTCCACACCATTCTTTTTCCTTCGCAGTAGATACATAGAAATGAAGGTGCCGGAAGATCAAATATTTCCAGTTAAAATAGTTTGTTTATAGCCCAAGGCTGGATTCCCTTGGAAAGCTTTCATTTTTGTATTTCCTTTTCCAGACAGAGTTCGTCTTGTCCTCAAACCCACTGGACCATCCCATAACGTGTAAAAGCAAACACAATTTGTGTCCCACATCATCCTGTTTCTTCCAATCACTCAACAGTGACTAAAGACCATTGAGCGTACGGATGCCGAATTCCTGGAATTGCATTCTCATGAGTGATCCCTTTGACTGGACTGCATGCCACATAACCCTTCCAAGAACCTGGCAGAAGAAACAGAAGCAGGTCACAGAAACTTGAGTATGGTAGGAAGTGGAGCTAAACACATGAGGCTGTACCTCGGTTACAAAACGTCTGAATTTAGTACGCCTCTTTAAAATCCCGGGTTGCCCATGCTGGAAGTTTGTCAAGAGACTGTCATCTTTCCTAACATCTTTACACAGCCTACTTTGTCAAATGTGCTTAAAATAACAATAAGGACATCTTTTTAAAATAAATAGCAGTGATCACCACCTCTCAAAAATACAGCTCCCTACTGCTTGGATGTTATCCTCAGAATTTCTGTTAAATCATCATTCTGCTTAAATTGAAAAAGCATCTGTCAAAGGGTCTTAAAAACTAATTCCCATGAAAACCAATTCTGAAAGCTAAAACTATTTTTATCTAGTCCCAAGACAAGAGTGTCCCTCCAACAGCAGTAGAGAATATCCCTTGCTAGGCACATCAATCCTTGCAGGAACCTGGAGGTTGGCAGTCATGACATTTCATTCCTTCTCTTTTTCTACTCTTAACTCTTTCTTTTTACACTTATTTTATTTCTTTTCTATGTCATCCTTCGCAAGGCATCAAGGCAGTTTCTCTTGATCAAATTCTGGAACAGAATGAAGAAATAAGTCTGTACTTTGTTCAACCGGTTGAAGGTAATTTCTTGTATGTATGTCATGGGCTTCAATAACAAAAGCCCCAACCTTTGTACTGATATCATCATGTTGTACAGACATTGAGCAAAATGTCTTTCTAAGTTAAATAAAAAAAGAAGCCCTCTGATGATAACTGCTTATCAGACAGCCTATAAGACAACCCTCATCCCCCATGACCTACCAGAAAAGAAACCCTGCAAGAATTAATCATAACATAAAACCTGGTCCTATCCAGAAATCCTGTAACGTCAGCAGAAGGGATCTAGATGACCTCAAAATCTCACTGTAAGGGGTTTTGGGGTGCCGAGGGATGCAAGCTGCAATGTGCAATAAAACATTTTTTGTGATCTGAAGTAAGAGAATATTGAGATTTTGCTCCAGTCGCAAAAAAACTCAAATTCATCCCAATTGACCTATGTCAACTTCAAGCTTCATTTAGATTAGCTGAACCTAAGGGGTCCTACTAGAGATCCAGATTTAACCTAAACTGGGATCCCGAGCAAGATGCATACAGAAGCAGATGTGTCTACTACCTGTACAAGTTGCCAATATCCCCTGCTGCCATAGCCTCCATCTTCCGGTTCTGAGGGCCCGCCGCTATGCCGCTATCTTTGGACATTGTCCAGTCGAGATCTGACAGTGCCTGGAAATCTCAGAAACGATGGTGAGGATTTCAGGGGGATCTTGTTAGAGCCTAGACTGGGAGAGATGGGAGAGGAAGAGAGGTTGACAGGGAGAAAGAAAGGATGAAAGCCACAGAGTCTGCAGGATGGTGGGGGAAAGAGAGAGTCAGGGTGATCAGAAGGAGGAGGGGGTTCAGGGCAGGAGAACAGAAAGAGAAGGTTGGGGCTGGGAAAGAAGGAAGGATCAGGCTTAAGGCAAAGGTTGGTTTTATGGCACCATCATATCCCCTAATCAAAAAGATATTCCATTGTCCTTATTCTGCTATCTCTTTGCAGCTAGCCTGGGACTTTCAGCTCACATCTATCTGCCAAATGCATTTTTCTCTGGTCAGCTCCTGCGCAGTACACATGGAAACAATAACAGGAAAACAGGGGACAATCCCTACCAAAAAGGTCCATGATAAACAGTAAAAAGGAGGGTCAAAAAAGAAGAACTACCCAGTAATTGTGTTTAGCCCGATACGGCCAAGTTTTGGCACAATCTGCCTGTGTCATGGGCAAAGTAATACATCCAGCAAACAATAGAACTGCGTCGTGGCATCGGCAAACCTCATCACTGCTGCCTATTACAGGTGCATCATTTAAAGTCTGCTGATGCGTATCATCTTTCTATTACATGAATGTCATCATATCTGGGGAAGGAGGAGGGGAGGGAATAGAGAAGAAAGAGCCTGTCACTTTTTTAACAGTCCACAGTGCTGAAAATTGAAAGAGAGAAAACCTGCGTGTCGGTAAAGCAAACGGATTTCATCTTTTGCCTTCTGAAATCCAGACTCCAAGGGAGCTACACACAGACACAAGTCAATTTACAAAGGAAGTGATGCATTTCCCAGCAGCTAGCTACCTTATCTGTAGATAGTACCGCGAAGAAAATACTGTACATCTAACTGGCCCAGCAATATCTGTATCGTGAGGGGGTGGAGGGAGAGCAGAGCGAGAACACAACGACTATTTCTGCTTGTATAGTGCCCCCAAGTATACACAGCACTATACGTACACACCCATGTAAGAGACAGTCCCTGCTCAAAAGAGCTCACAGACGCATACTGTACAACAAACAGGAGACTACAGTAAAACTAAAGGGAAATGGTTACATTACACATGGGTAGTAAACAGGAGCGTAATGGGGTCAGGCTCCAAAAGCAGTAGTCCAATAGCAGGATCCAATAGCACCACCATAAGCTATCTAGATAGAGGTGATATTCAGTTATTATATGAATACTTTAAAGGGTCAATATTTAAACACCATGGTCGGCATTTCTTTTTTCAGATGCTGCCCAAATGAAACAGAATCCAGAGATCTGCCGGTACTAATCACCTAGTGGTAATATTCAGCCACTATCTCTATTAGAAACCATATAAAGTTAGGCAAGTTTTTTTCTCTGACTAGCTTTATGCAGTTTCCTATCCGGTTAGCAGACTGAATTTTGTCACTAACTGGATAGCCCCAGGGACCGCCCTCATTTCACCCATGGTCCACACAGGACGTCTTCAAGACATGCAACGATGTTGCAAACCCTGGCTGCTCCGTCCATCTGGAACTCCCTCCCTGACGAGCTGAGACTAATCATTGAAATCAAGGACTTCAGAAAGAACCTCAAGACAACCCTGTTCATCGAATACTATGGCCTCACCCCTTAAGCCAACTTTCAAGACCAAACTCCGGTCCTTCCCTCCTCCCTAAGACTATATAGAAGATTGTATAATAGCTCACGATGTACTATAGCTCACTATGTAGAAAATACTACTCTAATCTATCCCACCCTACACCTACACGCCACACTATCCACTGCATGTAGACACTTGCCCCCCCCCCCCTCCTGATTGTTTGCAGTGGAAACCACCTTGATTGAATGATAAGGCGGTATATAAATAACATTAAATAAATAAACAAGACAAGTTTCCCAAACACACACAATATTGCATTGTCATTGTGAAGGGCACTGAGGATAGCATAGTGCCAACTTCTTGGCCCACTCCAAAGGTTTTAGTGCCGGAACGAGCACTTTTCCAATGCTTATTCGTGTCTGGAGTAGGTCTAAGTTTAGATGCGGGTACAAACATCCCCAAGAATTCTACGATTGACTGAGGGTGTCTACATCTTTAGTTCCTCCCTGGACATGCATCCATCACACTCCCTGCCTATTTAGATGTTCCTACAGCAGAGATGACTAAAAATCCTGTTTCTGTGATCGCTCTAAAGACGTCTCCATGATTTGGACATCCACATGCCAGACATGTAAATCACATCTAAGCAATTTAAAATGACCCTCCATAGTGCCTCGGAATATCATGGTCAGTGGGGCTCATGTGGTTAGCAGGTGCTGCTATCTGCTTAAGCCCTGTCAAATATTGTCCCAGTTGGGATGTCCATCCCCGCTATTCATGCTTTTTTCTGGTCTCTTCTACCTTCCCTGCATCTTGTACAGGGAAGTTAGATGGGGGTGGGAAAGGGGCATTGCGGGGACGGCATTAGGGCGGGCAGTGGGCGGTCATCAGCCCCAGATATAAAGGCCTTATTCTAATGTCGGCCCTGTATGTCCGAGGTTGGCAACTTACATGGGGAACTTATTCCACCTCCGAGGTGGAATAAGGTCCTCTAGTCGCCAGGGATCGGCGGGCCCAGGACTGGATGAAGTAGGGGGGCCGAGGACATTCCCCACAGCCTGACCCTGGCCTTAGGAGGCCAGATTAGGGGTCAGGCTGTGGGGAAATCACTGCTGGAGTCGGAGGCTATGGATTGCAGCTCTTCAATGGAGCCGCGGTGCCATGGCAACTGGATGCCATGGCGCCGCGGATCCATTGAAGAGCTCTGACTGAGTTAGCCGGGGAAGGTCTGTATGTGCAAGCTGGATGGAATCGGGGTCCCGGCCTGCACGTACAGGCCTGTTCACGATTCTGATCGCGGGGGGCTAGACGTGCCCTGCGGGATCAGAATCACAACTCCCTCTGTGTGTCTGGTTCCAGCCGGACGCACAGAGGGCCCGGATGTGCAGAATAGAATCAGGCCTTATATGTTTAGTTTACACCTGCTGAAGAGGTCAGCAGACAATTTATTTGCACAGACAATACATGTATTCAGAATGGTTCTGAATATACATTGACTTTTAAATTAAAATGAAGCCTGTCGCCACTGAATATTACACCCCCAATTTCTCTGCCCCAGGGGGCTTACAAGGGGCTTATCTACTAAGGATTTTCTCCATTGTGTCTATGCAAACCATGCTCAGTATATGTGGTGCTAAATTTATACCTGAGGTAATAAAAGGCGATGTTATATAGCAGGTGACGACAGATGCTGACAAAAGGGGGCCTTTCCAGTCTGCCCAGTAAGGTGGATAGAGTTGTAACTGGTGCTCCATGTAGCAGTTAACCCCCCCCCCCTCCCAAATGTCCTTTCAGTGTGTTTTGAGCTGGTTTCCATCCTTTTGCCTTTAGGTCAGTAGGAGAGACAGGATTTGAATCCTGGTTTCCCTGGTTCTCAGCAGGTTGCTCTATCAGCTAGGAAACTCCTCCGCTCTGACCTCTTCCCCTGATTGGAGAATATAATCCCCCTGAAGACCTGCCCAGCTAAATCTCCTTCCATATTCCTAAGGCAGTTTCATAGCCACGTTAAGCATAAGAACCTCAGCTTCGTAAAGCATACGCTAAAGTCACATTCCTAGGAGGCAAAATAAGAATTCCTCCCATTTCTTAATCTTGTGCTGTGTGCCCATCATACGGCTCCACCACTCAAGACTGGTCTTCTCATACACTGCACTCGTGGAGGGTAATTTTATAACAGGGTGAGTATTTTAGCAAGGCAATAGTCACCTACTGAGGTGCTGTTTTAGAGGGTCCTACAGTATGTTTCTTTCTAAAATGCTAAGGACAGAGAACGTTCCTTAAATGCAAGCAAGGACATTTGCATCTGCTCGAGAGCGGATATAAACAGATGCGCATAGAGTACGCAAGCACGCACATAGAGTACGCAAGCGCGCACATAGATTAGGGTGTTTCATAATCAAGGCATGCACATATGACCTCGGCCCCTGTTCCGCCCAGACCACACCCCCAGCTACACCTACTGGCACCGCGTGCACATTCATGCCAAAGCGCATCCTTTTACGACGGTCGGTATTTTATAAGAGGCTTTTTATGCACTTATGTAGCCTCATGTGCTCATAGAAGACTCCATAAAATTACCCCCGTAGAGTTTTCTGCAGACTCCTTCCCCTTATGGAAATAAAAATAAGATTCTGGGTTGTTTTTAAGGAAAAACCTCAAGAGAGATGTCCCTATGGGTTAATTTTCACAACCAGTTGGTCATTCATGATTGTATATGTGCATTTTTCAAGTCTTTGAACAAAATCTGTTATATCGCTTGAATTAATGATGAATTATACTCTTTCACATCTAGGCATTAATATAAAAAAACCGTATTGGCAAGTGGGAAGAACACTTAGATCTTGCAGTAGTTCAGAAAGCTCCATTCATTGGACTGGAGGACAGATGTTTAGTCAAGGCTGTTTTTCTCTTTTCATAAGGAAAAGAAAACCCCTGAACTCTGAGTTTGCAGCAAGAATATTGGATCTGGTGATCAGAAACCACAGTGCCTCAAACTTTTGGGGTTCACTTCCTTTACCCATAGAAGCCCCACAAACAAGCACCCCTTTTCACTGCCAATGATAGGAGAGGAGAGTTCCAGTCACAGCAGAGAAAACTGAATCTTAGGGGTATGTTTACTAAACGTGAGTAACGCGCGTAGTATGACGTTACCGACCGTAAGTGCAGTGTAACGCGCGTAAACACGCGCCAACGACCGGTAACGTCGTACTACGCGCGGAAACCGCACTTAACGATCGTAAAGCCCCGCGGCGCGTTAAAACAGCGCAGAAGGTGGAGAGTGGGCGGAGAGAAGGGGTCAATGGGCGGAGAGGGGGCGTGGAGAGGCTCCCCCTCACTAACGCGCTGTAATTCAGAGCTCAATCCCAACGCGAATGAAAACCTGCCGTTAAAGGCTTTTAAAGGGAAGTGAAACCATTTCCGTCAGCAATGTACAGCAAAACCGGGGAAACACACAAAACGTGAGCAGTGTGATACATGTGCACTGAACAAAATAGCAGATAAAACGTTAAAAATGACCACAGGAAACATTTTAAAAAGCATAATACAGCTTGGCAACAGTGATAGCAATGGGCAACAAGGAACAACACTGCCTGGAAAGCACCAAATACAAATGAAATGATGTGTGGAAGGGTCTACGCGTCACAGACCCTTTTAAATATCATTTCATTGTAATGGATTGTCCTGGGAGTGTTGTGTAATGTTTCCCAATGATATCATTGTTGCCCAGCTTGGTTATGGGTGTGTGCCCCTTTTGTGAGATATTCTCTGAGGTTTCTGTGCACCGTTGTCTGCATACAAGGTAAATGAGGTCACAATAAACCTGTTGCAGAGCAGGGTTTCTGACTTGTCAGGCCGGTTTAACTAACTCCAGGGACTGCACTGTCTCTGTGGCTACAGTGTGGTGCAACAGACACAGCCAGTGTCCGTAAAACCAGAGGGTCACAGGTTCAAATCCCAGCTGGGGGTCCTGCCAACCCAGTCCCCATAGCTTTACCACCACTAAACATTGATAGTAAAGACACACCTTTATTGCAGAGAACATACACATGGCCTATATTTTACCACACCAGAAACAGGCACATTACCGTAAAGCAGAGTTTCGCAAATGTAGTCCTGGAGGGCCCCACAACATTCCGGTTTCATGCTGCCTCCAATAAAGATGCCTGTGCTGCATAGCTATGCACCACCCCCATGTTATGCAGATGTAGCTCATGCATATTTATGAGGGACAGCATGAAAACCCGAACAGTGTTTGGAACACCAGGACTGGAGTTGGGGAACGCTGCCGTAAAGCAGCAGCCAACAGGGCCACACACCCACAGGCCCCATTGGCCAGTGCCACCTGGAGAGGCAAGAAATTGGGTCCTGCCTGTATCTCCCAATACTAGCAGTTGCATACCTTAGCAATGCCACCCTACACCTGGGTATATGGTACACAGCTATCAAACGTTTGCTATGAGAACTGGCAGATATCAATTCCTCTGTTAAGCACATTTTGCTCATTGAGCTCCACCATAACAATCATTCTGATGTCTGCAGTGTGTGCTGCAGGTCTGGTCTCTGACAGTGTTCCCCACCCTGGGGAGTGACCCCCCAACAGTCTTGTGTACCATATCCATGCCTGTACTATGCCCAGGACTGGTGTGGTGTGTATGGCTGCTGACCACCTCTATAGTAGCACAATGCTGACATCGGTGTGGGGGTGGTTGTCTGTCTATCCAGTGTGTGGTGGCTGCAAACACCTTCCACAGGCCACAATGCCAGCAATGTTGCCAGAATTGGGCTGCCAATGTGCATAATGAGGAGCAAGGTACCATGGGTAGAGGCCGGACAGGTTGGCCTGGCCAGGGCGCATCTGCACAGGGCATAGGGCAGTGACAGGCACATTGTAGTGGCCGGCCACCACCTACACAGACAGGGTGACCTCAGTATGTGCTGCTGAGAGATCACTCTCACCCTGACTGTGCAGTGACCACAGCATGGCTAGGCACCCCCATAGTGCTATCTAGTATTTCTCTCATGTGATATATATGGGTTGCCTTTTGGGGCCCTGTCACTGATTTAACTGTGTATGCTGACATCCCAGTTCTGGGTGCAGGCATCTCCACTGGGCACTAGCAGACTATTTGCAGCTGGTATGTGTTGTGATGGAGTGGCTTGCAGGGTGCAGTGGCTGATGGCTTGCACCAGGGGAATATCAGATAGTGGTGGGGTGCAGCATGCCATATCTAGGCCTAATGTCTGTCTGCTATTGTGTTCTGGATGTGTACAGAGCTGCATTGACTGCTCTGTGGGGTGTGTGTCCCTCAGCAGGACCGGGGTTGATGTTCCCCCTCTACGTCCACCTTGCAGGGAGGTAGATGTTGTATCGTTTGATAGGAGACCCTGTTTGCTGCCCTGGGGGAGGGGGTGGTGGTGGTGGTGCATGGGTCCATGGGGGCTACACCTGACTGATACAGACAGAGATGTCCAAGGTGTTTCTGCAGAAACTACCTCTCACACTATAACACTGCTGTGGACCTGCACCATGGCCTCTTTCAGCCAGGGACGGTGCTGTGGACCTAGTGCTGGGCGCCTCACTGCACCCTCAGGGTGAGCACAGTACCCGCACAATGTGACAGTGTGTAGCTACTCTGTGCCAGTACAACACACGGTCGGTACCCCCTATCAGGCCGAGGTGCTGTGGGGGTGTATTCCCCATGGTGTGTATGTGTGGACAGCTGATTTGCATGTGCAGTGCATCATGGGTGTGACTGCCCCAATCCAACCCTGTGAAACACCAGCACCTGCTCACAGGCTCTGCTAAACCATAGGCCATCACACGTACATCTGTTAGCATACTGCATAGGTGCAGGACACCCTACAACGTCTGTAATATAAGATGCCCACACTGGTAAAAACACACGTACCCACGCACGTAAACAAACACGTACCCACGCACGCATGTACGCGCGCGGCTACGCACTTACCAATGCACGCACCAACGTACGTGGCTAGGCACACTCCGAGGGTGTTTTTCTGACACCAATACTCAGCGTAACGAAAAACATGCCTCCTCTTTCCTTCTGTAATGTACAGGATGATGCCTGAGACAGCCTTTTGCGTTAGGCACACTGGGGGCTCGAACCCATGCTGCCTGTAACAGAGGTCAGTACCGTAACCATTGTGCTACAGCTCTGTTTCAGTGCTTTGTGTCTGTACGTCTTCTTACGATTAACGCGCAGTAACGCGGCACGGCGCCCGGTAACGCTCGTTAGGTTTTCTAACGCGCGGTAGTGGTAACGATGTACCGCCCATGTCCTTATTTGGCGTTTCTTTCACTACCGCGGCTCCTAACGCGAACTGCACTAACGCGATTTAGTAAACAGACCCCTTAGTAAGTTAAACCCATGCAGGAAAAGAAGACATATAGCCATCGCCTTAGGAGATACTGGATCCATGACTCGTTATGGGAGTTGTAACACGTCTGTTCAGATTCCTGAGGCGATATCACTCTAACAGCCTATTCGCAATATTTCTAATATCTCCAGCGACTTCTGCTATCTTATATTTACTGATGTGAATCCAATCTTCACTTGACAGTTCCTGAGAAACACCCTTCTGGGAATTCCCATCATAGAAGATTCTCAGTGTTGAAAGGATTCCTTCAGCCTTGCTGCCACATCTGTAAATGTGGTCTCAGTTGCTTCCTTTTGATGCCAGAATCAGCTATGTTTGCTTTGTGCTTCTAACCATAAAGAAGGAGCAAGAGGCCATTCTTAAAGTATCAAGACGGTCTTGGAAAACAAAGACACCAAAGCGGGCAGGTGAGTTCATTCTAGCACATATTAATGAGCCCCTGCAGCTACCCATCAAACTAATTTGTTCCAGCGACACTGATTCCAATTCTGGGCAAATCATTTTAGTTCCTTTTGCTTCAGGTACCCATTTAAATTCTGAGGACTTCAGAGCACAGTTTCAATGTACCTGCATGGAAATGTATTAAAAAGCACCCTGGAGCTAGCTCATTTCTGAAATAAAAACTTTTTAAAAACAGATCAAAGTCAGAGGAGTCCTTAGAATAAGAAAACCATGATATGATGTCCAGGAATGTATAAAATTAATTAGAGGAGTGATGCGGTATGAGATGGTCTTGTACCGAGGGTTCCCAAGTTCAGTGTATTTGTAACATCTGAGTTTAGTGGCACATCAAGGACAGTTCTCCACCACAATTACTCCAGGAACAATCACTGCAGAATTCTGCACATATTTCTGACAATAGGAAATTCTATTACTTCTTGATTGCACAAAGTTCTTTACAGTCTGAATATCATCAGACCTTCATGTTCACTGAATTACTAAGGGGCCCGTTTGCTAAATGCCACTAACCTATTAACATGCATTTTAGTATATGGTCACTGCCACGGTGAACACTAACATGCAGGCATGCCAGCTACTCTGCTAAACTTCACGGCCATTGCGTGCTAGGGTTGCAAGTGTGTGGATTCAGGGTGGAGTGCGGGCATAGAGAGCACATTACTGCTAGCGCGAAGGCAATTGTGGTGGCACTGTGGCGGCACCGTGTACATAACGATACCTCTATGGGTGTCATTGGGTGCATCCACAGTAATTGTGCCACATGTTAGTGTTTGCATCCGTGCGTTGACCGTTGGGAACTTGCTGAGTGCACCCCCAACAACTAGTGCACAACAGGTGCATCCACCACATGACAGTTTTGCCACTTTAGTAAAAGGCCCCTAAATTAATATCATCTTGGTCATGAGGAGCAAAGATCTCTGCCTCACACTTCTATATGGTTTGCTCATGCAGCCATCAGCTACTTCCTTGTCCTCAGATTTCCTCATTTCTCCATTGAGGGATGTCCCCATTCCAGGGATACCAAGTGATAGGCTGCTGCCATGATATAAGCCAAACAGAACAGATTACATCCCATAGAAAATTCTCACCTCCAGAGGCAGGGCCAACATTAGAGAGATGGAGCGCAACTGAGGTAATTGCCCTGAGCTACCATTCCACTGGTTGGCCCCAAGCCTATCATAAGTTGAAGGAGATACAGACTGCTGGTGGGCTTAAGGCCCCCTCCCAAATTTCTGCTCCGAGCCCCAGCATGTCTAACACAAATCCTTCCCAAAGGCACATCCAAACAAATTATGGAGAAGCCAGAGCGATCGGAGGACTGTCACACAGCTTGATTAATTCATGCCTACCTTTGAGGTGTTGTGACTCAGACCATTATCAGCTTCTGAGCAGGCTATGGTGGGGCCTCTACTGGCACTGGACTGATTTGATCTGTCCTTTTTATGACTCAGCCCCTCCTGCTCTCTGTTCCTAAAAAAATATCACTTATATCTAATCAGTTTGATTTTTTCCATTGACTCTGAAGAAAATTCAAAGCTTGGGCCTATCAATGACATCTACTCTGGCTTTCCTTTGAACCCCCTTCAGATTTCTCAGACATCCAAGGTGAATTTTACCAGATCTTATTTTTCAAAAAACTTGCTGAATGAGGTTGAAAAATCTTCAGGTGTTTTCCAGGTTTGTCAGATTGCTTTCCAGACCTTTGTACATCTCCGCTTAGGGCATCTACTTGATTGACCTTTTCATTTGTCTTTTACTATTCCTTAGAAGCCACTCCATCACTGGTGCTGATGCTCACTGGAGAGAAGAGAGAAATCTTGAAAAATAGATGAACTAACAATCATCATTATAATTGTTTCCAGCTTGAACAATGTTAAATAGGAATAAATGTTTAATTTCCGACTATGTTGTTAATCTGTGGCTATCTCACATTACACTACATTCACAATTTGCTTAACTAAACCGCACTGATAATAAAGAGTGTGGTATAGAAGAACTGTTAAATAAATAAGTAAATAAATAAACTACCTTTCAAGTCGTAGTCAACACCAAAGCAATTTACAAAGTACAGCCAAACTAAATATAAAACTCTACTCCCTAAAACTGTGCACATAAGACCAAGCTTTTAGATTTATCTTAAATTTCTTTTAAAAAAAGTTCTAACCACAAATAACTGAGCAGGCCATTCCACAAATTTGGAGCTAAGACTGAAAACGAAGATTGCTGAGCAAGTTCAAAGTGGACACAAAGGTTAGTAGGAACCGAAAGGTAGCCTGCTTGTGATAAGAACATAAGAGCATAAGATATGCCATACTGGGTCAGACCGAGGTCCATCAAGCCCAGTATCCTGTTTCCAACAGTGGCCAATCTAGGTCATATGTACCTAGCAGTGATGGATGAAGGGATCTCTTTGGGGAATAATGAATTAAATAATCTGCAAGGGAAGAAGGTATATTCTCATGAAATGCATGAAAAAAACAACATCAAACATTTAAACTCGATAACAAAATTAACTTGGCAGGATCAAGGCAAGGTCAACCCATTGGTGAAGCCAAGTGGAATGGTACAGTCTCCTAAAGCAATGATGTGGTGTGGGGGTTGTAGCGAGGCAAGAGCTGGGACTCACTCTCCTGGTATCGTGCCCACTTCTCTAATCTGGCTCCATGTGAATCTACCCTCTTCTTACGGACCTAAACCCGCATCACGAGAACAAAATGAGTATGGGCACCATGTGGCTCAAACTTACCATCCGCTATGAGGTTCCAGATTAGATAAGCAGGCCATGACACCAGGGGTCAGATCAGAAGCATCAGACCATGGGGACGAAGGGACACAGAAGGACAGAATGAGAGAGAGAAAGATGAGTAGTGGAGAGGGACCGGAGAGGTGTCATTGAAATAGCTGTGAGGCTAAAGTGGGATTGAGAGATAGTAGTGAGGACTGGCAGGGAGGATCTCAAAAATAAATATTTTTCTTCCAGTGGGTCATGAAGAAAAGTTTGAAAACCACTCACCTACCGAGAATTAAAAATAGTAACTCTGAATTTCAGTGACAGAGGCAACAGGAACATTAGAAAGAGTCATTATGCTCACTGCAGGTACAAAAACAGAAGGCTTACAGAGAAGGGCCAGACGATTAAAATGCACTAACCAAACAGGGGAAGCAGAGGACTCTGTGTTCAAGCAAACATTCAATCATTCCATTAAGGCATTTAGCACATAGACTTGTATACAAATATAGGGCTAACATGAAGAATCCCTTATAGCAGGCTCCAATGCACCCAGGGAAATCCATAGGGATTAAGTTTGATCCCATGAAAGGAGGAAGATTGTTCTAAATCTATTTTGTGATACAGGATGATACTAAAGCATATTAGATAAAGGGGATTAGAAGGAAATCAGGGTATCTTTAAGATATATGTAAATTATTTCATGTCTGCCATCCTTAAATATCAGTATCCTTTCCTCTGAGTCACCATAGTTTAAGTCTTCCTGGCGTTTCCCCAAGGATTGTCCTCTCATTCTGTCTTCAAGGGTCTTTTGCTGTTTCCCTCTCCACGTTCTAAAAAAAAAAAAAACAGATATACTGAATAACCAAAGCATAACAACTTATTGAATTTCTCTTCTTTCTCACTAGCACGCCACTTATGGCCCTCCAGGGATTACATTTTTGAATGTAGGGCCCCTAGTTCTACAATTCCATAAACCAAGCCCCTAGCCAAAGAGACATCTTTATTGGCTTAACTCTTATTGTAAAAACTGTTTGCTTGTTTCTTGTCCTCTTTGGAAGCAAAACAAATCCCCCAAAATTATGTACACGAGCTAGACAAGAGCTGGACCACATTCAAGGACGTTCCAGAATCATGTTTCGTATGACTGATCCACCTAAAGGTTTTGAGGTAGTGGTGCATGCTAACTGGGCACTAAAGTAGCTTTCTACTGTGACAGGACTGTATTCAGCATACCATGAATTTTGCGTATAGCCTTTCATATCTGCTTCCGTACCGAATAATAGGAAACTGAATGGCATTTGGCACTGTGATCCCCAAAGTTACTTCTAGGTCTGAGCAGTTCACTGGATCATGAGCATCGACCAGAAGAACACAAAAATCAGGATATCAGGATAGAAGTAAGAAACAGGGCAATTTTCCTTTAGAGTGCTACCCTGACCAGCATCCTTTTGGGTGCCAATATTATACTATTACAGTGATGGCAATGGCAACAGCTATAAAGAGCTCCAATGGAGTCAGAAGCCAAAGTCAGCACATCCGTATATCAGAGCGGCATGGTGTGTAGTTGAAGGAATAACAAAGGATCTCGTCTTGACAAGGTGGGTTTGGCTCTGCACATAGCAAGTGCCTCGTGATTTCACTCCTTGTTCTCTTTGCTCTGCTCTTCTCTCATTCCAAGGAATTGCCCTGCACCTTCCTGCCAGATCTAGTCACTTGTTCTTGGGACTCACCGTTTCCTCAATCCTTGCTTCCTACAGACTCACAGGTGGGCCTACAGAGTGGTGTGGCACGCAGAGTACTCACCCTCTTGCCTATCTCTTGCGACGAGCCAGGACGTTGTAACCATTGAATTATTCAGTATGGCACAGAATGCACCAAAGATGCTATTAAAATAATCAAAAATAAGAGACTCCCAACAGCCCTTACACCTCTTAAACAACCAGCTAAACTAAGAGCCAAGGTGAACAATCCACTCTAATTATTCAAAAGAAGGGTATCAAACATGGTGCGGGAGACCTACCCTATCCTTTTCAATTGTCGGACTCTCGTCCCTCCACTGAGGTATTGGGACTGGCCTCAGTAATGGAGGCAGGGTTGCACTTGAGGAATTATTTCCCACAGCAACTTCCTGTCTTTTAAACCCCAACACTTTCAGTCATAGGCCAACAAATAGTTTTTTATGGTTTTTAAATGCATTTAAAATTTCAAAAGAACTTAGCTGTTAATTGATAACGCCCAATACTCAGAGCGCGGTGTCACTGCTCATCCTGCCCTTCTCTCTATGGGCTGCCTCGGGACCAGGACCAAGTGGACAACAGAAACCCCTTCAGGAATATTAGCGCCCCTCAATTGGAGGCTTTTTACATGGAAGTGGTGTTTGCTAGTTGGAATTGAACCTTGTTCACTTGGTTACCAAGCCAGTGCTCTAACCTTTAGGCTACTCCTTCATGGCATAAAATAGACTTATAAAATGGAGGAAGATAATGCAGTCCAAAGTAGACTGAATATACGGGATCCATTTGCTAAAAGAGGATGCATAGTTAGTACAAGTTTTGGTGCACATTAAGTGCGCACTGAAGCCTATGATAACCAACAGCATGGGGTCAAAACAGTTGGCACAAGCTGATCTCCGTGTTAACAGTGTGTCACGCAGTGGGGTGGTAAAGAGGTGAGTTAGGAGCGGCAAGTAGGCATGGTGAGCACTGCACATTTAGCACATAGGTACACACAACATGCTACCTGCATCTTGTGCAATTGGCTTGGGTTCACTTAACGCATCTCAATAGGTGCTAATCAGTGCATCCGTGGTAACAGTGCATGCTACAGTGACGTTTTTGGAGAGCCATTTAGTGTGGAACTGCTGGCCATACTCCCTCCACCAGTTAGTGCACAGTGGTTTCAACTACTACATGTTAGTTTTAGCGCTAAACGCGCAATAGTTGCTAATCCTAGCGCACTTTAGTAAAAGGGCCCTTATATGCTCCTTCTGCCCACAAACAGAAATCAGTCTTGAGGCTTGGAGCCTCCTAAGAACTCTGTGAACACAAAATGATGAACAGAAGAACATATTTATTTTGGCCCTGATCCAGTGTCCTAAGATATCCTATATCAACTGTAGTGGTAGAAATATAAAGGAAAATGGGTCAGGAAAATGGAAAGTCAAATTCATCAGGTGACAAAGAGTTCTCGTTGACGCTAATTGTCACAATGGTATCAATGAAAATTCCACAAGCTTATTTCAGATATCCAACTCATATCTTTTGAAGGGGAATAACCTTTGCTGCCATCAAGCCAAACTAGGTTTGAATTTCCAACTGAGTCAATTAACCGAGCCGTCCAATCTCTGCAATTTTCTTATTTAGCTTCCGGAATAATATTTTTGGAAGCAGCCAGAGAAGAAAATAAAACAGTAGGTAGCTTAATTTAAACATTTCCAATCTCAATCAACATGAACTGCTTAAGAAATAAAATTAATACATTTTCAATTTCTAATTATGTATATCCACTGTATTATTTATAAGTTCCCACTACGGCTCTACTAAATATGGTACAATGTTTCATTAAGGAAGGGGGAAGCATCTCTCTCCCATCTAATCAGGTTCCCCTTCTTTAAAATAAAATTTACATTTGAAAGATTTCATTGAATTAATTTCAGACTGAATGTAAATATAGCACCTGGATTTCTTCCCAAAGAGTAAACTTTCTGATGAATTCCTCATAAATAACCCATCAGGTAGAGTATTAGGATTTTCTGATCCCACGTCATGGCGAGTAGGCCCAGCTTGACAGAAATGGAACTATATTCCTACTTCTGACCCGGCTCTTTCCTCCTGCTCTTCTGGGCTTCCGGATCAAATGGAACATGGCCAAAGAGAGCTAAGGTACCATAAGCGTTCCTCCTCCTTTTATTCACGTTCCCCTCCAGTTTCCACCAGGACAAGCACCTGTCAGAGAGTGTGATCCAGGTTGCCATTTGCAATAACCCCAGGGCTGGCCACAGAGTTGGTTAAAAGTGTTGGCAAACCTTAAGCTTTACAACACCCCCCCCCCCCCGCCCCCGTTGTCAAAATCTATTGTTTAGTTTAATACCCCACTCTTTGCCAACCCCAAGAAGTTGCCACTATAAGTGAGAGCCTAGTCATCCTATTGGTTAGGCGGGCCCTGGATGGCCCCAAGACTCCAATGGCCTGAGAAGTACCGGTAGAAGACACATCCGGGAAAAAATCGGACTCCTCAACCTTTACATTTTTTTTCATTTCATTATCATTGTCTTGAGAACGTTTTTTCTCATTTTATTTTACGTTCTCTGTTTTAGCTTGCATTAAATTTAACATATGTTAAAATGCAAAACCAAACTGAAACAAAAGCCTGTTGCTTTTGTTATTTGGGATTAGGAAAGACATGTTAAATAAATGTTGCTGGTGTTTTCCATGTCATTTTAAATGAATGCAGCCCCCTCCCCCAAGGACGTCAAATTATTACTGCCTGCATTAGTTGGCTCGATTACAGTAACTCTCTCTAGTCTGGTCTGCCTATTTCATCTTTTAATGCTCATCCCAAATTGCTGAATGGAGCCCTTAGGTTTGATCAGGTGTCCCCTCATTTAGGCTCATCCCACTGATTTCTGATTGCATTTTGGCTTAAATTCAAACTACCTTTACTATCCTTCTGGGCACTTTATGGAGATCAGCCCAGCTATCTTGCTCACTCCAGACAGATCCTCTAATGTCCCATGGCACTCTGTTCACTCCCCTGCTGGAATGGACTCATCAGGCAGCCTTCAGGTTCCTCATCCCTACCCTCTGGAATCAGTTGCCCCAAGGTTGGAAATGCCTATATCTATTTTTAAGTTAGATTTTAAAATCTGGCTTTTTGAACAGGCCTTTAGTGATTGAACATGTTGGATGCTACACAGAGTCCTGTGTTTTTCCTCTGTAAAGGGGAAGAGAGTTTATAACTTTAGGGACTACATATCTCTTTGATGTGGTCTCCCTTAAAGAGCAGTATAGCAAATTGCTGTTGTCATGTGCCATCTCCTGGCAACCTTGTGGATAGTTGTGACTATCCCCTGGGTTTTCATGGCCAGGTATGACCATAAGTAGATTGCCAGACCTTTCTTGCACACAGTAAATCTACAGCACCTGATCTTCCAAGTACTAACTAGACCCAACCCTGCTTAGCTTCTGAGATTAGGCTCACTGAGAGTGGCATGACCCTAGCCATTATTAAACTAACATTAAATTAAACTTACATACAGCAGTGTGCTGTATAGGTGCTAGGCCACTGGACTGACCCAAAATTAGCTAGAGTTACTAATATGTGCTAAGTGCTATCATATCAGTAGCTAGGTCCTACTACATAGATTGGATCTGTGGTTGCATCATGAACGTCAATGGCGCTAGAATGGGCTAAAGCAGTCATGCACATTGGAAACTCAAGCTGAATGTTGAAAACTGGCCCCATCTGAACTTAATTCCACATCAATGGGTCTAGACATGTTCGCGGGTTTTGAATCGAGGAGGTAGGTGTGTCCAGGTGACATGGGCAAAGTGCTATTCAGCCAGCCTGTGCACACATCCGGCATACAGCCCACACATAGGTATAGGCACGGGCCATGCGATATAATGGAGAAACACATCCCCCGTCAATATTATGGGATACAGGTAAACATTTTTGACATCCCCGTGCCCACCATATTCTGAAAACTTTCATGTTTTGGATTCTGCATCCCCGCGCAATGTACCCGGCAGATGCCACACCTCCTTGGTAAAAACATGCATCTCCTAAGCTGCCCTTCATGCTGACAGTAGTTTGCTGATACACACTAGACGTGAATACCAATGAGAAATGACTGCTGCTGCAACCTAGACCACATGCCAGTCTTCTTCATGCCCTGAGGAGTGCTAGGTAATCCTAATGCACCCTAATATGGTTTAAGAGAATGTAAATATGAACATGTATGTCAGAAAATACCTTGCATCAAATTGTACGTGGTATTAGAAAATGGCCCCAATGATTCCTGCCTTGGTCGACCATCTCTACAACATGCTTTATACTGCTAAGGATGGACCCTTACCATTGCCCAAAACCTGAAATTAGCATTGCAGTTCCCCAAAGATGCCTAATATTGCTGAGCAACAAATGTATGCCCTTTTTGAGCCTATAGCCTATAAGTGCACCCAGTCTGCTGCTCCGCACTACCTTTCCTCTCCTATCTCTCCCTACACCCCTCCTCGGGAACTCCATTCTTCAGGCAGATCCCTTCTATCTGTGCCCTTTTCTTCTACTGCCAACTGCAGACTTCGCTCCTTTCACCTTGCTGCTCCTTATGCTTGGAACAAACTACCTGAATCTGTACGTCAGGCTTCTTCTCTGGCCCTTCTCAAATCCAGGTTGAAAGTTCACCTCTTCGTTGCCGCTTTTGGATCTGATCCAACTACTCTCCCTTGTGTTTCCTTACCATTCCCCCTAGATGTTTTCTGTCCACAGCTGCTGCATTGCCTGTCTTGACTAGATGGTACGCTCTGCTGAGCAGGGACTGTCTTTTACGTGTGTCTCTGCAGTGCTGCGTATGCCCTGTAACACTATACAAATGATCAATAGTAGTGGTGTTAGTATGGCCTTTTGGCTATGGCATCTGATTCCCACATATCTGGGTACTGACATTTCTCACCACAGGTACACCTGTCCCATCGTGGTGTATGTCAGTCTGTATACATCCGTTATCTGTTGGGCAACCCTGTCCGCCTTCCCATGGTCAGCTTTGTGGCATTGCTCACCTGGTCAGGCTTGTGTGGGCATGGGAGGGGGATCCCTGTGCCATCATACCCAGGTAGCCAGCCTCCAGATATATCACCACTCGATCCTGGACTGGGGAAGGATGTACGCCTCATGGCATAATCTGGGGGATGTTGGCACAGTATCAGTCATGTCTCCCAGTGCCTGGCAGAGCTGATGTATGGCTGCCCTATCACACAGCACCTGGTGACACTGTAGTCATACATATGGTCCAGGTACCAACCAGCCATTGATGGCCTCCTTGAATTGCAGAGCAGCACACCACATCCTCCCATGCTGCCCCCAAACCATACCCTCTCGCTTGCAGTCACAAAAGACATCATTCTGCCAAACCAGACCTATAACTAACAGCTGCTATACCATAATGGTATGACATCCCAGGACTACACATATGATCTCCCTTTCTCACTCCAACATGATTTGTTTTGACTCACTCACATACTGTTCTTACATCAACAGTCCCAGTTTTCAGAATGCAGGATTTGTTATGGTCCCCTGGAACTCTTTTAGCACAAACAGCACATTTTAGCATAGCCAGAATAAACACTATTGCTCTTCTTAATATTTCTGTAAGGGTGTTTATTAATGTTTCTTTACCTTAGAATATTCCCTCACCTCTGCTTTCTGTTCTTTATAACTGCATCTTGTGTTTTTCCAGACTGCAGTCACACCAATTCAGCGCATACTTGTCACAATCATTCTTCAATATAGGACGAATTGAAGAGCACAGCAGAATGTGTTCTAAGTTCTGGCCTTATTCCACGTTTCAGCAGGAATAATGGGGACATCTGCGGGGATATCACAGAATGTACACGGGCTTTTCCGGAATACATTATGCATGTATCTGTGGCTGACCACGCTCCTGTTCTGCTCCTTCTGTGCTTCCCCGTGCTAGCATCATGGACATGCATGACAACAGTGTTTTAGAATATGATTGGGGATATTTTCAGCACATAAACATCCCCACTGCATGTACAAACCCCTTATTCATGTTCTGGAATGACCTCCTAAGTGCATAACTTTGCACCTGTCTATACTAAATGTCATTTGCCATTTGGACACCAAGTCTACCAATTTATCAAGGTCCTCTTGCAATTTTTTACAATCCTCTTGTGTTTTAACAACTTTGAATAATTTGGTGTCATCTGCAAATTTGATCACTTCACTCGTTATTCCCATTTCCGGGTCATTTATAAATATGTTAAAAAGCAGCGGGCCTAGCACAGATCCCTGGGATATTCCAATATTCACCTTTCCCCATTGAGAAAACTGGCCATTTAGCTTTACTCTCTGTTTTCTATCTTTCAACCAGTTTCTAATCCACAATAGTACACTGCCTCCTATCCCATGACTTTTTAATTTCCCCAAGAGTCTCTCATGAGGGATTTTGTCAAAGGCTTTCTGAAAATTGAGATATACTATATCAGTCAGCTTACCTTTATCTACCTGTTTATTCACACCTTCAAAAAAATATGAAATTGATGGGACAAGACTTTCCTTGGCCAAATCCGTGTTGGCTTTCTCCCATTAAACCATGATTATCTACGTGTTCAGTAAGTTTATTCTTTATAATGGTTTCTACCATTTTGAGCGGTACTGACTCACTGGTCTATAGTTTCCCGATCACCCCTGGAACCAGGGCCGGCCCGTCCATTGAGTGAGAATGTTGTTCACACAGGGCCCCGTGCTTCAGGGGGCCCCGCGCGAACCACATTCTCGCTCAATGGATGGCTGCAGAGGGAGTCAGGGAAGCCCGTGCGAGGCCCTGGCTCCCTCTGCACAGCCCGCCAGCATGAAGAGCCTTTTCCTTTACGCTGGCGGCTGTTTCAGTGAAGCCGTGAATGCCGGGAGAGGTTGAAGGGCATTGCCTTTAACCTCTCCCGGCATTTGCGGCTTCATTGAAACAGCCGCCAGCGTGAAGGTAAAGGCTCTTCACGCTGGCGGGCTGTGTAGAGGGAGCCGGGGCCTTGCACGGGCTTCCCCGACTCCCTCTGCAGCCCCTTAGAAGGCGCGGGGCTCTTCGGAGGGAGAGGAGGCGGCTAGGACTGGATGGACTGTGATGGGGGAGAAACACTGGAAATGGGCTGTGATGGGGGGGAAACACTGGAAATGGGCTGTGATGGGGGGAAACAGACTGGAAATGGGCTGTGGAGGGGGGGAAACGGACTGCAATTGGGCTGTGATGGGGGGAGGACTACAAGTGGGCTGTGATGGTGGAGGGTGGGGGGAACGGACTGTAAATGGGCTGTGATGTGTGTGGGGGGAAACAGACTGCAATTGGGCTGTGATGGGGGGGAGAACTGCAAGTGGGCTGTGATGGTGGGGGGGGGGGGAAAACGGAATGAAAATGGCCTTTTATGGTGGGGGGAAAACCTGGACTGGAAATGGGCTGATGAAGAGCTGGATTAGGACTGGAAATGGGCTGATGGGGGCCAAGTGGGCTGACGAGGGGGCTAGGATTGGAAATTGGCTGATGAGGGAGCTTGGAGTGGAAATGGGCTGATGGACTGTGATGGGGGGAACCGACTGGAAATGGGCTGTGATTGTGGGGGGGGGGAAACATTGGAAAGGGGCTGTGATGGTGGGGGGAGAAACATTGGAAAGGGGCTGTGATGGTGGGGGGAAACAGACTGGAAATGGGCTGTGATGGTGGGGGGTGGAAACAGACCACAATTGGGCTGTGATGGGGGGAATGGACTGCAAATGGGCTGTGATGGTGGGGGGAATAGGACTACAAATGGGCTGTGATGGTGGGGGGGGGGGAATGGACGAAATGGGCTGTGATGATGGGGGGAAAGCTTGGACTGGAAATGGGCTGATGAAGAGCTGGATTAGGACTGGAAATGGGCTGATGGGGGCCAAGTAGGCTGATGAGGGGGCTAGGATTGGAAATTGGCTGATGAGGGAGCTTGGAGTGGAAATGGGCTGATGGGGGACGGGAATGGAACTGGGAAAGAGCATATGGGGGGCTAGGACTGGAAATGGGCTGATGAGGAGCTGGAATAGGACTAGAAATGGGCTGATAGGGGGACGTGGACTGCAAATGGGTGATGGGCTCGAATAGGACTAGAAATGGGCTGATGGAGGCTGGAATAGGACAGGAAGTGGGCTGATGGGAGCTGGAGTAGGGCTGGAAATGGGCTGATGGGGGAGCTTGGAGTGGAAATGGGCTGATGGGGAGCTGGAATGGAACTGGAAAACAGCATATGGGGGGCTAGGACTGGAAATGGGTTGATGTGGAAGCTTGGGAGACTGGGACTAAAAGGGAGCAGATGCTGGGTGAGTCTAGAACTATAAGGTAGCTGATTTTCGGGGAGGACTAGAAAGGGATGGGGAATGAGAACGGAGAGGGAAAAAGATATTTTGTGTGGGAGGGAAGAAAAGTCTACGATGGGCCGGGTATTGGAAGAGTAAGTGGAGATTGAGAATGGAAGGGTGAAATTTGAGTGGATGATAAAAGAATAAGGAAAGAAATGGAGGAAAGAGCAAAAATCAGTATATTAAAGCAGATATAGAGAAAAGTTTTGAAAAAAATCTAAAAGAGAAGAAAGGACAAATGGATAGCTCGCAGAAGACACAAAGAAACCAGAAGAAAGTGGCTGGAGCAATTGCAACTGAAAAATAAAATGCCCAAACAGAAGATAGAAAAATACTTTTTATTTTGAATTTATTAACTGGAATATATCAGCTCTGGGAAATGTGCATCATTAACGTCTTTTGTGTTTTGTTTAGTACAAGAGGAAATTAATTTATAGTTTTATTTCTCCAGTGTTGTTGTATATCCCAAGTTTGGCTTTTGGGGTTCCCAGTTTAATTATTGTCTTCCTATTTCTAAAATGTGATCCTTGTTCTTTGGTGACGGTCTATGTTCTGCATTTTAACCAAGCTGAGTTATTCTGTTCATGTAGTTTCTATTTGACCGTGCCACTTGTTCTCTTTCCCCAGTAACATAGAAACATAGAAATATGATGACAGAAAAAGACCACATGGCCTATCTAGTCTGTCCTTCCATATCAACAACTACAACAGTCCCCTTTTTACCTTTAGAGATCCTCTGTGTTTGTCCCATGCTTTTTTGAATTCAGTTGCTGTCCTCATCTCTACCACCTCCACTGGGAGACTATTTCACGGATCCACTACTCTTTCCGTTAAGAAATATTTTTGCATATCACTCCTGAATCTATCTCCCTTCACCCTCATCCCATGACCCTTCGTAGCAGAACTTGCTTTCAATTGAAAGAGGCTCTCTCCCTGAACATTTATGCCACGGAGGTATTTAAACATCTCAATCATATCACCTCTATCCTGCCTTTCCTCTAAGGTGTACATATTAAGATCCTTAAGTCTGTCCTCATATGCTTTATAATGAAGACCACTAATCATTTTAGTAGCCACCCTCTGCACCGACTCCATCCTGTTCACATCCTTTTGAATGTGCGGTCTCCAGAGTTGCACACTATACTCCAAATGAGGTCGCACCAAAGACTTATACAGAGGCATTATCACCTCCTTTTTTCTGCTAGCCATTCCTCTCCATATACACCCAAGCATCCTTCTAGCTTTTCCCGTCACCTTTTCTACCTGTTTAGCTACTTTAAGGTCATCAGACACAACCACGCCTAGGACCCGCTCTTCTTTAGTGGACAAAAGTACTTCACCCCCTATACTATATTGCTCCCTTGGATTGCTGAAGCCCAAATGCATGACCTTACATTTTTTAACATTAAATCCCAGCTGCCAAATTCTAGATCATTCTTCAAGCTTAGCTAGATCCCTCCTCATGTTATCTACACCTTCCTGGGTGTCTACTCTATTGTAGATTTTGGTATCATCCGCAAAGAGACAAACCTTACCCGACAGCCCTTCCGCTATATCATTAACAAAGATGTTAAAAAGAATCGGACCAATGACACATCCCTGGGGCACACCACTGGTAACATCCTTCTCCTCAGAGTGAGCCCCATTTACCTGTACTCTTTGTCGCCTCCCACCCAACCAATTTCTAACCCAAGCAGTAACTTTAGGGTCCATCCCTAGGGTGCTCAGTTTGTTTATAAGTCGCCTGTGAGGAACAGTGTCAAAGGCTTTACTGAAATCCAAATACACCACATCTAGGGCTCTCCCTCGTCCAACTCCCTGGTCACCCAGTCAAAGAAATCAATCAGATTTGTCTGACAAGACCTGCCTCTGGTGAATCCATGCTGCCTCGGATCCTGTAATCTGCTGGACGCCAGAAACCTCAATATTTTCTCTTTCAGCAGCATTTCCAATAATTTACTCACCACCGAAGTTAAACTAACCAGCCTGTAGTTTTCAACCACATCCTTACTTCCGCTTTTGTGTAAAGGCACCACATAAGCCTCTCTCCAATCTTTTGGCAACACTCCCGACTCCAACGAGGCATTGAAAAGGTCAGTCAGTGGAGCTGCTAGAACATTTCCAAGTTCCCTCAGTATTCTAGGGTGTATCCCATCCGGTCCCATCGCTTTGTCTACTTTAAGTTGAGCTAGTTTCTCACGAACACATTCTTCTGAAAATTGTTCAACATGTCTCTCGCTTCTGTTCCTGTTTGTGGGTGTTTTCTGAGGTCCTGCTCCTGGTTCTTCATCTGTGAACACAGAACAGAAATATTTGTTAAGCAATTCCGCTTTATCCTTATCAGCTTCTACATATTCCTCCCCTGCACCCTTGAGTCTGACAATACCACTTTTGCCCTTCCTCTTCTCACTAATATATTTGAAAAATGTCTTATCCCATTTTATTGCATTGACTATTTTATTTATTTATTTATTTATTTATTTAGTAAACACTTATATACCGCTACTTCCAGCGATCAGAAGCGGTTTGATTATAATTTTGGGATTTGTCACAAATCAAGACAGAAAATTTGGGGCATAGATAGAGAGAATAGGGGTAATACACAGCACACATAATAAGGTCTAAATATAGACCTTAATGTACCAACATACATTTACAAAAGAGATTATCCTTCATCTATTTACATTTTTACATACAGCTAATCACTTCCTCTTTTTTCTTCTTGGATTTACATCTGGTCATTTTGAAACTTTGCCTTCCTGACTACTTTGCTAGCTTCTCTAACTTTTTCCAAATACAGATGCCTGTCTTCCTCTCTCTGTGATCTCTTGTATTTCATGAAGGCCTCCCTCTTTTTCTTATTTATTTATTTACATTCTCTTATATACCACGCTATTCTGCATCAGTGTGGTTTACATTGAACAGGGCATTATAACTTGGAGATAACTATGGAGGGTTAAGTGGCTTGCCCAAGACCACAAGGAGCACCTGTGGGACTAGAAACCCCAGTCCTTCCGGCCCAAGGTTGCTGTCCTCTAGTGGGATTGGAACCCCTGACCTTCCAGCCTAAAGTACCTTGCCCCAACCACTAGGCCACCCCTCCACATTCTTCACTTTTTCAGCTACTTCTTTTGAAAGCCATAGCGGTCTCCTTTTCCTTTTACCTTTATTTACCATTTTAACAAATAGGTTGGTTGCCCTTAAAATATCCCCTTTCAGTTTTGCCCACTGTTTTTCTACATCCCCCAGCTGTTCCCATCCCACTAACGACTCCCTGAGGTATTGGCTCATCTTGGCAAAGTTAGTCTTCCTGAAGTCTAAGATCCTCACCTTTGAATGGATTCTAACAGCCCTAGTCCTAATATTGAACCACACCATCTGGTGATCACTGGATGCAAAATGATCTCCCACTACAACATCAGAAACACTTTCACCATTGGTAAGCACCAAGTCCAGTATGGCCCCTTCACGTGTGGGGTCTGTTACCAATTGCCTGAATAGTTCTCCCTGCAGAAAATCCAAGATCTCCTTACTTCTAGATGATCCTGCAGCAGGAATGTGACAATCAACATCTGGCATATTGAAATCTCGTATCAGTAGCACTTCCCCTTTCCTAGCAATGCTCCGTATGTCTTCAATTAACTCTCTGTCCACCTCTTCCTCTTGTGAGGGAGGTCTGTATATCATACCAATGCAAACAGATTTCTCTTTCCCTCTTTCTAGTTTAACCCACAATGCCTTCTCTCTCCCTTTAAAGCTCTGTAATTCCAAAGCTTTAATAGTAGTTTTTACATATAGTGCCACTCCTCCTCCCCTTCTTCCTACTCTGTCCTTTCTGAATAAAGTATAGCCAGGTATAGTTACATCCCAATCATGGTTTTCTGTGAACCATGTTTCTGTAACTGCCACTAAATCCAAGCCAGCCACTCCCACTAAAGCTTCAACATCAGGGATCTTATTTCCCATGCTACGGGCATTTATACACACTGCTTTCCTTATGTTACCCCTATTACCCATTTCCATAAAGGTATTTAATGTATCACCTACCTGGGGGCTTTCCTCACCCATCCCCAACGAATCTAGTTTAAAGCCCTCTTCAGTAGATTAGCCAGTCTACTACAGAAGATGCGTTGACCTTTCTTGGACAGATGGATGCCATCTCTGCTCTGCAACCCTTGGAACAGCATCCCATGGTCTAGGAAACCAAAACGCTCTCGATGACACCATCCACGCAGCCATGCATTCATCTCCAGGATGCGAACCTCTCTGCCTTGGCCTTTACCCTCAACAGGGAGGATTGAAGAGAACACCACCTGTGCACCTAACTGCTTCACCCTCTGTCCCAGAGACATGAAGTCACTTTTGATACGTTCCGAGGTATACCTGGCAGTATCATTTGTTCCAACATGGATTAGCAACATTGGGTAATAGTCAGTGGGCTTGATGAGTCTCGGCAAACTCTCTGTAACATCTTGGATTTTGGCACCAGGCAGACAGCATACCTCTCTGGACATCAAGTCTGGTTGGCAGATGGACGCCTCAGTACCCCGCAGAAGAGAGTCTCCAACCATCACTACCTTTCGTTTCCTTGTGGTCACTGATTCTGCAACTTTGAGGTACTTGAGCTCTGGTTCTTCCCTTTCCAGGGATGCTTTCAACTCCTCAGTAGAAGATGCATTGGTAATCTCTGAGAAGTATTGGTCTAATATTTGCAGTGTTGCCTTTTGATAGGTAGGGTTTGGTGCTTTGTGAGTCCTGGCAGTGCTGTTATGATACGGTGGATTTGTTATGAGTTCTAAATGGTCAGTGTTTATAGTACTTCCTCATGGGCCTGGCGGTTGGCACTGGAATATAGTAACGTAGAAATCTGTTAGTCTTTCTTTATCCAGACACTCATTAAAAAGCATGTTTACTAACAATGCATGTTAACATTATGCAAATATTTTATGCAAGTGAGGCTCCCTATGCAAATGAGGCCCGGCAATTAATCTCCACACATGGCCCTGCACCCCCCTTGGGCTGCCCCTGCCTGGAACCCTTTTTATAAACTGGTGTTACATTGGCCATTGGCCAGTCTACAGGTATTACAGATTATTGTAATGATTAGAAGAGCAGCACATCTATGTTTGCAAAACGGCTCAGATAGACGTGTAAGTTGTTGCATTTCCTCTGTCAATTCTTCCATGTGTACATCTGTTTGATGGTTCCTCCCACTGCACATGGATTCATATTTTAAGGAAGGTCACATGTTTAGTAGAGCACTTTCTAAAATACCAGCAGATCTGTAAACCTGGCCTTGATATCCCAATTCCAGTTTCCACAAACTATCTAAAATATTCCTTCATATGTATAGTTGGTGAATATTGATGCCTAAATATATAAAATTAATACCTATAGGAGGCACCACCCTTGCAATGCTCTCTTTATCATATGTATAATTTCAGACGGCACAGTGGCCATATTCCATTGCATTGTACTGTTCCTCAGACACATCCTAAAGGTTTTGAGACAGGAACGGTGCTGTAAGCGAATATCATAGACAAATGGGAGTCTTGCACACAGCAACTGAAATCACAGCAGTTTGCAAGTAAATTGCACCCCCTGCTGGTTATTTAATGGAAATTTACTGTTTAAGGTTAGTTACAAAATCCACTAACAACCGCAATCAGCCTTTGCAAGAAACGATTAAGCAGAAACATTCTTCCCCATCAAAGGCCATCTTCAATGGTCAACAAGTTCAAACTCTGCGCTCACTTCGTACATTCCTTTGGCTGATCGTTAGGAGAGTGCAGGTAATAAAATGGTTGTTTTCCTGGTTTGTCATTTTAGGGGTGGGGTAATTTATTTTTCAGCTTTTGTGCCATTTTTTGTGTGTGTGCAATAAAAGTTGGAAACCAGCACCATCCTCCCTGCCAATTAAACTCGCCCCCCATTCATTCCCCCTTCATCCTAACAGATCCTCAGGGTCCTGAACCCCAGTCTGTGCCAGCTCCCATGCCATTCGGACCGTTAAAATCTGGAAAGATGAAGGGGAGAATGCTGAAAGGGAGGAGGGCTGGAGGGGGTGTTCATTTTAAACGTTTATATCTGAAACACCGTGGAGGCACTACACAATGAGAACAACAGAACCTGCAGCTAACTCTCAGCAGAACAGATTCCAATGAAGTGATCGTGAGATTTACGGACAAATCAGCCGCAGCGTGGATAAAAAGAAGAGCAGGTCTAGTGTTATGCAACATGAGGCTGCTTTCCCTGCACACGTCACCGGTAAGCCCCGCCCCCTCGGCAGGAACAGAGACAGACGCGGAGGGTCAGCTGACCCCTTTCCCTTTGCTCCGACTCAGAGCCGGCGCCACAGCGCCACCCAGCGCTTCAGAAGAGAAAGCGGCCGCGGCAACATTTCCCACTTCTCGCGGCGTTTCCGGCAGGCGCAAGCACTTCCTGTTTCTCGTGAGAACCGGGAAATGCTTATTATTGTCTGTCTTCACAAACTCCGCGGACCAGCACTCTAGGATAGAGAGCAATGTCCCCGCGGCCGCTTTCTCTTCTGAAGGATGAATGTGGGAGGGGAGGGGAGGGGCCAGAAGGGAGCTGACACTGGGGAAGGGAGCAGATACTGGGGGAGGGGGGGGGAGCTGGAAGGGAGCTGACGCTGGGGGGGGGGGGGGGAGCAAGAAGGTGGTTAGGTATTAATAGGAGGGGGTTGGAAGGGAGCAGAAAAAGGGGAATGAGTGGGCTGGAGGGCAGGTGGAGGGAGCTGATAACTGGGAGAAGGGATCTGGAAGGGAGCAGATACTGGGTGAGTAGGGTTGCCAACTGGCTCCAGATGCGCCGACAGGCTTGCTCCAGTCCTGGGTTTACCCCATTGCATGCAGTTACTTGTAGTTTTCCTTTTCTTATGGCGTGCAATGGAGAAATCAGAACTACATATCCCTGCATACAATGAGGTAAACCCAGGAGTGGATCGAACCTGTCGGGCTCATCTGGAGCCAGTTGGCAACCCTATGGGTGAGGGGGGCTGGAAGGGAGCAGATACTGGGGGAGGGGGGGCTGGAAGGGAGCAGATACTGGGGGAGGAGGGGGGCTGGAAGGGAGCTGACACTGGGGGAAGGGATCTGGAAGGGAGCAGATACTGGGGGGGGGGGGCTGGAAGGGAGCATATACTGGGGGGGGGGCTGGAAGGGAGCTGACACTGGGGGGGAAGCTAGAAGGTGGTTGGGTATTAATAGGAGGGGGTTGGAAGGGAGCAGAAAAAGGGGAAGGAGTTGGCTGGAGGGCAGGTGGGGCTGAAAGGGAGCTGATAACTGGGGGGAGGGATCTGGAAGGGAGCAGATACTGGGGGGGCTGGAAGGGAGCAGATACTGGGGGGGGGCTGGAAGGGAGCTGACACGGGGAAGGGATCTGGAAGGGAACAAATACTGGGGGGGGCTGGAAGGGAGCAGACACTTGGGGATGGGGCTGGAAGGCAGCTGGCATGGGGGAAGCTAGAAGGTGGTTGGGTATTAATAGGAGGGGGTTGGAAGGGAACAGAAAAAAGGAGAAGGAGTGGGCTGGAGGGCAGGTGGGGGCTGGAAGGGAGCTGATAACTGGTGATGTCACTGAAAGGCAGATGGACAGAGGAGGCAGATGGACAGAGGAGAGGTGACTGGAAGGGGGCTGACACGGGAGGGGGGCTGGAAGGCTAGAAGGGAGCTGACACGGGGGGGTGCTGGAAGGTGGCTGGATAATAGGAGGGGGAGTTGGCAGAGAGCTGACATGGGTTGGAAGGGAGCAGAAAAAAGGAGATAGAGGGGGTGGGAAGGGAGCAGAAAAAAGGGGAAGGAGTGGGCTGGAGGGCAGGTGGGGGCTGGAAGGGAGCTGATAACGGGATGGCACAGGAAGGCGGATGGACAGAGGAGAGGGTGACTGGAAGGGAACTGACATGGGAGGGGGCACTGGGACTGGAAGTTCGCTGATATCAGGGATGGTATTTGGACTAGAAGGGGGCTGGACAGTGGGGAAGGAGGGGGACTGGAAGGGAATAGACACCAGTGGTGGTGTTGGGCATGCAAGGGAGTTGACACTGGGAGGGAAGGCTGTAAAGGGGGCTGATACTGGGAAAGGTTACTGGGACTGGAAAAAGGCTGATGGAAGAAAATGAAGAAAGCAAAAGGAGAGACAAGAAATGGCAAATGGACTGTAGACCATAGAAAGAGAGCTAAGAGAAGACAGAAGAAAACAGACACCTCAGATTGGGACCAGCATGATCAAAAATCGTCAGACAACAAAGGTAGAAAAATTTTATTTTGAGTTTAGTGATGACTTTGCACTGTCTTTATATTTCACACTGTATGGGGAACTGCATCTCTTATCTGGTGTGGCACCACATGCGGAGTTTGGCTTCTTGGGAGTTTTAGTTTAATTTTTGTCTACATATTTTTATTTTTGCTTTAGGTTGTGGTCACTTATTCTGTACTTAGTGTGTTCTGAGTGTGTGACCAAGGCCAGGTGTTCTGTTAACATGGAGTTCATACGTAGGGATCTGTACTGTAGCAATTTGACTTGTACAGCTTTTGAAATAGGTCTATGGAGGTTTTGGGGTCCATTGCAGTATTTATAGTGCTGCTCTTTGTGGTAGGCCCCTTATTATATGAATTTTGGAAGTATATGCTGGTATGGTATGGTATGGTAGATTTTACCTGTAGATCTTCATTGACTTTTGCAGTGTTTTATATTAGTTCACAATATGCCTGGCACTGGAGAATGTTTATGTTCTTGTTAGTGAGATGACCAGAATCAGATTTTATTATTATTTTTGGACTATCACAGCCTGTTTGTATGATACAAAGTATTTACTGCTAAGTATTTTTTATTTTGGTTATGCATTTGCTCTTTCACTGCAATTTTTTTACAACACTGATTTTGAAGGAGAAATACTAATATCGCTTGAAAAGAGTTCACAAAGTGGTTTTGGAAAAAGGAAGGTAGGGTGCAGCCAACATTAATAATAATGAGGGAGGGACACCGATTTATAGGCTGCAGGGGGGAGCTAGAAACCCTAGTACCGGCCCTGCCCCAACTCATCAATCTCTGGGCCAAAGGAACGTACCAACAGATCCCTCAGACTCTGCATCTCCCTAGGGTCATTCCTGTTTGCACAAAAAAATTGCCTTTTTATTTTCTTTGTATTTGCAATAACGTAGATATCTTATTTTGCTGGTGGGGAGATGCTATTGGAGAGGTACCAGTATGGGGAAAGCAAATGCATTTGTCAAACAGACCAGACAAAGCACAAGGGAGGACAGCACAGAGCTCTCCTCCAATATTCGGCCAACATGTCTCAATCCTATGAAGTTAAAGGCTAATTAAGTCTTTATGTCCACTAATGCCGTGAGAGGGAGCTGCTGTTAATGCAAGGGTCTGAGGGTGGCGGGCTGATGCTGTTTCTGGGATTTGGAGAAAAGTGGACTGATGCTATTACTGGAGCTTGGAGAAGGACTGATATTTTTCTGGGGCTTGGAGCAGGGTGATGTTGGGGGCAGGGGCTACAAAAGTTAATTTTAAGTCATTGAATGGAATCCACCTTAAAAAAAAAACACCACCTATAAAAAACCAACAACACTAAAAAGCATTTTTTGCAATATGATTATTTTTCCAACCCCTGGAAAGCACCTACCTGCCTCAAAAATAAACCCCCAAAATTCCAATCCATATCTGCCTAGAATCAGAAGCTCTACTTAGAATGATCATTGCAACCATTTCAGTGGACACCATAATGAAGAGATATACAAGCAGCAAAGATTGCCCAGGCCTCCTGAAAAGTATAGCTGAACTATGTTCTAGAGATATGGACGTTCCTTTTATTTAGTATTGTTTCGTTTTAGTACATGCTATTTCATTTCAGCACCCGCTAAAATGAAATAGAAATAGGCAAACAAAACACTAAGATGTAATTTTTTTCTCTGCATGCGCATACTATTTTCCATATAAAACAAATGACTCTTTGAACTACACCTCCTGCTATAGCACATGAATCCTTCACGTGCGAAAAGTTGTCCACCTCAGCTAGAGACAAAGAACGCCTCGCTTTAAAACTGGGTCTAGGCATCCTGGGAAATGTAGTTCAACTACAATGGTATCTATAGAATGTAGGCGACCCTTTAAGTTGCCATATCTGTTGTGCTTAATGAACTTTCCGTGTTTTGGATGCCAAGGACATTGTGAAACTGGGGCTCAGCTGGCCAGTTAAAAATTTAATTGTGGCTCAGTAAAAAGACAAAAAATTCTAAAATCATAAACAAGGAAAATGATTTTCACTTTATCACTGCCAAAAATCATTAAGATTTAATTCAAAAAGACAAATATCTCCTTTGAACCAATAAATAATACCTATACAGCCATTGACACACAGAGAATTCACTTTTCTAACAGCTGGAGGCTGGCTTATTGATGTATGCACCTGTCAAAAGACTTTTGCATTTAGATGCTGTTTGAAAAATTGCAATCTCTAGTGACCCATGCATAATGTAAGGTAAATCATGAAAATGGATTTTGGAAGACTGAATGTTACTCTCAGCCAATCGGCTTTGATCTGTTGCAACAATTGATAAGGCAGGAAATTTTCAGATTGAAACTGATAGTCAATTTTAAACATGAAACGGAAAAAGCAATGGGAAAAAATTCCCAAATGTTCACTGTTGATCCGTCATCAATATTTCATTTGTGCAGTGTTTACATCAAAAGAACTGTACAGTCAAATCAACTAGAGATATATACTAGGGATGTGCATTTATCTAAAATGACATTTCCTTCATCATTCACATAATTTTCTGTGAAACCATGCATAAGCATGCTATCAGAGACATTTACCAACCCTACTCCAGATCCTGTCTGTCTATTTAGTGATCTGAAGTAGACCTGGAAAATGTCTCCAATAGTATACTTAGGGGCTTTTTTACTAAATACTGCTAACCGGTTAACGCACCCTTTAGCATGGGATAACTAGCTGCAGAGAATGTTAATGCCCGGGCATGTCAGCAACTGACCATCAAAATGCAAGTTAACTGGCAATCATGTGCTAATGTGGAGAGTAGATGGGTTAAAGAGTGTGGGCATGGAGAATACCTTAGCGCACAATCATCATGAATGTGCCAATTAGTATGGGTGTATCTAATGATACCTCTACGGGCATCATTAGGTGCACCCACATTAATTGCACCGCACACAGGATAAAGATTGCACAGAGATGTCGAAATGAAATCCCAGCATTCCAATAAGTTAGGCCAAGCTCCACCCCAGTGCAAACCCTTTTCCTCATGCTATAGGACGGAAGGCAAATTTCAAAGGGGCTTTTTCTGCGGGTAAACCCCATTTACATATGGAGACTCCCTTTGAAAATTACTCTTAAAGATCCCATGGGTTACAGGTTCTGCGTCCACTCACATTTACATTAAAGACAACCAGGAGGGATGAAATGTTTTCTCAAGACACTGGCCTTAAAAGCCTAATAATAAACAGAGATCATTTCTCCAGGTGAAATTGTTTTTCATATCTCAATTTATCTACTTCACATGGTGTATTTTTGCTAAACTTAATATAAATGCAGATCCAGGTATAATGGAGACAGACTACATCCTTCATGCAGAGTCCAGGCCACCTGACTGCAGGCTAATATTATTATTACTTTTGACAATTTTACAAGCTACAAACACAAACATCTCAGCCAAGGGCCATGTTTTCCAAGAAAAACCACATCATCGTAAAATTACCTCTCTCCTGTGGTGAGAAGATATTCAAGGAATTTATAGAACATTCATACCCTTCAATATGAGATATTACATAACATTTTTCACATACAGCATTCCGGTTCCTGCTCCACGGTCTTTTCCTATTCCTCGGGTTTGAACTGGGGCTACAGCACCATAAGCCTTCATTTTCAGCTGTGCAAGGTCTTTCTCATTATTTTCAATCCTCCTCCTATCCCACCTCCCATCTAACCCAGCTGTTGTCCAACAAACATGGCCCCAAGATTCCTTCTGGAACCCAACACACAATGCACTCTTGAACCAGCTGCACTGTGTGGTTCTTGATGGATGGCCGTTACTCTCTGTTGGGGTTTGAGGAAGGAGAGGGGCAATGCTGTGATCCAATGGAGTGCTTCCAGCCTGAGGAGCAGGATCCAAGTCTGTGACATTGAAGCTGAATTTCCCCATACTGAGATGCTGCTGAGCTATAAAGTTTCTGTCTTGTGTAAAACCTACCATTCTGGGTGGCAAATTACAGCTCTTTGACAGACTAGGGGTACACAGTCAGGAAATAGCACAGTCATTGCAGACTTAACTTGGAATTTTTAGGGGCATGTTTAATAAAGGTTCACGTGCGTTATGCCACAGGCCCATAGCCCATTCATTTCTATGGGCCGTAACAGCACTTAACGCACTTTCATTTTCATTAATGCATGTTAACCTTTAGAAAAAATGCCTCTAAGTGTTCTAAGTCGGGATCGGTAAAACTGGGGGGCCGTTGGCACGTTAGATCCACTCACTCCAGTCCTCATGTCAATAACTCAGTCCAGGCCAGAATTTGGTTGTTTGAATCAAGCATTAGCAGAAAATATTGAAGGATGACTGGCAATAACAAAAATAGTTTAATGACTTAGCCCAAAACACAGTTCCAGTCACTCAGAGTTTAGTTGGACTCTCCCTTCCAGGTGGGAAATCTCTCCTCGTTATCGCCGTTACCCACAGTGCCTGTGCAGGGCTGGATGCTGTACCCTAATATGAGCTACACAGGAAGGGAGTTCCAGAGGGAGAAGGGAAAATAACTTTTTTTTATAGTTTTCAGTTTTATTTTAAATTTTTATTTATTAATTTTATCGTGTTTTTTTCCATTTTTGTATTTTTTTACGGCAGTTGTTCGATTTTGCTTGGCTGTTGCCTTTTCTCTTCTTTCCATTATTGAACAGAGTTCTTTTTGTATTGCAGCTTTTAGCTTTGTCAACCGCTTTGATATTTGTTTTAAAAGCAGTGTGATAAGTTTTAGAAAAATACCTTCTAGGATTGTACTGACGCATTTTATAAAATACAAGCATACATTGCAATTCTGCGCCTGCTTCACTCAAACAATGCCCTAAAGCAGTGGTTCTGAAACTTGGGGTCTAGACCCCAAATGGGGTCATACCAATAGTGGATGGTGTCACAGAAACATGGCCATTTCTCCAACTCTCTGGACTTTAACTGTAACCTATGCCATGTCACCAGTCAGCATGTGGCCTGTGAACCATTGCCCTCTCCTGGGTAGACCCCAGTACTCAGCCAGGTTTTCCAAGCTATCAGCACCCACTGCACACTGACACAAGGGACCCTGTGCTGGCTACTGCCGCTTTTGCCACTACTGTTGCTGCTGCCTTCCTGCTTTAGATGAGTGGATGGAGGGGAAGAAGGCTGGAGATTTGCCGGTTTGATTTCATCATCTGGGGTCATGTGGATTTTCATTTGTTAAAATGGACTCATACAGGATAAAAGTTTGAAAAGCACCGCCCTAGAGAAACTCTGGGCCACATTGAGAAGCATAGGTATACCAAAATCCCCGATCATTCTCTTGCACAACCTTTACATTGATCAAGAATCAACAGTTGCAACGGAAGTAGGAGAAACAGAATGGCTTAAAAAAAGCAAAAGTGTATGACAAGACTGCATACTTTCCCCCTACCTGTTTAATTTATATGCAGAACATCATAGAAGCAGGACTGTATGAAGACAACCGAGGTGTGAAGATTGGAGGAAGACTCATCAACAACCTTCATTATGCTGATGATATGACATTACTGGCTGAAAGTGAAGACAATTTGAAACATTTGCTTCTCAAGATCAAGGAATACAGTCTTAAAATAGGTCTGCACCTTAACGTTAAGAAAACAAAGATCCTAACAACTGGCAAAATCAATAAGCTCATCATTGATGGAGAAGAAATTGAAATAGTTGACAGCTTTAACTTACTTGGATCAACAATCAATAAAGAAAGGACTAGCAGTCAAGAAATCCGACGATGTATTGCTCTTGGTAGAATGGCTATGAAGGACCTAGATAAGATCCTCAAGAGCAGAGATGTCTCTCTCCATACAAAGATTCGACTTGTCCAGGCCATGGTATTTTCAATAACATATGGATGCAAAATTTGGACAGTGAAAAAGACAGGAAGAAAATTGATGCCTTTGAATTATGGTGCTGGTGACGAATACTGTGTAAACTGTGGACTGCCCAAAGAACAAACCAGTCAGTACTGGAGGAGATCAAACCTAAGCTTTCCTTAGAAGCTCAGATGACAAAACTTCAGCTTTCATACTTTGGACACATCATGCAAAGAGAGAGATCATTGGAGAAAGACATCACGCTTGGCAAGGTAGAAGGTCACCGTAAAAGAGGAAGGCCAGCAATGAGATGGATCGATACAATAACAGCAGCTATGGATACCACTCTATCAACAATGAGCTGCTTGGCTGAAGACCAAACAAAGTTTAGATCGACTATTCAGAGGATCGCCAGGAGTTGACACTGACTCAACGGCACTTAAGAAGAAGAAAGAATACTTATGTACAGTTCGTGTAAAAGTAGACACACGCTTTCACATACATATGTTTTCTGCACATACGTAAGTGATTGTCCAATTTTATAAAAGCGTTTTCCTGCATGTAAAAAGACTTTATATGCGAAAACACAACCTGTTGTTCTTGGGTTTGTCATTCGACATAACCTAGCACCCTCTTGTTCAGCATTTACTGAAAGGACAAGGGTAAAACATTCACTAGGGATGGAGTGCTTTGGTTATGAAGAATGAATACTTTGGCAAACCTCATCAGAAAGTAAATTTAATTTTTAAAATCTACCACAAGAGGGAGACAAAGAACAGAGAAAAGCCACAAAAGTTCTTTTCTTCACCTCAAAAGTTCATTTTTGGCTTGACACAAACTTCTCCATCATTTACTGCTGCTAGACCTCTTAACCAGTATCATTACAATGGGTTTTGGTGCATTTCCCCAGGGGCTTCATTTAACTTCTGCTACGAAATGAGCCTCGACAGGGAATGATTCTTATTTCCATTTTCAGGGATTTGTTTACCAGAGTCTGTGATTAAAATTACCCACAGTCATTTCCCAGACTGGGGTATTAATGGAGGTTAATTAGCATGAAACAATGAAGGGCTGATTGATAAAAAAAAAAAAATTTTGTAAGTAGGCACATGTCTCAAAAGAGCTGAATGTGATTTTTGCAAACTCTGAGAAGTGACGCTTTATGTAAATTAGTTAATAACAGATGCTGAGTTTGACCTTTGAGGTGCCATCAGGAAATCAGCACATGCAGTTGCTTAGAAATGGCTTGTGCAAAATTAACAAAATTAAAATTAAAAACAGAAAAGGCTCGTGCACAAAATATATTTTGTTTATTATAGATATGATTTGGCTGCGGCAATATTCTGCAAGTTTGTTAGGGATGCATTTTGGAAATCTCCAATCTGATTTTTTTAAACAAATGTAGAGTTTTGCTAAATTTTTCAGACAAACTGTGAATTTGAAGAGAGGAGTTTGCAAACGTTTATTCCTGGCTTACATGGCACTTAACTCCCAAATGGCCAAGAGGAATTAAAACAAGCTGAAACGTGCTCACAAGGGTACATTCAAAGAATCAGGCACACGGGAGGTACATGTGTATGCCATGGTGAAGTATCAGGGGGTTCATGTGTGTATGTGTGATGGGGGGGTGTCGGGGTGTGCGCGCGTGTGTGTATGTGGGTCATGGAAGGTGTTGGATTTGTGTGCCTGTATGTGAGGGTTTCGGGGGTGCATGTGTGGGTGTGTCACTGGGGGGTGTTGGTTGACGTGCATATATGCATGTCATGTGTGTGTTGAAGGTGTGCATGCGTGTGTGTGTCATGAAGAGTGACAGAGGGATTCATACATGTGTCTGTGTCATAGGGGGTGTTGGGGGTGCGTGCATGTGTCTTGAGGGGTGCTGAGGGAGTGCTGAAGGGTACATTATAGGGGAGAGGAAAGGTCACATATATCAAACAGATTCAGACAGACAGAACTTTCTTGGCAGGCTGAAACCTTCCCAATAGGCGCTATCGCTTATTGTGAAAGGTGCCTAAAAGTGATAGCCAGAGGAATGTTAGATGGGAAAGCATTGGCATAGTAATTTTATTGTATTTTACTGTCCCTGCGGTGCTGTGCTGCTGGTCTAGAGAGAGGCTGAGCCTGCTTGAGAGGGGAGGATGGATGGAAGTGGTATAGGACTACAAAACAGCTGCAGAGAGTGAGGAGGTAGTCTGAGAGATGGATGGAGGAGAATGGAGGGGGGTGCAAGTGGATGGCACAGTGTAACATGAATGGAAAAAGCCAAATAGAGGGAGGTGTCAGGTAGGGAGCCTGGGAAAGAGCAAAAGAAGGGAGATAGGATAAGAGGGAGCAGATTTAGAAGTAAGTGTGAGAAACAGTCCTTCCCTTGCGTGATCCTGCTTGCTTACTCCTCCCGGCACCCAGCGTCCTGTCTGCCTTTCGGAGAATTAATGGCTATGAATAGCCAGGTTTCAAATATGGAGCCTAAAACCAGAGAACTAACCTGGATGAGACTAATCATATCCGATAATGAGAAAAGCCACGAGCTGCTAGAGTTTTATTATCATTAGTACTACTAATAAAATATTTATTCCTTGTCTATCATTGCACTTTGGGTGAGTTACAACAAACCCTCATAGTAACCAATGATATAAGACATATGTGATTTATAGTTCCGTTAGAAATATCCCACCCATGGTGGGGGGAAGCAAGATGGCGGCAGGAGGCACATCACTGTAAGGCTGCTTTTTCCTTTCTCCCAAGTTCCAGGTTGCTGCTCCTATCGTTTGTGGTATGAGGTGGAGGAAGTGGAAGCAGGCCGGCCTATCCCCAGGACCGACTCTGCCAGCTTGCCTGGCTAGCGGACCTTGGATTCATGTGGCTTTGCTTTGGACGCTGGAGCAGTGTCTTCAACAGGGTCGGTAGATGAAGTGTCAGTCCTGAGCGCATTGGGGGTTTGGCTCTCTCCAGATCAACAATCTCCCCCTCCCCCCACCGCGATCCGGAAGCAATTTGGTGGCTGGAGTAGTGCTTTCCTCTGGCCTGCCAGTGAGCACGCCATTGAAGGGAAGTGAAGGGGGCACTCCTGCGGCAGTACTACTCTCTCCTGGCTTTGTAGTACAGCATGGCGTAGCGGTGGGATCTGTCACATTGGAGGTGGAGGCTACGGCGGCACAGTCTCGAAAGGAGGCGGCTTCCGGTGTCTGTAAGTTCGTGAGACCTGCGGTGATCACAATGGACGCGCTGTGGGACGTCGTGGCAGCTCTGAAAGCTTCTGCAACTCATTTGATGGGATTTGCAAGTATTGAACTTTTGGTGGTTGTGCTGATCTCTCCAGTGGGCATGAGGAGCAAGCAGGAAGAATCTCCAGGATGAAACTGGAAGTTGGGCAGCTTCGGGACCTGGTTGCTGCCCAGATTAAGGATAGAAATGTGCTTTCTAGGAAGTTAGAATACCTGGAAAACCAGGCTCGTCAAAGTAATCTTAGATTCCTGAATTTTCCGTTATGTCACCAGTGCAGATGGTGAGAAAGTACTTCAGGGAAATTTTAAAGATCCCCCCCCGAACACTTTCCACTCCTGACTAGGGCAGAGTATTTGTCTCTGGTGGTAGGGGGCCGTGGCAGTGTTGCTTCTCTTGTGTCACTTGGGGTGGGAGACCTCACGGGGTTCTTAGAAAACTCCTTGGAGGTTGTTACTGAAAGAGCCACGCTCCTTGTTACCTTTGCTCTGGAGTCAGATACATTTTTTATTCTTTGGTTATACTTCAAGAGCTTCAATGAGGTTTTCTTGGGCTCACAGGTGAGGATTTTTCCTGCTGTGTCTTGTGCTTTACAATTGAGAAGGAATGACTTACTGGACCTTTAGGCTAGGGTATATTAGCCTTGGGAGCAATTTTTTAATTAAAATTTCCTGTAAGATTTGTATCTCATATAAAGAGAAATAGCCCGATTCCGTCCCAGATGTCGAAGCCCTCTGTATGTCCGGTCTGAACCAGACATACAGAGAGCATTGTGATTCTGATCCCACGGGGCACATCTAGCCCTGCGGGATCAGAACTATGAACAGTCTTGTATGTGCAGGCCAGGACTGTGATTTAGCCTGGCCTGCACTTACAGGACATGCCCAACTAACCCACAGGGCTTTTAAATGGAGCCGCGGTGCCATGGTGTCCGGTTGCCATGGCACCACGGCTCCATTTAAAAGCTGCGATTCCACCGCAGACTACTGCAGCTGATTCCCCGCAGCCTGACTCCTGATCCGGCCACCTACAGCCAGGGGGTCAGGCTGCGAGGAATGTCCTCAGCCCCCCTGCCCCATCTGTGCCCCGGGCCCGCCGATCCACTACGTCCAGGGAAGTTATTCCACCTCGAAGATGGAATAACTTCCCCGTATAAGTCGCTGGCCATGGACGTAAAGGTCTGACATTAGAATCGGCCCTGTACGTCCCGGGCTGGCGACCACCCGCCCTAACTCTGCCCCCGATCCGCCCCCTCCCTGCCCCCGTCTAACTTCCCAGTAAAACCGGCGGGGATGTTAGACGCTGGTGGGGAGGCTCACGAATAATAGGGATGGGACGTCCATCCCCATTATTCTGGGCACAGAATAACCCCAAAAGCATATTTGTTCTTTGAGCCTAGACAACTTATGGAGTTCTTAGTTGTTAGGGAGGATGTTTCAGTTGAAATTTCTGTACTGTCCCATTTGGCTGATGCCTATGTCTCTGCCTGCCTTGTAATTTTGTTCGTATTAGGTGGTTTAGGGCCATTTTATTTTTCCTGGTACCCCTCTATATTTCCTTATAGTATGGACTAAAATGTAAATGGTTTGTGTTGTTTCTTTAATTGTGAAAGACCAGTTTTTTTTTCTGGGCCTCACTCCTAAATGCTTTTTACAAAGACGTTTTAAATTCATTCCTGTTTTAGTTTTAGTTTTTTTTCGGATGTGCTTTACGATGCAGTTGGTGAATTTAAAAATATTTTTCTAGATTGGTATCTACCATCTTTCTTTAAAAACCTCCAAATAACCTGGGGAACAGAATCGTCCGTGCTGCTCGGCAATAGCTGAATAAAGCAGTGAAAGGATACTATCATTGTAGTCACAGCCTAGTTTTCAAATAATGTCCTTCCCTGGATCCACTCTACAGCTGTTGGCACTGCATTTGTGCCTTGAATGTAACCGTGGGACGCCCTCATGGGGTTCTGATGGAGATCTACTCTTCAGCTGTCGGATCTTTATTCATATTTTAATCTAGGACTGTGACCTCTGCTGTGGCTCTGTTCAAGGTCAACAAACCAGCACACCCTTATTCTCTCCATGATTGACGGCGCAAGGGTCAGAGGACGTCACTGTTTTCTGTTTCAGGGGAATGCCGCTTTATCCTCCAGGAAATGTCAGCCCCACAGACCTTTTCAGGTTCCACCAAGCTGAGAGCTTGAGAAGCCTGCTAAGCCATTTCCTGGTTTTATCCGAATTGCATGCAAGGAGCTGCAGTTACTGCTACTCCAATGCACTTCAGACTGACACCTTCATTAGTTTCCGTTCCATTTCATTTTTTAAATTTCTATTCCGCTCTATACATCTGAGGGGCAATGTTATAAGGATGCGCCTACTTTGAGCATGAAGGTAGGCACCTAAATAGGGCTATTGTAATCATTTATACGTGGTATGTACTTGGCAGGTGGGCGTGCACATGGGCAGAGTTTGGGTGGAGTGTGGGCGGAGCACGAGAGTACATGAATAAATTATAAAATTCTATAATTTATGTACACACTTGCAAAATTTAGGCAGAGGTGTTTATACCAACTCTGACCTGTAAACGGGGGCGCTGGGTGAGAATGTCCACAGTCTTGGCAAAGGCAAATATTAATATGACTTGCAAAGGATTGTGGGAAATGTAGTCCATTCATACCAGAATCAGCCATTCACAATAAATTAGTTGTGCTTGCTCAAATGTAAAGCAAAGAAAAGATATTTTATTTATGGGGTTATTTCTCCCAACACAGATTTGCTTGGTAGCACAAAAAGGATACTTGCTTTCAGTATTATACTTAGAAAAACAAATCAGGAAAAACAACAACTGAACTTCTTAAGCAATCAAATCATGGGAACAGAAAGGTCTTTTCTGTGGGCTCCTGCTAATATCTTTTTAGCAGTGCTTCAAAAACAACAAAACCCACAAAGTAATGAAAAACTGTTCTTTTTCAAGGCTAACTTCTGGTATTTTCACACACACCCAGAAGTGTCTCTTCAGAGCTCACAGGCAATTAGGCAAGGCTCAATTGCTAACAATTAATCAGCTGCAAACCTCTTGGCTGGTTTACTTTCTAAACGTGGCTCAAATCCTGCTCAAAATCTTTTCTGAGTAGATCAAAGAACAAGTTTATATTTCTTTGTGATGGTTGTTGTATTTTGTAAAAGTATATTACCACAGAAGTTTAGACAGAGAGCAATCCATGTATTCACACTGCTCATTTACAACATTTCCTTCTTCTTCAACTATCATAGATTCAATATCATGGATTGGCACAGAGGAATTTCTCAATGGAGCACTCTCAGGACAATACTTGTTTCCCTGCTGTCTTCCAAGTGAAAAGCTAGGGCATAGATCAGTGTTCATACCTGAGCTTCCATTGCTGTTAGAGTTCCTCTCCAAATATCCTGGCCAGTATGTAGTCCAGTTTTTATGTCCAGCCTTCCAATCAAGATCCCTGGACACTGGGTCTCTCTTATAAGAACATAAGAACATAAGATATGCCATACTGGGTCAGACCAAGGTCCATCAAGCCCAGTATTCTGTTTCCAACAGTGGCCAATCTAGGTCATACGTACCTAGCAGTTTCCCCAAGGGACACAGGTTCCACAATGCTTGTATTGGTTCAAGCATTGATATCCTGGGTCCCTTCTTAATAATGGTTTATGGACCTTTCCTCCAGGAACTTGTCCAAACCTTTTTTAAACCCAGCTACACTAACAGCCTTTACTACATCCTCCGGTAACAAATTCCAGAGTTTGATTACACGTTGAGTGAAAAAATATTTTCTTTTATTAGTCTTAAATAGTTTACCCTGTAGCTTCATTGCATGTCCCCTAGTCTTTCTATATTCTGATAAGGTAAACAATCGATCTACGTTTACCCGTTCCACTCCGTTCATTAATTTATAGACTTCTATCATATCTCCCCTCAGCCGTCTCTTTTCCAGGTTAAAGAGCCCCAACCTTTTTAGCCTTTCTTCATAGGAGTAGCCTTCCATCCCCTTTACCATTTTGGTGGCTCTTCTCTGAACCTTTTCTAAAATTGCTATATCCTTTTTAAGATATGGCGACCAGAATTGCACACAATATTCAAGGTGCGGTCTCACCATGGAACGATATAGAGGCATTATAATATCTTTTGTTTTATTTTCCATTCCTTTCCTTATCATACCTAGCATTCTATTTGCTCTCTTGGCCGCCGCTGCACACTGGGCCGAGGGTTTTAACATGGTATCCACAAGGACGCCTAAATCTTTTTCTTGGGTGGTGGTTCCTAATGTGGAACCTTGCATCGTGTAACCATAGTTTGGGTTGTTCTTCCCTAGGTGCATAACCTTGCACTTCTCCACATTAAATTTCATCTGCCATTTTGATGCCCAGTCTTCCAATTTATCAAGATCCTCTTGCAATTTTCCACAATCCTCCTGGGTTTTAACAACTTTAAATAGTTTTGTGTCATCAGCAAATTTGATAACCTCACTCGTTATTCCACTTTCCAGGTCATTTATGAATATGTCAAAAAGCAGCGGACCCAGCACAGATCCCTGGGGTACACCACTATTCACCTTTCTCCATTGGGAAAATTGGCCATTTAGCCCTACCCTCTGCTTTCTATCTTTTAACCAGTTCCTGATCCACAGTAGTACACTGCCTCCTATCCCATGACTCTTTAGTTTTGCCAAAAGTCTCTCATGAGGGACCTTGTCAAAGGCTTTCTGAAAGTCCAGATACACAATATCAACCGACTCACCTTTGTCCACCTGTTTATTCACTCCTTCAAAAAAACATAACAGATTAGTAAGACAAGATCTTCCTTGTCTAAAGCCATGTTGGCTGTCTCCCATTAGGTCATGACTATCTATATGCTGAGTAATTTTATTCTTTATGATGGTTTCTACCATTTTTCCCGGTACTGATGTCAGGCTCACCGGTCTGTAGTTTCCCGGATCACCCCTCGAACCCTTTTTAAAAATTGGTGTTACATTGGCGATCCTCCAATCCTTAGGTATTAGAGATGATTTTAATGATAGTTCACAGATTACTGATAGCAGGTCTGCAATCTCAAATTTCAGTTCTTTCAACACCCTTGGATGTATACCATCCGGCCCAGGTGATTTGCTACTCTTCAGTTTATCTAATAGTTGTAGGACATCTTCCCGATGTATCGATATTTCCTTCAATTCTTCCACACCTTTAAATACCACTTCAGTCGTGGGTAACATCCCTACATCTTCCTCAGTAAAGACCGAAGCAAAGAATTCATTCAGTCTCTCCGCTATCGCCTTGTCGCCTCTTAGTGCTCCTTTAACCCCTTTATCATCTAATGGACCAACTGACTCTCTCACAGGTTTTTTTTGCTACGAATGTACTTGAAAAGGTCTTTATTTCGCGTTTTTGCTTCCGCAGCAAGCTTCTTCTCAAATTCTCTCTTTGCCTGCCTTATCAATGCCTTGCATTTGACTTGCCAGTGCTTGTGCTGTTTCCAGGTTTCATCATTTGGCTCTTTTTTTCAATTTCTTGAAAGATGCTTTTTTGGCAACAACAGCCTCTCTGACCTCAGCTTTAAACCATGCTGGCAATTTTTTGGACTTCCTTCCACTTTTCTTAAAGCGTGGAATACAGCTGGTCTGGGCTTCCAAGATAGTATTTTTCAACAACACCCAAGCTTGATGTACGTCTTTAACCTTTGCAACTGCTCCTTTTAGTTTTTTCTTAACTGTTTTCCTCATTCTATCATAGTCTCCCTTTCGAAAGTTAAGGGGTAGTACTGTGGATTTCCTTACTATCCCTCCTCCACTAATTAAATCAAAGGCGATCATGCTATGATCACTATTGCCAAGTGGCCCCAACACCCTTATCTCTTGCACTACATCTGGTGTTCCACTAAGGACTAGGTCTAATATTGCTTCCCCTCTGGTCGGTTCATGAACCAGCTGCTCCAAGAAGCAGTCATTTATTTCATCTAGGAACTTTATCTCCCTAGCATGTCCTGTTGTGACACTGACCCAGTCGATGCCGGGGTAATTGAAATCACCCATTATTATTACTGCACTGTAACTTTTGCTAGCTTCCTTGATTTCTTTGAGCATTTCATCATCCATTTGTTCATTCTGGCCAGGCGGACGATAGTACACCCCCACTGCCATCGCCTTCCCCTTTTTACATGGAATTTCAATCCATAGAGATTCTACAGCAAATTTTGTTTCTTGCAAAACTTTAATCCTTTCTGACTCAATGCCCTCTCTAACATAGAGCGCAACCCCTCCACCAATTCGATCAGCTCTTCACATACCTTCTTGCACTGGTCTTAGGGTCCCTTCCAAATGCAGCCGTCTCCCTCACAGGTGCCGTCTGGGGATTCCTGGCTCTGCAACCCCACTCCTCTGGCTTTCCCCAGTCCAATGGTGTATGCTTGCCTCTAGAATGCCTCCCAGCACACGTACTGCTATGGACTCCTTTAGACTTCCCAGATGCTTTTCTCTTTTTTCTGCCAAAGTGTTTCTTGCTCTCTCTGTCCGTCAGCTCTGGCTTCTGCTGATGATGATCATGCTGATGGTCAGGACGATGGTCAGGATGATGATGATGAGGATGATTCTCTGTAGAATAAGCTTTACTTTTATCCTGCTTAGATGAATGCTCCACCCTAGCACAGCGCAGCTGTGGTGAATCAAGCTCTGCCCTTGGAGATGAGTGCTTGGGGATTACCTCATAGTTCTCCTGATTGAACACATGTTTCCCCACTTCAGCTCTTCTAGTGGCTGTTGGAAACCTGGTGCATTCTGGGACTGGTAGTCTTTTATGAGAACATTCTGTTTTATTATTTCTAACAGCAAAGACAGGTTGCTTGTTCAGAGCCAATTCACCTCTATTATAGCTCCTTCCTGAACTATGATAAGCTTCCTTATCACAGACCACTGTAACTGTCTGCACCTTAACTTAAGGAGTGACTTCTGCCATATTCACTAGCATTTTATAAAGAAAAGGTAGCGTCAACTAAGCGCTTTCTTATAAAATTATCCTCCACACACTTAGATGGAATACAATGCTTGCATACATAAAACCAGAACAGACTAGCTATCAACCATCAACAAAGCACAGAAATTATCCTGGTCGATCTGTGCAAAATCTTGACTATGTAACCTGATAGGGAAAAATTAGATTGGCTTCAAGGCCTGCGTTTTAGGGTCATACATTTGTACGGGCCACACTACTGTAACTAAGGAACGTATTTATAACCAACCATTAGGCACAGTAGACGGTCACCTAGGGCAGCAGTTTCTTGGGAGCAACAAAGAGCAACTCTAAACAAGGCAAAAGAATGACTCGTAACTGCCCCACAAACTCAAAAGCTCATCAGTGCTTACTTTTACCTGCAGGAAGAATGGGCAGTTTGCAAATGGTCCATTTACCCTGGTAAGTTGCTTTTGGAACTGTTCCTCGTGTATATTTACAAAAGTATGATGTCCAAATATGCATTCTTATAGTTTTCAGGGTCGAATGGTGCTGAGTTGGTTATTAGAGATGTGCAGGTCAGAAATTTTAATTTCCTTTTTTTTTTTTGTTTCATATTGTTTCCCATCAACAGTGCGCACTATTGAGTAATTAGCTTGCACTCTTTTGCTGCCGTGTGTGTTATTGTGCAAGAGAGTGCGCGTTGTTGTGAAAGACTGCACTGTATTTCTCAATAGTGCACATTTTGCAAAAAGAGAATGCACTATTGACAGGAAATGGGAAATGACGACAACTTCATCATTTCCTGTTTCACCGACATCATGGCTTTCGTTTTAAATGAAAGCATATCCATGATGATTGTGATTTGAATTTAATTATCAAAACCTTGGGGGGAGGGGGAGGGGAGTGTGCTGGGAATCTAAATACTAATTGTGAGTGGGCGTTAGGGCATCCAATAACCTTGCACTTGACCTCAAATCCTGCCCACAGAAAGTTCCATTACGTAGATTAAACCCAGATCAGCTTTCAATCCGACAAAGCAAAATATACAAGCATTGCTTGATGCTCTGGTGCTTTCTTGGTGCAAAAATCTGAAACACTATTTCCATGAATTTCATCATTAAACATTAGAGTCAGCCTCTGTCCTGTTGAGCGATGATCGAGAAGGATAAATGTAACAGAGCAGTTGTTGCTTGCTGCTGAGGGGAATCCAAGGCTGGGTAGAGAAACAATTGTATGAGCGTCTGCACCAATAGGCCTCTTTCCTCTCTACTAACATACTTCTCCACGCAGGACCCTCAGGGGCACACAAACGTCCTGCACTCTCCTTGTGGTAAGGAACAGCAACCCAAGCAAGAAACACAGGAGTCCACCAATAATTTGAGTACAAATAGTCATTTAACGGGCTCTCCTAAGACGGCAGTAAAAATAATAATTCACGTGAGGGCACATTTTAGAAAGGACGTCTGGCTGCAAACTGGGACTTCCAAGTCAAAACGTCCAACATAGAGCGGGAGGGGCAGCTGAAAAGGTGGTCACGTGTAAGTGCCTTGTAAAATCGGTCTTTCTCCACCCTGAAAGATACACGTGTCTGCAGCATAATAGCTAAAACAGGGGACACATAGCTATGGGCTAGCCATGTGCAGGAAGTCTCAGCACTGTAAACACTTGAACACATATGTGTGTTCACAGACTAGGGAACATAGGCGCGCACACTACCCTGTCACAAAATACGGCTGTGGATACACATTTGCGCCCAGTTGTAGAACGGTACTGCATGTCTGGGCTCAGCGGCAGACATGGCCATATCTATACCCATCCCTGGGCACAAATAGGCATCTGCAAAGTGCTCATTTCAGCCACCAAAGAAGCGAGTACTGAGAAGTTCCACAATTTTTTCCACTCCAAAAACACATACAGGTAAATAAACAGACCTTTTTCTTGGCTTCTGTGCCACTGGGTGTCTCCACTTTCAAAACAGACATGTCCGTGATGATATTCGGCCTGCTATCTTGCCGGACCTTCAGCCATCCATATTGGACTTGCGCAAGTTTCTAAAATCACCTCGAAACTTTTGTGTGTCTGGGGTACTAAGACGCTTATCCACTCCTTAATCACCTCCTGTCTTTACTACTGTAGCCTATTCCTTTCTGGTCTCCCTTTGAATCATCTCTCTCTCCTTCAATCTGTTCAACACTCTGCTGCGCGGCTAATCTTCCGCCAGCCTCGTCATGCCCATATTACTCCTCTTCTCAAGTCACTTCATTGACTCCCTATCCGTTTCCGCATCCAGTTCAAACTTCTCCTGCCCTATAAGTGCATTCACTCTGCTGCTCCTCACTACCTTTCTTCTCTTATCTCTCCTTACAACCCCCCTTGGGAACTCCGCTCTTCTGGCAAACTGCTTCTATCTGTGCCCTTCTCTTCTATTGCTAACTCCAGACTTCACTCCTTTCACCTTTCTGCACTTTACGCCTGGAACAAAGTACCTGAGTCTGTACGCCAGGCACCTTCTCTGACCCTCTTCAAATCCAGGCTGAAAACTCACCTCTTCACTGCTGCTTTTGGATCTTGACTCACCTGATCGCCTTTTTTTCTTTTCCTTTCCCCCTTGTTTTATCCCTGTCTACACCTGTGTTGTCTGTCTTGACTAGATTGTAAGCTCTGATGAGCAGGGACTGTCTCTTACTTGTTTGTGCAGAGCTGCGTATGACTTGTAGCGCTATACAAATGCTCAGTAGTAGTAGTAGTAGTAGCAGTAGTAAGTGCCCATGTGTTTTCTATCTTACAGAGATTTATTTTTTAGGGTGGAAATGCGCTGATTTTGGAAAATACTTACACATTCCCCCCTTCGCTCCTGCCCCTCCCATGGAATTTTGGACGTTTCGATTTGGACGTCCCAGGGGGCACCCATACGGCCTTTCTAAAATATGGACTCGATATTCAGTGCCAACGGCTAGCACTCCTTCAGCTGCCGGCGCTGAACTTTAGACCTGAATATTCAATGCCGGGGCCACATCTGCACTCCAGCATTGAATATCCGAGTTGCCCGATTTGCTGCAAACTTCCTCCGTGAAAGTTAGGCCAGTGTTTAGCGTGCTTGACCCTTTGCCACATGCCGCTAACCAGTAGCTCAGGATCGCCGCTGGCCTGTTAGCAATGCGTGCCACCCTGGAATACCTCCAGCACACCCCAATGCTTACCGGTTAGCACAGTGGCAACCTCCACAGATAGTGCCGCTGAATCTCTGGCTGAGAAGCATTTACATGGTTTGCAGGTCAGCAAACCATGTAAATATCTATGAATATTCTCCCTTGTGTCTTCACATGTGCCTCAGAGTTGCTGTAAATCCCATCTGGAAATTTTGGCCATATATGTAGATTCCTTTTGTAAAATGTGAAATACACGGGTAGATTTCGTGCCCAAACCACACCCTCTTGGAATTTCCGCCCGGTGTGGCTCTCTATGTATGAATAATGGCTTTCAGAAATCATATTTGCACGAGTAGTCCAATCTCTATCTGTAAATATCACTATCTAAACATGGAGATTTTCTAAAATTTATCTTTTTGGATAAATAATCTTCAGTCAAGAGAGCATCGGTTAGGTATTTATGGATCTTCTCTTGGTAGATTGGATCAAAGTGTATAATCTTCATATGATAAACGTAAAATAGGTGCATTTCTTACATTTTTTCTAGGCATCCAGTTAAGCAAAGAGATGTGTGTTCTGCTGCCTTAAGTTGGGAGGGGGGAGGGAATATGAGTGGGAGGTTGGGATTAATGTGTGGCGATGAGTTTAAATCCTTAGGGCAGATTTGCTTAAGATTTTCATGATTTTATCTTTCTTGTTGAAACGTTTTATGCATTATAGCAGTGAGTTATGTCTAACATCATGATTTATTTTGCAGAATCTGGTAAAACAAAATTAACAATAAATACACAAAAAGCACTTCAAGACTAAGTTTAAATGTCGATGTTCCTATAGATTTTCAGAGATAATGGCTAAAGGGCCCATACATTTAGTTTTATACTTTCATTATAGACCACCAGGCAAGCAAGATCTGTGTTCCACTTCTGTAGACGCTTGCTACACGCTGTCCTCTGATTGGCTGAGAGGCAGCGGCTGATTTGCAATGCACATTAAGGAAGTCTGCCAGGTGTATGTAGCTGACTCGGCATTTGCTAGCTCACTGATTATTCATTATTTCACTGACTGATTCCTGGGGGGGGGGGGGGGTGATAGGAGGTGAACAGTTCTTCCTTGCATACGTGTGGTGTTTTAGAAACCATGTTTGTTTTTTACATATTTTTTAAGTTCTTTTAAGTACTATTGATTATTTGTTTGTAATCTACCTCGAACACTGGCTTGAGCGGAAAATGATTCTTTTAAATAAACAAATCTATAACCACTGGCACTGAGAAATAATGACTCGGGGGGCGGGGGGAGAGAGAGACCCCTGCATACGTCTAGGAGACAGCAAGTGCTCGCTCTGTAGGAAACAGAGAATTACTGTTGTCTCATGTTTAATTTCATTTTACGCCGGGCTCTAAATTAAATGTAGACGCATGATCACACCTTAATGAATTCAATGGGGAAATTAAAAGGTAAACAGAAATAAATACAAGACTTCTGCATAGATTTATAATATTGATGCCAATGCTTATTGGTCCAATATCATGTTAAAGTCAGCTGAATAAGTTTGTCAGATAATTTTAACCAGTTATTCAGTGAACTTATCCTGTTGTCAAACCTCTGAATATAACCAGTTAAAAGATAAACTTTTTCACTCAAGTTTCACATGACTGTTTTTACAGCCCAGATCCACAGACAAGTTTCCATGGACAGCGTTGCGCATCAGTCATTGATATAAACTATAGCCACAGCCCTGTCACACTGATTTCTCCCTTCCCTTTTTAACTACATAAATTTAACAAATTGATTACAGTCTGGGGGAGGGACACAGGGCGGTGGGAATTTTAACAAAGCAAAATTTGTCAAAGGTAATTCCTGTTATCTGACATACCTTTTGCTTATCGACCTGTAAGTGGATGACTGCAGATGAAAACCCAGAACCCAGTCAGTCTTCCTCTTTGGTTCTGTACTACTTTGGATCGATATTACAAGCATATAAAGTCCCATTATTAAATCCACACCAGTTCCCCCCACCACGCACCACAAACTATTGGGTTAATAGTCAGCAGTTTTCTTTAAACGCCAGCCATGGCATTTAAATTCTCCGCATATATTCAGTGCTGCTGTCCAGATATCAAGCTGCGCTGGACATACGTCAACGGCAGTGACCTCAATCACTCTACAGATGGCAGCAATACTCAGTCGCTGTCCATTTTAGCTGAATGGTTTAACTTAGGGTCGTCTTTTTGCTGTCCTAAATGATAGCACATAGCATAGCGGCAACTGGTCTGGTTTCCAACTGGCTCTGCCTAAATCTTATCAGAGTTGCCAAATTACTCAGTTCCAGGAATAAGATTTCTGACAGTCTCATCCTGGTGCATTATGGGACCTGCAGCACTGATTTCAATGGGTAAAATCAGGGACTACAAATACCACACTGCATTGTACTGCAAATTTAAAACCAGAACTAGCAAAAGAATCTCACCCTAGAACTGGGTAACTTGGCAATTTAGTCTTATGTACCATGGATCTTACACATCCTCCACGGTTTGCAATAAAACATGACAACTAAAATTAAACTCAATAACAACAAACATAAATGGACATTTTGACACCCCATGTCATATAAATCATCATTGTCTACCATATTTCTGTCCATGAAAAGCCATCCTAAAATATTCCTGCTGGAAATCTGCAAAGAAAATTCAAACATCTATGTGAAAAGGTCCGAATTATGCAAAATTCTGCATGCTTTGTCAAAATAGCAATAACTTATCTTTTTTTCTGTATTGTAATTTCAATTATCACAGAAAAGTGCAAAATTTTGAATTATTGTGTGCATAGGTCCAACAGGAGAACAATAATAAGCTTTCAACCTCTTCCAAAACTCCAACAAATCCTCCAATGACTTCAATTCCGATGGTATCCAGTTCCAAGCTAGTGAACCATTAGTGGTTGAGTTCCATGAACGTCAGCAAGAAATGAGCACGATCCTTCCTAGGAGGGGGAATAAATCTCTCAAGGAACCATTCAAGGGAGATTGGCATAGTATCCCTGTGGTAGATGCACAATATCCCTCTTAAATACATTGTTCTAGGAGGCTGTTTGATTTATCCTCCCAAAATATTACTAGAGCTATTCAATCATTTTATCCAAAGCACTGCCCAACCAGTTGATGAGGCGTCTGTGTCTCGAGATGGATCAGAAGAACTTTGTGACTAGTTTCTTCTTTACAGGAAGGAAATTTCAGCAAGCACAAGAGTATGCAAGCTCTATGAGAGCTATGTCCTTCAGACCGTTATCAGTTTGCAGGACAGTACATTTGATGTTTAGTTTCCAGTCTGCTTGAGAGCCATGACATTAGTATATATATATATGTGCAAACATGGAGTGGAGGAGTAGCCTAGTGATTAGAGCAGTGGCCTGGTGACCAAGACACCTGAGTTTGATTCCTCCTGACTGGGTATGGACAAACCACTTTCTCCTCCATTGCCTTGGAAGAAAGATCTAGCAGTCAGAACTTGCCAAGACAACCCAGAGGATGTCTGATTTCCATGAGTCAGACTCAGTAGCACAGAAATGCAGTACCTTCTACTCTAGTCTGTTCTATTAAGGCCCGACTGCAAATGCATTCCAGGCGGTTTTCACATCATGCCATTTGCAAAATACAATTCAAAAGGGCACATTTACAAAAATGCTTTAGCTAACAGTGCATTCAACCCCCAAAATGAGCAAGGAGTGATGCTCAACCCATTCTATAAAATGAAGATATGTCCAGCATGTTCCCATGTAGCTAACATGGATTTTTTGCCACCCTCACACTCATTCTGTTTCACAATATCAGCACAAGTTCACTTCATGCCACGGTGGTAAATGCACCCGCATTAAGTCCAACATCGCAGGTGAGGGCACACCAAAGACACCTACACTACTCAGAATGTGCGCATTCTGGCCCTATCAGCCCAGTCTCTGCCCCAACCAATGTTACTCAGGTAGCATAAGATTTTTGGTAAATATTACTGCGATCCACTTGGTGCGCACTCAATCCTGCTTTACCGCGTAGCACTTTTTTTAGTAAGCAAGCCCCAAAATGTATTAAAGTAGGAGTTTCACTGACCTATACAGCATCCCCTAAACATTCAACATATAGAACAATTATTGAAATATTTAAAAAGTGATCAAGAATAAGAAAACAAAGTCTTGATTGCATACATTTTCACATCCTTCGTCCACAGCATGCTCAAATGAGCTCAGTTTACAAAATTTGCCTCAACAAGGCCCATAATAGGCACCTGCTACACATTTATTTATTTATTTGAACCGTTTTTCTATACCGCCCCTTACAGAGACCAGGGGCGGTTTACATTGAAACATAACTTTTACAAGGAACGAATTTTAAGCAATCACACATTTTATATTTATGTTTATTAAACTTGATATACCGCCCTTCAGGGTGACCAGAGCGGTTTACAATATAAAAACAATCAGGAACAGTAGGCCAGAAAAGAGGAAAAGGAAATTACAATCTCAAAATAGGAAAGCGGAGGAGGAAAGAGCACAGCACAAAACTCAATAGAGAGAGCTTACACAAAAGGGGAGGGAAGGTCAAAAGCGAGGGAAAAGAGGTGGGTTTTCAGAATACATTTAAAAGTGGGATAGTGGGGCTCAAGCCGGAGGGAGGGGGGAAGAGAGTTCCAGAGGGCGGGGGCTGCGAAAAAGAAGGCTGAGGAGCGGGTGGACTGAAGGTGTGCAAGAGAGGGGGAAGGGAGAGTGAGACGGTTAAGGTGAAATGAGCGAGGTGTGTGCCTGGGGGTGTGATAAGTAATAAGGTCTGCCAGATATTGCGGAGTGTTGGTATGAAAGGCCCGATGTACCAGCGTAAGTAATTTTATATTGGGAACGAAAAGGTAGAGGCAACCAGTGGAGATGGGAAAGGAGGGGTGAGACGTGATCGCGAGCAGAGGAGTGAGTGGCAATGCGGGCAGCAGTGTATTGGATACGTTGAAGTCGGTGAAGTTGAGATTTCGGAAGACCAAGAAAAAGAGAATTAGCAAAGTCAACACGGGACATGACCAGAGATAGAAGTAATGTAGCGAGTGCAGGAGGGGTGAGGAAAGGGCGAATAGCACGAATTTGGCGCAAGAAAAAGAAGGAGGTCTTAGTGACGTGGGAGATGTGATCGTGAAAAGATAAGTTTGAGTCAAAGAAAACACCAAGGTAACTGAAAGAAGAGACCAACGGAATGGGGGAACCCGAGAAACTTGTAATTAGGCTATATAAATATTGATTTATTTATTTTATTTATTTAACATCTTTTATATACCGCACTCTTCGTCATCAGCGCGGTTTACATTTTAACAAATTGTACTTAAGCATGAACATATGTTAAGTTTACAGATAACAGGGAATGAACTTGGATAACTGGGGTTAAATAGATAACAAGAATTCAAACTATTTACAGCAAGAAATCACATGTTTATAGTTCAAAGGCTTGGGGCTCTAAGGGGATTTGAAATGGGGTGAGAAATGAATATGGGGGTGTACTTGACTAACCATGATCATTGGTTCGTGTTGGGAGGGGATGACTTAGGGAGTTCATACTCTGAGGGAAGTGTTGTAGGAAGAGGTGTGGTTTTAGATCTTTTCTAAATTGTGAGAGGTCCTTTTATGATCTGATGTTGGGTGGTAGCATGTTCCAACATCTAGGGGCAAAGGATGAGAATGCTCTTGTGCTAGTTGTCTGGTTGAGTTTTGATTGGTATTTTGGGATCACTAGTGTGTTTTCTGTTGTGGAGCGTCGGGATCTGGAACTTTGTGAGTAATGCAGGAGGTCAGATAATGATGATGATGATATTTGGTGAATTGCCTTGAATGTGATGAGAAGGGCTTTGTATAAAATCCTATATGATATCGGGAGCCAGTGAAGTTCGAATAGGATAGGAGTGATATGATGACTCCTTGGGGCTCTGTGTAGAACTCTGGCAGCCGTATTCATGGCCAATTGTAGAGGATTAAGCGTACTCTTGGGTAGGCCCTGTAACACAATATTAGCATAGTCGAAGTGTGGGGTGACCAACGCTTGGAAGGTTGTTCGGAAGTCTTGTGGTTCAAGCATTGGTCTGAGGTGTCATAGAATTCTGATCTTGTGATAGATGGCTTTAACTGTATTTTTTATATGATCTTTGAACTCAAGTCGCTGGTCGAGTATAACGCCTAGGTAACGTATAGTTGATTTGAGTGGTAACTCGGCATCTCTTGTTCTTAGAGTTGGTGGGGGTGAGAAGTCTTTGTTCCTTGTTACAATCAGAACTTCCGTTTTTTTAAAGTTAATTCGGAGGTTTTGTGAGAGCAGCCAGTCTGAGATTGCATTGAAGCAGGTAGTTAGTGTGGTATAGTCGGGTTTCAATACGTTGACTGGTGTGAATAGTAGCACATCATCTGCATAGATGAGGCAAGATGTTCCAAATGACCGGGCGATGTTGCAGATGGGCCTCATATAGATATTAAATAGCAGGGCCGAGAGGGAGGAACCCTGTGGTACACCTTGCTTCTGTTGGAAAGGCATAGATGTATTGTCACCCGACCGGACCTGCTGCCAGCGGTCTTCCAGGTAAGATTTGCACCACTTCCAGGCCATTCCTTGAATCCCTTTTTCATGTAGTCGGTTAAGCAGCTTAACATACAGAATCGAAGGCTGCTGCAATGTCTAGGAAGATCAATGCAACTCCATTCCTGATGTTGTCTGTTATAGTAATAAGCGTGTTCATTAGAGAAGTTAAAAGGGTTTCAACTCCGTGGGATTCTCTGAAGCCATGCTGATTTGGGTCGAGTGGAGCTTCGGAGTCAATGTGTTGTTGGATTTGCCTTAGAGTGACTTTTTCTAGTATCTTGGCTAGAAAAGGGATACTTGAGATTGGGCGGTAGGAGTCTTCTTTTTTTGGATCGAGTTTATTGTTTTTGAGTAGTGGACGAATGGAGGTCTGTTTGAGGGCTGTTGGGAATATCCCTGTGCTAAGTGACTGGTCAGCTATGGCTGCTATGTAAGGGCTGAGTTCTGTTCTTAGTGATTTGATCCAGTGGGCTGGACATGGATCGTTGGGGGCAGTGGTGGCATTGATGGAGGTTATGAGTTCTTCGATTGCCTTAGGGGTTGGGGGTGAGAATTTATTAAGTATGATCTGGACGTTGGAGGTTTGCATGGGTTCGCTTGTGATTGTAGTTGAGATCTTGATCATCTTGGATTGGATATAGTCAGCATATAGTTGTGGTTGTATGTGTTCATGTTGTGGTGGAGAAGGCTCACTGATTAGAGATGTTACTAGTTGGAAGAGGTCTCTAGGTTTGTTAAGGGAGCGACTGAGGAGCCTTGCATGGTATTCTCTCCTCTTATCCCAGGTTAGTTGACATTTAATGACATTTAAGCCATTGAACCATCAAGGGTTAACTATTTACATCAACTATGTACATTCCTATTGGGCTCATATGTTTGGGTGGTGTTAGTGTTGAGTGTTGCATATATTCAGTGGGGTGTTATGGTGGGCGATATGTGTTGTGTGTGATAGTAGTGGTTGGATTGTTTTTGAGGGGTTGGGAGTCATCGTATTCAATGAAGAGGTGTGTTTTTAGTTCTTTGCAGAAGGCCTGAAGGTCCTTGATTGCCCTTACAGACTTGGGGAGGGAGTTCCAGTGTGTGGGGGCTGTGTATGTGAAGGCCCTGTTGCTCATATTCTGTTTTGTTTTCCTGATTGTGTGAGGAACTGTTAGTATATTCTGATTGGTACTTTGCCTTGTTCTATTGTCTGATTGGGAATGAATTAGGGTTGAGAGATGTGAGGAGGCTATTTCGTTAATTATCTTGAATGTGGTCATGATGATTTTGTATTTTACCCTGCTAGCAATTGGGAGCCAATGGAGATCATAAAGAATGGGTGTGATGTGGTCTGATAGCCTTGCTTTAACTATGATTCTGGCTGTGAGGTTTTGGGCCATTTGTAGAGTAATCAGATTATTTTTGGGTATTCCAATCAGTATGCTGTTGCAGTAATCGAAGAGGGGTGTGATTAAGGCTTATTCTCTTGTGGATGGAATGTGAAGAAATGTGAAAGCAAAATCCTGCTCATCCAATGGCCTCATACTGAGCATTCGTACCGCATGATTGCCGCTAGGGGTTATCGGCGCCATTTTTGAATCGGTCACATGCAGAGCAGGAGTGAGTGGGCTCCTGCTGCCACTAACCATCAGGGATCCCCACAAAGCCAGGGGAGGAGATCGGGAGGTGGGAGGTCTGGGGGATAGTGATAGTGAACATAGGGGGCAAACTGGCAGTAAACACAGAGGAGGTGCAGTTGCTGAGGTGAGTGAATGGGTGTGTTAATGCTAGCACTGGCCTTGCTTTCAGGATGACCGAGATGACTGTGTGGGGGGGGGGGATTGGATGCTTTGTGGGGGGGAAAGGGAAGATTGGATGTGCTGGTAAATGTGGGAGGAGAGATCAAGGTGTGGAGAGGCAACAGGAAGGCTATCCAGGCCAGTGGGGATATTGGGGTGGAGGGGAAGGACCTTGACATTTACAGCTCCCCTGCCAGTAGGCACTTAGATGTGTCTGGGGGCGGTTGTAAATGCTGATAACAATTTATGGTAGAGACGGGGAATGTACTGTATTATAGGCCTGCTAAACCACTCCCTCTCCCCGCCCTCACCACAGCTCCAGGATTTTTAGATCTAAAAAGCCTCTGTCTGAAAGGGCACTTACACATGTCCACGAGTAAATGCTGCTGTTTAGATATGGACTTGCTTCTAAAATAACCCCCTCTCTGCACAGAAATGCCTTAGAAAATTGTCCAGGATATGCATGGGTTGAAGTATGTGCTAAGAGACTCTTAGTACCTCCATTTATGTAGAATGAGCCTTTGCTGGGGATGGAGTTGGGGCAGTTTGTGACACACATAAGGGAGGAGTGGTCTAGTGGTTAGGACAAGGTACTTCAGGCTGGAGGGCCGGGGGTTCAAATCCCACCTGGGGACAGCAATCTCAGGCCGGAGGGACTGGGATTTCTAGTCCTATAGGCACTCCTTGTGGTCTTGGGCAAGCCACTTAACCCTCCATTGCCCATGTTCCCTGTAAGTATTAGCGTATGTGTCTCATATCCCCTCGTGTTAAATGTATCCCCCAATTGACCGCTTTGACCCGGTGAAAAGCGGGATATAAATACAGCTAAATAAATAAATAAACATGGGGAAATGGGGAAATGCGGTTAGCTATTTTATGAGCACGAAACTGCTTTGGGGTGAAAATGCAAAGCAATGTATTCAACTGAAATAAAAAAAAGTTATGAAACAGGGAGTGGAAAGCAGGTACAGATACTACCATCTGAATGGTCTGTCATCAGGCAAGAAACAGCTGCAGTTATTGATGACCTCATGAGAAGCTGAGTGGCTCTGTCCAGTTTTATTCACTTATATCATAAAATTCAATCAGAAAAATGGAAAACCATTATAAATTGATTGCTTGTTTTAGTTTCCATGCCACAACACGAACAGAAGCAATTACATTGTCATATCTACAGTGCAGATAGGACTTCGGTTTAATGTTTCATCTCATAACTACCATTCATCAGCAGAGTGCCCCCTGCCCCATCGAAGAACAGCGGGTTCAGAAGGAAGGGTAGCCTGGGATTGAACCCTGAGAGGTCCATCACTTGGTTCCATGTGGGACCTGAGATGGAAGATTGATAAATGAGGCTGAGCAAGGGCTCGGCAGGAAGCAAAGGTCCTTTGAAGCTGATCAATCCATGGAAAGGGAGGATGGGGCTATATAAATCCTAGTACTGCAGGAACAGTTATATAAGAGGATGACAAGTCTTTTGTTGGCAGCCTGGAGGAAACACGTCAGAAAACATTATGTTGTAACAGAGAGGAGTGTAGGACTAGCCCATTAGAGCAGAAGGCTGAGAACCTGGTGAGCCAGGATTTAAATCCCACTCTGCCTCTTGGGATCTTGGTCAGGGCTGGTGCTACCCAACAAACTGGGTGGGTGCCAACGACACGGGGCACCTTTTCTAACTGCCCTTCCCCCCCCCCCCACCTCACTGATTGGCTGCTTGAGAGAGGTGAGGGAACACTTCTCTGTTGCCGCAGCTCTGCTATCTTATAAACTGCTGGACCATGGCATTTCCAGCGGTAATGAGCATTTCCTGGTTCTTGTAAGAAATGCTTATTACTGCCTTTGTAAGATAACAAAGCTGCGGCAGCAGAGAAGTGTTCCCGCGGTGCTCTCAAGCAGTGAAGCAGCAGATACAAGAGGGAGGGAAGGGGCTGGAAGGGAGCTAACATGGGGGATGGGGAGCTGGAAGGGTGCTGAAAGAAGAAAGAGGGGCTGGAAGGGATATGACATGGGGGGGGCAGGAAGAGAGCTGACAAAGGAGGGAGGCTGGAAGGGAGCCAACATGGGAGGGGGGGCTGGAAGGTAGCTTAAAGGAGAGGAAGGAGGGGGCTGGAAGAGAGCTGATACAGGGGACTGGAAGGGAGCTGACATGGCGGGGAGGTGGGGGCTGTGAGAGAGCTGATGGGGGAGAAAGGAGGGGCCTGGAAGGGAGCTCACACCTGGGGATGGGACTGGAAGGTGGCTGGGTAATGGGGGGGGGGGGGAAGGGGAGGGCTGGAAGAGAGCTGGTACCTGGGAATGGCACTGGAAGGGGGATGGACAGAGGGGAAGGTAACTGGAAGGGAGCTGGCATTGGAAAGAGAGGGGGCACTGGGAGTGAGCTGATACCTGGGATGGTATTTGAACTAAAACGGGCTAAACCATGGGGAATGAGGGGGACTGGAAGGGAATGAACACCAGTAGTGGTGCTGGGCATGCAAGGGGGTTGACAATGGAAGGTACTGGAAAGGGGGTTGATGCTGGGGAGGATTACTGGGACTGGAAATAGGCTAATACTGAGGGAAGTATTGTGACTGGAATGGGACTGATGCTGAGCCTGGACAGGAAATGGGTTTATGCTGGAAGGAACTGGAAAGGAGCTGGAACTGGAAGAGAACTGATGCTGGTATAGGCTGGGTCAGGTGGGAAAAGAGGCAGAAACTAGGAGAGTAAAAAGGGAGAAGGGGCAGATATTGTGTCAGGGGGTGGGGGAGAAACACTGCTGCTGAATGTCAACTGACTCAACGGAGCAGAGGCAGGGAGGCCACACTGCCACAGCCTTAATGGATGGAGGGAAAAATGAAGACATTAGATGGGGGTGAGAGATGATAGGCATAGATGGGGAGAGAGAGTAATCAAAAGACTGGGGAATAATGGACCAGGGAAGAAGAGCTGGGGAATGGGAGGACTGGATGAAGATTGAAAAGCGGTAGGTAGATGGTTAGAAAAGAACTGAATAGTAAAGAGTACTGAAATCTACTGGACAGAGAGAGAGATAAATGGAAAAAAGCTGAAAGGAAAAAAATCATAAGGACATAAGAGCATAAGAAATGCCATATTGGGTAAGACCAAGGTCCATCAAGTCCAGTATCCTGTTTCCAGCAGTGGCTAATCCAGGTCACAAGTACCTGGCAGTTCCCATAAAGACATACAGGTTCCACAATGCTTGTACTGGGGCAATCAGTAGATTTTCTGGGTCCCTTTAATAATGGTTTATGCACCTTTCCTCCAGGAACTTATCCAAACCTATTTTAAAGCCAGCTCCACTAACAGCTTTTACTACATCCTCCGGTAATGAATTCCAGAGTTTGATTACGTGTTGAGTGAAAAAATATTTTCTCTTATTAGTCTTAAACTGGTTCTACTGTAGCTTCATTGCATGTCCCCTAGACTTTCTATATTTTGATGGTGTGAACAATCGATCTATGTTTACCCATTCCACTCCATTCATTAATTTATGACCCAAAATGTGACGGCCAGGATCATCATGAGAACAAGCATTGCTGAGCACATTACACCTGTTTTGATCGAGCTACATTTATTTATTTATTTATTTATTACAATTTCTTATATACTGCGCTATTTAGTATCAGCGCGGTTTACATCATAACTTAACGACCATAACAACAAGCTGTCAGGTTTTACATCGAACAGGACTACAAACTTGGATAACGGGGTTAACTATATACATAGGCTATTTACACTGGAAGGATAGGTAAAACAAGATAATGCATGTAAGGGCCTTTCTAAATTGGATCATTTTCTGAGAGGTATATCTAGATTGGCTTCCAATTGCAGCCAGGATCCAATACAAAACATTGGTAACCACGTTCAAACTTTTTTTTTTTTGTAAACTCTGTTTATTGAAAACCAAATAATACAGAACATGCAAAATAATATATAAAAACAACAACAACAAAAAAAATGGCATTTCTGGTGATCACTCAGCCCAGGATTCCTCAACAAATCAATCATACAAATACAGCCAAAAAAAAAAAAAAAATTACAATATTCCCCTCTCCCCCCTTCCCCCACCAACCTCCCTCCCACCCCACAGCCTTCCCCTTCAGCAACCAACCCCCCATAGTGAACATGCATAGTAATTATATTATTATTATTAGTATCCCACGACCTTCTCAACCCAATTGAAGCACTTCATTCCGGACACGAGGCCTCAATATCTGAATATATGGTTCCCAAATTAGCAGGAATAAGGCCCGACGTCGAGAACTTCCTCTAGCCTCTCTCCTTTCCATAAGCATCAGCTGGTGAAAGTTGTTTCGCCATTCCCAATAGGTGGGACCTGACGCTTCTCTCCACCTATGAAGTATCGGGCCTTTACCCACCAGACATGCCTTCCTGACCAAAAGGCGTTCCCATTTCCCTTTCGGGTGGAGTGGTCCAAGCTGATCTAACACCACAAGCGCTGCTGTCCAACGGATTCGCTGTAACACAATCCTACTCATAAAATCAGCTATCCTCTTCCAGTATAGGCGAACTATCGGACAGCCCCACCACATATGTCCTAAGTCCGCCAAAGGGCAGGGACATTTTGGGCATTTGCCCAACTCAGTGAGATGGGATCGTAATGCCCGTCTTGGAGAGAAATGTGCCCTTAGGATGCATTTAAACTGTACCTCCCGCCATCGAGCTCCCCTCACCAGCCCCGCAATCCCACTCAAGGCCTGAAGAGAGGAAAGATGGGGAGTTGGGCGAGTGAGAGGGGAGCGGGGGGGAATGGGGAGGGGAGAGGGAAAGAAATGGGGGATAGAGGTTGGGAGGGAGGGAACGGGGAGGAAGGGGGAAAAGAGGGCAGCCTAATCGGGATTAAACCACGTTCAAACTTATAAATAACATAGCCCCTTCATTCCTCTCCACACTTATCAGCACGCAACCAACAAACAGGGACAGGAGAACTAACAACTCAGGCACACTACAAGTTCCTACCAGCATCAGATCTGTGAAAGCAAGTACCAGTCGCAGGGCGTTCTCATTCTCTGCACCAACTATCTGGAATCAACTACCATTCGAGCTGCGATCAATCAAGGACATTACTGCTTTCCGGAAGGAACTAAAAACTCATCTATTCAAAAGTCACTACAATCAACTGTGACCCTCACTACAATATAGATGAAGCAAAGCAATCAATTAATCATGCTCTGATGAACCGATAAATGTATAAATATGTACAAATGTAAATAATGTAAATATGTGCAGTCCAATCTCCAAGACACTAATCCTGTGTGCTGTGCCTTACCCCCAATTCTATGTATATATTTGCCCCACTTTTCTGTCTTGATTTGACAACTCCCAAAGATGTAATCAAACCGCTGCTGATCGCTGGAAGTGGCGGTATATAAGTGTGTACTAAATAAATAAATAAATAAATTTATAGACTGCTATCATATCTCCCCTCAGCTGTCTCTTTTTTCCAGATTGAAGAGCCCTAACCATTTTTGCCTCTCCTCATAGGGATATGCTTCCATCCCCTTTACCATTTTGGTTGCTTTTCTCTGTACCTTTTCTAATAACGCTATATCCTTTTTAAGATACAATTACCAGAATTGCACACAATATTTAAAGTGCAGTAGCACCATGGAATGATAAAGAGGCATTATAATATCCTTTGTTTTATTCTCCAAGATAGAAGGAAGTTAAGAAAACAAAAGGAGAGACAAAAAATTGCAGATGTGCTATAGACCATAGAAAGAGAGCTAAGAGAAGACAGAAGAAAGCAGAAGCCTCAAATCGGGATTAGCATGATCAGAGAATACTAATTTAGTAATTAGACTGTGCGCTATCTTTATATTTTATACAGTATGGGGAATTTCATGTCTTATTTATCAGTTGTTGCATCGCATGTGGAGTCTTGGGATTTCAGTTTAATTTTTGTCTACATATTTTCATTTTTACTTTAGTTTGTGGTCACATATTCTGTACTTAGTGAGGGTCTGTGTTCTGAGTAAGGACCGAGGCCAGGTGTTTTGTTAAAATGGAGTTTATACGTAGGGATCTATACTGTCGTAATTTGACTTGTTCAGCTTTTCAAATAGGTGTATGTATGTTCTAGGGCCCATTGCAGTATTTATAGTGCTGCTGTTTTCTGTGTAAGCCCCTTGTTGTATGAGTTTTGGAAGTTTATGGTATGGTAGATTTGGCCTTGTAGATATTTGGTGACTTTTGTAGGGTTTTATATTGGTTCACAATATGCCTGGTTACTGGAAAATGTTTATGATGTTAGTGAGATAACCAAAATCAGATTTTTTTTGACTATCATAGCCTATTTGTATGATGCTAAGTATATACTGCTAAGTAGTTATTTTTATTCTGGCTATGCATTTGTCTTTTTACTGCAATTTTCTTACAAAATTGGATTTGAAGGAGAAATACTAGCATCTTGTGAAAAAAGTTCACAAAGGAGTTTTCGGAAAAAGGAGGGTGGGGTGTAACCAACATTAATAATAATGAGGGAAAGGGTGCCGATATATTGATTGCAGGGGGGCGCCAGAAACCCTAGCACCAGCCCTGATATTGGGCATGTCACTTCACCCTCCATTGCCTCACGTGCAGCTTAGATTGTCAGCCCATTTGAGCAGGGAATTAACTTGTGTACCTGAGTGTAATCACACGGAGGTATTTGGATTAGGCAAGTAGATCTAAACCAACTTTTTTTTTGTTACAGCCATTGCTCTCTTTGAACGGTAAATTTTAAATCTCAAAACACAAATGCTTAATGGTGATCTTCTGCTTCCAAAATATGGTCATAAATATCCACTGCTGGATGATGCTTATGAGATTATTGAACTTCAATCAGTTGTACTCATGTATACGGAAAGAATGACTGAGGCACAGAGCAGAATTAATGTCCCAGGGATTATTTCTTAATTCTTTGCCTACAATTAGATAAAGAACGTGCTCTAGAGAATCACGCTGCGATTATTAATAATTTCACTTATGGTACACACTAATTAAAGAAACTCATAAGAAATCTACTCAGCAAGGGGGAATAAAGACATATATATATATATAATAAACAATACAGGATGTTTTGGAGGGGTCATATATTCAGAAAAGCACTAAAACACCACCCCTTTCTCCTACACTACTCACAGCCCAACCTTAGCCGCCTTACACCCAACTAAGCAATGATAACCCACAGACAACTCATATTTCTACTGTAAATAGTTGTAGATACTGTAGATAGTTCCCCCAGTTTGAAATCCAAGTTGTATCATCCGTTCACTGTAAGTGCATAACAGACATCCTGTTATGCATAAAAAATGTGATCTGTAAACCGCACTGATTTTAAAGAGCGCGGTATATAAAAGCAATTAATAAAATAAATAAATAAAATATAGGGTGCATGGCAGGAACCTAATAGTCAATGAAGAAAATGTGGAAGAAAGACAGAAATATTTCCCACAGGCCTGATTAAAAGCAGTTTCCAAGTATAATCATGTAGACTGCTTACATAAATGACATCCTCTGAACTCCAAAAGGAACATCTATTGGCACGATACAAATATTAGGTTCTAGAAGTAAATCTGAGATTTCCAAATCATAGCCAACATACTCTGGCTTCAGGATGAGGTTCATTGGTGTCACTCAATGCACAAAGCTAACAATCACCTGTTCCTTATCGTTCCTCCAGTTTAGTCCTCCACCTCTGGGTTGTGCATCTCCTCCTGCAGCTTGGAGACTGGACATGTCAAACTCGTGACTTCACTGGATGTAGCCTGCTGGTATCTCCCATCAGCCCCAGTGTGTCCAGTCTCCATGCAGCAGGAAGACGTAGGGAGCCCTAGGTGCTGGGCTCACTAGTGGAATAGATAGGGAGCATTGGTTAGGATAGTTGTTTTATGGTTTTTTTCTTTCTCCCCTATCTTTCTATTAATTTGTACTGTTTCTTTAAAAAAAAAAAAAAAAGAGGCATTTCCGGCAATTTGAGCTGCTCTCCCCTCCTAGATGGGACGGAGGGGAGTTGTTCAGCAGGGCAGAAGGTCTGCCGCTCAGCTTCGGCGTGTCCGGTTTCTCACATGAAGGCACAGCTAGAGCAGGGAAGCCCTCTCCACGCTGGGAACAACAGCACGGATAGCAGGGCTGCCGATCGCACCACCGATCGAGAGAACAACTCGGAGGGCAGAGTTCAAACGGAGCGCAAGTTAGTGCCTTGCTAAACCCAGCAGGGCTGGACGAATGCTGAGCCCGTGTCGGGGGCGAAAAGCAGCAGACGGGCCCGGTGCTGTTCGCGCCCATTTCTCTCACGCCTTCTTATGGTCGTGAGGAAACGGCGGGTCTCCCTTTATTACCGGAGTTTTCTGCTGAGACAGACGCGGCAAGGATAAGTCCACTTAAATCTCTGTTAATTTATTTTATTGCTTTGCTATATTTAATTTCGGCCTGATAAGGGATATTTTTCTAGCGAGGATCTATGTTGGGGGGAAAAAAAAAGCGGAAGACTTAAAGCAGGGGACCTATGGTGTCTACATTAATTTCTGGCATTGCTAAGCTAAGAGCTCATTCCGTCTTAGCTAGGGGATGTGTAATTTAATCGTGGTCCTTGGAGGGGAAGGAGAACCGGCGGAGACAGAGCCTCTTCCCTCTCCTCTCTCTGGTCAACCCGGATGATTGCGCTGATCTCTCCTCCAGCATTGTTCGGAGGGGAGTTCGGCAACACAGCTGCCGGCGAGTGGGACAATGCCAGGCAGGCACTACCACCTACTGCGGGGACCTCTTAGCGGTATTTTCGCGGAGGATAGTCTTCTCCGCTGAGGTGGTCCGCTCTCGGTGGCGGGTGGCACCGTGGAGCAACACGTACTTAGCCAGGGGGGCTGCTTGGTCGGCTGGTTGGCAGTAGGTGCCTACTCAGTGCAGCGTGTGATGGTAGGGGCGTTCTGGGCCCAATTTGGAGTGTGGCAGTATCAGTGGAGCCACTGAAGGCTGCGAGCTGCGTTCCCACGGTTTTTTTCCCTTTTCCAGCAGCGTGCTGGTGGCGATCTCCCGCCCTTTTGTCCCAGACTCAAAAAGATAGTGTTGTCAGGGGAATGTAAGCCACTTCGTGATACTGTAGGGATTTTCTCACTTTTTAGTCTGGGGTTTATAGCATATATCTGGTGTTAGGCTAACACTTTAAAAAAAAAAAAGGCAGAGATGGGAAATATGAAATATTTCCATTTTCATTAAAATAATAATAATAATAAATGAATATTTGCCATAAAATATAATATATAATAGCCTCTAAGGGTGATTCCATTTCTAGCTCTTGCAATCACGTCCTCAGCGCCGGTTCTGAGGCACGCGAAGGGGCGCAGTCTCGAGTATCTGGGGTATCTTGAATGAGATAGGCCTTAAATTTGGTCAATGCCCGCTCGCTCACAGTGTTTGTTCTGAGGCGCGCGCAGGGGCGCAGTAACGGACACAGAGGTCTACTTGGTCTGGCAGTTGCTTTCCATTACTTGGGGCAAGCGCTGCAAGAGGAGGTAGGTGAATTGCCTCAGATCTCATCTACAAGGCTGAAGGTGAGTCATTGCTGGAAGTCCCGGCTGTACCCATTCTACAAGGACAAGCAGGGACATCCGCTGGGCGGTTCGGCTAGACCACGGATTAGTAAGCAGCTTTGATGGGTCCCCACCAGTAGGTCATGGAGTTGGTCCTGGACGTTTTCAGGTCAGGTTTGTTCCCATAATGCTTCAGGCGCACTGCGTGCACATGCAGGGTTAGGTGGCAGAGCAGTTGGCGCCGGGAGTGACGGCGCAGCAATCAGGCCTGGAAACAGTTGACTGTGGTCTGGTGAGGCGCCTTATGAGCGCTCTCCCTCTTGATGATTAGGCCTCGAGCGAGGATTGGTCAGGTGAGGAGATCTCGTACCTCTCGTTTGTGGGCTTTCCAAAGGGAAGGATTTGCTTCTCGGGCCCGTGGGTTTCGTGGAGAAAGTAGGGGGTTCACAGCGGTGTCCGCAGGGGCCGCTCGAAAACCACAATGAAAGGAGGCGGGTCTCGGCAGACAGCCAACCGATAGGAGGGCGACTTCGGGGATTTCTTTCTGCCTGGACCCAGATAGCATCCGACCAGTGGGTGTTGGAGATCATTCGCAAAGGTTATGCGCTAGATTGGGCGCAACCAGTACTGGACTCATTTGTGAGGTCTCCCCTGCAGAGGTCAACAAAAGACCCTAACTGTTCGCCATACCCTAGAGCGGCTTTACAGTTGGGGACCATCATGCCGGTCCCGGGGGTGGACTACGGCGTGGGGTGATACTCCTTTTATGTCGTGGGGCCAATGAAGGGCGGCTCTCTTCGCCCTATCCTGGGTCTCAAAGGGGTGAATCGTTGCTTTCGGGTATCGCATTTCAGAAGGGAAACACTAAGGTCGGTCATTGTGGCGGTACGCCAGGAAGGGTATTTATCTTCTCGTGATCTCAAGGAGGCGTATCTACGTGTCCCGATCAGAGCTTCTCATCAAACGTTTTTACGGTTCGCTCTCCCTTGGGGACATTATCAGTTCCAAGCATTGCCCTTCGATTTCGCAACAGCGCCACGGATTTTAACCAAGATCATGGCGGTGATAGCGGCAGCACTATGGAAGGAAGGAGTCTTGGGTCATCCTTACCTCGACGATTGGTTGATTTGGGCAAAGCCCAAAACCAAGAGCGTGAGGGCTATAGACAAGGTGGTGAAGTTTCTGCAGAGCCTCACCTGGATGATCAATCCGACCAAGAGCCATCTGGTCCCAGCTCAGGACCTCGAGTATCTGGGGGTTCGGTTCGACACTCAGAGAGGGGCGGCGTTCCTGCCGGATCACCGAGCGCAAGCACCACAAAGGCTAGTGCGGTACTTCAGAACTGCTCCAGCGCCATCAGCGTGGAGTTACCCTCGGGTGCTGGGAAAGATGGCGGCGGCCTTGGAAGTAGTCCCGTGGGACAGATTTCATTTGAGACCTTTACAGAGGGCGTTATTTCATTGATGGTCATCTCGGTCCGACTCGTACAACGAACGCCTGCATTGCCCTTCCGGGTCAAGCAGTCTCTTCGGTGGTGGCTACTACCCGACTCCCTGAAGGCAGGAAAGGCTCTGGAGCAGCTGCTGTGCTCCCACTGCTGACGGACATCAGTCTCATAGGGTGGGGAGCACATTGCGGAGAACTCTTTGCGGAGAACTCTGCGCAGGGTGCTGAGTCCATGCAAGGGAGCAAATGGTCAATCATCCGGCTAGGGCTGAGAGCGGTCTTCCTAGCCTTACAAAGATTCGAATCCACGGTGGCAGGGCAGGTGATATGAGTGCTGTCCAACAATGCCATGACAGTGGCCTGCATAAATCGGCATGTGTGGCCATGGAAGCGGAAGCAGAGGCGCTGTTCTCTTGATTAGAGACTCGTTTGCCCGCAATCTCGGCAGCGCACATTGTGGGGCAGGACAGCATGATAACGGATTTCCTCAGCAGGGTCCGAGTGGATGCCGGGGAATGGGAGTTGCGCCCGGATGGATTCGCGCAGATAGTTCGCTGATGGGGGACGCCAATCAGGGATCTCATAGCGCCTTCCAGTCAGGGGAAAAAACCCAAAAAATTGAGTTGTTTGTTCAGCAGACGGCGGGAGATGATGTCGGGAAGTTTTGACGCCTTGACACAACCTTGGCCGTCGACAGGTCTCCTCTATGTCTTCCCGCCGGGGGCGCTCATCAGGTGAGTGGTCCAGCGTATCGAAGCGCATCGGGAACAAGTGCTTTAGGAGGCCCCGACTGGCTAAGGCGTCCGTGGTACGCCGACCTCATTCGGTTACTCGACGGAGATCCTTGGAGGTTTTCAACGTCAGAGAGGCTGTTGATACAAGGGCCACTGCAAATGCCGCAGGTGGATCGCTCCTCGCTTATGGTTTGGCCATTGAAAGGGCACGGTTAAGGAAGAAAGGTTACTCCAGATCGGTCATTACGACATTGCTTCAGGTGAAAAAAAAAAAGCCCACGTCATTGGTTTATGTGCGCATCTGGCGTGTTTTTTTGAGGACTGCTGCTCCAGGTGTCAAGTCCGCATGGTGACAGCTTCTGCACCCTTAGTGTTAATTTTCCTACCAGACGGGTTTGATAAGGGGCTGGCAGCCAGTTCCTTGAGAGTTCAATTTGCAGCCCTGTCTTGTCATAGAGGCAAAGTACAGGGAGTGTCGCTAGTTTCTCCTGTCAAGGTCGTGCATGTTCTTCATGCAGTTACCAGAATGCGGTCGTCTCGTATAGTCCCTCTGTGGGATCTCACCTTGGTTTTCAGGGCATTAGTACAAGAACCTTTAGAGCCCTACACCAGGCATCTGTTACAGCTTTGATTTTAAAAACTGTTCTTGGTAGCCATTTTTGTGCTTTTCCAGAGAAAAGGTGGTCCTGTGTCCAGTTTCATCCTTTTTGCCTAAGATATCTTCGCCGTTTCACTTAAATCAAACGGTTTCTCTGCCAGTTCTAGAATCAGCAGATGGGAACATGTCTGACCCTAGTTTACGCCGCTTGGCCATAAAGTGGGTGCTACGGCGATATTTGAATGTTTCAGAATCTTTTTGCATGTCGGGCCGTCTAGTCGTGGTATTCTGAGGTCTCCGCAAAGGAGAGGCGGCGGCGAAAGCATCCTTTTCCGGTTGGATTAAGGAGGCAATTGCATCAGCATATAGCTTACGGGGTCGTCCGGCGCCGGTGAGCTTGAGAGTTTACTCCGCTAGAGAGCAAGCGTCTTCATGGGCAGAACACAGTACATAGTACTGCTCTGTTACATCCCAGAGGTGGAGGACTAAACTGGAGGAACAATAAAGAAATGGAATTTACACTTACCTGGTAATTGATGTTCCTTTAGTGACTCCAGTTTAGGCCTCATTCCCACCTGGGGTCGTATGGCAGTGGAGGTTTAGTTGGGAGAAGTGCAAAGATGACGGGTGAGTATAGGTTTAATAGGATGGCAGTCATCTTGATTATTCTTATTTCTGCCTTTCTTTGCTTTCTGTTCCTCGTCTGTGGATAGGCAGGGGGGAAAGGATCAGGTGTGAAAACCAGACCCTTCTGTTTAGAGGGGAGGTTAATTGTCAAATAAGTTATGGGTTCTACATTCAGTTTCAGTATAAGATTAACATTAATATGATAGCTACTTATTTGTTGCTGTTTTGAGTCTGCTTTGTCAATAGTTCACTGGGGCTGATGGGAGATACCAGCAGGCTACATCTAGTGATGTCACGAGTTTGACATGCCCAGTCTCCAAGCTGCAGGAGGAGGTGCACAACCCAGAGATGGAGGACTAAACTGGAGTCACTAAAGGAACATCAATTACCAGGTAAGTGTAATTTCCATTTAATGATCTCCCAAAAATAAATGTAACTTTAATACTCAAATGTTATTACAATGATGACTTCCTCTACACAATTCAATAATATTCTTAGATAACACAGGTACACTAAAAAAAATTTTTTTAAACTGCCTCTAATGTTTCGATTGATTTTTACGTTTTTTGGTGCGCTGAATCCCAATCTGGTAACCAATTTGCTCCATCACGTACAGATTTTTTGCTACATTGGGTTAGCAGTTTGAGGTGAACGTTTCAGATTGAGTGCGATCGAGATAAAAGTTTCTTGGATGAATTCTTTATACTAATTGTTTAGTAGTTATTCAAATAAGAATAAAGAAAATTGTAACAAGGCAGCACATAAGAATAGAGTAATGTCAACAAAACACACTGTGATGGTAGCAAAATTGTCTGCACTTAAAACAGCCACATACATGTGCACAAACATTGAGCATATAAGAGCGAGGTTAGACACAAAGCAAAGCAAAGAAATGTGCAAAAAATGTTGTACAGGTATGTATGTAAGAATAGAAAACGCAAACCGCACCATTGCAATACATGAAGACAAACACCCGATGGTGTGAAAATAAAATTCTAATAAATGAGATCCGACACTGTGGTAATAACTAGCAAATTTTTATTTCAAAGTTTAGTAAAAACACGATATTTGTCAACACAGTTTAGATTTTCAAGTCATTCTTGGGTCAATCAATCTCCTGGTGGGCCCGTTTCTTCTTCCCCCGAATGCTTCTCTTGGTGCGCTGCTTGGCGTATTTTTCATCTGGGGTTTCCCGCAGCTGCAACCAGCAGAAATCAGCCATCATAGTGGTGGTCCATCTTCCTTGATTTCCTTCTCTCTGCGTCCTTGATGTCCTGGTGAAACCTTTCACCTTGTTCTTCACTGTACGCCCCCAAGTTTTCGGGAAAGTAGTTCACATGGGAGTGCAAGAAATGGACTTTCAGGCTCATGTTACAGCCTTGTTCTTTGAAGGCATTGAGCATCCTGGCAACAATATCCTTATAGTTCTCATCCCGCCTGTTCCCCAAGAATTTGAGAACAATATCCTTGAAGGAATCCCAGGCTTCTTTTTCCTTCTCAGACATCGTTTCAGCGAATGCTCCATCTGAAATGAGTTTCCTTATATCAGGGCCAACAAACACTCCTTCCTTTAGCTTTGCTTCAGAAAGTCGGGGGAACTTTGAGCAAAGGTACCGAAAGCACTCACCATCTTTTGGAAGGGACTTGATGAATTGCTTAATGAGACCCAACTTAATGTGGAGAGGTGGTAATAGAATTTTATCACGAGGTACCAAGCTCTCATGAAGAACATTTTTCTCACCGGGTCTCAAATACTCCCGAATTGGCCAGTCTTTTTTCCCCCAGTGTAGGTTGCGGGCCCGGCTATCCCACAAGCAAAGGAAGCAGGGATATTTGGTGAAACCGGATTGCTGCCCTAATAGCATGGATAGAATTTTAAAGTCTCCACAAATCATCCACTTATGCTCATCATAACGAATCTTCTGAAGAATCAGGGCCAAATTCTCGTATTTTTCTTGGAGAATAACAGAGTGAGCAATAGGAACTGAAGCGAATGTGTTGCCATTATGAAGAAGAACACCGTTTATGCTGTCTTTTGACGAATCAATGAACAGCCGCCATTCAGCAGGATCATACTTGAGTTTAAACTTTTCCATCACTCCGTATATATCGTTGCAAAATACCAAATCTTCCTCTTTGCTGAAATACTTCAAAAATTGTGTCTCGCGGTTGCGGTACCAATAAAAAGTTGTTCCTGGTGACAATAGATTTTTCTGTTTAAGCCAAGAACCTAGCAGTTGGGCAGCATCTTTTGGGAGTCCTAAATCCCGGACTAAATCATTCAATTCAGCTTGAGAGAAAAGTTCAGGTTTCAGATCTGGTTCAGTTTCAAACTCGGAAGTACTGGACTCATCGGGAAAAGCCATCTGATGAGTCTCATCATGATCAGAACCGTCCACACAAATATGATCCAAAGATTTTGGTGGTTCAGGCACAGGTACTTCGTTGCTATTTATTTATTTTATTTATTTATTTACATTCTCTTATATACCGCTCTATTCTGCATCAGTGCGGTTTACATTGAACAAACTGAAATTACATTGAACAGGGCATTATAACTTGGAGATAACCATTTTACAAGGAACAGCATAGGCCTAATTGCTGAGGGAAGGTTGGGGTAACTTATTACGTTCTTATTTTTTAAGTTGTATCCCTTCACAATGCAAGAGCAAAAATAGCAGTCACTGCTGTGGTCTCTTTGTTCAAGCCACATCATAGGTATTCCGAAACGAAATGCTTGTTTTTTACCTTTCATCCATAAGCGTAGATCTTCCTCACATGTCTTGCACACTTTGTGAGGAGCCCACGGTTTGTCTTGATCGCCTAACTTCAAACCGAAATAGGCGAAATATACTTTTTTAATAAATGCAGAAATGTTCCTCTGCTGCTTTTTCTCGGTATATTCCCCACAAATAAAACAAAAACTGTCCGGAGAGTTGACGCAACCTCTGGCTCTGTGAGCCATCACAAATACAGAGCATTGCAAACTACAACTGTAGTGAACCACTTCGGAATAAAGCTGGATTACGACTGAGCAAACAAAAGGTAATAATGAACTTGCAAGAAACTGAAATTTGACAGGAACGTTCATGTCGCAACCACCATGTTTGAGCGAGCGAGGCGAACAGGAAAGAACATGCGCCAGCGCGAGTACTGGATTTAGCCCCCCGCCTCCCAATTGTCCTGTTAATGTATAAAATGAATACAAAACACTCTAAAATATCATGAGGGAGTGTTTCTAGTTAGTTAACCATTACAACCTCTATTTTGGGCCAAGAAAGTAAACTGCAGTCGGCTAAAAAGAAATTATGTGAACATTCCTTATATGGGTAAGAAATCCTAATTTTGCAAGAAAACGTGACGTGATGGAACATTTTGGCTATTTTTCCTGGATTCAGCACCCCAAAATCTATAGGAATCAGTTGCAAAACTGGAAGCAGTTTTTTGGTAGTGTACCTGTGTAATCGATCAAAAATACAAAGGGGAAAAGACCTTAATTTGTCTTAGTCCAAAACCGGATCCATTTTTGCAAAGCAAGGGAGCAAATCCTTACCGGTCAAAAAAGCCCCTTAAGAACTAATTTGATTAATATATTAATGTGCTATTTGTAATTTTAAAAAATGTTTTTGGATTGTTTTTCTTTAAAAACCTCATCTCATTTATCCAATTCTTAAGGGGTTTTTCTGACTGGTGAGGATTTGTGCCCTTGCTTGGATCCAGTTTTGGACCAAGGGACAAACTGAAGTCTTTCCGCCTTTATATTTTTGATCTGTTATCTAAGAATATTATTGAATTGTGTGGAAGAAGTCATCATTGTAATAAAATTTGAGTATTAATGTTACATTTATTTTTGGGAGATCATTAACAGGTTATTGTTGATGTTTTGATACTAGTTTGCATCTGTTCTGACCTTTCGTATTTGGTGATGCACAAAACTAACCCATTTGGACACATTATCCCCCTAGAAAACATTTTCTGTTTATAGGAAACAATAGTGATCAATAAATGTCGGCAATGCAAACCTAGTCCCAAATGAGAAGCCAACTTGCTTTTGCTATGGGATAAAAAGCATGCTCTTAGAAGACATTCCAATAAGATTACAGGAAAGTCAACATTAATAATGTCATCATACCTACTTCAAACCATCTTTCCAATCCTGTGTCCGCAATGGAAGGTGCAAGTCAGCCTCACTTACCCAGGTGTAGGGAACAGGGAAGATGGTGACCAAGGTAAGAGGTATACCACCTAGTTAAAAAAAATGTTACTGTTGCATTTGGAATTACTGTCTACCTCTGGTTACACCTCTTCTCAAGAAACCTTCACTGGACCCTATTTGTCCTAATTGTCGACTCATCTCCCTTCTTCCCAAAATCCTTGAACATGCAGTTCTCCTCCGTTGCCTTGAATTTCTCTCCTCTCAAGCCCTCCTAGATCCATTTCAATCTGGGTTTCGTCCCTTACATTTTACTGAAATGGCTCTTGCCAAAGTCTCCAGTGACTTCTTCCTGGCTAAATCCAAAGGCCTTTACTCAGTTCTCATTCTTCTTGACCTTTCCGCTGTTTTTGACACTGTTGACCACCACCTTCTTCTCAACACATTGTCCTCACTTGGTTTTAGGGGCTCTATACTGTCTTGGTTCTTGTCTTCTCTCTCCCATCACTCTTTCATTGTTTGTTCTGGTGCATCCTCCTCTACTGCTATCCCTCTCTGTTGGTGTATCCCAAGGGTCTGTTCTAGGCCCTCTCCTTTTCTCTCTCTATACCAGTCCCTTGGTGCTGTCTTCTCCTCCCATGGCTTTCAGTATCATTTTTATGCTGATGACTCTGAAATCTATATACATCTGATATTTCTCTTACACTCCAGTCCCTTATATCTGCCTGCCCATCTGACATCGCTGCCTGGATGTTTCATCACCATTTGAAACTGAACATGGTCAAAACCACTTATTTTTCCCCCTAAACCCTCTTCCCCCTTCCTCCTTTCTCTATCTCTGTTGATAACACTCTTCTGTTTCCTCAGCCTGCAATCCTGGGGTCATCTTTGACTCATCCCTCTCCTTCTCCACATCTATCCAACTAATTGCTAAAACCTGTCATTTCTTTCTCTATAACTTTAACAGAATTCGCCTCTTCCTTTCTGAACACACTACTAAAACACTTATCTTCTCTTTAGTCACCTTCTGTCTAGACTATTGCAACCTCCTCCTCCTTGCTGGTCTCCCTCTGAGTCATCTCTCTCCTCTTCAGTCTGTTCAGAACTCTCCAGCGTGGCTAATCTTCCACAGCCCCAGTATACTCATGTAAACCCCTCTTCTCAAATCATTTCATTTGCTTCTCTTCTTTTTCTATATCCAATACAAACTTCTCCTTCTGACCTATACATGCATTCATTCTACTGCTTCTCTCCCTGCACCTCTCCTCGTGAACTCCGCTCTTCCTCTGGCTTGCTTCTCTCCATGCCCTTTTCTTCCACTGCCAACACCAGACTTCGATCCTTTCACCTTACTGCTCCTTTTGCTGGAACAAACTACTTGAATCTTTACATCAGATTTCATCTCTCTCCCTTTTCAAATCCATGCTAAAGGCGCACCTCTTTCAGGCCGCTTTTCAGAAACATAGAACCTTAGGCCATGTGGTCTTTTTCTGTCGTCATTTTTCTATCTAGTCTGCCCTTCCATATCAACAACAGCAGTCCCCTTTTTTCCTTTAGAGATCCTCTGTGTTTGTCCCATGCTTTTTTGAATTCAGATACTGTCTTCATCTCTACCTCCTCCACTGGGAGACTATTCCATGGATCCACCACTCTTTCCTTAAAGAAATATTTCCACATTTTACTCCTTAATCTAACCCCTTTCACCCTCATCCCATGTCTCCTCATAGCAGAACTTGCTTTCAATCGAAAGAGTCTCTCCCCTTGTGCATTTTGCCACGGAGGTATTTAAACATCTCAATCATATCACCTCTATCCCGCCTTTCCTCTAACGTGTACATATTAAGATCCTTAAATCTGTCCTCATATGCTTTATAATGAAGACCACTAACCATTTTAGTAGCCACCCTCTGTACCGACTCCAACCTGTTTATATCCTTTTGAAGGTGCAGTCTCCAGAATTGCACACAATACTCCAAACGAGGTCGCACTAAAGACTTATACAGAGGCATTATCACCTCCTTTTTTCTGCTAGCCATTCCTCTCCCTATTCACCCAAGCATCCTTCTAGATTTTGCTGTCGCCTTTTCTACCTGTTTAGCTACTTTAAGATCATCAGACACAACCACGCCTAGGTCCCGCTCTTCTTTAGTGGGCAAAAGTACTTCACCCCCTATACTATATTGCTCCCTTGGATTACTGCAGCCCAAATGCATGACCTTACATTTTTTAACATTAAATCCCAGCTGCCAAATTCTAGATCATTCTTCAAGCTTAGCTAGATCCATCCTCATGTTATCTACACCTTCCTGGGTGTCTACTCTATTGCAGATTTTGATGTCATCCTCAAAGAGGCAAACCTTACCCAACAGCCCTTCCGCTATGTCACTAACAAAGATGTTAAAAAGAATCTCTTTGTGTCTCCTTACCCTTCCCTATTGTACTTTTGTTCTCATCTATTGTACTGTCTGTCTTGATTAGATTGTAAGCTCTGATGAGCAGGAACCACTTTTATATGTATCGGTACAGCACTGCGTACGCCTTGTAGCGCTAGTTAAGTGATTAATAATAATAGTAGTAGTAGTACCTAGATTTCTTACTTCTGATGCAACACCTTTTGGCCTTCATTCAATATAAGTGCTAATTGGGTCTGTGTTAAAATCCCACTTACTCAATCCAGTGGCAGATTTCTTCATACAGTCTATAAAGAATAGAGGATTGAATGAAATCATCCCTGACCCGATGCCTTCGCTTCTTCCTTGATGTCCTAATATTTCCATACTTCATCTTCCTGATTCTAACCTGCCCCGATCTCAGGTCATCTGCCACTACTGTGAAATATGGTAGCAGCAGAGCAGGAGCAAACAGGAATCTCTACCGACCCTTGCAGGTGGGGGAGAGGGGGGACCCCTGAGATACAAATAAGCTAGGGAAAATATTGGGGAAGGTCCAAGGGTTGGTGAGATGGGGAGAAGCCTTTCAGACAGGATTTTTTAAAATTTTGCTGGCAGTGGTGGGCGGGACTAATAAAAATAAATGAAATGGAAAAAAAAACCCAACGTGTCTAATATTTTTACACCTCCTATTGGTGTTTATTTCTGGTTAGCAGTGGTGCCAGCCATTTTGCATATAGTCAGGATTCTTCTCAGGTGGGACCCAACCAGGGCCAGTGCAAGATTTGGAGGTACCTTAGATGGGTCCTGCGTCCTGCTGTTCCCATTGCAGCCGTTGTCCCCCTTCTCTGGGGTCTACAGACCTAGCTGTGGTTACAAACCGTGCTTCTGGGCTTACCTTAGCATTCTGGTGTTGCACAGGTTTCATTCATTTACTAGTTGCCTCTTCCGTCCCCTCCAACTCGGACTTCGGATTTATGCAAACCGGAAGTCATGGTATGTAGCCATTGCTGGTGCTGCAGGCCCTGGAGAGGGGCAGCAGTAGAAGCAGTTGGTGCCCTCGGAGGGCCAGTGCTCTAGGCAACTACCTAGTTCACCTAATAGTTGCACTAGCCCTGGACAGAACTGGTGAAGAGAAGCGCAGCCAGGGCCATCTCCAGAATTAGTTCAAGGCATTGGCACCCTTGGAAAACCTAAAGCCTTATCTCCCCCCCCCCCCCCAGAATGTCAGAATCTATTGTTTAACTTTGAATGCCTTATTCGTTGCCAACCTTCCTCTCCCCCAGAAGGCTACCACCTAGTTTGACTATCGGTTGGGCTAGTCCTGAGCGCAGCCTTGCTTTTGGCGCATGGAGTATTCAGATGTTACTCTAGTCAGTTGTGCTGTTGGTCAGATTAGCTTAGTTTAAGACGTTTCTTTTCAGGAAAGACTGTTCCTTGGAGTGCCAGTTGTAAGAGGAGTAGGGTAACTGGACATCACTTAACGTGGCTTCATGGGTATGTACTAGTAGAGTTTTAAAATTTATCTTTTCCCACTTCCATCTTCAACAGAAAAGAACCACTCAAATGCCCCTTCTTAGGGATGACAGAAGAAGTGGGTGCCATATGTGAAATTGGAAGCATTGGGCAAGAGGGCAAAGGCTAATTTCTCCAGATTCTGCCTTGTTTTAGAGCTGGATATGATGGAAAACAGAGCAGTCAGTATAAATGATTAGACAGGGCGCAATGCTTATCCAGGGAAGGATAAATTAGCCATTAGAGAAGCATGCCCAAGAAAAAATTAAATGCACATCAGTCGTCAGACATCAAAGGGCTTAACAGAGGTGGACATGTACACATCTTTCTTCCAGGAAAAATGCTGACAATTAAATTTATGCAAAGAGCTAAAAAGTTAAGATTTGATTCCTTCATAAATATGGACTATGCTCCATGCTAAAGAGTTGGGCATAATGGCAAAAGTTCACAAATTCTTTGTGGCACGTTAATGTGAGAATATAAATTTTCTTTTGCATGACTTCGCGTTCTGTTAACTCCTGGTGGACATCACTGTTCAGCATTGTAATGGAGAACAAAAGCTTCAAATCCACAGTTGCATCATATCTCTTCCTGCTCCACCTCGTTCTTCTTTTGCAAATGGTCTCAATTACTTTCTCCGCACAGTAATGCCCGTATATTATTATTGCTGGGACTTGCAATCATAGCATAATTTGTTTAAAGCACCCCCAACATCCAAAGGGATCCGATTACTAGAAAAAGGAAGTCGGGCAACTGCGTGCAATGCACACTGCAGAGACTAACTGTAGTAAATCAAGGTCAGCTGTGGATGAAGAGGACTGGGGGGGCGGGGGTGAGCGGAGAATAATATCCTTTTGTTTCCCATGTTTGGTTTTATTTCATTTTGTTTTTCCAATTTAACATGTCCTAAATGGATTTGGTGCATGCTATTAGGTTTTGTGCATGCTAAATTGAAAGGCAATGTCAGGAAATACTTTTTCACTGAAAGGGTGGTGGATGCTTGGAACGCCCTCCCGATGGAAGTGGTGGGGCAGACACGGTGACAGAATTCAAAATGGCATGGGACAGACACAGTGGAGCCCTTTACAGCAACAGGATGAAATCAAACTAAACTGAACCATCTAATTTCTCAACAAAAAGGGGTGTCCTGCATGGAGTGGTGGGTTCACCCCTAAACAGGGATGTGGGGAGGGGTCGCCTGCACAGAGCGTCAGGTGCACCTACTCTTGCCGTATCTTTCTGGGCAGACTGGATGGACCATGCTGGTCTTTATCTGCCGTCATTTACTATGTTACTATGTAAACCCTCCATTGCCTCAGAAAAATCCAAGTTATCAATGTCCCTGTTTAATGTACTTTACCAAGTTCAAGTTACAATGTAAACCACTTTGACTGAAATGATAAAGCGGTATAAAAAATATCTGTTAGAATTAATTAATAAATAAATAAAAGGTTTTAATGCATACTAACTTGGAAAATACAAAATGAAAACTGTAGGTTCCTTTTTCTCATTTGGGTTTTAAAATGTCCTGAAATGATGTAATCAATGTCGCTGCTGGTTTTATGTTGTATTAAAGCAACAGCACACCCCTAGACGTGACCTCTGTTCCATGAAGCAAATGACGAACAACTGGAAAATATGCAGGCCCTGGTTCAGCCACGATCAGATGGGATCACACTTGAAGAAGGCTTCTACCTGGTTCTGAAAGGAATCGGATGCAACTCTTCAGTGGATCCTTTATTGCAATCTGCAAAAACTAGAGCTCTGCACTACCAACGCAAGTGGAAAACACTAGAACGCTGGGCGAGTCACTTCATTGTCCAGTGATTCAGGTACCAACGCAGGACCTCATTTACTAACAACACATTATGCGAGTTCTCTGCTTAGCTAGCTAACAGACCTTATGGTGGTCGCATTAAATAAAATGCATGAACTCATACTCGCGCATTAACGCGCAATCACATGTTTCCCCAGGTTAGCAAATGAGGCCATTTGATTATAAGCTCTCTGGGGAAAGACACGCTCTACTTGCATAAATCAGTATGAAAGATTTACTCTGCATAACCACAAAAACAAGGGAGCTCATACCTTGCTGAAGAAAATTATAAAAACAAAAAGATCAATCAATAATTGCATTCACTCCACACATGCAGCAGCTGCCCACGAAGTGTTGGATACAGTGAAGCTTGACTAGCTGCTGGTGAAAGCGGTGGAAGTTAATAAGTACTTTTGCCCCTTTTTTAATATTAAAAAGAAAATGTTCATCATATTTGGGACATTTGATAGTTTTTCAGTGGAAAAGGAAGAGGCAGATGATTAAATTAAGAGCCATTTAGATCAGGTATTGCTAATGCTGATAGTCTGAGCTCGTATATTATGATACCTCTTTTTTTTTTTTTTTAAATTACAAAATTTTAAAAATTAAAAGATTAGAGGATTTGCCATTTATGCTAACACAATTCTGGCATTGCCGGTTGCAGTTGGTGTGGAATGAATGTAATTATTGATTAACTGGACACCTTTTTGTTTTTGAGATGTACCATACAAACTTGCTGGAAACACACTTGGCGGCTGGTCTGGTCGCTCTGTGGCAATGCCGTGTGCTGCGTTTCAGTGAGATTAGGGTTTGCATCCTGGCTTGGGTAGGCTGATCTTCCTGTGAAGGTGGACTCAGTTAAGTAGATTGACTGGCCATAAGCTGATGCTTCTTCAATCCTGTTTTAAAGATAATTTTTTTTCTAGTGGGAAAATTCAAGGATCCATCACCTGTTTGTTGCCTTCTCCAAGCCAGCACTTCACCATCGCAATGAGGGCCCCTATACTGCTCGTTGTGTCGTCTGCTGGGCAAGACTTAAACCAAGATTCTGTTTCCCTCTCTGAAAAAATGAGTCCGCTACAGGAAATAAATGCTAAGTGCACCCCTTTCTGACTGATAGCTACATGATTAGATTGTCCATCATTTCTTTATTATTACTAGGCAAATGTTTAATGTTAATGTAATTGGGTGCTGCTGGTCTGCTTGTCATCAGAAACGTATGTTAGGACTTTCCACTACACTTATCCAAGAAATTAAAAGTATGAATATAGCACAAGTTTTAGACATGTGACCTCAGGGGAAGGGGAAGAGAAAAACAGCAGAGTGCTAAAATGGAAGCAGGCTACCATCTGTGTATGCTGAACTCTAAGATATGACCCCCAAAACCCAAATGTATATCAATTATACCAGAAAACTATTTAGAAGCAGTTACGTTTTATTGGCTGTGACCAACATTCTAAACTATCCCCCTAACCTCAGGCAACAGAGGAATTTACAGAACTGCAAAACTCGCAACACAATCCATCTGCTGTAGCTTTTCAGTGCTCAAATTCACCTCTTTCCTTTGCATATTTATAGGGCTGCCTCTACTTATGTGGCATCCAGCTAGGTTTCCCATCCTATTCCCCAGATCTAAGCACTGTCAGGCATTTATAGAGAATAATAGATGGAAGTCGGCTGGCAGCAAGCCAGGCTTAGGAAATGATAGTCATTTTTCCACGTCAGTAGCCCAGAGAGATTGCATTCCTCATGGTGTCTCAGAAAACTGCATGATCATGTGCAATTACACAGCACATTAGCAAGGTCAGCGTGGTTGCTGCTTTTTTTGCTGGCTAAACAAATATGCTTTTCCTGAATCATGCATCTGAAGGAGACTCAACATGGGATGCAGGTGCATGTTCATTAAGTGCAGTAAGGATTTGCACTTCCTGTGCGTTAGAAGTAAACACTAATCCGCGGTAGGTGCAAAGGCTTGTGTTCTTGGGAGTGTGGCCAGCATGTCTCCTACAATCACTGCACTGAAAAGTCCCGTACTGCATGTTAGTTTCATGCGCAAATAACGCAGGTGCATCTGACGCCTTCCCTTGGCAGTGGCATGAGGTACATTTGCATTAAGTGAAATCCTGACGGGGTACGATGCAATGTGCAGTTCACAACCACTATCCACCCATAACCCACCCAGTCTCCTTCCTATTGTGCACTAAGCAGTTAGTGGGGGATTTTTATCTTGCTGGCTGCTTTTAGTGTATGGTAACCATTAACACGAACCGATAGCATGCACGAAAACATGCATTAATGGTTGGCGCGCTTTAGCAAACGTGCTCCGCAGTGAGGAATTGTGCATGAAATGGCTGTGCATTCACTACGGCACATTCAATGCACTGACATACCTTAAAATGTAGTGCATGCTAAAACAATTTGACACATTGACCCAGAAATTAAAATTTATTTTATTTTATTAACATTTATATACCGCATTTTCCAAAAGATCAAATGCAGTTTATATTGAACATCTTCGCAGTATGAAATAAATAGTTCTGCTTCAATTACATAGAACAGTTGAACTATATACAAAGATTCGAATATGCCTTAGGTTAGTAACTAGACTAAGTTGGGAACTGTGTGCAATAAAGAAAGCCATTAGGTTTGCTCTTATGTGCGCGGGGATGATTTGGTGTGAGTATTCTCTTTGAGTGAGTGAGGGGGTGTGGGTGAATGAGTTTGAGAGATTAAGCTTTTTATTATATGTGGTTAGGTGAAGTTTTGTATTGGGAGAATTTCTTAAATTTCAAAATGCAGTTTGAAGAGTTGGGTTTTTAGTTTTTTACGGAATGCAGTGAGGTCATTGATTTCTCTTAGTTCATCTGGGAGAGCATTCCAGAGAAAGGGTGCGAAATGTGAGAAAGCTCGAATGTTTGTTGCTTTGCTGTTTTTCGGTAGTCTGAGGGAATGGATACTTTGTTTTTATCGCTTCCTCATTTTGATTGAGTCTCTACTTCCTTACAGGTTAGAGTAGTGAGGTGTGATGGGGCGATGTCTCTAAGGAGCTTAAATGTAATCATTAGCATTTTGTAATGTATGGCAGCGGTGGACTGGGAGCTTGTGCAAGTTATACAAGATGGGTTTAATGTGTTCCGATATACTTGCAATGCAAAATTGATTAGCACACATTAAGAATTTTAACATACGTTAACATTTTTTATTAAAATAAATATGCAAAATGAACTAAAATGAATATATGAAAATTTGGGGGGAAAAGTCCGAATGTAAGAGAGGTTTTTATCGTGTGCACATCCCTAGTGCACGACAATCAGCAAAGCATACAAATCTTTAATTAGAAAATTAATGGCGAGTGGGTTGTATTATTTACTGAGCCCTTAAGCTGAGAAAAACCGAAAGAACAGACAGATGATTCCATGCCTGCAGTGTGACCGTCTGCTTATGAGAAGGTTACTAAACTTTAGACTGGCATAAAGGTATAAGCCTGTCCTGGGGACAAGACATCCATAATGAATATGCATGAGATAAATGTAAATATTCAAAGTTCCAATTCATGATGATTTACTTCATGCATATTTACTGTGGATATCCAAGAGGTTTTACATTCCCCCCCCCCCCTGTTGACTGGGTACAACTTTATCCAGTCAGGGAATGATATTTCAAGCTGGTTCAATAAAGCCAGTGAGCAAGTCGGACCTTGGTGAAGACCTGTCCAAAGGTTAAAGTTACCTGGATAAAATTATCCAAATAACTGTAATCAGATAAGCGAGTATTTCTCTATATATTTATTTATTTATGTTTATACCGCGCTCTTTAGAATCAGTGCGGTTTACATGTATACTAACAGGTACTTTTTATTCCCTTGTCCCCAAAGGGCTCACAATCTAAGTGTACCTGAGGCAATGGAGGGTTAAGTGGCTTGCCCAAGGCCACAAGGAGTGGCCATACTCTATATCCACTCTACCCGTTTTCTTTTTTTTTTCTGCATAGAAATAAACCCCCAAGGATTATATTTTAGACTAAACCAAAAAAAATGGGGGATTTATTTCTGTGCAGAAAAAAAAACGGGCACAGTATATACAAAAAAAAAAAATAGGAGTGAAGGAGCAGCCTACTGGTTAGAGCACCAACTTGGTAAACAAGAGATCAGGGTTTGATTCCCAGTAGCACTCCTTGTGGCCTTGGGCATGTCATTTAACCCTCCATTGCCTTGGAAGGAAGGCCTGGCAATCTACTTCCAGTCACGCTGCTGAGTTGCCAAAAGTCAGCATTGACTAGGAGGCACACATTGCACTGCAAACCAAAAAGCGTTTTAATGATCCAGAGCTAGTGAAAGATAATACCCAAGAAGTCATCACACTTTTGTGACCCATACGTATCCTGTAGGGTTGCTATAGAAACTGGAATCTCTCACTCTCGAATAGTAGCTCTGAAAATAGGATGGAATACTTTCCAGAAATATAATAAAATTGCTTCAACAGCACTCTTTCCTTGCAAGACCTTCCATTTTTCATTTAATCTTACCCCCCTTCCCACCCCCCCCCCCCCCCCCCACACACACACACTTGCACATTTATCTTTTCTATCCATGATAAGAATTTAGTCAAAGAAAATTAATATTCTGGCAGCTATTTTAAGGATTACACAGGTACACTACCAAAAAACTGCCTCCAGTTTTGCAACTGATTCCTATAGATTTTGGGGTGCTGAATCCAGGAAAAATAGCCAAAATGTTCCATCACGTCACGTTTTCTTGCAAAATTAGATTTCTTACCCATATAAGGAATGTTCACATAATTTCTTTTTAGCTGACTGCAGTTTATTTCTTGGCCCAAAATAGAGGTTGTAATGGTTAACTAACTAGAAACACTCCCTCATGATATTTTAGAGTGTTTTGTATTCATTTTATACATTAACAGGACAATTGGGAGGCGGGGGGGCTAAATCCAGTACTCACGCTGGCGCATGTTCTTTCCTGTTCGCCTCACCTCGTTCGCTCGCTCAAACACGGTGGTTGCGACATGAACGTTCCTGTCAAATTTCAGTTTCTTGCAAGTTCATTATTACCTTTTGTTTCCTCAGTCGTAATCCAGCTTTATTCCAAAGTGGTTCACTACAGTTGTAGTTTGCAGTGCTGTGTATTTGTGATGGCTCACAGAGCCAGAGGTTGCGTCAACTCTCCGGACAGTTTTTGTTTTATTTGTGGGGAATATACCGTGAAAAAGCGGCAGAGGAACATTTCTGCATTTATTAAAAAAGTATATTTCGCCTATTTCGGTTTGAAGTTAGGCGATCAAGACAAACCGTGGGCTCCTCACAAAGTGTGCTAGACATGTGAGGAAGATCTACGCTTATGGATGAAAGGTAAAAAACAAGCATTTTGTTTCGGAATACCTATGATGTGGCGTGAACAAAGACCACAGCAGTGACTGCTATTTTTGTTCTTGCATTGTGAAGGGATACAACTTAAAAAATAAGAACGTAATAAGTTACCCCAACCTTCCCTCAGCAATTAGGCCTATGCCTCATAGCAACGAAGTACCTGTGCCTGAACCACCAAAATCTTTGGATCATATTTGTGTGGACGGTTCTGATCATGATGAGACTCATCAGATGGCTTTTCCCGATGAGTCCAGTACTTCCGAGTTTGAAACTGAACCAGATCCGAAACCTGAACTTTTCTCTCAAGCTGAATTGAATGATTTAGTCCGGGATTTAGGACTCCCAAAAGATGCTGCCCAACTGCTAGGTTCTCGGCTTAAACAGAAAAATCTATTGTCACCAGGAACAACTTTTTATTGGTACCGCAACCGCGAGACACAATTTTTGAAGTATTTCAGCAAAGAGGAAGATTTGGTATTTTGCAACGATATATACGGAGTGATGGAAAAGTTTAAACTCAAGTATGATCCTGCTGAATGGCGGCTGTTCATTGATTCGTCAAAAGACAGCATAAAAGGTGTTCTTCTTCATAATGGCAACACATTCGCTTCAGTTCCTATTGCTCACTCTGTTATTCTCCAAGAAAAATACGAGAATTTGGCCCTGATTCTTCAGAAGATTCGTTATGATGAGCATAAGTGGATGATTTGTGGAGACTTTAAAATTCTATCCATGCTATTAGGGCAGCAATCCGGTTTCACCAAATATCCCTGCTTCCTTTGCTTGTGGGATAGCCGGGCCCGCGACCTACACTGGGGGAAAAAAGACTGGCCAATTCGGGAGTATTTGAGACCCGGTGAGAAAAATGTTCTTCATGAGAGCTTGGTACCTCGTGATAAAATTCTATTACCACCTCTCCACATTAAGTTGGGTCTCATTAAGCAATTCATCAAGTCCCTTCCAAAAGATGGTGAGTGCTTTCAGTACCTTTGCTCAAAGTTCCCCCGACTTTCTGAAGCAAAGCTAAAGGAAGGAGTGTTTGTTGGCCCTTATATAAGGAAACTCATTTCAGATGGAGCATTCGCTGAAACGATGTCTGAGAAGGAAAAGAAGCCTGGGATTCCTTCAAGGATGTTGTTCTCAAATTCTTGGGGAACAGGCGGGATGAGAACTATAAGGATATTGTTGCCAGGATGCTCAATGCCTTCAAAGAACAAGGCTGTAACATGAGCCTGAAAGTCCATTTCTTGCACTCCCATGTGAACTACTTTCCCGAAAACTTGGGGGTGTACAGTGAAGAACAAGGTGAAAGGTTTCACCAGGACATCAAGGACGCAGAGAGAAGGTACCAAGGAAGATGGAACACCACTATGATGGCTGATTTCTGCTGGTTGCTGCTGCGGGAAACCCCAGATGAAAAATACGCCAAGCAGCGCACCAAGAGAAGCATTCGGGGGAAGAAGAAACGGGCCCACCAGGAGATTGATTGACCCAAGAATGACTTTAAAATCTAAACTGTGTTGACAAATATCGTGTTTTTACTAAACTTTGAAATAAAAATTTGCTAGTTATTACCACAGTGTCGGATCTCATTTATTAGAATTTTATTTTCACACCATCGGGTGTTTGTCTTCATGTATTGCAATGGTGCGGTTTGCATTTTCTATTCTTACATACATAGCTGTACAACATTTTTTGCACATTTCTTTGCTTTGCTTTGTGTCTAACCTCGCTCTTATATGCTCAATGTTTGTGCACATGTATGTGGCTGTTTTAAGTGCAGACAATTTTGCTACCATCACTGTGTGTTTTGTTGACATTACTCTATTCTTATGTGCTGCCTTGTTACAATTTTCTTTATTCTTATTTGAATAACTACTAAACAATTAGTATAAAGAATTCATCCAAGAAACTTTTATCTCGATCGCACTCAATCTGAAACGTTTACCTCAAACTGCTAACCCAATGTAGCAAAAAATCTGTACGTGATGGAGCAAAGTGGTTACCAGATTTGGATTCAGCGCACCAAAAAACGTAAAAATCAATCGAAACATTAGAGGCAGTTTAAAAAAAAAATGTTTTAGTGTACCTGTGTTATGTATCAGAGGAGTCTTTGCTCTAACATTTTCTTTACTTCTGTATTGCCTGTTTCATTCTTAGCAATTTGAAAGCTGATGCTGTGAAGTCCCTTTGAAAAAGTTGCATTTTCATGGGGTGCATGTTAAAAAAAACTTTTGCCCCCTTCTGCAAAGTTGCTTCAATGAGAAGGAGCATAAGGATGTAAGATTTGCCATACTGCGTCAGACCAAGGGTCCATCAAACCAGTATTCTGTTTCCAGCAGTGGTCAATCCAGGTCACAAGTACCTGACAGCATCGCAAAAGGTAGGCAGATTCCATGCTGCTTACCCCAGGAGTAAGCAGTGGTTTTCTCCCCATCCACTTTAATAACGGTTTATGGACTTTTCCTCCAGGAACCTGTCCAAATCTTTTTTAAGCCCAGATTCAAAAGCAGCTTTTACTACATCCTCCTGCAGTGGATTTCAGAGCTAAATTATGCATTGAGTGAAAAAATATTTTCTCTGATTATTCTTAAATGTTCCACTTTGTAGCTTCATTGTGTGTCCCCAGGTCTTTGTATTTTTTGAAGGAGTAAACAACCAATTCACTTTTACTCGTTCCACTCCACTCATTCTTTTTCAGACCTCTGTCCTAACTCCCCTCAGCCATCTCTTCTCCAAACTGAAGATCCCTAACTTTTTAAGCTTTTCCTCATAGGGGTATCCTTCCATCCCTTTTTATCCCAGTGTGTATTGCACTAAGGCTAATAGGTCAATTTTTTAAGAGTGGGGAGGACATAAATAGTAAAGATGGGGAAACACATGCCTAAGTCCACCTAATTAAAACTATGCTAATATTTTTTAAAAGGTTCTGCAAGCACTGAGCCTTTTATAAAGTGCATATAGAGCTACTACTTTAGAAACACAGGTGCCTAGACTTAGGGATATGTTTATTAAAGGATTTTAGCTGCTACTGCTGCAATAATGCAGATTTGCCATGCGGTGGTAGCAGCTAATGCGAGAAAAATGCAGATAGTGTAGGCATTTCCCTGGGACCCCTGCAATTTTGCTGCGTTATCTGCTGGGGAAATGCTGATACTGCGTCTAACACAGCACTATCTGCACTATCGCCTGGCCTTAGCTGCAAAAGCCTAACGTGTCTCAGAACATAAGAAATACCATACTGGGTCAGACCAAGGTCCATCAAGCCCAGAAGCCTGTTTCCAACAGTGGCCAATCCAGGACACAAGTAGCTGGCAGGTTCCCAAAAAGGCATACAGGTTCCACAATGCTTGTCCCTGGGCAAGCGGTGGATTTCCCAGGTCCTCTTTAATAATGGTTTATGGACCTTTCCTCCAGGAACTTATCTACACTAACAGCCTTCACTACATCTTCCAGTAATGAATTCCAGAGTTTGATTATGCGTTGAGTAAAAAAATATTTTCTTTTATTAGTCTTAAATGGGTTACATTGTAGCTTCATTGTGTGCTCTCTAGTCTTTCTAATTTTTGATGGTATAAACAACCGTTCTACGTTTACCCATTCCACTCCATTCATTAATTTATAGGCTTCTATCATATCCCCCCTCAGCCATCTCTTTTCCAAGTTGAAAAGCCCTAACCATTTAAGCCTTTTCTCATAGGGGTATGTTTATGTTATCCTTCCATCCCCTTTACAATTTTGGTGGCTTTTCTCTGTATCTTTTCTAATTCTGCTATATCCTTTTTAAGATATGGCGATCGGAATTGCATACAATATTCAAAGTGTGGTCGCACTATGGAACGATACAGAGGCATTATAATATCCTTTGTTATATTCTTCATTCCATTCTTTATGATTCCTAGCATTCTATTTGATTTCTTGGTTGCGGCTGCACATTAAGCTGACGACGACATCTAAATCTTTTTTCTTGGGTGGTAGTTCCTAGTGTGGAACCTTGCATCATGTAACCATATAGTTTAGGTTGTTCTTTCCTAGGTACATAACTTTTGGACTTATCCACATTAAATTTCATCTGCCATTTGGACGTCCAGTCTTCTAATTTATCAAGGTCCTCTTGCAATTTTTCACAATCCTCTTGTGTTTTAACAACTTTGAATAATTTTGTGTCATCTGCAAATTCTATCACCTCACTAGTTATTCCCATTTCCAGGTCATTTATGAATATGTTAAAAAGCAGCGGGCCTAGCACAGATCCCTGGGGTTCTCCACTATTCACCTTTCTCCATTGAGAAAATTGGCCATTCAGCCCTACTCTCTGTTTCTATCTTTTAACCAGTTCCTGATCCACAATCAAACTCTGGAACTTGTTACCAGAGGATGTAGTAAAGGCTGTTAGTGTAGCTGGGTTTAAAAAAGGTTTGGACAAGTTCCTGGAGGAAAGGTCCATAAACCATTATTAAGAAGGGACCCAGGATATCAATGCTTGACCCAGTACAAGAATTGCGGAACCTGTGTCTTTTGGGGAAACTGCTAGGTGCGTATGACCTAGATTAGCCACTGTTGGAAACAGGATACTGGGCTTGATGGACCTTGGTCTGACCCAGTATGGCATGTCTTATGTTCTTATGTTCACAATATTATACTGCCTTCAATCCCATGACTTTTTAATTTGGCCAGAAGTCTTTCATGAGAGACCCTGTCAAAAGCTTTCTGATAATCCAGATATAATATATTAACCGACTTGGTTTACCTGGTTATTCATACCTTCAAAAAATATACAGATTAGCAAGACAAGACTTTCCTGGGCTAAATCCATGTTGCCTGTCTTCCATTAAACCATGACTATCTACATGTTTAGTAATTTTATTCTTTATAATGGTTTCTACCATTTTGCCCAGTACTGCCGTCAGGCTCACCAGTCTGTAGTTTTCCAGATAACCCCTGGACCCCTTTTTAAAAATTGGCATTACACTGGCCATTCTCCAATCTTCAGGTACTACAGATAATTTTAATGATAGTTCAGAGACTTGGTCTGCAATTTCATATTTCAGTTCTTTCCACGCCCTCGGATGTAAACCATCTGGTCCAGGTGATTTACTACTCTTCCATTTATCAAAAACTTGTAATACATCTTCCCGGTTTAGTGATATTTCTTTAATTCTTCTGATATATCACCTTTAGATACCATTTCAGGCATGGGTAACTTTCCTACATCATCTTCAGCAAAGAACAAAGCAAAACATTCATTCAGCTGTCCACTATGACCTTGTCCCCCCTTAGCGCCCTTTTTACCCCTCTATCATCTAATGGTCCAACTGACACTCACAGGTATTTTGCTATGAATGTATTTGAAAAAGGTTTTATTATGCATTTTTGCTTCAGTGGTAAGCTTTTTTTCAAGTTTTCCCTTTGCCTGCCTTATCAGTGCCTTGCATCTAACTTGCCAGTGCTTATTTTGTTCCCATTTTCATCATTTGGCTCCTTTGTTCATTTCCTGGAAGATGCTTTTTTTAGCTACAACAGCCTCTCTGACCTCGCCTTTAAACTATAATGGCAGTTTTTTGGCCTTCCTTCCACTTTTCTTAAAATGTGGAATACAGTTGGTCTGGGCTTCCATGATAGTATTTTTAAACAACGCCTATGCTTGATGTAAACCTTTAAGCTTTTGCAGCTGCTCCTTTTAGTTTTTTCTTAACTATTTTCCTCATTTTATCATAGTCTTCCTTTTGAAAGTTAAAAGGTAGTACTATGGATTTCCTTGCTGTCCACCCTCCATTTATTAAATCAGATGTGATCATGCTATGATCACTACTGCCAAGTGGCCCCAGTACCATTATCTATTGCACCAGATCCTGTGTTCCACTAAGGACTAGGTCCAAAATAGCTTCCCCTCTTGTCAGTTCAAGAACCAACTATTCAAGAAGTTGTCATTTATTTCATCTAGAAACTTTATCTCCCTAGCATGCCCTGCTGTAACACTGACCCAGTTGATACCAAGGTAATTGAAATCACCCATTATTACTGTGTTGTAACTTTTGTTAGCTTCCCTGATTTCTGTTAGCATTTCATCATCCATCTATTCATTTTAGCCAGGTATTCGGTAATACACCCTCACTGCCTTCGCCATCCCCTTTTCATATGGGATTAGTAAACATGCTCCTTAGTGACTTAACATAGGAACCTCTAACGAGAAACTTAGCCCTTTAAAAGATCTTATTTTAAACCTCCCCTCCCCCAGTCTCTGTTCATTCATGGTAGAAAGTTTAAAGCGCTCGTTAACCTTCTTTGAAGTCACTGCTATTTCCTGGCATGTATGCAACATCTGTTAAAAGCATTCTGCTAAAAACCATTTCTGTAACCTAATTTCATAAAATATATGCCTGCAATGAAATTTTCAAGACCGTTTCTGAACAAAGCATGACAGTCTACTGGGGCTTGCTAGGACATACCGTTAACACACATAAATCATGGTATTTTGGTAATTAGCATGCATAAATGGACCATTTACACATATAACGGACCTGGTTGCTATCATAAGGGGACATGCGTAGGCCTGATGGTGTACACTTTCATTATGGATATGCACATGGGCAAAAATTGGGGATGGAACATCGGCACACGTAAATCATAAAATACTATAATTTATATATGTTCTTTACAAATCTAGGCACAGGCATTTACCCCAGTGATAGGGCTGATATAATTGATCATGCCTTACGTTAATGCTCATATTTGGCCACGTACAGTAGTATTCTATAAAGAAAATTAGGCTTGACATAAGCACGTGAAAATACGTACCAACTCAGCAGGATTTTATAACATTGCCCTTATGTAGACTAGCCAACTTGCTCATTCAGTTGTTGCCTTCCTGAGTTATTTCACACTATATGGGAACTATTAAAAATCAGATACTAGTGAAAGCAATGCAAGCAAAGCCTGTTGAGTAAGACTTGCCAATTTTCCTAAAGTTGACCTTAACTTAGGTGGATTTCAGCCTGGTTTGGGTTTGAAATCTATGTATTTCCCTGGGATCCTGTGGATACATCTGTTGGATTCTATCCTCTTCCCCCATATCTCAGTGCTCGATTTCTATGGATTCTTTGTGAAGTCTGTCAGTAAGAGGGCTCTCTCTTGTTCTTTGAAAGGAGTTCAACTATCCAGTCTGAAAAGGCCTGCAGATTTTCCCAGGTTTCATCAAATTGGTCTGTGATTTTTACTCTCCTGTGGTTGAGGGAAAATAAGGTGAGGAAGAAATGCAGAATCACAGAATAAGCGCACCTTGGAAGGCCTCCATTTTGGGCACAGCATGCTGCCATACATGAATGAAATGCATATGTCAAGATCAGATGATTGGAAAGTCCAGAAACACAGGCAGACCCAAAAGCATACTTAACGGATACATTGTATTTGAACACTGGGCCCCTCTGGCAAAAGCATTGAGCTCAGATCAGTCGTTTAGTCTAATGCAATGCAATGTGTGCCTTCGAGTCGGTCCTGACTCCTGGTGACCCAGAAGCTCCTGGGTTTTCTTGGCAGCGTCACCGGAAGTGGATTGCCAGGCCTTTCTTCCGAGGCAGTGGAGGATTATGTGACTTGCCCAAGGCCACAAGGAGTGCTAGTGGGAATCAAACCCTGAGTGCTTGGTTACCAAGCCAGTGTTCTAACCACTAGGCTACTCCTCCACCCCTTAATAGTGAGTACTTTATAGATGTGTTCCTGCATATTGCTGCCCTTGATATACCAGTGCTCCTGTAGAGAATAGCTGATTGTGCAAATTCCTCACTACAGATGCATACATAGCTCAGCCAAATGACTAGGGTTTTTGCATACCGTATTGTTCACCATGATATAAAATATATAGCCCGTGGTGCTTTTATCTTAGTTAACCTTACATGGTGCCCTAAAAGCAGGGTGCCATTGAGATGGATCACAGCTAAATCAACAGGGCTAATCTCCTTTGGACCAACTCATTGTTGGTTCTAACCCTGGCTGAAATGTTTCCTCATGTCACACATATAGATACTACGAACGCCTTCCCTAAAGAACTTACAATCTAAGAAGGTGTATGAGACAATAGGAAGTCCAGAGAAGCTGTGGCCTAATAAGGAACCGGATAGATCACTGGTTAAAGTGATGGGCTGGGATCCAGGAGACCTGAATTCTACACACTTTTATCCTGGGCAGTCCCATTATCTCCATATGCCTCAGGTATCCACTTTGATTGGAAGTTCTTCAGAGGAGAGTTAATTGTACCAGAGCATCATTTGCTAAAGGCACCATATAAATGCCTAAATGAAAATAAAAACATACACCAGTGACAACGAGCATGAGAAACAGTATTTGCACTCATACCTCTGTATTCGAAGAGGTCACTAAACTTGGAATTAATCAGCACTTCAGACCCTCGCAGAGTGAATGGCATAAATGTGATATTCAGGGCTTCCCAAATCTTTTCTGTGGACAGGATATCCACAGTGAATATTTATGAGATCAATTTACACATTGTAGATCTCCTGCCCTTGGGATCCTATAGCCAACCCTTCACTATAACTAATATTTTAATTCCAGCTGTCCATTTGCCCCTTCACTGCAATTTTCTTACAACTTTCATTTGAATGGTGAAAAACTAGCACGTGAAAAGAGTTTGCAAAGGAGTTTTGTGGAAGGGGGGGGGGGGGGGTGTAGCCACTGTTATTGATGAGGAGGGGGGTGCTGATCTATAGTTTGCAAGGGGGCACCAGAAACCCCAGCACTGCCCTGCATATAATGGCGCTGTGCAGAAGAGAAAGCTATTTTATAAGCGTACACAAAGAGAGACGTCATACAAGAAACATATGCATATATGTAACGCTAATTTAATAAACACTTATACATACATGTGATGAATTTTATAAGCATGCACACACCCAATAGTCATGAAGAATGGAGCTTTCCTAGAAATGCAAACTGTTTCCCAGGGGGTACAGTAGATGGGTTTCATATTCAGAGAGGTGAGCATATCTCCACTGCCAAGACCTCCTACAAGACCGAGGTCTGAATGACAAACTAGTCATGGATTATACATGACTTTAAGTGGTTGAAAATGCAGAGGGGTAAAAGTGTCAAGGTATACACATACTGCTTTTACAAAATATGTTATATACATGTACTGTCAAGGAAGTCCCAGAACACACCTTCCTGCTATCTGCACAAGTGCACTTACAAGTAGCGTCTTTCATGAAATCACCACATATGACATTTAGTACAGATAAGTCCACTTTTTATATATGTGTATATTCTTAAAGTCTGCTTACATGCGGAAATGGCACAGGAATAGGGCGTCATCTGTGCGTGTAAGCACCAGCGATTTTACTGCCACATTCATGTTCTGCAAAAGGCTTCATGTTCAGCCAGCTGTTCATAAAATACATAGCATAGTTGGACAACAGGATTTGGATGTCCGTTTTCTGACCTATGCAAAATTGGGCTTCACAAAACATAAAGGGAGTGGGATAGGGATGTGCTTTCATTTGGTAGGAAATATCCTGTTCAAAAAGCAAATGGAATTTTGTTAATTAAGAAACTAGACCACCACAAAAAAAAATAGAAACTTCCCTTACCCATCCCTCTGCCATGAACCCCTTCTGCCCTATGAATGCCTCTTCAAGGGCAGGTGCGATCTCTGGTCACTTCTACCCCACCGATGCAGCAAATGTCCATAAGGCTGGTGTCATGGGTGATCTATTGTTGCACCAAGAGGGCAGGAGACACTGAGGATCGCTGCTGCCCTTGAAGATAGCACAGACAGGAAAAGATGCTGGCGAGGCAGTGAGGGGACGGATAGAGTCCATTGCCAGCGCTACCCACCTCTTTTGTCATAAGGGAAGAGTGGCCTAGTTGTTGGGGCAAGTTACCTCAGGCCAGAAGGTCGGGGGTTCAGATCCCACTAGAGGACAGCAACCTTGGGCTGGAAGGACTGGGGTTTCTAGTCCCACAGGTGCTCCTTGTGGTCTTGGTCAAGCCACTTAACCCTCCACTGCCCATGTTCCCTGTAAGTATTAGTGTATGTGTCTCATATCCCCTCGTGTTAAATGTATCCCCCAATTGTGTTGTGACCACTTTGATTGAATGATAAGGTGGTATACAAAACTGTCTAAATAAATACGTACCTTTTTGCCTTATCTAAAATATTTTAAAACTGACCTCAAGCACCTGAGGAATAACTATTGCTTCAATTCATTCAGGCAGAAAAATGCAGTATATTTATTTATTTACATTCTCTTATATACCGCACTATTCTGCATCAGTGCGGTTTACATTGAACAAACTGAAATTACATTGAACAGGGCATTATAACTTGGAGATAACTATTTTACAGGGAACATGGGCTATAGAGGGTTAAGTGGCTTGCCCAAGACCACAAGGAGCACCTGTGGGAATAGAAACCCCAGTCCTTCTGGCCCAAGGTTGCTGTCCTCTAGTGGGATTTGAACCCCCGGCCTGAAGTACCTTGCCCCAACCACTAGGCCACTCCTCCACTCCATAATGTGTCTTTTCACTGCATCATCCTCCTGGTCTTTCAAAGAAATTGTCCTTTCTAAGAGCAAATTTATAATGGAATTTATTTTTTTCAGTGGAAAAGAGGATTCATTTATAGTTCAAGACAACAACAAAAATAAAGAGATTTTATTTTGCTATCATTGCAAGTTTGTCTTGGCTAACACAGCATATTTCACGTTCTGACCTGAGAGAATCCCATAAATTATGCATGAACAGAATTCTTTTTAAAAATCTTCCACATTAAGCGTTCGCATTGGAGTCCTTGATAAATGCATTACAACACCTTAGCGTGTTTGATGTCTCAGCAAAAACCTTTAACGATTTAATTTTACTTTTGTGGGATAGGGGGAAGGCCGAGGTTTTTGGAGTTCCAGTTGCACTGGTGCTACAGTGCCATAAGCCTTCACTATCAGCGACGCAGGATGTGGAGGAGTCTCCCTTTCCTAATACATCCATCTAGCTCAATCATTGTAATAACAATTCGGGGTCACAGACTGTGGCTTCTTCTGGAACGCCTATAGAATTTGGTCACTAGTTGTTGCTGTTGTGCTATTGCTAAGGGGTTGTGTGTACAGCATGCAGAGCCCTAGCAACCTTGAGTTTTCAGTAAAAGAGTACACAGAACTGCCACAAGTCATTTGGCCAATCCTTTCTAAATACTATTATAACATTATTTTGATAGTCTTTCCTTGATTATAGGGACCTCTCCAGCCATTCATCATCCTGCAAAATTCTCTTCAGTATCTCTCATTATGACCTCACAATGCTTTCCACAGTGATTACCTATGAGGTCACAATAAGTGGCGAGGGATAGGTCAGATGAGGACAAGCAGTAGGAGCAGATAAATGCATATCAATATAGGAGGGATCTGAACTAAAGGAGAGTTTCCCAAACCTATCCTGGAGACCCCACAATGAGTTAGGTTTTCAGGATATCTATAATGAATATGCTTGAGATAAAATGTGCATATGCTAAGCTCCATTATATACAAATTTCTCTCAATTTATTACATGCATATTCATTGTGGATATTTTGAAAACCTGACTGGCTGAGGGGCCCCCCAGACAGGTTTGGTAAGACTTGAAATATAGAATGCCGAAATGGGATGAATTAGAAATATCACGAGATGCAATCAAAAGTGATTTTACAATCAAATGGATTATTTTCCATCCCAAAACTCTGAGGTCCATATTCAAAATGATTTATGCAGTTAACCTTGGGCCTGTCTACTTAACCTTTGCCCCACTGAGCTGTGCTAGGAGTTGTGTGGGAGAAGGGTGACGGGTGTACCAGCTGCTCTGCCGTCTAACCTTCTGTGCTTGCTGTTCCCGACGGTGCGCAGGTAGCGGAGTGGATGACCTGCCTTGGTAGAACCTCTTGCCAATAAAGAGCTGCAGCTGCATATGCGGCCGCGCATTGTGGTCCGCGAGTCATGATCCTAAGGAGTTGCACCGAAGGAGTTGGCTCTATTCGAATCACCTGGAAACCCGTGGACTGTGAGTAAAATGGAGAAAAGGTAGAACAAAGGCCTAGTAAAGGGAGGCCCTGTAGCCAGTGCATCTGGCACATTGTCCGGCCCGATGGACAGACACGTGTTTCCCCTGCCAGCAAGTCAGGTTACCCCAGAGGGAGCTTCACTTAGCTCTGGCGGACGAACTCTTCCACCGCAACCGCTTATGCCTTTGTCATCCATTATGTTGTCAAATATTTCTTTGACCACAGAATCCATTTCTGTGGTTCCGGTTCCAAAGCCTGTTTCTAATTTGGAAGGGGTTACTGTCTTAACAGGAGAGGACATTCAGGGGGAGATAACCCTGAAGGACATATGGAAAGCCATAAAAAGTATGTATTCCAAGTTAACCAGCATTGTTGACTCTCTATGCAAATTTTTGTGTGGAACTGCCAAGAAGCTGGCCGACTTGGATGTTAGAATGGTTGTATCTGATAAATCTGTGCTTCAGTTGAATGCTCAAATGTCTTTTTGTGTAACAGTGAATGCTAATTTTGTCAAAGGTTCTTTGATATTGCATGCTAAACTTGAGGCTCTGGCGAATGCCTCACGATCTAGGAACATGCAAAATGCAATGTGTGCCTTCGAGTCAGTCCTGACTCCTGGCGACCCAGAAGCTCCTGGGTTTTCTTGGCAGTGTCACTGGAAGTAGATTGCCAGGCCTTTCTTCCGAGGCAATGGAGGGTTAAATGACTTGCCCAAGTCCACAAGGAGTGCTAGCAGGAATCAAACCCTGGTTGCTTGGTTACCAAGCCAGTGCTTTAACAACTAGGCTACTCCTCCAGTCCACCTAGGAACATACGTACGTTGAATTTTCCTTATACACACTTGTTGTCTGCAGAAATTTTGCTTCAAAAGTACTTCAAAGAAGTTTGGAAATTGTCAGATTCTATTGAAATAACTCAGGCTTACTATGTGCCCATTAAGGTCAGGGTGCCCCCCCTCCCCCCGATGGGGGTGTTTTCGACTCCTTAGGTCCCACTGTGAGTCAGAATCTCACTGACTTTTTGGAAGACTCAACAGATGATATATCTAGATGGAATACGTTGATTGTGACTTTTACTACTGAAGCTGTTAAAGTACGAATTTTGAAATTGTATTTCCAAAATAAGGAGGTGGAATTCTGTGGTCAACCCCTAAAGATGTTAGCCATGTCACTCAGTCCTGCAGAAGAACATTTTTGCAGCTGAAAAATAGGATGCAGGCTCTTGGGACTATTTATTTCTTGAAGTTTCCCTGCAAGTATCTAGTGACCCTGCAGGGATAAACATTTACTTTTGTAGAAGTTTCTCATTTAGAAGGTTTCTTAGTGGATAGGCAGAAGTAATCTTATGATGGAGGGTTAATTTAATTGATAGCTTCTCTAATGTGGGCATATTAGTATGCCTAAGTTTCCTTTGGTTTATTACCTATACATTTATCTTTTAGCACAGCTTCATGATGTGGGCTTGATCATTGGTGTGCTTTATCTTATGTTTATTGGTCCTTTTGTTATTCTTTGATATTTAGATGCTTTTTTCTTGAAATGATGTTGTTATGATGATGACGATTTTCTCTAAGTTTTTGTAGTGTTGTATTTTTGAAAATGCAATAAACATTTCCTTATCGTTCCTCCAGTTCAGTCCTCTACCTCTGGGTTGTCAATCTCCTCCTGCAGCTAGGAGACTGGTATGTCAGAATGATGACATCACTGGATATAGCCTGCTTCACTCCCACTTGCATCCCATTGTAACAAGTCTCCTTGCAGCAGGAGGTTTGACGAGCCTTAGGAGAGGCTCTCTTGGAGGAATGGATAAGGAGCAGGTGTTGTTTTTAGGATAGTTAAGTTGGGGTTAATTCTGAGCGGTGCCCTTTAAATATAAAAAAAAAAAAAAAAAAAAAAAAAAAGAAAAAGCACTGGTTGCTTCATAGGAAGAAAGGCTTTCTTATACCTGCCTGGCCGGTATTGTGATATTTCTTCCTGAGGGGAGTTTGACTCAGGCCTTCGAGTTATACCCCCTCCCCCGTGGAGCCCAGAAGTCTCACCTCCCTGAAGCTACGGAGGTGAGCCGTTCTGTTCTGCTGTGCACACCGGCGCTTCAGTCCTTCCCTTCAGGGGCTGCTCTGGTAGGTCTCGATCGAGAAGCACTGTGTTTTTAAAGGCCCGGGGGTGCCGACGGTGGCTGAGTCGCTTTGAAGTGGAGCAGGCTGCGCCGGTAAGTCTTTCTGGTGCTCGGCAGGGCCCTGTTCTAAAGGCAGCATTAATTTGAGCGATCAGGGTCTGCCGCGGGGTTTGGCGCCTTTTTTCTCCCCGCAGCGGTTTGCATCCCGGCGGCCATTTTGTGAGCCGCGATGCAACCGCGTGGCTGCTGATCGAAGCCTGAACGTGCTGATTCGGGTCCGGGCACTGCTGTGAGCCTTTATTGGTCTGTTTTGTTCTTTATTTTGCTTTATTTTGTTTTCTTTGGTTTTTGCTTGGGGATTTCATTTCCATTTTACTGCGGTTCAGTCAGCCCTTCTTTTTCTGGGAGGGGGGCTTTTGTTTTTGTATTTATAGTGGGTAGCTGCTACTTTAAAAAAAAAAAAAAAAAAAAAAAAAAGCAGGTGCACAGTGCAGTATCAGTCTTTGCTGGAGCCAACACGTGCTAGGGAGGTTTGGTTCTTCTCCATGGCTACCCGGCCCCAGTGTCTCGTTTGTGGGACCAGGAGGGGCAAAGTCGCTGATACCGGGGTGTGCAGAGGCTGTGCTGCCCTGTCTTCAGCAGTGGAGACCCAAATGGAGGCGCATGATTCCCCCGAGGCGCAGAGAGCGCCTGTCGGGGTGAGCGCGGGTTCCCCACGAGCCTCGGCGCAAGAGCCAGATTTGGAGGCGCTGCCCGGCCCCTCAGGCGAGTCCTTGACGCCTCAGGCTTCGGGTCTTAGCGGATTTAGTCCGGAGTTTGTTCTTCTGATGCATCAGGCCTTCTGTCTCCGGCAGCAGGGAAAGAGACCGCGCTCCGCGTCTCCGACGTCCCGGCCAACGCAGGTGGTGGCGGAAGGTGGGGCGGCTGCGGAGTTGTCCACGCCAAAGCAAGCCTGGCTTTCGGATCCGCTGGAGGGTTCCTGGCTAGAGCCCTCGGATCCGGACTGGGATCTCGAGGAGGGCTCGCAGGCTCTAGAGGAAGGTGAGATCCAGGAGCCCGAGGATCAAGCGAAGATCATTCGGGTCTTCCGCCGAGAAGAGTTGGCCGCCTTGATTTCCGAGACCTTGCAAATGTTGAACCTTGCTCCGCCAGCGGTGGTGGCGGACAAGGTGGAGCATCCTGTCATCCAGGCGGTTCGGCAGACACAGGTGGTGTTTCCTGTGCACCGGGTGGTTGAGAAGATGATTCAAGACGAGTGGGATAAACCGGAGGCGGGTCTTCGAGGCATTCGTACTTTAAATCGGTTGTATCCCTTGGCAGGTTCCGGACTCCGCGAATAGATGCGGTAGTGTCCGCTGTGACAAAGAAGACCACCATTCCCGTCGAGGGCAGTGCGGCCCTGAAGGATGCTCAGGACCGTAGGGTTGATGGTCTCCTCAAGCAGGCCTTTGAAGCGGACTCTCTTTCGTTGCAGGCCTCCATTTGCGGGGCCTGGGTGGCCCGGGCGTGTTTGCGTTGGGCTCAACGGTTACGGCAATCCTTGCACTTTGAATTGGAGGAGATGAAAGAGTTGGATCGCTTGGAGTCTGGTGCAGCCTACTTGGCGGATGTGCATTATGATTTAATTCGAGCGCTGGCCAACAGCACCGGCTCGCTGGTGGCTGCCCGTCGCTCTTTGTGGCTGCGCAATTGGGCCGCGGACGGCCCCTCTAAGTCCCGCCTCAGCAAGCTTCCCTTTAAGGGCGGTTTGCTGTTTGGAGACGACTTGGATAAGTTGGTGAAGGACTTGGGAGAGTCTAAGGCGGGGCGTCTGCCCGAGGACAAACCGAAGCAGGCCAAGACTGCTCAGGGTGGTCGGGGTCAGTTTCGGGACTTCCGAAGATTTCGTTCGCCGCAACTCGGTGCCTTCCAGAGGGGGCGATTCCCCTCCAGGGGCCAGGGCTTTCGGGGAGCGAATAGAGGCTTCTCTTCCGCCCCAGCGTCCACTGCCCCTAAGTCTCAATGAGGCGAGGCGGGTCCCGGCGGGAGAGCCTCCCATTGGCGGTCGGCTTTGGGGGTTTCTTCCCGCCTGGACCCGCATCACCTCAGACCGGTGGGTGTTGGATATCATTCAACACGGCTATGCGTTAGAGCTGGCATGCCCCGTGCGGGACTCGTTTGTCATGTCTCCCTGCCGGGGTCCCGCGAAGTCGGCGGCAGTTCGCGAAACCTTGCAACGGCTCCTTCACTTGGGGGCCGTCGTGGAGGTTCCAAAGGCCGATTACGGCATGGGTCGCTACTCCATTTATTTCGTGGTGCCCAAAAAAGGAGGGCACTTGCGGCCCATTCTCGACCTGAAAGGAGTGAACCGCTGCTTGCGAGTGCCGCACTTTCGAATGGAAACGTTGCGATCAGTCATTGTAGCAGTACGGCGCGGAGAATTCTTGACGTCTCTGGACTTGTCAGAGGCGTACTTGCACATTCCCATTCGGGAGGCGCATCAGCGTTTCCTGCGGTTCGCTCTACCCTGGGGTCACTTCCAGTTTCGGGCGTTGCCCTTCGGCCTGGCGACAGCGCCGCGAACTTTCACCAAGATTATGGTGGTGGTGGCGGCGGCGTTGCGCAAGGAAGGTATTCTGGTCCACCCTTACCTAGACGATTGGTTGATTCGAGCCAAGTCCGCGGAGGAGAGTCTCCGGGTTACCGGCAGGGTGGTTCAGTTCTTACAGGAGCTGGGGTGGGTAGTCAACCCCACCAAGAGTCGTCTTCAGCCCACCCAAGAGCTCGAATACCTGGGGGTCAGGTTCGATACCTCCAAGGGGCAAGTGTTCCTACCGTGCAAACGGGCCGAGGGGTTGCGGACCCTGGTACGACAGTTTCGGTCGAAGCCAGTGCCTTCGGCGTGGGATTATCTCCGGGTGCTGGGCACAATGGCGGCAACGTTGGAAGCGGTGCCTTGGGCCAGGTTTCACATGCGGCCTTTCCAGAGGGCGCTACTCCGTCGTTGGTCCCATCAGACCGATTCGTTGGGCACGCGTCTGCCGTGTCCGGGCAAAGTTCGGCTGTCCCTTCGTTGGTGGCTTCGTCCCTCTTCGCTGGCGGACGGCTTGCCGCTGGAACAGCCGGAATGGCTCCCGCTGCTGACGGATGCCAGCCTGGGGGGCTGGGGAGCCCACTGCGCGGGTCAGTTTGCGCTAGGGCTTTGGTCGACCCAGGAGGCGTCTTGGGCGATCAATCGCCTGGAGCTTCGCGCGGTGTTCCGGGCCCGTCGGGCCTTCCAGAACTTAGTGCACGGTCGCCCAGTGCGAGTTCTCTCCGACAACTCGGCGACGGTAGCGTACATCAATCGACAGGGCGGCACAGGGAGTGCCGCAATGGAAGCAGAGGCCGACGACTTGTTCGCGTGGGTAGAGCTTCACTTGTCCGCGATATCAGCGGCGCACATTGCCGGCAAGGACAATGTCACCGCGGACTTCCTCAGCAGAGTGCACGTGGATGCAGGGGAGTGGGAACTGCATCCCGCGGTATTTCGTCAAATAGTTCGGCGCTGGGGGATTCCGGTCATGGATCTCATGGCAACCTTTCAGTCAGCCAAGGTCGACCGCTTCTTCAGCAGGCGACGGGAGCGGATGTCAGAAGGTATCGACGCCTTACTTCATCGGTGGCCGGTGGACGGCCTTCTCTATGTGTTTCCTCCCTGGGCGTTGATCAGCAGAGTGGTTCAGAGGATCGGGGCGCATGCGGGACGGGTGCTATTGGTGGCGCCCGATTGGCCGAGGCGTCCCTGGTACACGGACCTGATACGTCTCTTAGACGGAGAGCCTTGGCGTCTTCCGCTGAGATCGGATCTGTTACTCCAGGGGCCACTCCTCATGCCTTAGGTGGAACGGTTCTCGCTTACGGTATGGCCCTTGAGAGGGCTAGGTTCATGAAGAAAGGTTATTCATCGGCAGTTGTGGCCACCTTGCTTCGGCTGCGTAAGCCTTCCACTTCCTTGGCGTATGTACGGATCTGGCGTGTATTTGAAGATTGGTGCTCGCGACGGCAGGTTCGGCCTACCTCGGCTTCCATCCCGTTGATCTTGGAATTTCTGCAAGATGGTTTTGATAAAGGTCTTGCTGCCAGTTCCTTGCGCGTTCAGGTGGCGGCCTTTTCCTGCTATCGGGGCAAGGTCCAGGGGGCGCCGTTGGGGGCGCATCCTGACGTCAGTCGTTTTCTAAAGGCGGTCTACCGGGTACGCCCGGCGCGCCGGATATCTGTGCCTCCATGGGATCTGAATCTCGTTCTCACGGCCTTGACAGAAGCCCCCTTTGAGCCTTTGCATCGGGCGTCTCTTAAGGACTTGACGCTCAAGACGGTTTTTCTAGTGGCGATTTGTTCCGCGAGACGAGTGTCCGAACTTCAGGCATTGTCGTGTCAGGAGCCCTTTCTGTCTTTTTCTAAGGAAAAGGTGGTCTTGCGTCCGGTTCCGTCCTTTCTGCCTAAGGTGGTGTCTCCCTTTCATGTGAACCAGACCGTGTGTTTGCCCGTTCTGGGATCGTTGGGGGGGCGGGGAATCGGATCGCGGTCTTCGGCGTCTCGATGTAAAAAGGGTCTTGCGTCACTATTTGCAGGCCACGGCGCCCTTCCGCCGGTCGGAGCGGTTATTTGTGCTGTTCGGTGGTGTTCGTAAAGGCGAGGCGGCGGCTAAGGCATCCATTGCCCGCTGGCTCAAGGAAGCAATTGCGTCCGCGTATTTGCTTAAGGGGCGTGTTGTACCTCTAGGACTCAGGGCGCATTCTACCAGGGCGCAAGCGTCCTCTTGGGCGGAGCTTAGCTTGGTTCCCCCGGGAGACATTTGTAGAGCGGCGACTTGGTCGTCTCTGCATACGTTCAGCAAACATTACCGTCTGGATGTTGCTGCGGCTTCAGATGCTCGTTTCGGCTCAGCGGTTTTGACCGCTGGCTGGAAAGGTCCCTCCCATTAATTACTGCTCTGGTACATCCCAGAGGTAGAGGACTGAACTGGAGGAACGATAAGGAAATGATAATTACACTTACCTGGTAATTGTAGTTCCTTTAGTGACGACAGTTCAGTCCTCCTTCCCGCCCGGAGTTTTGTAGGATGTTTCCAGCTTGGTGCCGTGCCGATGAGTGTTACAGGTGAGTCGAGTTTACTTCCTTTCCTTTCTCTTGTTTGTTCCGTCCTCACGGGCGGGGCAGGTGGTAAGAAAGCCTGTCGAAAGGGGTAGACTGTATTTTTTGCTGAGAGTGTTTTTCTCTTTAGCTACTTATTTGTTGTTCCTTTGAGTCTGCTTTGTTATAGTTTACACTGGGATGCAAGTGGGAGTGAAGCAGGCTATATCCAGTGATGTCATCATTCTGACATACCAGTCTCCTAGCTGCAGGAGGAGATTGACAACCCAGAGGTAGAGGACTGAACTGTCGTCACTAAAGGAACTACAATTACCAGGTAAGTGTAATTATCATATTGAATATAACCTTTGACCGGAAATTTCAGTGTCTGGCAGTAACTTCTCAATATAAAAGAGGAAGGACCAGGAGACAATTCAGGGATGTAGCTAAGAATTAACCAGCTAGCACCAATATTCAGAATTATGCGGATATCTTTATCCATTCAAGCAGGACCACGTAAACAGCTGTCCGAACTTGAATAGATAACTTATCCGCTTAGGATTAGGAGTGCATATTCAGCAGTTCAACTCAAATGAATAAGTCAGGTGAAAACCCGCTTAGATTTAATTGAGTAAGCAGAATTCTCACTGCTGAACATTGGCCCCTTTCGTTTGATATATAATATTTATCTGTTACTCAAATGGGCAGCACACAAACTTCTACAGGCCATTAAAGACAGGAGGAAAAAAACCCAGTAAGGGAGTATTACAGTCACCTGCAGCAAGGAGAATGACCCACTCCCCACTTGCTCATCTCGTATCCTCTATACTCAGAATAGCAAACTGCCTCCAACTATCGGCACTGCCCCCCATCCTCCTACTGTATCATCCTTTACCCCACAGCCCACCCCTACTCAGCACTCCTCAGCGCCCAAGTGAAAGCCTTTTGTGTCTCACTGTGGAGTAACCAAGGCTGTATATCTTCTGCGGTACTTTGTTTAATGTCAGTGGTTTCTAACTACAACATAGTCCTCACTTAACTTCTCTCAAATGAGTGTGAAAAGCATTCAGCTGGACTTGGAGGACATTCAAGCAAATGTCTGATAAATTCAAACAGCATTGTATGTTGGCCCAAACTCAAAGTCAGGGATCAGAACTGTACATGCCGACCACATTCTGCACATTGACTACTGGGTTGGGGTTAACGGTATTTGAGATTGGATTAAACTAAGTCAGCAAAATGAAGGAGGATGAATTTTTTCCAAGAGTCTGTAATGGTACACTCCCCTTCTCCACCACAGAATTTCCTAAGTCATTTTAATCAGATATGATTCCAGTAAACTAACGTTAAAAAAAAAACAACAGATTATGAGCAGATGAATGACTAGAAGCCAAGACTAAAAACGATGGCCTGTTTCTCAGTGGAACGTTCTTAACAATATTGAAGAGAAATTAAATAGGATCTGTTCTGCAATGAATGTTGTTGTATTAAATATGTACAAGTCTTCTTAAAAGGTATCTTTTGCATCCTGGTTTTTCCTCCCTCCCTTTCTTCTAGCTTGGTTCCTCCCTTCTGCTTTCCACTATAAAATGCTGATATTTGAAACATTATTTAAATGCGTGCAGTGGGGCCGGTTATAGACTTTGGGTTAAATGAAAATGAGAGCTGATAGGAGGAATGCAAAGATGGAGTGGAGGAATGGCTCCATGGTTAGAGCAGTGGACTAGCAGCAGCGAAGCTGGGGGTCACATCCAAGTGATGCTCCTTGTGACCTTGGCCAAGTTGCTTAACCTCTATTGCTTTGTGTTCAAACTTAGATTGTAAGCCCCCCCGGAGTCAGGAAAGTACCTGAATGTAATTCATCTTGGACTATTACTAGAAAGGCCTGAGCCATAAAAATATATTATTCTCTTGGGGAGAAGTGTCATTGATGTACTGACCATTTCTTATCAAAGGGTTCTCATTTGCCTTTCTGTGCATATTTTTTTAACAATGGTAGGGTAGGGCACTGGTAGGTACTGTATAGTGTGCACAAGTAGGAAGAGCAGACGGAAGTGACTAGAAACCAAGCAGGACCTGCTCTGCTAAGGATTTGCATGATCAAAACGTGTTTGATTCATTTTTGGAATTTTCAGAAATGTTTGCACTTTGAGGAGGGGGGCTCGGTTTGTTTCATACGTTTGGCTTAATAAAAATTCCCAGGCAGTTGCAAATAAACGTTTCAGTCTTATTCCCACGCCTAGTTCCAGCTGAGCTAGAAGCCCAAAACAGAAACAGGAAATTGCTGCCCTCGACATCCAAAAACACACATACAAAGGGCCCGATATTCAGCCCAGGGCTGTCAGCGTTCTTAAAGTGTCTGGCTGCTGCAGGCAAAACTAAAACCAGATATTCAGCGTCTGAATCCAGATATCCTCCAGGGATGAATATCAGGTGTCAGTGCTGACCTGCGCAGCTCTCCGGACAGCCACTCACCGGCTAGTCGAAATGCATAAAGTTAAGATGGCTTTTTTCTTGACCTAACTTTATATGGCCACTTATCTGGTTAGAAGACTGAAAATTGCCACTAATCGGATAAGTGCTGGACTGTCCTGCTCTACCCACACTCCGCCCCAAGGAGATATTCAGTGACAATGTGCGGTTAGTGCCATTGAATATTCCTCTCCGTGCGGTTTATCTGGTTAGTATGTCCTGCTAACCAGATAAACCCTTTTGAATATTAGCCCAAAAGCTACCAAAATCCATAAGACAAAAAGAAGCCTTCATTCTTGTCATCCAGCCATTAGAATCTGTGTTTCAACATCTAGCTAGCAAAAGCACGCCCCTCTTCCTAGTGCTGACCATATCAAGCATCAGAGCTTCCCTATTAATATCTAGATAATGTAGACCAGACAAGTCTAAACCAAACAGTGGCCTTGAATGTTAATTTGAATTCATTCATCAATTTTTCTGAGCTCAGAACTCAAGCACTATGTGGATATGTGCAGTTAATCTTATTTCACTATGATGTCATTTGCTTTTGTAAATACAACAGAAGAAAGGAATTGCTCTCCATTAGCTCTGAGACACTGATTTACGGTGAGTGAGATCATCATACTTTGGGGAAACACAAAAAGAAGCATTCATTGAACTCTTGCAGTTGACTGGTTTTCAAGCATTTTCATCTTATACTATACAAACAGGACTTAAAAATACAAAATGCAAAAGTAGCGCTACTAAATTTTAAATAAAATGTCTGTTGACATTGTTTCTTTTTTCATTTTGATTTCACTTCTAAAGAGTTAAGGGCTGGAGGTTTTTCAGGACCAATTTCCACATTTATGAATTTTATTGGAACGATTTCTCCTCAATTGCTTGTTTAGCACAATGGGTTAAATTTACTAAAGTGCTTTACTGTATTAGTGTATTCTGTTAAAGTGTGCTATTAGTACTACTACTTATCATTTATATAGCACTACAAGTCATATGCAGCGCTGTACAGAGACTAGTCAAGACAGATAACACAACTAGGGACTAGGATGTATATAGGGGAATACTAAGGAAACACATAGGAGGAGAACAGGAGACTAGAAGGATAGGATCCAAAGGCACTCTCAAAGAAGTGAGTTTTTAGCCTGGATTTGAACAGGGCCACAGATGATGCCTGAGTTACCAATCCCAAAAAAACTGCCAGCATGGTTTAAAGGTGAGGTCAGAGAGGCTGTTGTTGACAAAAAAGCATCTTTCAGGAAATGGAAAAAAGAGCCAAACGACGAAACCTGGAAACGGCACAAGCACTGGCAAGTCAAATGCAAGGCATTGATAAGGCAGGCAAAGGGAGAATTTGAGAAGAAGCTTGCTGCGGAAGCAAAAACGTGAAGTAAAGACCTTTTCAAGTACATTCGTAGCAAAAAACCTGTGAGAGAGTCAGTTGGTCCATTAGATGATAAAGGGGTTAAAGGAGCACTAAGAGGCGACAATGCGATAGCGGAGAGACCAAATGAATTCTTTGCTTCAGTCTTTACTGAGGAAGATGTAGGGATGTTACCCATGACTGAAGTGGTATTTAAAGGTGCGGAAGAATTGAAGGAAATATCGATACATCGGGAAGATGTATTACAACTATTAGATAAACTGAAGAGTAGCAAATCACCTGGGCCGGATGGTATACATCCAAGGGTGTTGAAAGAACTGAAATACGAGATTGCAGACCTGCTATTAGTAATCTGTGAACTATCATTAAAATCATCTCTAATACCTGAAGATTGGAGGATCGCCAATGTAACACCAATTTTTCTAGGGGACTAGGGGACATGCAATGAAGCTACAGGGTAAACTATTTAAGACTAATAAAAGAAAATATTTTTTCACTCAGCGTGTAATCAAACTCTGGAATTTGTTACCAGAGGATGTAGTAAAGGCTGTTAGTGTAGCTGGGTTTAAAAAAGGTTTGGACAAGTTCCTGGAGGAAAGGTCCATAAACCATTATTAAGAAGGGACCCAGGATATCAATGCTTGAACCAATACAAGCATTGTGGAACCTGTGTCCCTTGGGGAAACTGCTAGGTACATATGACCTAGATTGGCCACTGTTGGAAACAGAATACTGGGCTTGATGGACCTTGGTCTGACCCAGTATGGCATATCTTATGTTCTTATCTTATGTTCTTAATGCAGGTAGCTTGTTCCAGGCATAAGGAGCAGCAAGGTAAAAAGATCGGACTTGGCAGTGGAAGAGAAGGGCACAGATAAAAGGGATCTGCCAGAAAAGTGGAGTTTCCGAGGAGGGGTGTATGATAGGGAGGGAGAGATAAGAGAGGAAAGGTAAAGAGAAGCAGAAGAATGAAGGCACTCATAGGTCAGGTAGTAGAAGTTCAAACTGGATGCAGAAATGGATAGGGAGCCAATGAAGTGACTTGAGAAGAGGGGGGTAACATGAGCATAGTGACACTGGTAAAAGATTAGCCATGTAGCCGAGTTTTGAACAGATTGAAGTGGGAAGAGATGATTCAGAGGAAGACCAACGAAGAGGAGGTTGTAATAGTCTAGACGGGAAGTGACAAGAGAATAGATAAGAGTCTTATATTATAGAGAATGAAACAGCAGGTTTTAGCTACCTGTTGGAAGTGTGTGGAGAAGGAGAGGGAGGAGTCAAAAGTGACCTCAAGGTTGCGAGTTAAGGAAACAGGAAGGAGTAGATTGTTATCCACAGAAATAGAGAAAGGAAGAAGGGGGAAGGTGGGCTTAAGGAGAAAGTCTAAAAGTCTTAGTCCAAATCCAATTAATAAACATTTTACAACACCTCTGACAAGGGTTTCATAGGAACAAAGTGACAGTGCTACAAACAGGGTTGCCAACTGGCCCCAAATGCCCCCGACAGGCTCGATCCAGACCTGGGCCCACCCCACTGCATTCAAGGACATGCAGTTCTGACTTCTCTATTGCATTCCATAAGAAAAGCAAGACTACAAGTCCCCGCACTAGGTCCTATTGCATAAAATGGGACCCGCTGTAAATATCTTGCATTAATGCATTTTACCATGTGTAAGGCTTTTGATTGTGTAAACCATGAGAAACTCTGGGCCACATTAAGAAGCACGGGTATACAAGAACACCTGCTTGTTCTCATGCACCACCTTTACATTGAACAAGAAGCAACAGTTCGATCGGAACAAGAAGAAACAGAATGATTTAAAATCAGCAAAGCCATACGAAAAGGCTGCATACTTTCCCCCTACCTCTTTAATGCAGAACAAATCATCAGAGAAGCAGAACGGTATGAAAACAACAGAGGTGTGAAGATTGGTGGGAGACTCATCAACAGCCTTCGCTATATTGATGATACCATATTACTTGCTGAAAATGAAGATGATCTGAAACATTTGCTTCTCAAGATTCCAAGCACATAGTCTTAAAATGGGCCTGCACTTTAATGTAAAGCAGACAAAGATCCTGGCAACTGGCAGAATCAATAAGTTCATAGTTGATGGAGAAGAAATTGAAATAGTGGACAACTTTAACCTATTTGGATCAACTATCAATAAAGAAGCAACAAGCAGTCAAGAAATCAGACGACGCATTGCTCTTGGCAGAATGGCTATGAAGGACATAGATAAGATTCTCAAGAGCAGAGATGTCTCTCTTCATACAAAGATTGGACTTGTTCAAGCCATGGTATTTTTAATAACATAATATGGATGTGAAAGCTGGACAGTGAAAAAGATAGTGAGGAAGAAAATTCATGTCTTTGAATTACGGTGCTGGAGACGAATACTGTGTATACCATGGACTGCCCAAAAAGCAAACAAGTCAGTACTAGAGGAGATCAAACCTAAGCTTTCTTTAGAAGCTCAGATGACAAGACTTCGCCTTTCATACTTTGGACATATCATGCGAAAAGAGAGAGATCATTAGAGAAAGACATCATGCTTGGCAAGGTAGAAGGTCAGCTCAAAAGAAGAAGGCCAGTAATGAGATGGATCGATACAATAACAGCAACTTTGGATACCAGTCTGACTGAAGACCGAGCACAGTTTAGGACAACTGTCCAAAGGGTCACCATGAGTCGATACAGACTTAACGGCACTTAACAACAACAACAACAATGCAGTATCACACTTTAGTAAATCTAGTCTGATTTAATTCAAAATGTTATTGTTAATTATTTTCTTATTCTTTAAGAGGAACTGGGTAACTCTAGGGATAAGTGCCCAGTTATACACAAAGGTCAGTTTTCAATGAGTCATTCGGCTAAGAGAGATGCAGTTTTTGCCACTTAAGTTTAGGAAAGTTTTCAGTCACAAATTAGCTGAGCTGTGGTTAAAAAATGATCTTACAGTTAATCAGTTGGCTGTAATTTACTAGGGTGTTTACACCATTTTTTTCTTTTTGTTTTGTTCTTCATTTTGTATGGACTTTTTTGTCTTCTTTTTATTTTGGGCCCTATCTGCTAAAATGCTATATGGATTTGTAATTATCATGCAATATTGTCAAAATTACTGCACGGTAACTCTAAAGTCTTTGCTAGCGGTTGGAGCATGTCCAGCATCTTCCCATACAGTTAGAGAGTGATTTTATAAGGAGATATGGAAAGCTACATGCCATCTACGCAGTATGCGGTATTGTAGTGATCTACACATGCAATTAGGCCATTTTACATGTACTTTAGTTGCCCACTAGTTTTTAAGATGCACGTAGGGTCAATGCATGTACTTTCACTGTCAGTATGCAAAGGGGCAGAGGGTGGGAGGAGTGCACAAGCATAAATTATAAAATACTACAATTTACGTATACAGGCATGGGCATTTTCACCAGCCTTATGTAAGTGATGGTGTCTAGATTTAACGCACTTTTTCAAACATTTACCCTTCAAGTGTTAATGCATGGTCACTACTTCTGTATTAACTGTAAAGTGCAGTCTCCACCCATTCTCTGCCCCATTCATTATTAGCTGTTAGAACAGACGTTAACATGTACTAACTCCAAAGGCAACATACTGTTAACATGATAACTGTCATATTAACAAATAACGCTTCTCAGTAAATCAACTCCTTTGTTGTTTGCTTGGTATAATTTATTTCAAACCAAAAAAAAACAAATAAGATATTAGAAAAGGAACATAAAACAAAGGGATACATTTACTAAAGAGCATGCCGGTAGTATGCGTTTGGGCTGCAAATCTAGTGTGGAGGTCCGTGCCCTGGTGTCAGGTAAGCTGTGTAAGCGCGGCAAGAGGGCACTGGTGGCGTGGGGCATCATTGCTAGCCTCCCGCCACTCACCGCTTCAGTAAAGAAAGCAGCTGCGGGAACATTTCTCTGTTTCCACTGCTCTATCTTTTAAATTGTTAGACCTGTGGTGTTTCCAGCAGTAACAAGCATTTCCTGTTTCTCATAAAAAACAGGAAATGCTTATTATTGCCTTAAGAAACCCCACGGTCCGAGAGTTTAAAAGATAGCAGAGATGCGGGAACAGAGAAATGCTCCCATGGCTGCTTTCCTTACTGAAGGACGAATCAGTGAGGGGAGGGGAGGGGAGGGAGAGCAGCTGATACGGGAAGGGAAGTAAAGGAAAGGGGCCAGAAGGGAGCTGACATGGGGAGGCTGGAAGGGAGTAGATGGCGGAGGGGGTTGAAGGGAGCAGACACTTGGGGATGGGGTTGGCAGGTGGATGGTTAATAGGAGAGGGGTTGTAAGAGAGCTGACACAGTGGGAAGGAGGGGGCTGGAAGGGAGCAGATACTTGGGAAAGGGGCTGGAAGGTAGATGGGTAATAGGAGGGGCGTTGAAAGAGAGCTGACACAGTGGGAAGATGGGGGCTGGAAGGGAGCTGACATGGGGGGTTGGAAGGGAGCGGAAAAAAGGGAAAGGTGGGGGCTGGAAGGGAGCTGACACCTAGGGGTGAGACTGGAAGGTGGATGGACAGAGGAGAGGGTGACTGGTAGGGAGCTGACACTGGAGGGGGCACTGGGACTTGAGGTTTGCTGATACCAGGGATGGTATTTGGACTAGAAGGGGCTGGACGGTGGGAAAGGAGGAGGACTGGAATGGAATAGACACCAGTGGCGGTGCTGGGAATGCAAGGGGGTTGACACTGGGAGGAACTGAAAGGGGAAGGCTGTAAAGGGGGCTGATACTGGGAAGGGTTACTGGGACTGGAAAAAGAGTGCTGCAAGAAAATGAAGAAAGCAAAAGGAGAGACAAGAAATGGCAGATGGATTATAGATCATAGAAAGAGAGCTAAAAGAAGACAGAGGAAAACAGAAACCTCAGATCGGCACCAGCATCATCAGACAATAAAGGTCAAAAAATAATTTTATTTTTAATTTAGTGATTAGACTTTGCGGTATCTTTATATTTCACACAGTATGGGTTACTGCATCTCTTATCTGGTGTGGCACTGCATGTGGAGTTTAGCTTCTTGGGGTTTCAGTTTAATTTTTGTCTACATATTTTTATTTTTACTTTAAGTTGTGGTCACTTATTCTGTACTTGGTGAGGGTCTGTGTTCTGAGTGTGTGACCGGGGCCAGGTGTTCTGTTAACATGGAGTTTGTACGTAGGGATCTGTACTGTAGTAATTTGTGCAGCTTTTCAAATAAGTGTATGGATGTTTTGGGGCCCATTGCAGTGTTTTGTATGAGTTTTGGAAGTGTATGCTGGTATGGTATGGTAGATTTGGCCTTGTAGATCTTCAGTGACTTTAGAGGTGTTTTATATTAGTTCACAGTATGCCTGGCACTGGAGAATGTTTATGATGTTGTTAGTGAGATGACCAGAATCAGATTTATTTTTTTTTTGAATATCCAGTCTGTTTGTATGATGCTAAGTATTTCTGCTAAGTATTTTTATTTTGGCTATGCATTTGCTCTTTCGCTACAATTTTCTTACAACACTGGATTTGAAGGAGAAATACTAATATCACTTGAAAAGAGTTCACAAAGCGGTTTGGGGAAAAAGGAGGGTAGAGTGCAGCTAACATTAATAATAATGAGGGAGAGACCTTGAAATCCTAGCATCAGCCCTGCCTGATGTTGACAAGTTGCTAACACTGCACCGTGCAGTCCAGCATGTGGGTGCATGCAACACCACTCACCGAAGTGGCTTTAAGTGCACTCACATTAACAGTAACATTTAGGGTCAGCGCACTCCCGAAACACCTGCGGAACCCATAATGCACTATCATTGCCCACATTCTACCGCTAACCTGCCCAGTCCCCGCCCAATCACACATATTGCAAGTGGCATGGGATTTTTAGCACAGGGCTCCATGCTAACATTTAACATGAGAACGTTTATACCGTTGGATGAACTATGCTAACCATTAGTGTGGGGTTTAATAAACATACCCCAAAATAAAAGTCAAATTGTTTGATCTGGTTCAGCTGCTGAAAAAAAGCTGCCTGGTCCCTTCTGAGTCTCCAGAGCAGATTTTCAAATGGCCCCGGCTGATTTTAGACCAGCACCAAAGAAGAATCCACACCAACCTCAGCTCAGTTGGTGAAAAATCACAACAGAGCGGCACTAGCAACTAGGGAAGTTCTACCCCACTTAAACCTATGAATGCTGCAGGGAACTGCTAGGGGTGTGGGGGTGATTGGGAGAGAAGGTGAGAGCATGCTATTTTTTTTTGACAGTGGTGGATAACGTGCTGATAGTTGCTTTAAATTTTAAACCAAAACTAAAAATCAAACACATGAAGTTTAGCTTGTTCTGCTTTCAGTTTGTTTTAAAAGCTAAATGAAACAATTTGGAAATGTCCTGTTTCATTTCAAACAAAACACATTTCTATCATTTATCAGGCTGCACATAGTTTATTGAAAATCTACTTGTTATGGAGGATCTACCCATATAACTCATACATTTTCCAAAAAAAGATCACCCCTATTCCTCCTTCCTCTGATGTCCCAACCATGTGAAAAATAATTCCTCATCACAATGACTACACCTCCTCCCAACATGGTACCTCATCTATTTAAAAGAAAAAGTTACATGGACTCCCCAATCTCCTGTCTCCCAATTTTCTCATCCAAAATCCAATCTGCAAAGCTCTCTTTATGGGGCCTTTCGATCATCTTCACTTCTTCTACAAGGGCAAATTCTGAGAATTTTCAGATCATGGCTTCCAGGGGAAGAGGAGATCAACAGTGTACCTAAGGGACTGGGATTTGCAGACATCAGATCCCAGGATAGGAGAGATAGTGGTTGCCAAGATTTCTTTCCATAAAACTGGGGCTTGGGAGTAAAAAAGGTTAGCGCTGAGGCTGAGAAGGTGGATGATTGCAACACTGGGGTTTCCAGGACAAAAGTGGTGGGAAAGCCATTGCTCTATTTTATCTGCTATAATCTGGCTGGCTAGATTTAGAGATGATATCAATATGGTTAGAGTTAGCCAGGTAAACTTAGCTAACTAGTATAGCTCTGAAAATCAGTGCTAGCCAATTATGTCTTCTCACTGCCCCAACCATCCCTCCAGGGCTACCCTTTTTGTTTTTTTTCTTGGCTACCTAATTTCACTTCTTAGTGAATATCTGAGGCTAAATTTAGCTAGTTTGTATGGTAAAACTTTGTAGGTTCTACCTAAGTTATTACTTAACTGCCCAGATTTCTTTTAAAATTAACCCTTCAGCATGTTACCTGCAGGTCATCTCTTAAAATCTGGTTTAGATTGGTAGCAATTGAAATTCATTACCATCTGGAAGTGATCAAGTGGTCTATGTGATATGACTTGGTTGGTCTTTGTTTGGGTCCTAGTAGACAGGTGGCCACATCACTCAAAATCACGATCAGAATTTGACTCTAATTTCCACCGTGATCTGGCTGTCTCCATAGAGAGGTCAAAGTTTACACAGGCAGGGAGATAAATGATCTTCTCTCCTTTAGATGTGGTCCTTCTAGGGCAGGCATACTAGAAGAGTAGCAAGTTTGTGTGTGGGCAGGGTAGAGTTTGAGTTGACACTGCTGATGCTTCACCTTTTGTGGAGGACTTTGGTAATACATTGCTCACAAGCACTAGATTACTAAAAATAAAATTTAAAAACAATAAAAAGAGATGCAACCTCGCAATGCTCTTTAACTCGCAAGAGAACATAAGAAGCAGTCCCTGTTCAGTAGAGCTTACAATCTATTCAAGACAGAAAAAAGCACAACAAATAGGGGACTAGTATAAAACTAAGGGGAAACGGTTATAACACACATGGGGGTTAAACAGGAGCATAAAGGTGATCAGATCCCACAGCAGCCTTGAAGATGTGGGGTTTTAGCCTGGATTTGAATAGCCTGATGTTCTGACTTGGGTACTCTTTTTTTAGGCATACAGTACAGCAAGGTGGAACGAAAGAAGTCTGGAATTGGCAGTGGAAGAAAAGGGCACAGGATGTTCAAGACCATACTACTCGCAGAATACTATGGACCCTTCCAGTGTCCAAAGACTTGGCTATGAGTTGATCGCATACAGTCCGCAATCGACTCGATTGTAAAGAGTTTATAGATGCACATAATCTCCCTCCATCACCTCCCCTCCCGTCCTGACTTTCTTAAATGTACCTAATCCAGTTACTCTGTAAACCACTTTGATTGAAGGATAAGGTAGTATATAAAACTGGTTAAATAAAAAAAGGGATTTGCTTGATGAGAAGAGTTCCCGAGGAGGGGTGTAGGGAGAGAAGAGGTAATTGGTGATATTTGTTAGGATGACATAAATGGCTTCATTCATATAGCTTGTTCGACATCCCTTCAATCATGACCAATCCAAAAGAACAGATGGTCTTCTAAAAAGGCTTTAGAGTACATAGAAAGTGTTACGTCAAGCCACATTCATTTGCTTGTTAACCCATGCAGAATGCGCATTTGTAAGAATTCCTAGTTTCTATACAGATATTATTTGTTCTACCAGACAAGTGACGAGGTGATATGTGAAGTGGTTAAGTATATCCATTATAATCCAAGGATATCTAGTCACTCTAGATTGTCCACCCGTGGTAGCCTTTCCTTTACAAATACCCAAGCAAAAGGTTATTTAAAAAATGTCCCCTGTATTTTCATCCCTTGTAAGATTAATTCTCAATTCTTTCACAAAGGGGGCTAGGACATCTTTTATGATCCTTTTCTTATTAACATATAGAAAAGGATAGGCTTGCCTTGTAATCTTCCTTAGTATTAAGAGCTGGACAAGGTTGAGTACAGCCTATAAAAGGGAAAAAGTCCCAGATAGCTGCAAATGAAGGCTTATGGCGCTATAGCTTAATAGAGACTGATTTCAATTGAGCTGAAAGCCCAGAAAGAGCCAACAGAAACTACCAGATTAAAAAAATAAATAAGCGTGTGTGTATGTATACATAAATGTAAAAGGAAGCCATATTAACTATTGTGCAGCATTTTAACAGTTTGCATGGCAAAACAGTAACAAGTACATCTGAACCGGCTAGAACCACCCAGGATCACAAATTATTTTTTCACCATTTATTTTAAAGATTGCTGTGGAAACCTTAACCATTGTAGCCATAATTCACATCCATTTGGATTTGTCATCTCCCCTGCTACTCTCCCATTTCTTTTTATGTAGGGTTTTCTTTGTCAGTTTATTATTTGTATTAGGACCATATTCAAAAGGGTTTAGCCTGTTAACAGGACCTGCTATCTGACTAACCCATGGTACTCCTGATAGTCGATCCACTATCCAAATAGTGCCGCTGAATATCCACATAGACCACAGAAAAGAAACCCCTTTAAAACCAGGGGGATCTGTGGGCAGAGGGGGGGGGGGGTCCAATCCCAGCTGCTATCTGGTCAGCGATGGTAGCTAAACTGGATAAAATTAGGACAGATCAATAGCTGTCCTATCTTTATGCGGTTTGTACTGCCATTCAGCAGCTGAATATCGCAACTGACTGGAAAGCAAGAGCGCTGCCCGGTGAAACTTGATATTCAGTGCCAGACAGCAGATAGACTCAGGCACTAAATATCCGGCTCAATTAAAGTGACAGAGGCCAGGCTTTTAAAAGTGCCTAGTTTCCTCCACCGAATATCGACCCTTTATTATTTAATTCTAGTTTGTGATTTTATTACTTTATAAACCACTGGGGTGTGCTTGCGAAAAGCAGTATATCAGAAAATAAAATAAGTTATACCTCTACAGCAAATAACACTTCCTTACCCAAATGGGCATGTTTGCTAAAGTGTGCTAACATGCACTATATGGTTTAGCAATGAGTGGGTAACAGCTGCCACGTGCTAAAGCAGCCAGCATGGTAAAAATGCGACACTAAGTACTTAGCGCACGACGGGATGAAATAGGGATAAGTTGGGCAGAGAGTAGGCATTGACTGCACATTGTGGTTAGTGGGCGTTAGCAATGTGTGCTAATTTTCTTAACGTGGTTGCATTTAACACCACCTCAGTAAATGACATTGAATGCGTCTGCTTTAATTGCAAGTGCACTCTTAGCATGGCGAGGTACTTCTGAGTGTGATAACTGTCAGCGGACATGCTGGCCTTTCCCTGCCCACACTCAGTTTTGCCTCCCAACGCGCGTTAACATCCCAAACCTTAGAACATTTTAGTAAATATGCCCCAAAGTCAATAGAATGCATTTAAGAAATCTAGAAAAATAGCTGATAAATCTTTAGACGTCTGTTTAAGCTTAACCCTCCATTGTCTCTGGGGACAGGGAAATAGCTACTGTACCTGATTGTAACTTGTCTTGACCTACTACTGGGAAGGCATGAGCTAAATACTACTAAATAAAAATAAATAAGCTCTCTCAACTTTGTTTTCAGGCATGCAGAACACACGTCTCTGTATGCCTAACAGGACACAAATAAACTGCCTACTGGTAAATCTGGCATATCTTCTTACTAAAATTTGTAATCAACACTTTGTATAGGTCACCAGGCGTAACTAAGGAAACGGCATTTACATACAGTTTGTTCAAAAAGATTTGCATAATTTCAAGCACATGGTGCACCTTAGAAGTTTTGTTTTCCAAACCGTAAAGCAATATGACAGTTTCTAACTTTCTATAAAGGGCATGCTTTAACGCTGCTCATTATTTTGTTTTCTTGCGGTGCATTAAGGACAATGCATGCTCAATTTGGTCTGTGTGGAGAACAGCGGAGGTGGGGAGGGGGGGAATCCTTCCTTTACAATAGCAGGAAGAATGATACTGATGCACCATAATGTTTCTGACATAAACATTTATGTTTAAATGAACATTGTTTTTCCCTCAGTTGTAATCAGCCTGCAGGCTAGACTATAGCAACACATCAGTACTGTACAGATGACAACCGATGTCTATTTCAAACGTTTTCATGTATATTTCATTGTTCTATCCAGATAACGAGAGGAGGTAAAGACCACTACATCTGATTCCAGCCATTAGTAAACAAAATGAAAGCATGTCTATAGAGCTAATAGTCACTTTATAAAAATGAGGTGGTTGGTCATTGTGCTCTCTGGCGTTTCGCTTATATTTTCTTTATTTAAAATGTTATCACAGCATAATCATCCATCTGGTAAGGATAGCGTCTGATGCCCAGTCTACATGCTCATTACTCATACCAGCAATCAGTGTAAAAATCATTAGAATAAATACAGAGAGCCAAATTTGGCCAACCTGCTCTGTTTTTCATTTTAAATTCTTAATTTTTATTCCAATGCGTTTCTGGAAAAATACAGTGTTTAAAAAAATCGGCACCCAATCTTCAAAGGCACCTATACAGTTAGCAACAGCTACTTATTATTTATTTATTTAACAGTTTTTCTATACCGCCTTTGTCCAAGGCAGTTTACATCGAACAACATAACATAATCTCAATAGATTTGTTTTACAATAAACTGGGAGAAATAACTTGGAGATAAATATGGGGTTAACAAGGGGAGTGGGGGGGGGAGCAGGTCACAGTTGAACAGAGGGTCAAGTATGGGGAGTGGTTCATTTATATTACAGAAGGGGATAATTGTGGAGGGTTGATTTGATATGGATGACTGATCATGATATTATGGTGATGCTGTAGTTAGGTATTTTCATAAGGTCCATAGTGCTCCTTGAATAAGTGTGTTTTTAATAGTTTTTTTTCAGATCTTTAGTTGATTGTGCAGCTCTGATGGCTTCAGGCAGGGAGTTCCACATTGTGGGAGCATACCGAGAGAACGCCCTGTTACGTGTTTGTTGTGTGGTCTTGGTCTTGATTGGAGGGATGATCAGGAGATTCTGGTTTGTAGCTCGTCTTGGTCTTGTAGAGGATGCTTTTGTGATCTGAGCATTGAGGCAGGGAGTTGAGAGGTTGTGGAGGATTTTGAATGTTGTAGTGATGGCTTTGTGTTTTGTCTGTTGAGATATTGGAAGCCGGTGTAGACTTTTCAGGATTGGAGTTGTGTTGTCGGTTTGCACTGGCTGTTAATATTCTGGCAGCAGTATTTTGTATTAGCTGTAGCGGATATAGAGCATGTTTGGGGAGACCTTGATAGATAATGTTTCCGTAGTCCAGGTAGGGTGTGATGATGGCTTGCACTACAGATCTGAAATCATTGTACTGTAGCAAGTGTCGTCAGAGCTTGAGAATCTTCAACTTCCAGTAAGAAGGTGTTGCTGTATTTTTAATGTGTGCACACATGTTGAGGCTGCTATCAATGGTTATACCTACACACTTGATTTCTTTCTTTATTAATATTTCCAATGCATGTGTAATGATCTTTTTGGGGGGCTTAAATTCTTGATCTCTGAATATGAGTAAGGCTTCTGTTTTGTTTTTGTTTACTGTGAGGTTTATGTCTGCATGGAAGTTTGTAACTGCGATGAAGGCGCCAGATATGATCGTGAAATCCGGGTTGGTGGTATTGAATGACATGTAAAACATATCATCTGCGTATAGAAGAAAGTGCATGTTTCAATTTCTTAGTAGATTGCAGATGGGTTGGATGTATAAATTGAATAATCCAGAGAGAGCTGATCCTTGCGGGATACCTTTAAAGGGTTTTGAATTGGTGGTACCGACCTTTACTTGCATAGTTCTGTCCAGGAGGTAAGATGGCACATTAAAATGGTTCTCATCTATTAAACCGATGGTGAGTCTGTCTAGCATGATGTGATGTGCTACTGAGTCAAATGCAGCACTGATATCAAGGAAGATGAGCACAAATCCCTGTCATGGCTTATCTAAGTCGATGATGAGTCTGAAGAGGTCCGTTAACAATGTTTTAGTGCCATGGTGAGGGCAGAAGCCATGTTGTTGTGGGTCCAGTGGGGTGTGCAGGTCAACATGATCTTGAAGCTGCTGTTGTATAACTTTTTCTATTATTTTGGCCAAAAACGGGATGCTGGCAATTGGTCGGTATGAACCAGGGCTTGTTGAATCTAGTGAAGTCTTTTTTAGGATGGGGTGTATTGAGGCTTGCTTGAGTGCTCGAGGTAGGTTTCGTTGCATGAGGGAGGTGTGTACTTATTAAGTGCTTCCTGAATATCTCATATGATTCCCGTGACCCTGTCCATTTAGTGTCTGGGCACTCTGTGGGAGGGTGAGAGAGGACTCTTGAGTTACCCACTTCGCAGCGATATTCGGTGTACTAACCAGAAAACAAAGTGCATGAAGTTAAGTCACAAAAAGAGAGGCCTAACTTTATACCATGTGATATCCAGAGAAGACCTGAATATCACTACTTTCTGAATCGTGCCACCAGTCGGTGCTGAAATGGGATATTCGACATCAGATTCCGGTGCTGAATATTCGGTTTCAATGCTATGGCCAGCCCCTTAAACAGTCAGCAGCGGAACTTCAATATCGGTCTGTCATCTTTATGGTCAAATAATCTCCTTTTGCTTACTATGGAAAAGTCGGGCCCTCTGAATTCCAAGGTACTATGAACAAGAAATTCAGGCAGTTTACAAAGAGAAAAGATGCTATTGTTTCATAGAGAGACTGTCTCTAATCCTTTTACCGGATATAACTTTCACAGGTATTCCAACCATCTGGCCAGCTATGCACAAGTCTATCTTCTGCTCTAGACCCTGTTTATCCAAACTCGCCACCCCGTGCCATAATCTACAGATATTAACAGAACAAAACATGCATCCTTAAATTCAGAAAACAAAGTTCAATCAAAAATCCTACTTCATAAGCTGTCACCCGACATCTGTACTTTTTGTTGGATGAAACAGATGGTGTGGCTTGCTTTTGGATTTTGCTGCCTAAAAACAGTTGTCATGCTGTCGAGAGGCAAACTTGCAAAGTGATCTGCGATAGGAAACAGGCAAGCCTAAACAGACAAATTCTGGATTATAACCTAGGTTTCATCCAAACGCACAAAGAAGAGGATTATTAATGCCGAAATGAGTTGGGAAATCCAAATAGAGTTATAAACACATTAGAAATGTCTATATGCCTCCAGTATCAAAGAAATAATATAAACAGACATCACTCTCCAGAAATATAGGCATATCTTGTCAGATCATAGGACCCATCTCTGATGGTTTTTGGTATAGATCCTTCATGATGAGATCTCAACAAGGATTCACACAGAGGCCTTATTAGTTCCCTTTCCTCTTGGTTATATATCACCGTTTTGGGCACTATTTTTGTCATATAGTTTGGTAACATCAGATTATAAGACACCACATTTATGTCAATTATTGTTGAAATGTGGTATATCAAATGCCCCTAAATAAATCACGGGGTGGTTAGTCCTGCTGAATATTCTCTCCTAACCCGGTTAAATGCCCTGAAGCCCAACAGAACAGGGGCAGCACCAGTAGCTAGCCAGTCAGTGATGATATTCAGCCACTAACTACTTAGCTAAATTCCTGAAATTAGGACAGATGAATTTGATTTGTCCAAACCATAGTATTTTTTATCTGCCGTCGTATACTATATACTATGTGAAAGATGGACAGTGAAGAAGACAGGAAGAACATCAATGTCTTTGAATTATAGTGCTGGTGACGAATACTGTGTATCCCATGGACTGCCCAAAGAACAAACCAGTCAGTACTAGAGGACATCAAACCTAAGCTTTCTTTAGAAGTTCAGATGACAAGACTTCGACTTTCCTACTTTGGACACATCATGCAAAGACAGAGATCATTTAAGAAAGACATCATGCTTGGCAAGGTTGAAGTTTAGCGCAAAAGAGGAAGGCCAGTAATGTGACGGATGGATACAATAGCAGCAGTTATGAATGCCACTCTATCAATAATGAGCCACCTGACTGAAGTCTGAACATAATTTAGGACAACTATCGAGAGGGTCACTATGAGTCGGCATTGACTAGACAGCACAGGTGACAGACTATTCTAAATTTAGGTGGCTTACCAATCTGGCCAGTGGCCAAACACCGCTGACTGGATTGCAAAAGTGGCACTGAATAGCTAGGGTTCAATTAAAGTAGCGATGGCCAACCATATTAAAAGCATTGGCCACCGTCACTGACTATGCCCCCCTTTTTGGATTAAGTCCTATCTTACAATACTACTTCCATGTTTGAGTTGTCAGGTTTTTTTATGAAGATATTGTGGTTGCCATGTTGTCCATCCACTTAAAGAGGTAAAAATAGGGTCAACAAAAAAGTTCTGAGGGAGACCTTTTTCAATGCATCTGTGACTAGCTTTCAGGAGCGTAAAGGTTTATTCTTCTCTATATGTTTTGGCTTGTTTCACCAATGTATCAGTGCTTTTTTGCATTGGATCACGTATGCTACATTCACAGAACCCTTTATTCTGAATGTCTTTCCTATGTGGACAGTTTTTGGATCCTGTTATGCTCTGGAAGAGCTTGCATCATGGTGTCTTGCAAGGTTTTGTGCCATTTGCTTCTCTTTGGGATTCTGCTTGCTGCTTAGCCGATAGTTTTTGTTTCAGTTTAGGTGGTTGCCAGTACATTTGAACTGGGAGAGTTTCATTCTCAAATAGCGGTAGTTATTCCTTTTTTGTTATACTTCATGTAAGTTGCATGCCTCCCTTTTCTGAACAGTGTTGTTTGCAATGGTTCTCGCAGTCAGTCCTCTCTCTCTCTCTGTGATACTGACATCAGGCCAGTCTCTGCAACTAGAATCTCCAGGTGTGGGATTTTATTACCCAGATTTGAATGTTCATGTATATGGCCTTCCAAATTTTACATGGCCTACTCCTATAAGTACTCTCATACCTACACTAATTTTCAAGTACATTTGTGGAAATCTCCAGGAACAAGCAGGAATGTAGTCGTCACATATGGGTATTGTCAGTACCGACAGAGCCTGCGCGGGAATGCTCCCCAGCGTCCAATAGGAAAGCTTTTGGGAGCATCCCACAGCACCTGCGTGCTGCCTTCCCACCTTTCCCAACTGTCCCTCTCCAGTTCTTGGTTTTCCGCAGAGCCGACAGGTCGCACATCCTGTCACTGCAGAAAATTCCCTTCTTATACTTCTTTTTTGTGGTCACGTCTGCTTTCCCTCAAAGCTATAACGGTACCACCGGTGGTTATTTTCTTTTTTCTAAAAAAAAATAAAAATAAAAAAATTCTGGAGTCTTTCTCCAGTGTTTTTCTTCTCAAGTGCCACATGCCATTTTGGGCACTAGGCCCAACTTTTTCCCTCAAAATGGAAAAACCTGCTTCGGGTTTTAAAAAATGTTCTAAGTGTGGCGGTACCATCTCCGTCACTGACACCCATGAGTGGTGCCTCAAATGTTTAGGTCCTGACCACTCTATTTCAGAGTGTGTTGCCTGTGGAATGATGTCAAAAAGGGGCCGGCAAAACTGAGCTGCTAAGCTCAGCACCCTTTTTCCCTCCGATGCAGCCTCCGTGGCATCGACGTCCTCCAAGGCTTCATCCTCCTCCCATGGATCTCAGGTAACTAAACATAAATCTAGCCGGTCCTCAAAGGATAGATCTCCTTTTAAACATCGAGATGCCTCTGGCATTGCCCTTGAGGGACTTCACCGGCAAAATTGCCCCGGCGGGAGGCTTTGGCTTCCAAAGCACTAACGGGGCTCCAGGATGTTCTCGAGGCTTCAACCTCGGCAGAACTACAGGTGCCAGCTCTGGGGTTCTGGTTGCTTTAACCGGCACCAATGCCCAAGCATCGGCAGCATTGATAGACCAGAGATTCTTGGCTATTGAGTGCAGTCTGGCGGCTCTTCGCACGGCCTCGATGCCCCTGAAACCGCTTCAGACAATTCAACCGGTACCTGCACTGACTGCATCGTCATCAGCAGGTATTCTACTGGGACCGAGTCATGCGTCTCTATCCGGCATCGACAAGTCGGTACCGGACCACTCCGATGCCGACTTCGATCGGTACCGTGCCTTGCACGATCACCCGGATCGGAGATACTTTGAATCCTCAGATGAGTCTGAAGACTCTGAAGGCTCTGCCGATACCAGAGTACTTCTTCCTGAGGATTCCACTTCTCCTCAGCGTAGGCTCTCTCCCTGAACATTTATGCCACGGAGGTATTTAAACATCTCAATCATATCGCCTCTATCCCGCCTTTCTTCTAAGGTGTACATATTAAGATCCTTAAGTCTGTCCTCATATGCTTTATAATGAAGCCCACTAATCATTTTAGTAGCCACCCTCTGCACCGACTCCATCCTGTTCACATCCTTTTGAAGGTGCGGTCTCCAGAATTGCACACTATACTCCAAATGAGGTCGCACCAAAGACTTATACAGAGGCATTATCACCTCCTTTTTTCTGCTAGCCATTCCTCTCCGTATGCACCCAAGCATCCTTCTAGCTTTTGCTGTCGCCTTTCTACCTATTTAGCTACTTTAAGATCATCAGACACAACCACGCCTAGGTCCCGCTCTTCTTTAGTGGACAAAAGTACTTCACCTCCTATACTGTATTGCTCCCTTGGATTGCTGCAGCCCAAATGCATGACCTTACATTTTTTAACATTAAATCCCAGCTGCCAAATTCTAGACCATTCTTCAAGCTTAGCTAGATCCCTCCTCATGTTATCTACACCTTCCTGGGTGTCTACTCTATTGCAGATTTTGGTATCATCCGCAAAGAGGCAAACCTTACCCAACAGCCCTTCTGCTATATCACTAACAAAGATGTTAAAAACGTTGGACATATTACACAGATAACTTTGAAAGTATCTTTGTATTTATAAAATGTATTAATCCTTTTTCATCTGAGTTTGTTTTTTCTTAGATAGATGCTGACAATATCACTTTGGATAGATTGTCCAAATCTACAGCTGATCCTGCGAGGAAAAGATCCTCTAAGAAACCATTCTTCAGTAAGAAGATGACATTTTATCCCTTTTATACTCAGCAGAGACATCGTTTAGGTCAGTCTGCCCAAAAGGGACAGCAGCAACAACCTAGGCAACAAAGGAAGCCAAAAGCAGCTAAGCCTCAACTGGCTCAGCAAACTCAGCCTCCACAGGGGCTTTGACTCCTATCTAGAGAACTTTGCCTTCCTGGCCCTGAAAGGCCCAGAACTCTCCACCATCCCAGGAAGGTTATGTCATTTTGCCCCCAGATGGTATCAGATAACAGCAGAAAATTGGACTCTGTCTATTGTATGAGAGGGGTGCAAGCTTCATTTCCTCAGCATGCCCCCTCCTACAATGGTTAGACAGTTCAATTCTCAGACCTCTCCCATTGACCAGTTAGGTCAAGAAGTCACAATGCTCCTTGCTCAAGGAGCAATCGAAGAGGTGCCTATTCCCCAACGGGGTACAGGGTTTTACTCCCCCTATTTCCTTATTCCAAAGAAAACAGGAGGACACAGACCCATTCTAGACCTCAGAGAATTGAACAAATTCCTGTTCAAAGAGAAGTTCAAAATGATTCCTCTAGGAACTCTGCTGCCATACCTTCGGAGTCAGGATTGGCTTTGTTCTCTAGATCTCAAGAATGCGTACACTCATGTTCTCATCCATCCAACTCACCGAAAGTTCCTTCGATTCCTGTTTCAAGGGAAGCACTACCAATAATACAGGGTTCTTCCTTTTGGCCTAGCTTCTGCACCAAGGGTGTTCACAAAATGCATGGCTGTGGTAGCAGCATTACTCCGCACCCTGGGAATATTCGTCTTCCCTTACTTAGACGACTGGCTCATTCGAGCTCTTTCAGAGCCAGAGGCCAGGGTTGCTCTGTCTCACACAATGCGCATCCTTCAGTATTTGGGACTTGTCATAAACTTCCCAAAGTCCAACCTTGCTCCCACTCAATCCCTAGAGTTTATAGGAGCTCTTCTGGATACCAGACAGACAAGGGCCTTCCTTCCACAGCCCCGCTGCCTTCGCATTGTGCAGTTAGCTTCCCAAGCAGTGCTAAAACCTCACCTCACTGCTCGGGAAATGTTACAGTTGCTAGCCACATGGCATCCACCGTGCATGTGGTTCCTTATGCTCGCCTCCATATGAGGGCAGCCCAGTGGACCTTATCCACTCAGTGGGCTCAGGCGTCAGGTTGCCTGTCAGACAAAATAGCAAACTCAGTTCGCCTTATTTTGTCCCTCCAATGGTGGCAGTCACCCAAAAACCTTCTGGTGGGGTCTCCTTATCAGCAACCCCCACCCCAAGCCACTCTAACAACAGATGCTTCACAGGTGGGTTGGGGAGCACACCTGCACGGCCTCTCTACCCAGGGTACCTGGACTCCACAGGAGGCCTATCTCCATATCAACCTCCTGGAGCTCAGAGCAATCTTCCTTGCTCTTCGAGTATTTCACATCCAGCTCAGCTACAAGACAGTCCTAGTTCAAACGGACAATCAGGTAGCCATGTTCTATGTGAACAAGCAGGGCAGAACAGGCTCTCTGTCGCTGTACAACAAAGCTTTGCGACTATGGGCCCTCGCCAGAGAGCATCAGATTCATCTCCTTGCGGTGTATCTCCCAGGCATTCAAAACTCTTGGGCAGACAGACTCAGTCGAGTTTTGCTTCCACACGAATGGTCTCTCCATGCAGACCAGGTGGCCAAAGGTTTTCAAATTTGGGGAACCCCGGACATGGACCTCTTTGCAAGTCCACTGAATGCCAAACTTCCCCGGTTCTGTTCCAGAATTCCGGCTTGAGATTGTCAGGCCAGGGATGCTTTCCTCCTTCATTGGGGTCAGGACTTCCTGTATGCCTTTCCACCCATTCCCCTAATTCCCAAAACCTTGTTCAAGCTTCAGAGAGACAGAGGTCATATGATCCTCATAGCTCCACATTGGCCACGGCAACCGTGGTACCCTCTGCTCCTACATCTCTCTCAAGCTCCTCCTCTGGAGTTAGGATCTGCTCCAGATCTTCTTTCTCAAGAGGACGAGATGCTGTGGCATCCCAATCCCCAGTGTCTGCATCTCAGGGCCTGGTTGCTGAAAGCCTAGACCTTCACGGTCTTAACCTTTCCCAGCAGGTAAAGGATATCCTTCATGCTTCCAGGAAACCTTCCACAAGATGCTCTTATGCATTCAAGTGGAAAAGGTTTATCATATGGTGCTCGCAGAAGGGTCTTAAACCTCTTGCAATACCTCTGGAATCATTACTGGAGTACCTCCTTCATTTATCAAGTGCAGGGCTTAAGACCAATTCAGTGAGAGTCCATTTGAGTGCTATTGTGGCATCCTTCAAGCCTCTAAATGGACAACCTATTTCCTCTCAGCCTCTCATAGCGAGATTTATGAGAGGCCTTCTTTTAACAAAGCCTCCCATTAAGCCACCACCGGTGGCATGGGACTTGAATCTGGTTCTTGGGCAGCTCATGAAACCGCCCTTTGAACCATTAGCCACTACCTCTTTGAAATTCCTTTCCTGGAAGGTTATCTTTCTCATTGCAATCACATCAGCACGTCGCATCAGTGAATTGCAAGCGTTGGTGGCTGATCCTCCTTATACAAGGTTCCATCATGATAAGGTAGTCCTTAGGACTCATCCACACTTTATGCCAAAGGTGGTTTCGCCCTTTCATTTAAACCAAGTGGTTTACCTTCCTGTATTCTTTCCAAGGCCTCACACCTCAAATGCAGAAAGGAACCTTCATACTTTGGACTGTAAAAGAGCTTTGGCCTTTTACTTGCAAAGGACACAGCAACATAGAAAATCCTCTCAACTCTTTGTTGCTTTTGATCCTAGTCATTTGGGCCTTCCAGTCTCCAAAAGGACACTGTCCAGCTGGATTGCACAGTGTATATCTTTTGCCTATGAGAGTAAGAACCTTCCTCTTGAAGGCCATGTCACAGCTCACAATGTGAGAGCCATGGCAGCATCAATGGCTCATCTTCACTCTGTGTCTATAGACGACATCTGTCGAGCAGCTACTTGGGCTTCGGTACATACCTTCACAGCCCATTACTGCTTAGACAAGGACTCCCGCTGGCATGCCTTGTTTGGTCAGGCTATTCTTCAACACCTGTTCCAGACTTAATCAACTCCTACCCACCATCCCTGGTAGGATGCCAGAGATCCATGGGGGGAAGTGGAGCCCTTTCAGAAGGGCACACAACTTTCTGGGGCCATCTCCCTGGCATCTGCAGCTAGGGAGTCCCCATATGTGAAGACTACATTCCTGCTTGTTCCTGGAGATAGCATAGTTACTCACCTGTAACAGGTGATCTCCGGGAACAGCAGGAATTTAGTCTTCACAACCCACCCACCTCCCCTAGGAGTTGTATCTTTATCTCTCTCTCTCTCTGTCTCTCTCTCTTTTGTCTCAGCTTTAAACTCTACTGGAGAGGGACATTTGGGAAAGGCGGGAAGGCAGCCACGCAGGCGCTGTGGGATGCTCCCAAAAGCTTTCCTATTGGACGCTGGGAAGCGTTCCCGCACTGGCTCCGTCGGTACTGACGATACCCATATGTGAAGACTAAATTCCTGCTGTTCCCGGAGATCACCTGTTATAGTTGAGTAACTATGCTTTCCCACCATTGGGATTTTCTACTGGCCTCATTCACCTGAAGGTGGTGTGCAGTTTGTCCCTCGTTGCTTCCATCCCTTGTCCCTCTCAGCCAGGTTGTGTAGTCGCCAATGTAAAATCTAAACTGTTCACAAAGAGGTAATTTAAAAAGCCACTTAAGTGCATAAAGAAGAGGTTTATACTAGAAATAGTGCTGACTCCTGGCAACCCAGCTGCCTCTGGGTATTCTTGGCAATGTATCACCAGAAGTAGATTGCAAGGGCCTTTTCTTCCAAGGCAATGGGGAGTAAAATGATTTGCCTACGGTCACAAGGAGTGCCAGTGGGAATCAAACCCTTCATCTTCTGGATACTAGGCAGTTGCAAGGAGTAGAGAAGTAGGCTACTTCTCTACTTCTTGCTCAGATTATATATAGGTAAATGTATATGGAGATTTCATAAAATATGCACATTTGTACTTAAAATAAGCTGGAAAAGATGTGTTACACAAAAAAAGCAAGATAGAAGGCATAAATGGATCCATTTATCTTCTGTGGGGTAGTTTTCAGGTCGCAACTTATGCACAGACACACTGCACCTTTTGGGTGGCCTCAGAAAATTGCCTTCCATGAGCACAAGGCATTGTCCGTGTTTTTCTGCTGTTTAGTGTGTGGCGAGGTTATTTACCCACTTGATTTTAGAACAGGAAGTATGAACACCACACAAATTCAAGAAGGTATGAGAAATCGCATCCACAGAAAAGTCAAGTCGCATTATAAAACAAATTAATTTATCTAAATCACTTATAAACCACCTTTATGAATGGGGAGATCCAAAGCAGAATATAAATCAGATAACCAAATACATCTTTTAAAAAAATTCCAAGACAAAACTGTGAATTAGCTAATAGGAATGTATAACTCCCCTCCCCCCATAACTCCGCTGCGATTTCCACTTGCATGAATTTACATAGATAAGCAAATATTCCAGCTGCACTTGTAGATTTCATTTCTTATATCTAATTTCCCAGCTGTCTGTAACTTATCTATTTTCTTTCTGAGTCTTTTTTAATTTTTTACATTATTGCTATCTACTTTATTTTTAACACAGTGTGGGTTAAACTTATAACTTGTTTAATCCCTTATTCACACCGCCCATTATACCTGAGACTTGAAAGCAATCTGTGAAATATGCATAATTCTTCTATCCAAGGCATTGTGTAGGTGTGTAATTATCTTGCTATGAAACACTGTTTGTTAAATTGCTATTGTTAAATATATGAAATAGCTTAGAATAACCCCAGGTGATGCATTTTCCATTCTTAACGCAATGATATAATAAATTTCCGAAGGGAACTAAAATAGTTCCTTGCCCTTCTAGGGCAATTAATGTATGCCATTAGGTTTTCAGTTGTTCAGTTGTAGAAAACACTACCTAAGACCAGGTTTTGGAAATAACAAGCTTTCTCTGATAGCGTCCAATGAGAGATTTCCTGATTTATTTTGAGAGAAAGTGGAACTTGTTCTGATGACCCTACAGCAGTCCAGTTTTCAGGATATCCACACGAGATCATTTTGCATGCATTGAGTTACAATGTATGCAAATTTTATGTCATGCATATTCATTGCTTGAGATGAAATTCATTGCATTTCTTTTATAAATGCGGTAAGTTATAAAATGACTCCCTAAGCTGTTGTTATACATATAGAGGCCGATATTCACATGTAAAAAGTTCCTTATTTATGAATTTTCAGCCACTAGACAGACAGTATTTGCCCAAAAAGTCTGTCTAAAAGGCTCAATACTATCCATATAGTCAATGGGCAAAAAGAAAGCAAAGTGAAAGTGGTACCATGAAAGTTTTCTGGATAGTGATGATAATCAGATGCTATACATTTTGCTTAGATCAGGTGACTAGAAGGCCTTAATAGATAAATTCTTACATGTAATGTGGTCACTACTGTTGGTTTAAGATACTCCATTCTGGGTCAGACCAATGGTTCATCGAGTCAGTATTATGTTTCTAACTGTGGCCAATCCAAGTAACGAGCACAGGTCCCCAAAAGGTAGACACATTGAATGCTGCTTATCATAAGGGTAAGCAGTGGATTTCCCCAGTCCACTTTAATAATGGCTTATGGACTTTTCCTCCATGAACGTGTCCACACCTCTTTTAAACCCAACTATACTAACAGCTTTTACTACTTTCTCTGGCAGTGTAGTAGTGTTTGATTACGGGTTGAGTGAAAAAATATTCAGTGCTGCTGGCAATACAGATAGTGGTGATGGATATATATAGTAATTTATATATTGTGCTGGCGTTTAAATTAACATGGTTGCCTCCCCCCCCCCCCCCTCCAGGGGAGTGAGCACTGTAGTCATTGGCTGTAAGAAGCAGGGTCTCAGCATTTGTTTTAAAGAATTGATGTTTATTTCTTTAGAGGTTTATTATCTTTCTTAGGGGTATGTTTACTAAAACCCCGTTAGGTGCGCGGCGCGCTAGTGTGCGGGATGCCATATAAGGAGTGGGCGTTTCAGGCTGAAAAAAGCAAACCGGGATTAATCATGCGCTAATGTGCGCTGTGCGCTCATGTGCGCTGCGCACATTAGCGCATGAGAAACTTGCGTGGGAAGCATAAGTGGCGCGCTGATGTGCAAGCACAAGAACAGAGCCACAGTACAATGGTTAAGACACTGACCAATGGTGCAGGGATCATGGGTTCAATCCCCCACTGTGCCGAATGAAGAAGGCTGGCTGAGGCATTACCTATTTTGTGTAATATTGCTTTAGGAGGCATTACCTATTATGTGTAATATTGCTTTAGGAGGCATTTTTATTTTCGGCGGCATAAGGCGGCGCGCTGATGTGCAAGCATAGGAACAGAACCGCAGCACAATGGTTAAGACACTGACCAGTGGTGCAGGGATCATGGGTTCAATCCCCCACTGTGCCCAATGAATAAGGCTGGCTGAAGCATTACCTATTATGTGTAATATTGCTTTAGGAGGCATTTTTATTTTTATTTTAATTAGTGCTGCCAGCAAACACACCCTCAAAGTATTGTAACATAAGGTGCTGCATATGGCGCCTCATAAGGTACCCCAGAGGGCACATTTTAAAGTGCACTGTCCGCCATGGCACCCTACAATGTTGCTGAAAGGGTGGCCTATAGTGCGCCATATAGGGTGCCCTATGAGGCACAGCAAGGTCATAGCACTGTGTTTGATGGCAGCACTGTGCATTTAAACGCATGGAAATCTGAAGTAGGTGCGCTGACATGCAAGGAGGAACAGCAGTGTAGCACAATGGTTTCGGCACTGACTGCTGATACAGGGGTCATGAGTTTGATCCCCAGTGTGCCTAATACGTAAGGCTGGCTGAGGCATCAGCTTTGACATGTACGTATTGTTTCCTGCAGCACTTTATTTGTATTTTATTAATTGCTGCCAGCAAACCCGCCCTCACGTGCCGTAACTGAAGGTGCCGCATAAGGCACCCTATAAGGCACTCCATAGGGCACATTATAAAGTGCACCCTATAATGTCTCCTATAGGGCACCCTATAAGTCGCTCCACAGGATAATGTATAGTGCACCTTATATGGACGGTAACCATAAGGTGCCCTATAGGGCGCCCTATAAAGCGCCCTCTGAGGCACCTGATGGGTACAGTACGCTGAGGGTGTTTTTGCTGGCAGCAATAATTTACATTAAAAATAGATAATGCTTTGGGCAGCCCTATCAAATAACCCCACTGTGGGTTTGAACCCATGACCTCTGGCTCCACAGGCAGTGAAGTAACCAGTGGGCTACAGCTCTATAGCTGCTAGCAAGCCCCTGGCTGGCTGCAGAGGGACTGCACGTCACCACACAGACAGTCTGCTGTGGTCACCAGAATACGGTTAGCCCACCCGTACCCATGATGCACTGCACATGCAAATCAGCTGTCTACAGATGATCACAAGATGGGGTATGCACCCCCACAGCACCTCGGCCTGGTAGGGGGAACTGACCATGTGCACCCCCACAGCACCTCGGCCTGGTAGGGGGTACTGACTGTGTGTGTTACTGGCACAGAGTAGCTACACACCGTCACATTGTGCGGGTACTGTGCTCACCCTGAGGGTGCGGTGAGGCGCCCAGCACCAGGTCCACAGCACCTTCCATGGCAGAAATAGGCCATGCTGCAGGTCCCCAGCAGTGCTAATGTGGGAGATAGGTAGTTTCTGCAGACACACCTTGGATATATCTGTATGTCTCAGTCAGGTGTAGCCACTATGGACCCCTAGGAGGATTATGTACCACCACCCTCCTCCTCCAGGGCTGAGGGTGGTAAACAGGGTCTCCCATCAACAGATCCACACTCTACCTCCCTGCAATGGTGGCAGTAGAGGGGACCATCAACCACAGTCCTGCTGGGGAACAGACACCTACAGGGCAGTCAATGCAGCTCTGTACACATCCATAACGCAATAGCAGACAGACATTAGGCCTGGATATGCTTATCTGTACCCCACCACTATCTGATATGCTCCTGCAGCAAGCCTTCAGCTGCTGCACCCTGCAAGGCGCTCCATCAAGACAAATACCAGTTGCAAACAGTCTGCTAGCTAGTCCATAGTGCATGTCCCTGGTGGAAATACGTGCACCCAGAACTGGGATGTCAGCATACACAACAAGCAGATAAGTCAGTGACTGGGCCCCAAAAGGAAACCCATGAATATCACATGAGAGAAATACTATATAGCACTATGGGGGTGCCTAGCCATGCCGTGGTCACTGCACAGTCAGGGTGTGAGTGATCTCCCAGCAGGACATGCTGTGGCCACCCTGTCTGTGTAGGTGGTGGCTGGGCACTACAATGTCCCAGCCATTGCCCTATGCCCTGTGCAGATGCATCCTGGCCAGGCCACCCTGTCCGGGCTATACCCATGGTACCTTGCTCCTCATTATGCACATTGGCAGGCCAATACTGGCAACAGTGCTGGCAGTGTGGGCTGTGGAGGGTGTTTGCAGCCACCACACACTGGATAGACAGACACACACTCCCACACCTATGCCAGCATTGTGCTACTATAGAGGAGTTTAGCAGCCCTGGCCACCACACCAGTCCTGGGCACAGTACAGGCATGGATATGGTACGCAATACTGTTGGGGGTCACTCCCCAGGGTGGTAAACACTGTCAGAGACCAGACCTGAAGCACACACCGCAGACATCAGAAAGATTGTTATGATGGAGCTCAATCAGCAAACTGTGCTTAACGTAGGAATTGCTATCTGCCAGTAATCATAGCAAACGTTTGATAGCTGTGTACCGTATACCCAGGTGTAGGGTGGCATTGCTAAGGTATGCAAGTGCTAGTATTGGGAGATGCACGCAGGGCCCAATGTCCTGCCTCTCCAGGAGGCATTGGCCAATGGGGCCTGTGGGTGTGGGTGTGTCTGCCCCTGTTGGCTGCTGCTTTACGGCAGAGGTTCCCAACTCCAGTCCTGGTGTGCCAAACACTGTTCGGGTTTTCATGCTGTCCCTCATGAATATGCATGAGATACATTTGCATACCATGGGGGTGGTGCATAGATATGCAGCACAGGCATCTTTATTAGAGGCAGCATGGAACCTGAATGGTGTTTGGCCCTCCAGGACTGCATTTGGGAGACTCTGCTCTAGGTAATGCGCCTGTTTATGGTGTCTGTGCTCGGTGGGGTAAAATATAGGCGTATTAACCATGCGTATGTTCTCTGCAATAAAGGTTTGTCCTTACTATCACGGTTTAGTTGTGGGAAAAATATGTGGACTGGATTGGCAGTAGCCCCAGCTGGGCTTTGAACCTGTGACCTTCTGTTCTTGCACACACTGTCTGTGTGCACTGCACCACGGTGTTGCCACAGATATGCTGCATTCCCTGGGGAGTCCATGACTGTACATCCGACAGGGCCTGTTTGTTGCAGTGCACGGCACCCACCTGGACAGGGCTAGGCCATGGTCTGCTGTTGCCACCAGCTGCTGCCACCTCCACCACCAGTACCGCTCCATCCTTAGATTGGAGACAGCATAAACCCTGAAGGATTTGTGGCCCTCCAGGACTGCATTTGGGGAATCTGCTCTAGGTAATGTGCATGTTTTGGTATCTGTGCTCTGTAGGGTAAAATAGAGGTGTTTGAGCCATGCTTATGTTCTGTGCAATAAAGGTTCGTCTTTACTATCATGATATAGTTGTGGGTAAAATATGGGGACTGGATTGGCAGGAGCCCCAGCTGGGGCTTGAACCTGTGACCTTCTGTCTCCAAACACACTGGTTGTGTGCACTGCACCACCGTGTTGCCACAGAGACAGTGCCTGATGATACCATGACTGTTTGTCCGGCAGGGCCTGTCTGTTGCAGTGCATTGCACCCACCTACACAGGGCTAGGCCATGGTCTGCTCTGGGCAGCTGCCACTGCCCCCCTCCACCTCCAGTACCCCTGTGCCACCATGCTGACATGCCCTTCTGCTGGTGGTGCTGGTGGTACGCAGTCTCAGGCCATCCTGTGTGCGGGTAGGCGGCTGCCTATGGTGCGGGTTCTGGGGTAGGAGTGGCTGCATATCTGTCCGCACGTCCCCCAATCACCGCCTGCCAATGTTCTGTGCCCTTGGGGGTACCTGCTGGGTACTATCTCCTGTGACACTATGCTAAACACTCTCGTGCCCATGTTGGGCCCTAATCAGTTGCTGTCTGGCTGCTGTTCAGTTTCAGCATTCCTAAGTGCCATCTAGGCATCTGCCTAGTCCGCACTGTGCCCTAGCTGCACCACAGCATGTGCCGCCTGCAGCCCTCTGTATCCCCTTTCCCAGCATCTGTCCAGTTGCCCATTCCGACCTGCCCACCCTGCTGTTGTGGAACATGTGCATGCCATAGGTAACCTGTCCAATGGAGAGGGAAACCCTGATCAGTGCTATTTCACTGTGTGATCATTCATAGACCCTTCTAAAATTCATATTTATTTTTTGGGCTTTCTTGGGATTGTTTTTTGATGTTTCCCATTACTATCACTATTGCCCAGCTTGATTATAATTTTTTTAAATTTTGTTGGGGTCCTTTTCAATGTTTATTTGTATTTTTGTTCCGTGCACATGTATCACACTTATCACTGTTTTGTAGGTTTCCCTGGTTTTGCTGTACATTGCTGACAGGAATGGTTTCTCTTCCCTTTAAATCGGCTCTACCGCAAGGCTTTCACTCGCGGTATTTTTTGCCTTGATTTTCAGCCCCGCTCGTGTGCCTCTCCCCTCCCACTCTCCACCCATTGACCCCTTCTCTCCGCCCCTGGGGAGCCTTCCTCTGCCCTCCGGGAGCCTTTCCACGCCTCTATCGCACATTAGCGCGCCGCGCACATGAGCGTGCACTTTAGTGCGCCGCGCACCTGTGCAGGGCACAAAAGTGCCCCGTAACGCATCATTAGCGTACGCCAAAGTACCTTAGCGCACGCTAATGTGCGCCACGCAAATGAGCGCGGTTTAGTAAACATACCCCTTAATCTTTGAGCTCTTATTTGTGGGCTATAGTTGTTTGTTTTTTTTCTTTTCATTTGTTTTGATTTCCTCAGATGTGATTTGTTTTTGTTCATTAGGGGATATGCTTGCATGTATATTTTTGAATGTCTCTTATGAAAAAATAAAAAATTAACATGGTTGCTGCTACAACTTAATATTGGGCCTGTAGAGAATCAAAGCTATTTACTCAGATAAAGGCCAATTTAATTAAATGACCAATCTGGAATGTGTTCTCCTCAGAATGTCATAAATTATGAGGTCACAACATACACACAATCTGTACTAAAAGGGATGTTTTTTTGGACATGCCTAGGTGGAGGGAAATAAAATAGAATAAGTAAATCACATTTGGCAAAGCACGGGCACTATTTCAGACCCACAATCCTCTCAGGAAAAGTTATTTTTTTTTAACATTTCTTTTTCAACTCTTCCCTTCTCTCTCCAGCTTATGCTTCATATGATGGCTCCTTGCTCTTAAAATATGTATCCTTAGGGAGGAAAGAGAACATTTGTCTATGAATGGGAGAATGGTCTCTGGGCCTGATGGTGGTGGCTGTTTATAACAAGAGGACAGGGCTTTGAGTCCACTACATGCCTTTGAGTTGGGAGACAATGACTGTGCTTAATTTACTAGGCTTTTTTTCTCATAGCCCCAGAATGGGAAAGGTGTCTTAGTAAATCAGGCCCAGTATGAGGTGGCTGCCTAGATGAAACAAAAATATATTGAGAGAATTACATATGCAGTAAGGCTGTTCGTTGATCAATTTGCTCTAAAGAATAGAGGTATGTACTGAAAAGCTTTTTGTTTTGTTATTTTTTTCATGGGGTGTTTATGGTTTGGGTTCATTTTGTTTTTTGTTTTGCTTTTTTTTTTTAATGAAAAAACAACCAACAAAATGTTTGAAAAATAAATGAAGAAGGGAAAAAATGTTGGCCTGAGCTCCCCATGCCCTCAGAATAAAATCTAAGCCTTTTGGGCATACTCCCATGCCTCTTTGGACTTTCTCCAGTGTCTTACCCTATATGTGGAGTCTTGAGGGGCCCCATAATCCTGTTTTCCAAAATGGCATCAATAGACCCGAAGCTGGCGCCTTTTTAAATGGTTGCCACAATACATTTGTATAGGAATTATTCAAAATGGTTCCAACCTCGGGTCAATTAGTGGCATTTTGGAAAACAGCACAGATGGAGCAGGAGTGATTGGGGATGAAGACTCCACAGATCTGGTAAGATACTAGGACTGGATTTTTGCGGCAGCGGTTGGGACCAGCTGTTAATCTAATTTGAAAATGAAACAAAAATGAACAAAATTTGGTTCATTTCATTTTCAATACAAGATGGAAAAAAAATATTCTCCCTACTAAAGAATACTGAAATGAACAAATACGCAAGTTTCAAGAACAAATTTGTCTTTTCTCAATTTACTTTAGCAAGTCTTTTGAGCTAGTTTTACTTTGCGCACAGCTCAATAGTATGAATGCTCAGATTAGCTAATAAAACTAGACCTCTGAGGAGCAAATGTTATGGGTGATCCTGACACATATCAGATAAACCAGGGAAATACCCATCATACCTGACTGTAACTTGCCTTGAACTAAAAAGGCAAAAGCTAAATACTAAATAAATATAAATATAAATACAGTACAACCTGCATTATAGCTTTTCCTTAACATTCTCTATACTAATCCAAGACTTAATTGAACTATATTCAGGGAAATTCGCCCCCAGATCACCTAATTAACACTTCCGTTTTAATTATCTATAAAAGAATTCAATTACATTGTGTTCCATATTATTAGCTCTTGCTTAGTTTCATTGTTTACCTGGCCATGGAAGGATTGGCAACTCAGATTAGTTTTTTTATCTTGATTGCCATGCTTAACACGCTCCTCTTTGATCTAGAGAATTGAGAGCAGCTGAAATGTGCAATTAACAGTAAAACCAAAGTCATCAATTCATCTGCAAAAATAGTACTGGATAAGCAGTGGCAATACAGGAGAAGGCATCGGCTCCTCTCCTGTCATCTATTCTAAAATACCTTTCCAATGGGAGGAACAGACAGACAGATGAGGAGAGAGACGCTGGGGCGAAGAGAAAGGTAGAAAAATAGAAACTCAAAAGAAAAGACAAATGAGACAGATGGAGAATTTGGTGGTGGGGGTGAGGGTTAGAAGGAACCTGTGGAGGGAAAATAAAAGTTTGGAAGGTCTAGAGGGTGACGCCATATTCATTTGGAGATCAGCACTGAATGATCTTTCGGTGGCATGTCAGGGGCTAAAGAGAGTTTGAGGGGGGGAGGGGTGATTGGGGAAGGAGGTAGAGGAAGACCCCCATATAGTAGCACAGTTGCTGGAAGGGTTTTGGTGGAATTCTTAAGTGATGTGAACCCCTGACCACTCGGAAATGGAGTGATAATGGAAATTACTTTTAATCATAAACCTGGGATTAAATGGAACCATTGACTGACAGATGTAAGAGTCTGTATGTAAATATCTATCCGCAGAACCCTTTAATCCTACAAGCAGGGCCGGATTTACCTATACGCCAGTTACGCCGTGGCGTAGGGCCCACAGCTGGCAAGGGCCCACCAAAATTGAATACTGGCGTATAGGTAAATACTAGTATAGTTTTAAAAAAAAGCTGACTGCTGCTGCCGCGGCAGCATGGACCGTCCCGCGGGGCCCCCTCTGAATCCCTCCCTCCCTCCGCGACGGCTGAGCCCCTCCGTGCCGGCTTTGAGAGGCGCGAAGGAAGAGTGTCTCCCTCGCGTCTCTTTAAGCCCGCAGGGGCTGATGGGAAATCCCATCATCCCCTGCGGGCTTAAAAGAGACGCGAGGGAGACACTCTTCCTTCGCGCCTCTCAAAGCCGGCACGGAGGGGCTCAGCCGTCGCGGAGGGAGGGATTCAGAGGGGGCCCCGCGGGACAGTCCATGCTGCCGCGGCAGCAGCAGTCAGCTTTTTTTTTGCTTTTTGAGACTCGAGAGTGTGTAGCAGTTTTGGAAGCTCAATCTGGTTGTGATTCTGATCCCGTGGGGCTAGAGTTTCCCCGTGGGATCAGAACCCCGGCTACATCTGTGCGTCTGCACAGAAGGTCGGGCCATCGATGTCAGAATCGCACCCAAACAGTTTTTAGAGCTGACCCGTGTCATTCTCTGAATGGTGGTGAGTGTTTAAACTGATATATTTATTTTGTAGTTATGATGTTTTTATGGTTTATATTTTACCAATTATGCACTTCTACTATTCCTTGACACAGGCGCTCTTTGTCATGTCTGTTCTTAATAGATTAACTTTGATTCCTTTTTTTATATATGTCATTTTTTGTATTTTAATTATTTGCTATTTATTGGTTGTATATCATTGAATCCACACTTTTTTAATATAATTGTTTTATAATAAGTATTTAGATTATCATATGAGTTTGGCTTTTAACACATACATTTATATTTATTTATTTGTCCATATGTGATGATCATCTTTTACATATACTTTTTATATTTATTTATTGTTTTGCTATGGTTTTGTTATGTTTTAATGATAACCCATGTTGTATTATGGGCCCGATTCTGCAAGGCAATTAGCAATGGGGAGTGGGGTGTCTGTGTGTATGCGTGTATGTGTGTATGGGGCAGGGGTAGGGCATGCACATGTTTGTGAGTGTGTGTGTGTTTTCGGTGCAAGGGTAGTGTATGTGTATGTGTTCGGGATTGAGGTATTTTTGTACTGGTATGCAGGTAGTGCAGAGGTGGAGTGCCTGTGTGCATGTATATAACTAAAAGTTAGTATATGGTAACATTATGCAAATATTTATGCAAATGAGGCCCCTTATGCAAATGAGGCCCCGCACCCCCCTTGGGCCGCCCCTGCTGGGGGCCCACAATTTTTGTTGGCGTAGGGCCTCACTCAAGGTAAATCCGGCCCTGCCTACAAGTAACAGGTTTTCTATTCTTTTGTGCTCACATGTTACATACACCTTCCCCACGGATACAGCACCCTTCTGATCACTCAGAGTGTCTCTAAGTTATTGGATAGTATCGGGAAATTCTGCCCTAAAACCTTTGAGGTTGATATTCAATAAAAGCTGAATGCTTAGGTTCTCCAGGACCAAGCAGGAAGTCAGTCCTCACTTATGGGTGACGTCGGCGCCGACGGAGCCCTCGCGGAGCAATTTTCCCCAGCTTTCAAAGAAAGCCTTTGGGAATTGCAGCGCGCATGCGCGGTCGTCTTCCCGCCCGAGGGTGCCATCTTAGCCAGTCTTCTTTTTTTCCGCGGAGCCCTACAGACGTACCCGTCTTGTCCCCGCGAAAAAGTCGATTTTCTTCATTATTTTATTCTTTTTCCTTCGGTTCGACGCCGATCGTTTTCCCGCCCGGACTCGCGACGCCAGTCACGAGTCCTCCTACTTTTTTTCGGTTTTTCTGACTTTGTCAGCTTTAGTTTCGATTTTTCCCTGGCAGCCCGGTCCTTTGACCTCGCAGGGGCCCTTTTTCCCCCGATGGCTGCCAGTGGCTTTAAGCGGTGTGGTCAGTGTGACCGAAATATGTCACTAACTGACACACACGACTTTTGCCTCCGCTGCCTGGGCCCGGATCATGAGGAACTGATCTGTGGGCCCTGCGGCAAAATGTCCTCAAAAGCGTTGAGGAGTCGGCAGCATCAGCGTGATCGAATCTTCGCTGACCCCAGCCGTACCCGGACCTCGTCGGAGGCCTCCGCGTCAAAAGGCTCCAGCTCGGACCGTCGCCGGAGTTCCTCCGACCGGGGTTCTCCCTCCGGGGACCATCGTCGGACGGTGAAACCCGCGAGGGCGGCGTTGGTGGACGCTCCTGGTTCCGCGAGGGCCAGGTCGCATAGCCCCGATAGCCGCCCCGGGTCCTTGGAGAAGGAACACCTCCCGAAGCGACCTCGCCTGGAGTCGGAGATGCCTGCTCGGGTAAGTCCTGTAGTCTTTCTGGACTCGCCTCCGCGACAGCCGACGTCGGGCCCGACGCCGTCGGGGCCCGAGTCGGGGGCTGCTGGGTCACCTGAGCTCGGACTCAGGTTGACGGCCTTGGAGAGCAGACTGTCTGCCTTCATGGACCAGCAGCGGGCACTGCTCGCTGGCCTCGCTGGCGCCGCTGCCCCGACCGCCGGGACGTCGACGTCCAAGTCGACCCCGGAGACCGAGCCGATCCTCGAGTCAATGAGAACTCGAGTCGATCCTCGGTCGAGGTCACCCTCGGCCTCCCGTTCGGGACCGAGGTCGCCGACGCCGACTCCCTCAGCGTCGGGGCGGCAGGCGCCCTGCCCGGGCCGACCCCACCGAGTCCTCGTCGGAGTCGGTCTGGGAGTCCGAAGAGGAAGAGTCGCCTGATTCTTTCCGGACTCGGTGTGTCCCCTCGGACTCACCGGAGTCCGAGCCTCGGAAGCAGTCCCCCCCGGAGGATGCCCGGTTCTCGGACTTCGTTAGGGATATGGCCAAGGCTTTGGCCTTCCCTGCGGATCCCGAGGAGGAGCCTCGAGCCGAAGAGCTCGACGCCCTCCAGTATGACTCTCCCGCGAGGGAACACTTTACTGTACCGGTTCCTCCTATGCTGGAACGACTACTCTTCCGCATGTGGGAGAGTCCGGCCTCCTCGCCGGTCCTGAGCAAGCGGGTCGATTCTATCTATCGAGTCCGCAAGAGCCCTGGCTTTCAAAAGGCACAGCTACCACACCATTCCATGGTAGTGGAATCGGCCATGCATCGTCTTAAGAGCCAGAAGATGCACTCCTCGGTGCCTCCTGGCAGGGAGGCCCGTAACCTGGATGGCCTTGGTAAGAAGTGCTTCCAGGGCTCTATGCTCGCATGTCGTGTCCAGACTTACCAGCTCTACATGGGCATGTATCTCCGGGATCTGGCTAAAGAGCTAGCCGGATTCTCCGCTGGTTTGTCCGAGGAACCCTTGCGGAGGTTCCTGGCCTTGTCCACTGGCATTCGGGAATGCTCAAAGTTCATGTCCCGAGCAGCCTATGATGGCTTTGAAGCATCGGCTCGAGTGGCCGCAGCCGGCATCGGTGCCCGCCGACAGGCTTGGCTTCAGTCGTCAGACCTTGAGCCCTGGGTGCAGGACAAGTTGGTCGATGTCCCCTGCCGAGGCGAAAACCTCTTTGGCAAGCCCATGGCGGATAAGGCTGCACAAATTGAGACTGAGACTCTCACCAGGACCAGGCTTTCTAGGAAGACCTCCGCCCCTTCCCAGAAAAAGAAGGGCTCGGGAAAAAAGTCCTTTTACCCGAGGAAGGCGGCTGCCTACAAACAGTACCCCCATTATCAGGCCCCTGCAGCTCCCCAACAGGGCCAGCAGGCCAAGGGACGGGGTAACGGGTCCCGTAGGCAGCAAGCCCCCAAGCCTGCACCACCAGCCCCTGCTCAGCAGGGTGGGGGCTTTTGACTCCTTCAGCATAGCCTCTCCCCCCCCGCTGGTTCCTCCCAGCACCGGAGGCCGGCTGGTTCACTTCGCCCACAGGTGGTCCAGCATCACCGCAGATGCCTGGGTGCTTCAAGTCGTGCGAGAAGGCTATCTTCTCCACTTCCATCAGGTCCCTCCCTCCTATTTTCCGGGAGAACCTCCGCGACCCCCTCTGCACAGGGAATCACTCCTTCAGGAGTTAGCAGGTCTTCTGCAGGAACAGGCGGTGGAACCGGTGCCCCACCACCTGAGAGGTCAAGGCTTTTATTCCAGGTATTTCCTGATACCAAAGAGAACAGGGGGCCTCAGACCCATCCTGGACTTGCGCAACCTCAACAAGTTCCTTGTGCGGGAGAAGTTCAAAATGCTTACCCTTGGAATACTTCTGCCCTACCTCCAGCAGGGAGATTGGCTATGCTCCTTGGATCTAAAGGATGCCTACACGCACATCCTCATCCACCCAAGCCACCGCCAATACCTAAGGTTTGTGGTGGCAGGAAATCATTACCAGTACAGAGTACTGCCCTTTGGCCTGTCCTCCGCACCGCGAGTCTTCACAAAATGTCTCGCGGTCGTGGCGGCCCATCTCCGGCTTCACGGCCTCTATGTCTTTCCGTACCTCGACGACTGGCTCATCAGAGCAGCGTCCGCTCAGGAGGTCACCAACGCCACGTGCCGCACGGTGACTCTTCTGCAGCACTTGGGCTTTGTTATAAACTTCGCAAAGTCCACTTTGCTCCCCTCACAGGATCTCGAGTTCATCGGCGCGAGGCTGCACACTCCTCAGGCGCGAGCATACCTACCGCTCGACAGGGCTCAACGGCTCATGGACCTAGCCGACCGCTTTCGCAGCCAGCCCCTGGTCTCCGCCAGGCGCTTCCTGAGACTGCTCGGCCATATGGCTTCCACCGTCCATGTGACCCCCAATGCCCGCCTGAATATGCAGTCTGCTCAATGGTGTCTCTGCCAGCAGTGGCGACAAGCCACAGGCGGCCTAGCAGACCTCGTGCGCGTCTCCGAGCCGCTGGTCTCGTCTCTCCGGTGGTGGCTCCGGCAGCCGAACCTGATCTTCGGAATGCCTTTCCAGTCACCTCAACCGACCCGGGTGCTGACCACCGATGCATCCCTCCTGGGCTGGGGAGCACATTGCCAAGAGGCACGTACTCAGGGCCTCTGGACCACGTGGGAGTCTGCTCAGCAGATCAACTTCCTGGAGCTCAGGGCGATCCGCCTAGCTCTCAAGGCCTTCTCCCACCTGACTTCCCAACAGTCCGTCCTTGTACAGACGGACAATCAAGTTGCCATGTTCTACGTGAACAAACAGGGGGGCACGGGCTCCTTCCTCCTCTGCAGGGAGGCACAGAAGCTCTGCTCTTGGGCCGTCAGTCACGGCATTCTCCTCAAGGCAATTTATCTCCCGGGCCAGGAAAATTGCCTTGCGGACAAACTCAGCAGGGTCCTCCAGCCGCACGAGTGGCGTCTGGATCCCTTGGTAGTTCAGAAGCTCTTCCTCAAGTGGGGCCTCCCCACGGTGGATCTCTTTGCCAGTCCTCACAACCGGCAGCTTCCTCGCTTCTGCTCTCGTCAGCCACACCCCCTTCGGGTTGCGGCGGACGCCTTTCTGATCTCATGGTCGGGGAGCCTTCTGTACGCTTTCCCTCCCATCCCGCTAGTCTCTCGGACTCTTTTCAAGGTTCTCCGAGACAAAGCCTTCATGATCCTGGTGGCCCCTCGCTGGCCCAGGCAGCCGTGGTTTCCGCTCCTACTGCAACTGGCGGTGGAGGATCCAATCCCTCTGGGGGTACAACCGGATCTCCTCACTCAGGATCAGGGGTCCCTACTGCACCCCAACCTCAGGTCTCTCAACCTCATGGCCTGGCTGCTGAGAGGGTAGTCCTTGCTCCCCTTCTCCTGCCGGCCGAGGTGGAGGAGGTCGTCTTGGCTTCGCGACGGCCTTCTACCCGCAAATGCTACGCCCTTAAATGGCGTCGCTTTGCAGTCTGGTGTACCCAACAGTCTCAGGATCCCTTCTCCTGCCCGGTGTCGGTGATCTTGCAGTACTTGCTACACCTCTCTAATCTGGGACTTAAGTCCAACTCCGTCAAAGTTCACCTCAGTGCTCTTTCGGCACATCATGTGCCGGTGGACGGTAGACCTCTCTCGAGCGACCCTCTCGTAGCGAGGTTTCTCCGAGGTCTCCTTCTACTTAAACCACCTCTGCGCCCGCCAGCGCCTGACTGGGACCTGAATGTGGTTTTGCAGCGGATCACCTGTCCGCCTTTTGAACCTATGGCTACCTGTTCTCTCCGTTTTCTGTCTTGGAAAACACTGTTCTTGATAGCCCTCACTTCCGCTAGACGCGTAAGTGAATTGCAGGCCCTCGTGTCTGATCCCCCTTACACTAGGTTCTACAAGAATAGGGTAGTCCTACGGACTCACCCAAAATTTCTGCCTAAAGTGGTCTCCCCTTTTCACATCAATCAGGAGGTGGTACTTCCAACCTTCTTTCCCAGACCACACTCCAGCCGAGCTGAAACGGTCCTGCATACCCTGGACTGTAGAAGGGCTTTGAACTTCTACCTTGACCGTACGCGGGAGCACCGTAAAGCTGCTCAGCTTTTTGTGTCTTTTGACCCCAATAAATTGGGGCTCCCGGTCTCCAAGCGTACTCTGTCCATCTGGGTTGCGGACTGTATCTCTTGGGCTTATGGGGCAGCCGGACTCTCCTTAGAAAGTCGAGTCACGGCTCATTGCGTTCGGGCAAAGGCTACGTCAGTGGCTTACCTCCGCTCTGTTCCGCTGGCAGACATCTGCCGGGCCGCTACTTGGTCTTCGAGCCAGACTTTTGCGGTCCATTACTGTCTCGAGAGGGAGTCCCGTAGGGACAGTGCTTTCGGACAGGCAGTCCTCCATAATCTCTTTGAGGTCTGAGCAACTCCTACCCTCCATCCCGGATGTGGGCTACCGGTGGGTGATAATTCAGCGAAGATTCTATCCTTCTGTGCTGCTGAGCTAGAGGGAGCTCATTTTTGTGCTTAGGGTCTCCGGTAGCCTTGAGCTTGGGAGTCCCATAAGTGAGGACTGACTTCCTGCTTGGTCCTGGAGAAAGCGTAGTTACTCACCTGTAACAGGTGTTCTCCAGGAGCAGCAGGAATCAGTCCTCACTACCCTCCCTCCTCCCCTTGGAGTTGCAATCGTCTGCTTATGTTCTTTTGCAAATTTTTATGCTGTCTTCTTTAGCTATGTCATCTGACTGGCTAAGATGGCACCCTCGGGCGGGAAGAAGACCGCGCATGCGCGCTGCAATTCCCAAAGGCTTTCTTTGAAAGCTGGGGAAAATTGCTCCGCGAGGGCTCCGTCGGCGCCGACGTCACCCATAAGTGAGGACTGATTCCTGCTGCTCCTGGAGAACACCTGTTACAGGTGAGTAACTACGCTTTCCCTTAAAGCAAAGGTGTCAAACTCTAGTCCTAGAGGATCACAAACTAGCCCGGTTTTCAGGATGCATATATTTGCATGCACTGCCCCCGTTATATGCAAATATCTCTCATATATACTCACTAGGGATATCCTGAAAACCTGACTGATTTTCAGCTCTCCAGGACTGGAGTTTGACACACCTGCCTTAAAGTTTTCCAACAAGGGCTTCCCAGTAGACTCTGTCTTTTAATACATCGGTAAATATATATATCAGTGGTTCTCAACCAAGTCCTCTGGGATCCTCGGGCCAGTCAGGTTTTCAGGATATCCACAATGAATATGTATGAGATAGATCTGCATGCAGTGTTTCCATTGTATGCAGATCTATCTCATGCATATTCATTGTAGATATCCAGAGGTCTGTGTTCAGAACCACTGATATATGTAATATCTTTTGGAAAAATGAATGCTTTAGAAAATTACATGACCTTACACCATGGCAACTTGTTCTGCATTGTAAAATAGCTGTATATAAACCTTTTCCTGCTTCTGACAAATGTTCTCTGGTAGCTGTAGGAAGACCGAGGTGGCTTCTACTGGAATAAAGTTGCTGTTCCTTCATAGAGGGTATTTTTACTGATAACTCTTCTAAATAGATATTTTATACTTATCTTTCATATATTCAGTTTTAATATTTACACGTACATCATCAGGAAGTCTTGAAAGGCAATAAAAGCTTTTTTATAATAACGCACACCCAAATTATTATTTACTATAGGGGTACATAAGAACATAAGATATGCTATACTGGATCAAACCAAGGTCCATCAAGCCCAGTATCCTGTTTCCAACAGTGCAATCTAGGTCATAAGTACCTAGCAGTTTCCCCAAAAGACACAGGTTCCATTTTAGAAGCCCTATTTGTGAGTTGGGTGTCTGAACATGAGCACTTAGATATGCAAATCATGGAAACGTCCCTGGAGCTATTTTAGACATCCTCAGGGCGACAACGTCCATGTAGCATGGGGTGTGATGGAGGCGTGTCCTGGGTGGAGCAAGGTAGATACATGTCACAGTACGATTGCAGAATGGCATCAGCATGTCTGGCCCTGGTTGGTGAGGCGTCCATACCTATACCTGCTCCTGGCCATGAATAAGGTGAGAAAACGTGCTCGTTTCATGGCTGCAACACTTCCAGGAGGAAGAACAAAATGCACTTACATCGCAGCGGTTAATATTTCCTGCCCAAGAAACCTTCATGTAAATACATACTCCAAACATATTGCAGGCCTCCCGCTATTCATCTGAGTATCTGAAATGGTAGGACGGGACATGCTAGTCTCAGAACATTACTACTACTACTACTACTACTACTACTACTACTACTACTACTATTTATCACTTATATAATGCCACGCACGCAGCGCTGTACAGTCAAACATACAAGAGACAGTCCCTGCTCGTCAGAGTCTTGCTCATCAGAGCTTACAATCTAGTCGCAACAATACAGGCATAAGTCAAATCGGTGCAGGCCGAGTATGGTCTTTACAATTTGGCTATGAAAATTAATTAATGGGGTTTAGGTTGAGATGAGGTTATAAGTCAGGATCTGAATGCGACAGTGAAGAGGTGGATCGTCAACCTGGAATTGAGGAGGGCCAGGGACGGTGCTTGGCGTATAGGCAGAGGTAGGCTGTTCCAGGCGTACAGTGCAGCAAGGAGCAAAGTCGGGAGTTAGCGGTGCGAGTGAAAGGCCTAGCTAGAAGTAATTTGCTAGCAGAGCGAAGTTCCCGAGAAGGGGCATAGGGAGAGATAAGAGATGAGAGAGGTATTGAGGGGCCGTGGAGTGGATGCATTTGTAGGTCAGTAGGAGAAGTTTGAATTGGATGCGGAATTGGACAGGGAGCCAGTGAAGCGACTTGAGAAGAGGAGTAATGCGGGCATGGCGAGGCTGGCGGAAGATTAGTTGAGCCGCGTGATTTTGTATAGATTGAAGGGGAAGGAGATGGCTCATGGGGAGACCAGCAAGGAGCAGGTTGCAGTAGTCGAGACAAGAGGAGATTAAGGAGTGGATAAGCATTTTGGTAGTGTGTTCAGAAAGGAAGGGGCGGAATTTGCTGATGTTTTAGAGAAAGAAGTGACAGGTCTTAGCTATGAGTTGAATATGTGTGGAGAAGGAGAGGGAGGTGTCAAAGATAACCCCCAGGTGCGGGCTGAGGGAACAGGAAGGATAGTGGATCCATCTACAGAGACTGAAAAAGGGGGAAGAGGAGGGAAGGAGTTGGGGGGAAAGACAAGGAGTTCAGTCTTGGCCATGTTCAATTTCAATCGGTGATGAGACATCTAGGCAGCGATGTCAGAAAGGCAGGCAGAGATCTTGGTCTGGATTGCTGGAGAGATATTAGATGTGGAGAGGTAGATTTGGGAGTTGTCAGCATAGAGATGGTACTAAAAGCCATGGGAGGAGATGAGCGCACCAAGGGCTTGGGTGTAGAGAGAGAAAAGGAGGGGCCCAAGACGGATCCCTGGGATACACCAACATTGAGTGTGGTAAGAGAGGAGGAGGAGCCATCAGCGCATACACTGAAGGAGTGGTGGGAGAGGTAGGAGGAGAACCAGGAAAGTACGGAGCCCTTGAAACCAAGACAGGAGAGGGTGGTGAGGAGAACATTGTGGTCAACAGTGTCAAAGGCAGCGGAGAGGTCAAGAAAGATGAGGATAGAGTAGAGACCCTTAGATTTAGCCAGGAATAAGTCATTGGAGACTTTTGTAAGCGTTGCTTCAGTGGAGTGTAGGGGGCGGAAGCAAGATTGTAGAGGGTCCAGGAGGGCTTGGGAGGTGAGGAAGTTGAGGCAGCGGCGGTGAACCGCTCGTTCTAGTAATTTAGATATGAAGGGAAGGAGGGAGATGGGACAATAGTTAGAAGGACAGGTGGGATCGAGTGGGGGTTTCTTGAGGAGAGGTGTGACAACAGCATGTTTGAAGTCTGCAGGGACAGTTACAGTGGAGATTGAAAGGTTGAGAATATGAGAGATGGAGGGGACAACGGTGGAGAAGATGGGTGGGAATAGGGTCAGAGGAACAGGTGGTGGGTCTGGAAGAGGAAAGAAGGAGTGCGGTTTCCTCTTTGGAGATCTATGGAAGGAGGAAAGGGTAGCAGTGGAGGTATGGGTGGGAGGGGAGAATTGGGGGGGGAGGTAGATGAGGAGGCGGGGAATTGGAGAGTGATCTTTTGGATTTTGTCATGGAAGTAGTCGGCTAGGGTTTGGGCAGAGGGAGGGTGGGACCGGGGACGGAGGCACCTTGAGGAGAGAATTGAGGGTGTTAAAGAGGCGGCGAGGATCAGAGGAAAGGGAGTTGGTTAGATGGATGTAGTATTCTTGTTTGGCAAGTGCTATGGCTGACTGGAAGGAGCCTAGCATGAATTTGAAGTGTAGAAGGTCTTCTGGGGAGCAGGATTTGGACCAAGCACGTTCAGCAGAACGGGCACAGGTGCGTAGATAGCGGGTTGTGGATGAAAGCCAGGGCTGGGGAACAGATCGTCTGACAGGACGTGGGGTGGGTGGGGCAAGAGTGTCAAAAGCTGAGGATAGTGCAGCATTATAAGAGGATACTGCCTCATCGATGGATTTGGAGGACATAATGGAGGAGAGAGATGGAGAAATGGTGGAGGAGAGGGTTAGGGGATCAATATTGTGGAGGTTTCTAAATAGGACGGAGGAGACGGGACGAGGTTGGGATGGCGGGAGTTGAAGATTAAAGGTTAATAGGTGATGATCAAATGAGGGGAGGATTGAGTTGTGGATGTTTGAGGGAGAGGAATTAGAGAAGAGTATTAGGTCAAGGCAGTGGAGCAAAGTTGGAGGTCAAAGGAGGAGGTGAGGGCGAGGAACTTTAAAGCATGGGGATCGGAGGGGTTATCGACGTGAATGTTAAAATCGCCAAGAATAAGAGTGGGGGAAGGGGGATCCAGGAAGATGGAGATAGTCGTCCCCTTCTGAACCACCCCAGCCGGAAGTCCAAGTACCCGGTTCTATGGGCATTTATTGGGGGGATGTCTACATTAGTAAAATGGCTTACACCCATGCATGTGCCCTGCTTCGCTATCTGTGTGGGGTCCATCTCCAGAACCTTTTTATTGGGGTGTTCATTTTTCAGGGAGCGATTTCAAAAGGCACTGCTGCCACTACTCCATATTTTTGGATGTTCTGCTGAGGACGTCCAAAATTCTTCCTAGATGTCCCTACTAAAATGCCACCTTATATCAGTGGTTTCCAACCTGTGGTCTGTGGACCCCTAGAGATCCGTGAGACCAGGGGCCCACACAATACAGAGAGGGGAAAAAGGCCTTTTGTGCTGCTGTCATGCATGTGAGGAGACTACAAAGACCGATGTAGAAAAGGGATCAGCAGTGGCTGCAGAGAAGGGGGCAGCAGAAGGAAATTGGGGGAGGAGGGGGCAACAGGCTGGCAGGAGGAAAAGAAAGACTGAGATTCAGGAAGGATCGGGAAACAAAGAGAACTAGTGAGAGCAGGCTGCGCTCTTAGGGGAAGGGGATCCAGGAAGAGGGAAGGGGATGAACTTGGCTCTCTGAACTTTTTGGAAGTTAAAAAGGTTGGGGATCTCTGTGCTATAGTTTATTTTTCATTAGGTTTGATGTCTCTTTGTTTATTTATCTATTTATTTATTTATCGCAGCTACTTAACCCTCCATTGCCTCAGGTACACTTAGATTGTGAGCCCTTCGGGGACAAGGGAATAAAAAGTACCTGTAAGTATATACATACATGTAAACCGCTCTGATGTGCAAGTAAAGGGTAGTATATCAAGTGCCTAAAACCATAACCAAACCAAAACCATACAACCTGCTTACAGTGAAATTCAAATGTATCCTATCATAATAGAGCCATGCAGTGGCGTTCCCAGCTTCCTCTGCTTGTGGGGCAGGTGCCCCCCCCCCCACACTGCTGGTACTGCAAGGTGTGATGCAACCCCCCCCCCCACCCCAGCTGTCAGAATCTATTGTTTAGCTTTGATTACCCTGCTCTTTGCTGTTTTCCAGAAGCTGCCACCCTAGGCGACTGCCTATGTTGTCTGATTATTTGAGTTGTCTCTGCCTATACCTGCCGTGTGACTGGGCAGGCATTATGCCCATTCTTTTTAATATTCTCATCAAAACATGGCGATATTCAAAGATAGGATTTGTTTTAGAACCAGCAGGTGCAAAATTGGCACCGATCATGAAATCTCCCTGTGTTAAATGTTGACTTCACCCTCTCCTGCCCCACCCCCCTTGTGAAGTGAGTAATAGCACTCATGCTGGTGGCACGTTTCAGTCCCCTTGATTTTAATTACCTGGATTAAATCTTGTTTTGGCCATAAATAAGGTGGATGAGCCGTACAGAGTGTACGCACTTAAACTTGGCAAGGCAGAAGCAAGGAAAGATTTAGGAGTTGCAGGAACTAGAACCGAGACACAGGGAGATAAGAATCTCTGAGTCTGGACAGATTACATCCTGTAATATGGCCGACCCTCAGGCCGATTTCCCACTGGGCAGCGTAGACAACTGCTTATAGTTGCAGAGTTGAAAGAGATACCTCCCTGTCCATCCCAATGCCTCCATCTTCTGCTGAGCAGTAGTGTCTTATTGAATCTGCCCGCTTAAAGGTGCAAGAATGGGCCAGCAGCATTTAGAGTAATGCAAAACCATTTCTGCTGAACCTTATGCTGCCAGGGTGAGTGGTGCTCGAGAGAGAAGGAGTCATGCTATGGAGAAGGAGTCGCCCTTTTCAAAGCGGCACCTCCTCGGTTGAGAATAGGAGGATAGGAAAGGGGTGGATGACCTCCGGCCACCAGCATCCTCGGAAGGGGAACCTTTCCTGCTGTGCTGATGGCTGTAGCGAAAGTAATTCTGTCCTTCCTATCTAAAATAGTAAAGAACCCATCACTCCCTACAGCTAAGTATGGTTCCCTTGTTTAGAGGAGACTGGGTGGGAAAGGTGGGTTGTGACACGTGAGTTTACCTACTCACAATCTTGAATATACTAGTGAAGCAGGAGAATGATTGATTGGCGGGTTCCTAATGTAACAGACATGAAGACAACTCAAATGAAAGCAGTAGCAGCATCTAAAAAGACAGGGAGCATCTGTAGTATAAAGCAGAGCAGCCAAGCTTAATTCTCTGGGGATCCCCCGGCTGGTAAGATATGCCTGTTTGCATTTGGTAGTGATTTGTAATCCCCCAAGGAGTCCCTTCTTTGAATGCATCTCATGTTTTCCACGAGGTACTGCATAAAATATGGAGATGTGTAGTAACACGTATTGCACAGTGGAATCAGCAGAGGCAGGCGGTCATAGCATGCACACTACAGTTTATCATCTCTCATAGTAAGCATTGGCATCAAGCAGCACAAGACTACACCAATTGTGTTCTTAGCATTGGAGTGGGGCTATAGTCTCATGGTTTCAATTGTAGAAGCCAAATAAGTTTTACAAGACTCCAGGGGATCTGCCTACCCTGTACAATAGAAGTCATGAGATTGCAGTAACACCCTCCCCTCCTCCATTGGTAAGAACAAGGTTGAGGACTGTGGTAAACTGCAGCTGAGCAATGACACAAGGCTCTACAGCCAGTAAGAGGTTTAAAGAAAATATACTTTATTTTCAGGATAAACACCCTTGAAAAGACAAAAGAATACCAAAAGGATATCTATATGTGTTTTACTGACTACAGCAAGGCTTTTGACTGTGTAAACAATGAGAAATTCTGGGCCACATTAAGAAGCATGGGTATACCAGAACACCTAAGAGTTCTCTTGCACAACCTTTACATTGATCAAGAAGCAACAGTTCAAACAGAACTAGGAGAAACAGAATGGTTTAAAATCAGCAAAGGTGTACGACAAGGCTGCATACTTTCCCCCTACCTCTCTTTAATTTTATGTGCAGAGCAAATCATCAGAGAAGCAGGACTGTATGAAGACAACCGAGGTGTGAAGATTGGTGGAAGACTCAACAACCTTCACTATGCTGATGATTCCACATTACTGGCTGTAAGTGAAGACAATCTGAAACATTTGCTTCTCAAGATCAAGGGACATACTTTTAAAATGGGTCTGCACCTTAACGCTAAGAAAACAAGGATCCTGACAACTGGCAAAATCCAATAAGTTCATCATTGATGGAGAAGAAATTGAAATAGTTGCATCAACTATCAATAAAGAAAGGACTAGCAGTCAAAAAATCTGACAATGTATTGCTGTTGGTAGAATGGCTATGGAGGACCTCAACAAGATTCTCAAGAACAGAAATGTCTCTCTCCATACAAATATTTGACTTGTCCAAGCCATGGTATTTTCAATAACATCATATAGATGCAAACGTTGGACAGTGAAAAAGATAGAGAGCAAGAAAATTGATGCCTTTGAATTATGGTCCTGGCGACGAATACTGGGTATAACATGGACTGCCCGAAGAGCAAACCAGTCAGTACTAGAGGAGATCAAACCTAAGCTTTCCTTAGAAGCTCAGATGACAATTTGACTTTCATACTTTGGACACATCATGCAAAGAGAGAGATCATTGGAGAAAGACATAATGCTTGGCATCGTAAAAGAGGAAGGCTGGCAATGAGATGGATCGATACAATAGCAGCAGCTATGGATACCACTCTATCAACAATGAGCCACTTGGCTGAAGACTGAACAAAGTTTAAGTCAACTATCCAGAGAGTTACCAGGAGTCGACACCAACTCGATGGCACTTAACAACATACACATGTGCTTTCTGAAATAACATTATGGACGTGTCTGTTACCAGATCTGCTCCCGTCCATATCTAACGTGCAAATTTCTAAAATCAGTCAAAAACCTGCATATGTTTGACCCATTATTGTGCATGTCCCCTTTTATTATTCTCTTACTGGAAACATTTATCTTTTAGGATGGAGATGGGTCGATTTTATCTTACACTTGCCCACCTTCTCTACTGCCCGTCCCACAGAATTTCAGACATTTTGACTTGGAAATTCCAGATTGCACCTAAACAGCCTTTCTAAACTGTGCCTTGACATGTCCTGTTCCTGATCATTAGGCTGTGACTCTTCCATCCCATGGGTAGCTGTAATGGACTCTTCACCCTATTCTTAAAATCAGATTCCTTTTGGTCCATGTTCTCATGCATATCTCCTATCTCTATACAGGACTTGCTGGTGTACGGCTCCATCTAAACCAGTGATTCTCAGTACACACCTAGCCAGTCAGGTTTTCAGGATACCTCAATGAATATGCATGAGAGAGATTTACCCCAATGAATATGCATGCAAATCTCTCTCATGCATATTCATTGGGGTTATCCGGAAAACCTTACCGAGGGCTGGGTTGAGAACTTTTTCTCTAAACCATTAGTGCTCTATATCAAAACAACTGAGCAAATTCAATTCTGATGAAAAAACAGGTGCTTTCTGGTAAGGCTGGCATTTTATTTTTAAGATAAAGATAACTTCTATAAAAGAGCATTATTCAAATTTTAGTAGGGTAATTTTCAAAAAGCTTTTACATAGAGAAAATTGTATTTCACCTACAGAAATGGACTTTTATAGCATGACGAGCCCGTATGACGATCAACCTACATGTGCACAGTCTGTATGCATATGATTCACCTAGACCGAGGTGGGGCATTCCCAAGGGTGGCGTTGGAGAAAGGCTTTTCATTTATGTGCATACTTTTGAAAATTCAAACATATGCGCCTAAATGAACCTTAAACATTCTTGCATGACAAAAAGCAGGGTACAAATGCATGCGCACAGGTTCCATAGAATAATTTTCAAAGTGGAAGTACAGTTGTGGTCAACATTATTGGCACCCTTGCATTTTAGGTATGTTGTGTACAATATTTCGAGAAAAGTTGGAATATTTCCAATTCTATGTCATAATATTTTAATAGTACATTCAAAGGTATACAAACAAAAAAAGATGTTTGTGCAACTCAGATGTAGCAATTTCTGAGAAACAAAATAGGATCTGGACACGATTAATGACACCTTTCACTAATATTTGGTCACACAACCCTTGGCAGTGATGACAGCCCGCAACCATTTCTTGTAGCCATCTATGAGTTTCGTACATCTGTCTGCTGATAGTTTCTCCCACTCTTCAATTGTGATTTGTTCCAGCTCATGAATGTTTCCAGGATGCCTTTTACCAATGTCAGATTTCAGCACTTTGCGAAGGTTCTCGATTGGATTGAGATCAGGACTCATTGCTGCCCAGTTTAGAACAGTCCATGTTTTCCTTTTTAACTATTCCTTTGTACTTTTGGATGTATATTTTGGGTCCTTGTCCTACTGGAGGAGCTATGACTTTCGACCCAGACCTAGCTTTCTGACACACTGTAGCACATTTCACTCCAAATACCTGGGTAATCCTCTAACTTCAGGATTCTTTTAATACGTTCCAGGCCTCCTGTTCTTGAGGCAGCAAGACAGCCCCACAACATTATGGAATCTCCACCATATTTAACTGTCGGAAGAATGGGTTTTTTTCCTTATAAGCTTAATTTCTTCGCTCATAAATGTATCGCTGGTCTGCATTGCCAAAGAGCTCAAATTTGGTTTCATCTGTCCACAACACATTTTCCCAGAAGGATTGTGGTTTATCAAGATGAGTTTGGGCAAAGATCAGGCATGCCTTTTTATGTCTGTCTTTGAGCAGTGGGGTTCTCCTTGGCCTTTGCTCATGAAGTCCTTCTTTGTGCATGGCATATGGTGTTGGTTGAAACTACCATTCCAGATTGCTCCAGGTCAGCTTTAAATGCTCTGAATGTTGTATTTGGTGGTTTTCCAATAGTACACGCTAACATCTGAAGACCTCTTGGATTAATTTTCCTCTTCCCACCATGTCGTGGGAGGTTCTTGAGAGTTCCATGAGCAGAAAACATCTTAACATTGTGAACTGTAGACACAGGAATCCCAAGGTCTTTGGGTTGGGTGGCGGGGTGACGGGGTCAGCGATTCTGCGGAAGGACTGGCATGTGGGGTGGACATCCCCACGTGTATGCAGGGGCATGCCAAGCCATCGCAGGGCCCGATCCTGCACCCGCGGGAATCTCTGGTTCCCGCGGAGGAGAATCGGGTCCTAATGGTCCAGACTTGCTCGAGGCCCTCCAGATGGCCCGGACGTGTGCCCGTAGTGGAATCGGGCTCCATGCCAATAGCAATAAACCCACAAAGTATGCTCATAGACACCATCATAAACTATCTCAACCTTTACCAATCTAATAAATGTCATAAGCTGGAGGGAAAAGGAAGCTAACCACATACATCAATTTTCGCCAAGATAAGAGGAGAAACGACCTCAGAGTGCAGAATTATCCCTCTATGTGGCAGACACACTACCATAGGGGAAACGCTTGCTCATGCATCACTCTTCCAAAAAACTCCTCAAAAACCACACTTTAATCATTATGTACTTATTTAATATATTTTTCATATATATTTTATATTCATTTTATGCTTTTATTTTTTTAAAACTCATTAATCACTCATAATTTGTGTACTCGGTGGCAACATTTAGTCCACCAAAGGCAGGGTTCCAAAGCTCCAAAAACCAATAGTGCATAGATCCTAGGAAAGAAAACAAAAGGGGCATTAACATAACAATAATGACCCAAAGGCAAGCAACTGCTCTACTTATCTTCCAAGCTGCCGATGTCCCAGGAAGAGAACCATCCAGCAAATATCTTTGTTTCTCCAATAGGGCTATGTCAGGAGCACGCTGTACCCTTTATTGAGGAAAATTCTTCTTTCCTAACCAGCAGCCCCAGATATTCAATCCAATTGGATGGATATGAGCCCAACATTGAATATCTGGAGTGAAGTTTCAGCGGCAATGGCTTGCTGCTGAAACTGTTAGCCACTGCCGCTGAATATCCCCCCCCTAACATGTGCACTTATGCAGCATAATTTTATGCATATCCCACTTTATAAAATAGGTGTGTATTGGCGCGCCGTAGGTTAGGCACATCAGTTATGCCTGCCCTACAACAGATGTCACTGTTGGCACTTAGATCAGTGCTGGGTTGCAGGTACATCATAGTAATCTATAACATATGAGCATTTCTAGAGGTTACACCTACACTCCGCTCACACCATGCCCCCGTGCATGACCCTATCTGGGATCAATACATAGGGCACTTCTGCACTCGCTTATAAAAGCCAGCCCAGGCAAAACGCACACGGAAGTGCCCATGCATGCACACAAATCCAGGAAAATCCAGATTTGCGCGAGTAGGAACTGCAGATATTTCCATGGCTCCCTTATAAAAAAACTCACCCCCTTAATGTGTGTGCACAGTCACAACAGGGCAACAGTAGAGCAAACTTCATCCTTCTGCCCTATTTGGTTACAGAGGGGCCTACTACTACTACTACTACTACTAATCCATTTGTATAGACCTACAAGGCATAGACGGTGCTGTACATATAGATGCAAGACACAGTCCCTGGTCACCTCTTGCATCAAAGACGAATCCAGATTTCCTACCAAATGACAAGGCAAGTAGATGGAATTTTTTGATCATCAGTAAAAAGCTCTGGCTTCCTATAGTGGTCTAAGGAAAATCTATTATATCTTGGCCCTATCTACCAATCTATCCATTCCTAGAATTAGAAAGTCTTCTAGCCCCAGGTCAGGCTCAACTGGCCTTCTTGCATCAGTCATTCTCAATCAGTAGGGATATCAAATCTTTAAATTATTAAGAGGAAACGAGACTTGTACTCCACTTTCTGACAGAAAACAAACTCGTGGAAAAGGTAAGTATACTGCTCTCCAGGCTCAGTTGATTCAAAGTGCTTGGTTCAGTTTGCTTCCCGATTCTAAAATGTTGTTCCAGCGCTATAAACGTAGGTAACTCGTTAACACGGAGGACAACCTTTAAATATACAAAAGTTCCATATTACAGTGCTAATGGCCTTTGAAAGGCATCTCCTATTTTCAAACGAACTATCAAAAGGTTAATTAAACATGTCTTAACGTAGCTATTTTTTCTTGTAGGAGAACAGGCAATAATTGCCCAGCTTTCTGCTCTTCACTTTAAATGACGTTTTCCCAGTTTTATTTCTTCGTTACACTTGTAAGTTGTCAAAAACAGCATTTGCCATGCACTTCCAGCCTTTAAAAGCAGTCAGAGAGCTTCCCTAGGCCTTACACGGGGAATTACCTGACATTTCAATTTAGAAATCCATCAGTGCGCTGCCGGGGAGACGTGTTGTATGCCGGGAACTCTTTGCATGCTCTTTAATATTCCATCATGCCTCGGTGTTCTAGGAATGAGCACTTGCTATTTTGCTGTATGGAAGACGTTTTGACACCACACGTGATGTTCTGTAACCACATTAGTGCAGCTCAACTGACCACCTTCCTGTTCAGCACAACTCCAAGGACAACACCCACAGAGGTCAATATTCAATGGTTCAGCTGTTCTTTTAAAGTTATTTGCCGTTTTGGTAGCAAGTATAAATGAGACCAAGGTACCTTGGCATTGATACATGTCTAATGGCCTGTTTTGAGCTAATGTCATGCAGGGCTAGCACTTACCCCAGTATCTGCACAATATAGTAGTATGGATGTGATTTTCCTTGCTGCCTCACCCCACTAGGAATGGCAGAGGAGTTGTTGTTGAGGTCACTTAACTTTCCCTCCCAGACTTTTTAATTTATAATTTATCTTATCTTTGTCTCTTTTGCCTCCCAGAAACAGCAGCAAAGTCTCGGGCCTCATGGAGGGCTGGGCCCTAAGATGTCAAAAAGAACTTGGGTAAAGGGAAAAGAGGGAGGGGTGATCTCTCTCTACCTTCTTTTTGCCAAGCTGACAAGAAGGAACACAGGTCTCCTGAGCCTGTGGGGTGCTGGGTGCTGAACTAGGCCCTGGACAAAATTAGAGGGTATGGATTTTACCTCCTATTTCCCTGCAGAAAGACAGTTGAGGGGATGACTGGTGTAGCTTTCCTTTTCTCCAGAAAAAAAGCTGAAGGGTTTACTGGAAGCAGGGCCAGACCGTTCATTGGGTGAGAATGTTGTTCGCACAGGGCCCTGCGCAAACTTCATTCTGCACATGTGTTCGATTTTAAAGGGCCGGCTAGAGAGGGAGCCTGGGACACCCGAAGCTCCGGCTCACCTCTGCACAGCGCCGTGTTTCTTCATTGCAGTAGCTGTATTCTCGTGAAGCGCACTGAGGGCTGGGAAACAGGAAATGCCCTTTAAGCTTTCCCAGCCCTCGGTGTGCTTCCTGAGAATACAGCTACTGGAATGAAGAAACATGCCGCTGTTCACTCCGGCGCTGTGCAGAGGTGAGCCGGGGCTTCGGGTCTTCCAAGCTCCCTCTGAAACCACTCAGAGGTGCGAGGCTCATGGGGGAGGGGTGGGGGGGCTAGGATAGGACTTGAAATGGGCTGGGGGCAGTTAGGATAGGACTGGAATGGCTGCTGGGGGACTAAGATTGGAAATGGGCTGTTGGGGGGCTAGGATTGGAAATGGGCTGATGGGGGATGTAGGACTTGAAATGGGCTAGGATTTGACTAGAAATGGCTGCTGGGGGGCTAGGACTGGAAATGGGCTGATATGGGGGCTAGGATTGTAAATGAACTGATTAGGGGGGGCTAGGACTAGAAATGGGCTGATGCAAGGGGATGGGAGAATGGAACTAGAAGGGAGTGGATGCTGGGTGGGTCTGGAACTAGAAGGGAACTGATGTTGGGGGAGGACTGGAAGGGGGTGGGATTGGGGGAGTGAGGATGGAGAAGGGAAAAGATAGTTTGTATGGGAGGGAAGAAAAATCTCAGATTGGCCGAGTATTGGGAGAATAAGTGGTGATTAAGAATGGAAGGGTGAAATTTGAGTGGATGAAAAAGAAATAGAGGAAAGAGCAAAAGGGGACAATCATGTATGTTAAAGCAAATGTAGAGAGAGAATGGAAAAAACTAGAAGAGAGAAGAAAGAACAAATGGACAGCAGATAATGAAGAGTTAGCCAAAGACACAAAGAAACCAGAAGAAAGTAGCTGGAGCAATTGCAACTGAATAATAAAATGCACAAACAACAAAAGGTAGAAAATACTTTTTTAGTTTGAGTTTATTAACTGGAATATGTCAGCTCTGGGAAATGTGCATCACTAACAGTTTTGCATTTTGTTTAATACAAGAAGAAATTAATTTATAGTTTTATTTCTCCAGTGTTGTACATTCCAAGTTTGACTTTTGGGGTTCCCTGTTTAATTATTGTCTTCCTGTTTCTAAATAGTGATTCCTTGTTCTTTGTTTGGAGACGGCCTATGTTCTGCATGTGTAACGGAGCTGAGGTATTCTGTTCACGTAGTTTCTGTGTGCCAGTCCCACTTGTTCTCTTTCCCCAGGAGATGTTTTGGTTTAATATTTGCAGTGTTGCCTTTTGATAGGTAGTTTTTGTTGCTTTATGAGTCCTGATAGCGCTGTTATGATACGGCAGGTTTGCTATGGATTCTAAATGGTCAATATTTATAGTACTTCCTAATATGCCTGGCAGTTGGCACTGGAGAATAGTAATCTGGTAGTCTATTTTTTTTTATCCAGACACTCATTAAGAGGCATGTTTACTAAAAGGGTACATTAACTTTATGCAAATGAGGCCCCCTGCAACGAGTCTCCGCACATGGCCCCACACCCTCCTTGGGCCGCCTATGACCAGTGATGGAGTATATTAGGGGAGAAGACGGACAGACTGCGGTCTCGCTTTCCTTAAGTAGATCCAGAAAGTTGCAAGCACTGAATATATGTAAAACGTGCTCACGGCCAGCGACGTATAGCAGCAGCATTCAGCCACTAAACGTATAATTAAGGGCTCTTGGCTATAGCAGCTGAATATCGCTTCCATACATATATTTAGCTAGTTGTTGTGGCCTCACTGTGCCCTAACTTTGGATAATGCTGTTGAACATCCACACAGAGAGAATTTGTGAGCCAGTTATTCAGCTGCAGTGGTCAGCGCTGTTAAAGTGAGTGTCCATCACTGCTTTAACTGTCGGATATTCAGCGCCAGCATCATATCCAACTACCGGGTGGAAAGCACTGCAGGTAACTTGACAGTGGTGATATTCAGCCGCCGCCTGGTTAGTTCAAGTGGCTAAAATTAGGGCGGCCGTTATTCTTCCTAACTTTAGCCGCTTTATGATATTCGGCCGCTGCCAGGTTATCGTTGCTGCCCAGGTATCCTCAGCGCTGCCCCCTGGAACAACCCGATGCTAATCGCTTGGCATCGGTGTGTGTAGCAGCATTAGAGGGAGATATTCAGCAGCACAAGCTAGTTATGTGCAACTAAATATCTCGCTCAGCATAACTAACACACTTCTTGGGTCTACGAGCCGCGTTAATCACTTTGGATAGGTTCTGCTAGATTTTTAGTGGAAGCCTCTAAGGAGATAAATCTATAAGTAACGGCTAAATTTACGAGTTTATTAACAGAAATTAATGGTGCCTCCTCTATATATTGGAATCTGTGTGCCCTTAATTTTATAGAATACTAGCGTTGATTGGCTGCGAATGCGCATAAATGAAGCCACGGTCATTTCCAGGGTAGGTGTAAATCATTTCATGTATCTTACACATTTTGGCCCATATTCTATGAAGTATATGTGTAATTTTGCTGTCGCCCAACTTGGCCTCTATGCGTGCCCATACTGAAAGTACACACCCTCTGTCCATGACACGTACTTTCAGAATAACAGCTGACTATTCTCGATGCATCAGTGCTCACTCAGGCACCCAAATCACTACAACGCCGCAATTTATGAACATAAACATATGCAGAAATCTAGCCATACCTTATGGACTTCCTCTCCAAACGCATGTCCATTTGAATAGTAGGCTCCCAGTGTCTTTTTGCTTTTTTTCATGTCTGTGAAGGTTTAATGAATGAATGAATTACATTGATTTTTGATCACCCTGTAACTTATGAGCCCGATATTCAAAGGCATTTAAATGGTTTACAGACCTGCAAACCGTGTAAATGCCGCTGAGTGGGGAATATTCCTGTCTTCAGTGTATGTCAGAATAGCTCACCCGTAACGACATCAACTATAAAAAGACAGAAGTTCTCATCTCACGCAATAACACCTTCATCCCCCCTATTCATCATCCTTCCCAACACAGCCATATCTATCAAGAATGAGGTAAAATACTTAGGAGTCATCCTGGACCGCACCCTGAACTTCCAAGCCCACATCAGCAAGACCACCACCAGTGCATAGCACAAGCTAGCCATCATAAGAAAACTCCAACCCCTCCACAGTCAAGATCACTTTAGGCCAGGCAATAATTATACCTGTACTGGACTATTGTAACACCTTACTCCTCAGCCTACCAAATATATCCATCCGATCCCTTACAAATGGCTCAAAATTCTGCTGCCCGCATCATCATTCGATCCTCAAAACACCAGCACATCACCCCAGTCCTGAACCAACTGCATTGGCTCCCAATAGCCTCCAGAATCAAATTCAAAGCAGCCCTCAACATATACAAAATCCAACACAACCTTACCTCACTCACCCTCAAGAGCCTAATCCAAAGTAATACTAACATACATCCCAGACGATGCAGCACAGTGGACACCATCCAGACACCCAGCAACTATCTTAAAACCACCCAATCCACATCAAATAGGGCACTGTCTCTAGCAGCACCTGCCATCTGGAACTCCCTTCCAAATGACCTGAGAACCACCCATGACGCCAAGGACTTCAGGAAAAAGCTCAAAACCCACCTCTTCAAAGAACATTATGGAGCCATCACATAACACTCGCTTCCCCTACTCTTCTGTCCTCCCCCTCGCAGTCATTTCTACGCCCATACAGGAATCATCGCCCTCTAATCAATGTACATATGTAAACAATCCCCCCTTGTAAATAGTTAGCCTCAAACTCTTTGCCCCATTTACTGTAGGCTCCCCCAGGTCTGCCCTTGTAATATATCGTTACCAGCTCAACTTGTAACTTGTTAGTTCTTATGTAAACCACTTTGGTTGTATGATAAGGCGGTATATAAAATCAGTTAAATAAATATTCATCGGCAATCTTTTGTTTAGCTTTGAATGCTCTGCTCTTTGCTTCCCCCTCAAGTTGCCCCCCTCGGCGACTGCCTAGTTTGCCTGGTGGTTGGGCCAGTCCTGCAGCTAACGCAACTGAGCCAATAGGCTCCCAAATGTTTTACAGATAAATTATAAAATCTAGGTTCTGTGGCCATAAGAACTACATTATCTGATATTCAAGTATATTATGTTAGCTTTCTTAGGATTTAAAGGTATTCAAGCAATGTACCTGATGGGAAGACAAACCCTGGAACAGTTATTAAAGTCTTCAGGCTGGCTTGACATTTTTAAAGGACACTTTTTTGTCTAGGCTCCCATTTTGTGCTAAGTTCAAGCATATTGGCAACTGCATTACAAGAATAAAGACCATCCAATGAATTTTAAGGTCAAGTCATGTTACAGCACCTTTCCCATTAGCTGGTGTGAGAACGGATATTCAAAGGGCGCATCCATGGGCTACACCACACTATCTTGCATCTATCACTAGAAATGGTTTCACACATATATTTGTTCTCCTAGGTGTTTTACTGCAGCACTATCAGATGTGCGCAGCAAATTCACTCAGAGCTGTACAATGTTAGATAGAAATTGTTTCCAGACCAGCTTGTTCAACCTTGTCTTTAGCGCCGGCGCAGCCATCAGGCAAAGTAGGTAGTCAGGGTGCCAGTTTCTGGGCAGGGCAGGACTGGCCCAAGGGTTTCTGCCACCCTAGGCAGAAGCCCCAAACATGCTGCCCCCCGAGTCGTGCTGTTCCCCCGGCGGCGGGGTCAAGAGGGGGCACGGCTCAGTTCAGCAGCAGGCCATGTCTTTTGGCACACATGGCCTACCGTTTCTGACCCCCATTTGACATAACTTAGGGGGTTCAGAAGCAGCAGGTCATGTTTGCTGAAGCACATGGCCTGCCACCGAGCCTAGCCTCCCCCCCCCCCCCCCGCTGCCCACAGAAATCTACCGCCCTAGGCGGCTGCCTAGTGGACAGACCGGCTCTGCTTCTGGGGGATGGCAGAGAGAAGAGCAAGCAAACCTAAACAATAGATTCTGACAGCCAGGGAGAGCATATGGCTTAAGGTTTGCCTAGGGTGCCAACTCTGGGGCTAGCCCTGCTCCTCACAGCCAGTGGAATGTCTTTGGTCAGCTCAGGAACTCCCCAACGTTCATGCTGCCGTGTTACCTGCTCCTCCTTCATGTGCGACACAGCTAAGCAAGCCTCCTAAGCTCTATGTCATTGTTGGTGCCAATGATCAAACATAGCCTTGGGCTGCACATTCCATTATGTTATTCTCTGTCTTCACCATGTTTCCAGGGCAACTGCTGACATTCAAAATGATGTTCCAGCAAAGAATTGTTCCGTGTTAGAAGATAATTGATTTTGATTAATTTTTGCGCGCACGTGCAATTGGCCTAAGAGTTTGAAGAGTCTGCCTAACCGATATCCAGAGCTGGGGTTTATTTTTGTGAAATTGCACATGACAAAATCGCACCTTGCCTTCCCAATTACCCTGTGCTTTCCAGGGCTCTGTGTAATAACATACAGCTTCCGTTGCCTGTAGTGTACATCAGTTTTGGGATCCAGAGTCTGACAGACAGATTAACTAGGGAGCAGACGTTGCCAGCAGATAAAAAGCGCTGACCCACCCCCCTCTGTTTTTGAGATCATGTACCATTAATAGGAGGCAAAAGTCACCAAATGGGGGGGGAGGACATAGCGTTCCATCATAGGTTGACATGGACGGTTCACTTGGCCTGGCATTTGCATTAGGGCGAGACTACAGTAAATGTTTATTAAATATGCAACATCCTTTCCAGACCTATCTGCGCTGAGATGTTTTGTTGTTCCTGTACATCGCTCCTGTGCTTGCAGTATGAGCGAGGAGGTGACTGCATGCAGTCAGCAGCCTAATATTCAGTACAGGAGTCCTAGGGATGAATCCCAAAGCTGAAATCCCGACACTGGGCATTCTGGGCTTTACGAGACTGAGTAAGTTATAGCTAGAAAATATTGGCTGTATATAGGTCAGTCATAGAGTTGCTAATGAACCTGTACCTAAAGAGAATTTAGAAGCTTAAACTCTTGCATTATGGGTCAGAGGGAAGCAAATATATTAACTAGAATCCAAAAGCCAATGATGGGCCTTTCTGCACAGGTGAACCCAGTTAGTAGGGGCGGGAATAGAAGGGGTTTCTCCCGTGTTTTTCTGGAAGGACTGTGTAATAGGTAGGAAGAAAGTCACAAAATATCTGTGCAAAGGCCCTGATTCACCTCTGCTGATTGCAAGCTAAAAAGTGTAAAATCTAATGGTCACTGCTGTGTCCCATTGCATCATCCCATGTGCCTGTCGGACAGAACACAGTTCTAAGGAGTTGCTGTGATGACCTTAAGATCTGAGCAGGAGCATACCAAGCCAGCAGTGCACCCTGTGCAACCGGTGAACCTGCAACTCCCTAGAAACCCACTTTTGTCAGGCTTTCTGGAAGCCTAGTGATGACATCATTATCTCGTCTGTACTTGTGGCCTGTGCAATTGCACCATTCGCATGGCCCTTGGTACAGCCCTGAATCTGAGAACTCCCAGGGTTTGCTTTGGCTAAAAAGCTTGCTGCCGCTGCCATTTCAGTTTGCAAGCACCTGCAGAGGTAGCAATGTTTTATCTCTTCCCAGCTACCCTTATGGAGCTGGACAGTCGCTCACCCACCCCTGAAGTCATGGTTTAAGGGATCTCCCTTGGAGGTTTGTGGCTGGCACAGCTAGTCTAGAAGGAGCCCCCTGCAAAGATATGTCAGCTGGCCCTAAATAATGATGCAACCACTGGAGGTACTTCTGGGAGGTGGAGCAAGTGCCCCCTCCTACAAGGGCAGCCCTTGCTAGGCAATTGCCTTGTCTGCCTAATGGGAAGTCCACCCCCCTGTGTGTGGGACTGTCCTGATTCCATCTGTGATTTCTGAGAGGAGTGTGGTTTCTGAGAGGAGAGACTCTTTGTTGAAGAGCTGGGCATTTGTGAGTGACCACTACCTTGCTAGGGTTCGGGACAGGGCCCTTTTATTAAGACTGGTGACTGGTTAGCATGTAGCTGGGAACACTAACATGCAAGCATAAGAACATAAGATATGCCATACTGGGTCAGACCAAGGTCCATCAAGCCCAGTATTCTGTTTCTAACAGTGGCCAATCTAGGTCGTACGTACCTAGCAGTTTCCCCAAAAGACACAGGTTCCGCAATGCTTGTACTGGTTCAAGCATTGATATCCTGGGTCCCTTCTTAATAATGGTTTATGGACCTTTCCTCCAGGAACTTGTCCAAACCTTTTTTAAACCCAGCTACACTAACAGCCTTTACTACATCCTCCGGTAACAAATTCCAGAGTTTGATTATACGTTGAGTAAAAAAATATTTTCTTTTATTAGTCTTAAATAGTTTACCTGTAGCTTCATTGCATGTCCCCTAGTCTTTCTATATTCTGATAACATAAAGATTTTTTAAGCATGGCAGCTACTGTGCAGTAAAACAAACGCTAATCGGCCATGGCGCAGTGGGACAGGGAGTGGGTGGAGTGTGGATATGGAGAGCACATTGCTACTAGCGCGAGAGCTTCTGCTGCTCATTCGGTGGCAATGTGGCCATTAGCATGAGTTCACCTCTCTGGGAGTGCTTAGGTGAACCCGCCATAGCGAGGTACAGGTTAGTGCTCGTGTCTGAGTGTTACGCCTTCAAGGGCTGACGTGGCGGCTTTGCACTTCACGTGCATTTGTTTCATTGTTAGCTGCAAAACCTTCCCGAGTTTTAGTGTAAAGAGGCCCTTCATTCCCTGAGACTATGGTAATGCCTGGGCTCTCTTCACTTCCCAGCATGTCTTACGGGTTTGCGCCTTATGCCACAGCAGACCTCAAGGCAACTTCTGAATCAATGGAGATCACTGCTGTGGATTTACTGATGGGCTAAGAGAATCTTTTAACAAAATGGTTAGGAAAAATATATGCCCAAATTTGATTTAATTGGCAGAGAACAGTTTCTGGTCCCTGGAGGAGATATCGTGCAGTAATTTTTCTCCTGTTTTCTTTCAGATTAAAATGGATTGGTTCCTTGAGTGTAAGCAAAGCTTATCCATCATGCCTTGAGACTGTCGATAGAGCGCGGCTTTCTAAGGTCTGACAAGCTGACTCACTTGCAAAATCCAATCTGTCTTTGTGAATCTTTGAAGCAATCCATTACTGGGGCTTAGTGTTTGCCTTTTCCTTCTCCTTCCCCTTCCCCAGCCGACATCCTCCATCAGACCATGGAATATACTCTACTGTACTCCATGATAGTACGGTATTGTTAAAGGTCTGAAGCAAGTACGTTTTCCTTAACCTCTATCTTGCAGAGTGTCAGACCCCAGTGGACTAGAACAAAATCAATAACCAAGGAGGTTTCCATGGGAACCTGATATCCTCTCCAGAAAGAAACCAAAAAGAGAAAACTTAAAAAGAGGGATTCATTTTATATCTAAGTATTTTTTAAATTGGCAATGCAGTGCAATATGTGCCTTAGAGTCAATGCTGACTCCTGGTGACCGGATGTAGATTGCCAGGCCTTTCTTCCGAGGCAATGGAGGGTTAAGTGACTTGCCCAAAGTCACAAGGAGTGCCAGTGGGAAATGAACCCTGGTCTCTTGGTTACCAAGCCAGTGCTTTAACCACAGGGTTTCAAAACAAATTATACATATGGGGGCAATTTCCAAGCTGCCCACATTCATGAAAAGCGCATTCTTTGCTGCATTTTTCTAAGGGAAGGCATGCATAAACATAACTATTTATTTTATTTTTATTTAACAGGTTTTATATATAATCAAAGCGGTTTACATTGAAACTTAAACTTGGTAATGTATATTATGCAGAGACATTGATAACTTGGATTATTCTGAGGCAATGGAGGGTCCAAGACATCAAAAAGGTTAGATAGAATGTGTCACATTCCTCCTCACTTCTCACCACCACCAAAATATTGTCTATTAGACAACTTTTTGGTGGTGGTGAGAATCGAGGAGGAATGTGACACATTCTATATACCCTTTCGATGTCTAGGACATCTGCACCTTGCCCACTCACAATCTTAAATGACAGAGGTGTAAGGCAGGGGTCTCCAAATCCAGCCCTGGAGGGCCACAAACCAGTCAGGTTGGCAGGATCTCTCTAATGCATATATATCTCATGCATATTTATTAGGGATATCCCGAAAACCTGACTGGTCTGCGGCTCTCCAGGACCAGGGTTCCCTACCCCTGCTTTAGAGCATACCTGGCCATGGATTCCTAAGTAAACATCCTGCGGAGGGCTGTGGGGGCACGCCTTCCTGAAAAATGCCATTCTTGGAGGAGATGTCACTGAAGACAAGTCTTCAGGAGTTGCAAGTTGCTAATGTAGAGCCCGATATTCAGTCAGTATTTTTAAAGCGCCTGGCCACCACAGTGCCGGAATCTGGATATCCTCTGGTGGTGAATATGCGAGGTCAGTATTGATTGGCACAGCTATCCAAACAGCAGCGATATTCGGCCACTCTCTGGATAGCTGAACCAGTTAAATTTAGGAGAACGTTTATTCTGACCTAACTTTGTGATGGAAAATTGCCATTTACCAAATAAGTATTGGGACTGCCCTCGCCTCACCCAATGACTGCTGTGGTGCTCTCTGGACAGTGTCACGGCAATTAGAAGGATTATTCAATGAATATCTCTCTCAGCGTGTCCTGACAACCGGAGAAACTGTTTAGAACAGGGGTGGCCAACTCCGGTCCTAGTACACCATGGTCCAGCCTGGTTTTTCAGGATTCCCTAATGAATATTCATGAGGTGTATTTGCATCCACTGCCTCCCATTGTATGCTGAGGCCTTTGAGGGTGGGGGGATGTGAGAGGTGTTCAGGAAGCAGGGCTTTGTGGGGGATGTGTAATTTTAGAGGAGGCAGTACATTACCTATTTAAGGGCTTCTCCCACCATTACATACACAAGCAAGTGTTTCAGCTTTCCTTTTCACTCACAGTAACGCTATAATGGCTTTTTGCTGACATATTTTAGGCTGTCAGAGATAAATGATCACACACAGTAACCCTTTAGGTTAGGAGATGTGAAAAAGTCTGAGGCAAGCATGGCTTCTACCAGATAGGTCACTTCCCCACTGGGACAGTAGATGTGCAACACACAGTCACTGGGTCCTGGTGCGAGTGGCATACTAAAAACCAGAGCCTCCTGTTTAAGTGCTGATGCCCTTTTTGAAATCCTGCAGGAGTGGGTACTGCGCTACTGATGCCCTTAGGTTGATGCAAGCAACACTCAATTTCCTCCTGGTCCATTTCTTGCTGTCCTGCATGAGTTGACCCCACTCTTGGTGATGTTAGAATCAGTGTCATAGCTGAAAAACTGGCCCCCAGGCCAGGGTAGATCTCCAGTGGCAGCGGAGTTGTCAGATAGAGTGGGCAAGGCAGGCGACTGCACACAGCAGCAGCTGAGAATAAGCCAATGTGTCTTATCAAGAGGGCAAGACACCAGGCCGCAGCTGTAGGACACAGGTTGCAGCTATAGAAGCTCTCTGATGCGCTTAAGCAGCCCTTGGATGAGGAGGTAGGCCAGCCGACAGTGTCAGTTGAGGGGGTTCACCCCATTGACTACCCAAGGCACCACTTGGTTGGGCAACAGGGTTGCCTGGTAGGTCAAAATTACATTGTAACTTAAACTTACATTAGACCATTATTAAAGAACAATAAACTAGACCCTCTACGAGTAGAATCATACAGGCCAATATCCAGCATCCCACTATTAGCCAAAATAATCGAAAAAGTAGTCCAACGTCAAATACAACAACATATAGACACCGAAGCTCCACTTGATCCAGCTCAACATGGCTTTAGGGAAGCCCAAGGAGTGGAAACCCTCCTCATCACTCTCTTCAATACATTAATCACTGGAATAGACAATATCTGGCAAGGATTCATCCTTATATTCATGGACATCTCAGCTGCGTTCGACTCAGTCAGTCACCAAATACTTCTTAACCGTCTTAATGAAAAAGGAATACATGGCTCTGCACTGAAATGGTGCAACTCCTATTTATCTAACCGATGGCAACAGGTAAAGATTAACGAGAAAACATCAGACCCATTCCTGCAAGATCAAGGAGTACCACAAGGCTCCTCACTTTCAGCATTAATGTTTAACATTTATATGCAACCTATCTGTGACCTCATCCGTTCTTTTAAAGTTAACTGCTTAGCCTATGCAGATGATATTCTCCTGTTCATGCCATTCTCCATCAACCATCCTGATTTCACTCCACTGATTCAATGTTTCCAAGCAGTAGAAGACTGGCTCCTCACACAGAACCTAAGAATCAACCACAGTAAGACCGATGTCATGTTTATCACGAAGAACCAAAACTTCACACCCCCTTCTACATTAAAGATAAAGAACAAGGAATTGGCAGTAAAACCTACCATACGATACCTAGGCATCACCCTTGACCAGCGTCTCAATATGAAAACTCACATAAAAAATATAACGAAACTAATATACCACAAGATACTGTGGCGGCGCCCCGTCCGTCTAGGCGGCTGCCTAGTGGGGTGCGCCGGTCATCACTCTTTTTGTGTAGTTGTGGCCTGCTTTGTAAGCAGTACGAGTGGATGAGGACACAGGACAATTTGTAAAAATAAATTGCTTTTTTTTTTTTTCTTCATGGAATCAATTTTTGACAAATGACCATGATAAGGCAAACCAAAAATATAACCAAAAATAGGATACTTTCTCCAGTAACTTTCTTAGCAAAAACTCTCCAAGTAGTTTTCTCCACTCTTGTTAACTTTGCCTTCTTCCATTTAACAAAACCAGCATAATACTGTTAAGTGCACAGTTCAACAAAACTTCAATAAGACAGTTTTGAATTCACATTCTCAGCTGCTGCAGATTAGGATACCAACCATGTGCTGCCTCTTAGTTTAAAACCAATAGCCTTCTTAACCGGGCTTTAGCAGTGGTAAAACTGGCTGCTTTTAAACACGAGGTTTCTATCTTTTTGTCTGCCCTTCTCCTAGGCATTCATTGATACCAGCACATATGTTATCTTCTTAACCTGTATCATACAGCCTTCCATAAAAGCATTAAACATTGCTCACACAAAGTCCACACTCCATTGACTCTGCTGAAGACACTGGACTGTCTGGATAAAGCTCCACTTCCATTTCCTCCGGTGAACTATAAAGCTCAGGGCTTGGGGCAACTTCTGGCACACTCTGCTGCACTTCTTTTAAAAGTTTAAAAAGCTTTCCCCATTTTAGATTCTGGCTTCCCCTTTTAACTGGGTCAGAACCTCTTGCCCTTCTCTCCCTTAACAACTCCACTTCAGGAAATATAGGAGTTGTTTGGTTGGCAGAAACCCTCCTTTTATCAGACTTTCTGTACTGTCTGTTCAAAGGCCCAGGACTTGAGCTGCTGCATTTAGAATCAGACGTATAGTCCTGACTTCTTCCCCAGCTCCTTTCTTGCCCACAACCTTGACACTTGCCTTGGGAGTTGTGGCTGGTCCTCTTTGAACCACCAGGTCTCACAGCCTTGTAATGCTGCCTCTTCCCCTAGTCTCTCTGGACTCTCTGCCTCTCCGCCTGGCTTCTGGCCTGCAGTCTTTCCTGCCCTCTGGCAGTCTCTCTCTGCAGTCCTTCCTGTGCCTGAGCACGTCCTGCTTGTTCTGCTGGTTCACTTCCTTGTTCTGCCGGTTCTGCCTCACTTCCTGTGTGATGCAGCTTAAATGTTCTGTGGCTTGTTTCCTTCCCTGGCCCCACTCTCTCTCTGCCTGCAACTATTCTAGAGGCTGGGTGTGGCTTCAGGCTAGCCCTGCTAGTGTGTGCTTTAGTTTCTCTTTCTACCTGGGAGCTATGCTTTGGTGAGCCCATCCCCCGTTTATGAAAAAAAAACTCTTTTTTTTCAGTTTTAAAGGGCTCTGCTGCATGTGCATCACCACAATACGCACACTACGACACATACGACTTCTACTAGAACCTACGAATTTCAGAACCATCTTCCAAGCCTTAGTTATGCCACATCTAGATTTTGCAAATGCAATCCTTTATGGGCTCCCTCAATCTACTTTAAATCCTCTCCAATTAGCGATGAATACTGCCGCCAGAGTGCTTGAAGGAATATCTAAGTCAGACCACATAACTCCAATCCTGATAAAACTTCACTGGCTACCAATCAATGCAAGAATCCAATACAAAATCATAATCACCACCTTTAAAGCCTTAAACAACCAAGCACCCTCAACCATCACTAACCTACTACACACCCAAGCCCTCAACAGAGCCAGAAGAACATCAGCAATAAATACCCTAATCATCCCGAAAATAACAGTCAAATACACCAAGGAAACATCTAAAAGAGCCTTTAGCATTCATGCCCCAGTAGCATGGAATACCCTCCCACCAGAATTGAGAGCCATAACTAGTCTAACACAATTCAGGAAAAGTCTTAAGCACTACCTATTCCTAAGTTATTTTCCAGTATAAATGCTCCAAGAGAAATAGTCACTTCATGTTCAGTTCCAGTGAATTTTGACCGCGCTTAATGTATATAGTTTACTGTATATGTATATGATTTATACCGACTCCCCTGTTTCTTCCAAGTTTTCAAAACCCTGTTAAATGTAAAATGTACTACAGTTACCTTGTATGTATATGTTTTTGTTCCATGTGAACCGCGCTGATGACAATAGTGCGGTATATAAGAGATGTTAAATAAATAAATAAATAAAAATAAAAATAAATAAATAAACGGGGACATTAATAACTTGGATTTTTTGGAGGCAACAGAAGGTTAAATGACTTGCCCAATGCCACAAGGAGTACTAGTGGGAATCAAACCCTGATCTCCTGGTTTCCATGCCAGTGCTGTAACCAATTTTACAACATTTTGATATTTCTTGTATTCATTATGTTTTGTATTCTATTTTATTTTGATGATATTAGTAGTATGATGGGAGCTGTCCTGTCCTTTGGTGGAATTTGGCATAAAATGGCATAGGCTTTCATATTTATTTATTTATTTATTTAACAGCATTCTATACCGTTTTATCCTAAAGTCAAAGCGGTTCACAGCAAATGGAATATGACATTAATATTCACACAGTTTCTCCTCCCTCCTGTATAGGCTGTCGCATGTTCCTCGCCTTTTCTCGTACGCACACTGTCTCTCTACAACTATACACCCTCTCACTTCCTGATCCCCCCTCCAGTATTTCCAGATGATTTCAAAATTTTCCAGCCCAAAGTCAGTTGAAAAATAGCTCAAAACATAGCCTACCTTTAGTCCTACTCTCCCTTTCCCTACCTTCTATGTCCCATTGGTCAGCTCCCAAATGCTGCTCTGGACCTGACCAATCAGATGCAGCCAGGGTCTGTAACCCTTTCTGAAGTTGGAGTTTGCCTTTTTTTCATTTTATTAAATCTTTTTTTTTTTGGTAGTTTTCTCTCCCAAAGCAGCAAGAGCAAATACCCCAAAAACCCACAATCTGTGAATCTTTCCTGCGGCACCTGCTAAAAGTGTTGCCCATATTGGCAGGAAGACTGTGGAAATGGCAATACTTTCCCACCGTCTCTCTCATATGCACACACACACCAACATGGTTTCTTTTCTCTCTTGTGTACTCTATCACTCCCCATTCACCCTTGCAGTAGGTCTATGCAATAATCCTGAAGGAGTCGGACAAAACAACCTGAATGTCAAACTTCAGTGACTATAAATCATGTGTCTTGACTTTGGAATAGTTCCCTTGGGACTATGACGTTTTGGTGAATGAAGGAAAGCAACTTAGTCTCCGAGAACCTGATCATCTCTTCTGCTAATTGGTTTCTACTTCCATGTCATCCGTATTTGAAGATTATGTGCTATACTAATTAAATGCTAATTAGCTTCTATGAAATCTGTAATTTTCTGTATTAATGAGCTACGATGCAGATAAGCTGTCTATAAATTTGTAATATGGTCATCATTTGCTTTTAATTTTTTCTTTTTTTTTTACATGGCTCTTTCTTAATGCTCATTTGAGTCTTCAGCTCAGTCAGAAACTTCATCCGGGGTGTTTTTTTCACTCATTTTATATTTCTTGTACGTACCTACCTACCAAGTCTGGTTATGGCATGGACAATTCTGGGCTTTTTCTGGAACCCTACAATAATGGGTCCTGACTTGGCCACTAGGTGTCACTCTTAAGGAATGGCCAGGACTCCCTCCTCCTGAGAGCAGTGAACCCTGGACATCTTCTCTGCTGATTAGCCTCCACTTCCCTATCATCTGTATTTGAAGATTATGTGCAGTCAACCTGGGGCGTAGAAGACCTAGCCTTGAAATCAGACTAAGGACTTCTGCATGCAAGCGGACAGTACTTGCCACCGAGTCTGTTGTTATTGTTTTAAATAGAATCCGTGCAGCCAGCAGGTAATTCTTTCATCTATGAACCTGCCCCTTATGATTTACACTATTTAAACACTGGTTACAGTTTCTGATACTTCATGCCTTCCTTAGTGATCCATGTTAGCCCTACTCAGATACATCCCCAGTGCTCCACGAATGACTGAGATTATTTATTATTATTTACATTCTCTTATATACCGCGCTATTCTGCATCAGTGCGGTTTACATTGAACAAACTGAAATTACATTGAACAGGGCATTATAACTTGGAGATAACTATTTTACAGGGAACATGGGCTATGGAGGGTTAAGTGGCTTGCCCAAGATCACAAGGAGCAACCTGTGGGACTAGAAACCCCAGTCCTTCCGGCCCAAGGTTGCTGTCCTCTAGTGGGATTTGAACCCCCGACCTTCCGGCCTGAAGTACCTTGCCCCAACCACTAGGCCACTCCTCCACTCCACTGTGACTTAGGGAGATCATACTGAAACAAAACATCCATAACTCAAACACATAGCCAATGTATGATTACCCGAGGTTCTTCATGGTCACGATGACTGGATAAGGGGTTTTCTTTGCACTACTAGAAGACTGTAGGCATCTCAACCCAAATCTGCAAAATGTTCCTGTGTTCCGGCAACATTCAGCGAAGTGACATTGAGATCGTGACGAAACTCGAGTCTGGGAACAACTTCTGGTGATAGCCTGAAGCTCTAAGATTAGTGGCTTCAAATTTTAAAGGCATTTTTCAAAAAAAGTTATACAAAAGAAATAATAGGCTTGAAAATATGCAATTATAACATGTAATGAGCCTATATTGATATGGAGAGAGAGCAATTATATGAATATATGCAACTAGAGAAATCTCATGTCATTCTTAAATCATTTTCAGTGTTCACATTTCCCTGCAACAAGGTATGATTACAACAGGAATGGTTAGAGAGAGACCTCAGGGTGCCACATCATCCCAAGACCTTCTCCTCAGGAATGCAGAAGCATTTTTACAGGGGTAGAGAAAGCATAACCAGGATAAACAGGGTACTGTTATCTCAACAGGAAATGCAGGCCTACAGATTCCAGAATTCCTAAAGACATCCCCAAACTTGGGTCTGCCAACTGAAGGCAGAACATAAGGTTAGGGAAACTGGGAATTGGATTTAGCTCATACCTTTACTCAGAGTTTGGGGCGAGTTATATTCAGGTACAGTAAAATAAGGAAGCCTGTCAACATTTTATGGTACCTCGTTTTTTGACTTTGACCACAGTCATTAACTGGCCAATGGCAAGGCAGAGATCTAAATTCATGTTGACATCATACTATACTCTACTCTGATCTCCCTCAGCATTGAACTGAACTGAACCAGCCCACTACCTATAGGAAAGAAAATGATAAAGGCAAACCTAAGTGTCAGGGGGCGTCGAGGAGTCATAAAAAGTGAGAGTCAGGATTCATTCATTAATCCCTCTTACCTGTGCCAGCAGTTTGAGTACATTAGATGAACAGTTCAAAAGTTATTAGGGCAGGACAGACATCTGCTGATGGTTTTTTAAGGCCAGCTTCCCTATAGAAAAGAAAGTTACATTTGGAGATCTGTGGTTTATCAAGTTTCTAGATGGCTGCTGAAGTAGTTAGATGTTGGGTTTCCCATTTAGGAAGCTAGGAAAGGAAAGGAAAGGAATGGAAAATAAAACAAAAGATATTATAATGCCTCTATACCGTTCCATGGTGAGACCGCACCTTGAATATTGTGTGCAATTCTAGTCACCGTATCTTAAAAAGGATATAGCATTATTAGAAAAGGTTCAGAGAAGAGCCACCAAAATGGTAAAGGGGATGGAAGGATACTCCTATGAAGAAAGGCTAAAAAGGTTAGGGCTTTTTAACCTGGAAAAGAGACGGCTGAGGGGAGATATGATAGAAGTCTATAAATTAATGAACGGAGTGGAACGGGTAAACGTAGATCGATTGTTTATGTTATCAGAATATAGAAAGACTAGAGGACATACAATGAAGCTACAGGGTAAACTATTTAAGACTAATAAAAGAAAATATTTTTTCACTCAACGTGTAATCAAACTCTGGAATTTGTTACCGGAGGATGTAGTAAAGGCTGTTAGTGTAGCTGGGTTTAAAAAAGGTTTGGACAAGTTCCTGGAGGAAAGGTCCATAAACCATTATTAAGAGGGGACCCAGGATATCAATGCTTGACCCAGTACAAGCATTGCGGAACCTGTGTCTTTTGGGGAAACTGCTAGGTACTTATGACCTAGATTGGCCACTGTTGGAAACAGGATACTGGGCTTGATGGACCTTGGTCTGACCCAGTATGGCATATCTTATGTTCTTATGAAGCTGCCTGAATTATCATGAGTCAACCACTAGAGTTCCTACTTGACTTTATATCAAAATGACAGACTAATCCAGTTCTGATTTTACCCTGTTACATGCATGGACTTGAAATTCTGATTGTCCCATTGAGTTTCCCGAGGAAATCGGAACTACAAATCCATGTATGCAGTAGTGGAAGACCAGGGCTGGATTAACATGGAGTCAGGTGATAGCTCTATTAGCCAATCAAACAAAAGAAAATGGATAAATAAAATGACTTGCCTACAGTCACCATAATTTAGGGATAGAGCTGACATTAGACCTGATTGATGGGGATGGGAGATGGAAAGGGTTAAAAGATCAGATTTACGAATCAAGAAAACACATATACATACACATATGAAGATGATTAAGCCAATGTTTATGACTAATCCTTTGATTTTATCCTTAGGGTATCAAATATCTGGCTGTTCTTTTTTCCAGAAGCTCTTAAAAGCACAATTTGTCTCCCCCCTCCAGGGGGGCTAACCTGGATATTCCATGCCGTTGGTCGGTTTGGGTTGAGTATCTGAGAAAGTCTGGCCTAATAATTGATCTAACTTTTAACTGTGTTATGATTTCAAAATGGGTTTTAATTGGACAGAAAGGAGTAATATTAGTTTCATCAGAGATCAGATGAGATTCAGTATTCATTAGGTTTTAGTGATTATATTGTATTTTCATTTTTATTTTGTTTTATTATTTCTTTGGTATTATTGTATTGCCACCTATCCTTCATTGTAGTGGTCAAAGACCAGGATATAAATAATGTAATAAAATTAAATAAATAAATGGTTACGCTAAACATAAGCAGTCGCTTGTGAAAAACAGCACCCCAGGACACGGTTGCTTTCAGCATCTCTCCACCCTCAATCCCCTGTTGAGCTTGCATGCTCGCAAATTTGCAGACTGACTCTAAAGGTCAAAGTGACTCCCAGGGCAGTTGCTCTTCCTGCCCACCACTTATGAGGGCCCTAATTAAAATTTAAGGCTTCCCAACTGTCAAGTAAAAGCTGCACACACCGGAGAAGGAGGTGAAGAGGAGGGCTGGGAAATATGGCATTAAGTTTGCCTTTAATGGGATAGCTTTGGAATTCAAAAGCTTTTTTTTTTTTTTTTTTTATCAGGAAATGACCTTGCAGGTTTATAGCAGTACAATCAGCAGATAGTACCAGGTCCCAGCTGTGTCCTGTAGCTTCCCAGCAAATTCCCAGAAAGCTGGGAAGGAGGCTGAGGGGTAGAGGAGAAAAGGGCTTCATACATTTAAAAAAAAAAAAAAAAAAGCTAGGTTGGAAAAGGTTACATGTCAAACTCGATCTAGCAAGTCATCCTTTTAACCAAAGACATGGCAGATGTTGCACTATGAAAAGGAAGACACAAAACCATTTTAAAGTTTTTCATCTTGAAATGCCTATCTTACAACAGACCATTCTTCATGCTGTTTCATGTCAGAAATCATCCCTCCCCATGCCCCTTTGAAGTTAAGTAGCATGTAAAAAAAACCGTACAGGATGGATAGTTCAGTTGTAAAAAAGGACTGGATAGTTACAAAGATTTCTATGGTCGGTACCAGTGCTGACCATATAAGGGAAGGGAAATTGGGTTTAGCTCTGCCTTTCCCGTAATAGTTCATGGTGCGTTTCCTTCGGGTACAGTCGGTAATTTCCTGCCCCTGGCAAGTTTGTACCTGAGGATTAAGTGACTTGCCCAAGATAACTTGTGAATCAGGTTTCCCTGATTCTCAGCCCACATCTCTAACTCTCAGGCTACTCTTCGTTGCTTTTTAAATTTGGATGGATTATATGCATAATTTTATCTGTAGACCAAGAGGAGGTGTTAGGGGATTGCTAGGGACTGACAATAAACAAAATTCAGCCGTTCCATATATAACATCTACTCATAAATGCCAGATCAACAAAATAGCAGCCAAATAACATATGCATATGAACGGCAAAGTGATCACTGCTTATACACATATTCAACGATGCCCTTTAGAAGGGGGGGGGGGGACATCCACCAGTAACTATACCAATAAAGCAAAGAGTCACTGCTAGAAATTGGTCCTCTGGGTCTATGCCAATTCCTGGCAACTCAGCAGCTCCTGAGTCGTCTTGGTAGTATAACCAGAAGTAGATTGCCAGACCTTTTGTCTGCAGCATTGGAGGGTTAAGTGACTTGCTCCAGTCTCTTGGTTACAAGCCAGTGCTCTAACCACTAGGCTACTCCTCCTCGCCTCAGTCCCTTATACAGTATTTTAAGTCTTTTCAGGTCAGGAACAATAATCTAATCAGAAGTTAAGCCGATCCATTTTTACCAACTATTTTTTATTCCAGTACTTGATTCTCGCACTTACAATAAACTTCCCATAAATCTAGCTACTCCTTACCCTCCCTGTCTATTAATAATTCAATTCTATAATCCACTAGCACTTGACCGACTTCAGAACCAATCTTACAGCCATCTCGGTTACCAACCGCAATCATCTCCAGCAATAGAACTACCTCAGCCTTCTCCTAACTTCTGTCCAAAGTGCCAAGTTTTCAACTTTTTCTGAAAGGTGAGGTGATTTCTCTCCAACTGCAAATCAAGCGTCACTGAATTCCCAAAGGCAGACCCTGGGCGGCAAATGCATTGTACGGAACTGTCAACAGAAGATACTGGGATGATCTTAGACATCTGACTGGCTCACATGGTCGTAACAGAACTCAAAGATACAAGGGTAACTTGAGAGAGAGTGACTGAAAAAACCAAGTATTTGATTGTAAGTTGGATGCATAGCTCACCTGGGAGCCAATGACTGGCCATTAGAATCGAAGGAGAAGTAATTTAAAATAGCAGATTAGATGTTCTTGTTGTTCAGAAAATCCCTAACCACAGACTTCAGTGTTAACGCGAGTTGCAAAATGCATACTAGCCAAGATGACTACAATTCTCTGTCGGTGAATGTTGGCATGGCTGTTTGTGTGAGAGAATGGCTAGGAGGGTGTATGTGGGTGAAGGAATCAGTGGGTGGCATGAGTGACTGAGCTGATAGATGGGATGAATAAACAGGAGGAGTGTTGGGTAAGATGACTGGGTGTGTAATTGTGTGTAGTGCGCCTGCATAAGTGAATAAAAGAGTAGGGTGACTGAGTGAATAGGGGGTGAATGAGTTAGTCATGTGAGTGACCTATATGGGTGGGGAGATGCAAGTGGATCAGGAGTGTGAATGAGTGTGGTGTGTCTGTGAGGGGAACATTTTTGTTGGATTTAGTTTTATTAGTTTGATTAATCACTTTTCATTTAAGACATCAAAGCGGCTTACAAATACAATAAATGCATATCAATACACAGGTAAACTACAGAAGAAATATATATATACACAGTGTATTAAAAATACACATAAATTAAATATAATTGCAACATATAATGAAGCACAAAACATAAATGATATTCTAGATACAAATGCATGCCCATGGAGAAAGGCCAGATTTCAAGTGGGGGCCCCTATGGTAAAGGGAAAGATAAGAAATCATCTGCTCCACCCCCTCCTCCACACAACTTCCCCTGTCCAGATTTTCCACTCTGTTTGCCTTTGCTGTTTGTCTTGTATTTCAACTGGTTCCAGGGTGCAGCAGCAGCAGCAGCCCCATTACCAAAATTCAGCATGGTACTTGCTGTCAGAGCCCTGCGGCACTCCATCCTCTGCTTTCGTACAGGCTGTGACCATGGAAGCTCCTGTGAGCGGAAGGGTAGACCACCACAGACCTTGTCAGCATGAAAGGGCCTGTACTGAATTCCGGTAGTGGGCTTGCTGCTGGTACTACAGACTCGGGCCCAGACGGAAGCACGACACTGGCAGCAATGCTCCACTCAGGGCTGGCCCTAGGGTTGGTTTGAAGTGTTGGAGCCCTAGGTGAACCTCAGCTTTACATCCCCCTCTAGCTGTCAAAATTTATTATTTGGCTTTCAGTGGCCTGCTTTTGCTGCCCTCCAGAGGTTGCTGCCCTAGGGGCCGGCCCTGGTTCCAGTGTCTGTCAAAATTAGGCAATTGCCTTTAATGCCAATGTGCCTAAATACTATGAAGTTAGACTGCAGCTCCTTTCCTGAACATCCCTGAGATCTAATGAAAGAATTTTCTAAAGAGATGGGGGCAAGTAGCTAAAACCTGAGGGCCAAATTCTGAAAGGCACACCTGAGAGGGGTATTCATTGGCCCTACGCAGATAGCGCCACTAAATATTTTGTGACCTCCTTAACATTATTCAGATAGTGCCAGGGCAGATCGAGGGCACAGCTTGGGAGATTTTCAGCACCGCTATCCAGATAAATATCTGCATAACTTAGGACAGCAAAAAAAAGCTAGATAGCAAAATCGAGATATTGAGTAACGGGCACTATCCAAAGATTGGGCAGTGTTTAAAAAAACTGCTGACAGCCAGTGAGTGGTTTCAAATCTGATAACAAGAGGATGAGGAACTTCAGGTAAATCTGCATCCATGTGGGTTTATGTGGAAGCGGCAGGATCTAATTCCTGTAAAGCTCTTAGGGGCCCTTTTACTAAAGTGTGGTGAGGAGTTAACGCACAGTTTGGCAGATATTAACCGGATGCTCAACCTGCTGTTACAGTTAATGCACGCCAGTTTCCGTACTAACTGCGCCTCACGTGGTAAGATGCTAAATGGATGGGTTGGGGCAGAGTGTGGGCATGGCGTGCACAGAATGGGGGTAAACACTGTCACTGTCTCAGCACAACTACAATTATCGCCACCTGAACAAGTGGCATTAAGTGCACCCACAGTAATAGTACCCACATTGCGTTATAGTGCAGCACAGTAAATGCCAGGAAAATGCTGCCCACGCCCCCCACTGTTAACGCAGTAGCTTTGCACTTAGTACTCGTGAATTCAGATGCGATATGCGGAACCACAGCAGACTTTAGTAAAAGGGCCCCTTAATCAGGAAGGTCAAGACTTTGAACATCATTCCACACATGGTATGGAGCCAGTGAATTTGGCCATGCAGGAATCCCATGGTCTTGGCTTTTTGCCCCAAAGAGTAATTTTGCTGCTTTATTTTATATACTAAGGGGATATATTTCAAGGATACCACAGTGCTGCTCTGATATAGGGTATTACAATAATCCTATGCATTATAGAATCAATGAATGGACCACCACTCAAGCTTTTTCTTTTTCAGAAAAGAGCCGCAGCTGATGTGCATGGTGAAGATAGTAAAACCTTATCTGGATTGAGAAGGAATTGTGACTATGCATAGTGAGCTTGGAAACTAGTTTAATGCCTAGACTACAGGTGTCTTTAGGAGGAAGCTGCCTAGATCCAGGGTTCTCCTAGGACAAGCAGGATGTGTCAGCCACACCTGGTGACGTCATCCGACGGCGCCGTGACGGAAGTGCTCTCTAGCTCAGATGTTTCTGAGCATGTGTGAGGTGACCCCACCTCCCTGGTCCGCCCCCAGCACGACCAGTTTCAATTCTTCCGCCTTTGCCTCAAGACGGATCTCAGCTCTCTCTCACCATACAATGCCTAGATGCAAACGAAAAATGAATATCACCGACACTCACCAGAACTGCCTCCGATGCCTTGGGGCTTCTCACAACGTCGAGGACTGTTCCTGCTGTGCCCAGATGTCCCCCAGGGCAAGGAAACTAAGGGACTACTCTCTGAAGGACTTCCTGACTGCTCCGGAGCAAGCTCCTCAGACCGGCACTTCAGAGCGCGGTAAGTCCGCAAAAGGGAAAGCTCCCGTTAAGAAATCTCACCGGGCGGCCCAAGGCCCTGTGCCCCCACCTCCGTCGGAGAAATCTGCCTCCTCCGCGGCCTCCGCGGTGCCCGGGGCAAGCCCCCCCACCGCCGGCTGCTCCTCCGATGCTCATCCACGCGGCTCCAGTGACCCGGTTGCTCCTCTGCACATGGGAAGCCCCCCCGAATGCCTGCCGCTCCTCTGGACACTCTCCACAGCCATGCGGTTCAGGCGGCTGCGGCCAAGATGGTGCCGCCCACGTGGCCTCGCCAGTCTCCGCCCCCAGAGACTCTTCTCCAATCGGATGGGCAGGAGCGGGTCTCCCCCCAGCGCTGACGTCAGACTTCTCCCTCAGCGCCGACATCCCTCGCCCCGAGCCGGCGAACAGAGGACTGTAACGGATGCTCCGATCCGTGTCAAAAGTCATCACCGCGCCGAGGGCACCCACCGCAGCAGCCACCACAAACGCCGCGCCGACAGCCAGGAGTCCTCCCATCGGCGCGGCAAGAGCCACTCAAGGGCCCACAAGAAAAAGAGGCACCGGGGAGACTGCCACTCATCCCGCAGTGACAGCACTGCCAGCGAGTCCTCCCGCGGCCGCAGGAGAAGCAGGAAATCCAACTTGCAGGGTAGCAGAGGACACAGGAGCAACATCTCTTCTGGGTCCAGCACCTCTGAAGCAATTTTGCAACTTCTGACACGCCTGGTGCAACAAACTGCTCCTCCAGGCCGGGACAACTCATCTGCAGCCCCCTTGGAATTACAGACTCCAGCGGAGAACCGGGAGAGATCACCCACTCCGGCCTCACCAGAGCGAATTCCCTCAAGGGAGAGGAGTCCATCCCCTATGCTGGAGCCAGACTCAGAAGGGATCGCGCCAGAGGAAGGGGGGCCGGGATCCCCTTCGTCCAAGTCTACTCCAGATGAGCAAAGGGAGACGCAGGCGCTGGTGCCTGAGGACCTTACCTATCCGAAATTCTTGAAGAAGGTTGTTGCCAAACTGGGTCTCACCGAGGAAGAGCCCTCCAACAAGAAAGATCCGGAGGTCATGAAATATCTCAGCGGACCCAAGCCGGCCTTGGCTCTCCCCCTCCACCGGAAACTCAAGGACAAGCAATCCACCCTTTGGCAGTCCCCTGCCTCCGGTCAAGCCTGCGTCAGACGTCTGGACAACAAATACCTCCTCCAGACAGCTCCTGGCTTCGACAAGCCCCAGCTGCCTCACCAATCTATTGTGGTAGCTTCAGCTCTCAAGAGATCTAAGTCTTCACGCACCCAAACTACCCATCCCCCAGGTCGGGAACCTAAGCTCCTCGACGACCTAGGGCGGAAAGTATTCCAGGGAGCGATGCTGAGTGCCAAGATATCAGCTCATCAATTCCAACACCTGTTGTTCCAAGATGCCCTCCTAGCGGAACTTAAGGGCCAACTGCTCACTCTTCCTAAGCAATCCCAGCATACAGCCACGCTCCAAGAACTAGCAGAATGCTCCAAGCACCTGATGAGCACGGTTTTCGATGCCTTCGACACGGCTATCCGGACAGCGGGCACGGCCATTGCAGCTCGCCGCTGGGCCTGGCTGCGAGCTTCTGGCCTGTCAGATAACACTCACGACAGGATTGCTGACGCGCCCTGCCTGGGAGACTCCCTCTTTGGGGACAAGGTCGCAGACACGGTGAACGGCCTGAAAGAGGACTGTACCACTCTAAAAACATTAGCGGCGGACGGACTCGAACGCCCCTCCTGGTCACAGAAAGGGAGCTATTACCGCAAGCCCTTTGCCTCGACGAAAAGGTACTATGGTTCCAACCGGCAGTGGCAGGCACCGAAATTCAAGCAGAACTACAACAAATCGTCCTTTCAAAGGCAACCACAAAGAGAACGCAAGCAGAAGCCAGCAAACCCTCAACAATCCAGTAAGAACACATCCTCTTTCTGACAATCCGCTCCGGCTGGCCACGAGTGTCCTCGCTGGCCCGCTGGTGGGAGGCCGCTTATCCAGCTTCCTGTTGGCCTGGCAGGAAATCACCACGGACCGGTAGATCATCCAAGCGGGCTACCGCTTACGGTTCTCCTCCCCACCATGGCGGCGCACGCAACCCAACAGCAGACCACCGCTGCACCTGGAAGCTGCCCTTGCGGACCTCCTGCAGCAACTCATCAGAACACGAACGATCGAACGGGTTCCCTCCGACGAAATCAACACTGGCTTTTACTCCCGGTACTTCCTTATTCCCAAGAAGTCCGGGGGCCTACGCCCTATCCTGGACCTCCACAAGCTGAACAACTTCCTCTTGAAGGAGAAGTTTCGAATGTACTCCCTGAACTCCATCCTCCCCCTCATCAGAGCGGGGGACTGGATGGCTACTTTGGATCTACAGGACGCTTACTCTCACATTCCAGTCCACACCTCTCACAGGAAATTCCTGAGATTCGTAGCGATGGGGTGCCACTACCAATACCGGGTGCTTCCCTTCGGCCTCTCCCCAGCTCCCAGGGTCTTCACGAAGTGCGTAGCTGTGGCAGCGGCACACCTCCGCAAACAAGGGCTCGCCATCTTTCCCTACCTGGACGACTGGCTGATATCAGCACCCTCCGCCACGGAACTCAGGGCGGCAGTGCGGAAGACGACGACCCTGCTGACCAAGCTGGGTTTCTTACTCAACATGGAGAAGTCTCGATTAGAACCCACCCAACGCACGGAGTTCATCGGGGCGATAATCGACACAACCGCATCCAAGGCCTTCCTTCCCGAGCATCGGCGGGAAACCATCATCCGCCTTGCCAAGAAGGTATCATCCGCGAAGCAGACCAAGGCCCACGACATCCTACGCCTCCTGGGTCACATGGCAGCGACTACTTCAGTCCTACCCCTGGCCAGACTGCACATGCGCACACTCCAGTGGCACCTGCGCTCATACTGGAAACAACTGTCTCAACCTCTCACCACCCTCATCCCGATCAAACCGAGGGTAACTCAGAGCCTCCATTGGTGGATGGTGTCAGTCAATCTCACTGAGGGCAAGAGCCTGCAACCCTGCGGCTACCAACTCATCCTGACCATGGACGCCTCCGCCACGGGTTGGGGAGCTCACCTGTTACACCTCAGCACACAAGGAGCTTGGAACAAGGCGGAACAATCCCTCCACATCAACGTCCTCAAGCTCCGGGCGGTCAGGTATGCACTCCAGACCTTCATGCCACGTCTTGCTGGGAAGACAGTCTTGATCCAGACCGACAACCAAGTGACTATGTTTTACCTCAACAAGCAAGGGGGTACGGGCTCCCGCACTCTCTGCAGGGAGGCACTCGAGACATGGTTGTTGGCCCTAGCCCACAACTGCCTTCTACAAGCGATTTACCTCCCGGGAGAGCAAAACGCGCTAGCGGACAGACTAAGCAGGCAGCTCCAGCCCCACGAGTGGACGCTTCACGAGGAAGTGGTGGAGTCCATCTTCCAACATTGGGGGAATCCCCGGATAGAC